>JAZHAC010000019.1:14632500-15832500 GCA_039707435.1 Actias luna | reverse complement strand
CTTGCGTTTGCGGTGTTTCCGGACCGATAGCACTTGGGACCCTTCAATAGTTTGCATTCCTTAAAGGCCGGCAACGTACCTGCGATTTCTCTGATTTTGGGGGTGTCCATGGGCGGCGGTGATCAATTACCAGCGGGTGACCCGCCTGCTAGTTTGCCCCCTCTTATATTTAAAAAAAAACTGCAGTGATATACGACAATAAGATCATTTTATATACAATATTAAATTTTATTGCAAATAGCAAAGAAACTCTATAGTTTTATGGGATAAATAATATCCCGTACTTCTATCCGTATCATTATTTATCACTGTGTTCAATTTTATCAAAATGTTTTCAGTATTTTACAATAAACAGACGCAAAACTTTTACTACTTTTCTAGCCCCTATATAATAATAATATTATAATTGTAAACTTTAGATAATAAGAAAACTACGATGATAATTTAAAAAAAAGCGTTAGAAAAATCCAAAAGTGCACACTTCATAATCTCATTTCTTTTGTTTATTAAATAACAATTAAACCACATGAAATCATACCGTGAAAATTAATAGAGTTATATTCCTAATTATACTGAAGCGTAAGAAAAAAAAAGACTCGATTAGTAAAGTATTTCGGTCGTTATCGTGATAACATACAGGATCCGCACATACAGACACACGGACGTCCGAGACAGAACTTTTTGAAACAGTTTTTTAACTAGTTTCAATAACAAAAATGGCATCAAATATATCATGAGCGTTAAAAATATTGTGTTTTTTTTATGTATGTGTGTATATATTATTTTACAAGTGCAATATATGATAAATAGAGACATTTTAAGTTTGATAAATCAGTTGTTTTGCGTGAAGCGACATTAGTATCAACATAAACGCTTCGCTTATGAGGCGTGCAATATATATTTTTACTAGTGTAGCTTAATTACAGTTTTATTTAAAGTAAAGGTGTTTTATAGAAGCAGATAGACCCGAAATAGCAGACCATGTATATTTAGCTATATAAAATGTTACAGACCGTGGAAGTTACGTCAAATCATACTCAGAGTCTCGTTCCACAATCGTTATATTTTACAGCAGAGCTTCCTTCCGCTTGCTGCAACACGTCCGTACTGTCGAACCTTCTTAGCTCAACTGACCTGCCGCGAGTGTGTCTTTGACTGAACTGATCTGGATTGTACTGGACTGAACTGAACTGAACTGGACTGATCCCGACTGAACTGGACTGAACTTGACTGAACTGGACTGAACCTCTAGCCGCGCTCGCATCGTCATTGTATAGTAATCTGTGTTATCAACTACTCTCCATCTCATTAATTTAAAGTATGTAGTATTATTATTAAGTTCCTATATCAATATGTAGTAGACTTGGTATGTAACAATACATACAGAGATAGAAAGATGTTACGTCAAGTTTAAACAGATCTAGGTAAGTATTAATATAAATATTTCTTCGTAAATGATATGTATCTCGCGCATTTACTAACTCTTCTGAAACGTGTCGTAATTGATTATTTATTCAATATTAGAATAGCTCTCAATTTGTTTCCGAAGTAGTGAACCGTTTATTTCCGACTGATCTCGCCTCGAGTATCGCTTCGACTGAACTGAAACATAGCCGCTATTTTTTTAGTAGGGACCTAGACTGTTAGCCTGAAAGGCTTTCACAGCTTCACCGGACGTAGAGGGCGAGCGCAGAGGCCGCCCAAGCTCGAGGGGCAACTTTGTGTTTTGTGTTTTATCAACTACCCTCCATCTCATTAATTGAAAGTATATAGTTTTATTAAGTTTCCATATTAATAAACAGTAGACGTGGTATGTAACAAAAATTAATAAAATTTAGAATATTTAATCTACCGAGAGAAAATTTACAGCGATGAAACTCTCAGAGGCGCGGCGCGGCATTGCGGGCGGCTTCAATAGAATTTTATTTTTTTATAAAACTTTTAATAACTTTATACGGGTATGAGAGGTATGTTACGAGTATTTTGTTGTATATTTTTTAATATAATGAAATGCAACCTTATGTATATTTTTAATCTGTCTAGATGCGTTATAGATTTTAATAATATTTTTAATTTATTATGCGCTAGTTCTTAACGGCATTACATAACTGGAACAATATAACGATTGTGCAGCGATAAAGCCTCAATTGGTAGTGTTAATGGTCGTAAGTTCGAATTATTGTAATAAGCCTGGGCTCTCGGCGAAGGAAATCTTCCCAAGGAAACCAAAGCATGGTGGAAGGATTTTTTCTAATACCCAACTGTCCAGCTACCACCCTCATGAATGTGAAAGCGCTCCATCAATCTTGGTGGAAGGTACAGAGGTCATAGGTTTTTAGTCAGTAAGAATCTGATATTACCCATTCTTTTGCTACCCGGCGGAAGGTACGTTCTTATGTAAGATCTACCTACCCAAAAAAAATAGTATATAAAGCTACCACCCTCAAATTGAGAATCTACCGCCAAATAGTTATAGGTGGGTTCCAGCATTTGCACTCGAGAGCCAGTCCCTTTACCAGGCTTAACGTATCCACCAAATTGGATGACATGGTCACTTAACGTCAGTTGAGATTATGGGCATAACGTTAAACCTGTAAGGTGTAAAAAAATATAAACGGTGTAAAAAAAGTATAAAGCGATGACAGCTCAGTGGTAGTGTGTACGACTTCGCGTCAAGGGACGTGAGTTCGAATCCAAGCACCTACAATGAGCTTGCGCTTTCGGTGAAGGGAAACATCGTGTGGAAACCATAGGGTGGTGGTAGGACTTTTTCTAATACCCGCCTGGATAGCTACCACCCTCAAGTTGTACGCCAAATACCAATAGGTGTGTTCCGGCAACTGCACTTCAGAGCCAGTTCCTCCACAGGTTTAGCGTGTCTACCAACTTGGGCCGTATCGTCACTTAAGATCAGGTGAGATTATGGGCATAAAGTTAAACCTGTAAGGTGTAAAAAAATATAAATGATGACAGGCATGGATGGATGGACTGTGATTAACATACAAATATTATAAAAAGTGATCTAGAGTATATTTTGAAACCTGCATCAGAGTGCCGGCCTCCGATAGATTATATATCTCTCGATGATTATGGCTCTTTTCAGTTAGTATCGTCTTACTGACAGATATAAGACAGTTTTTATTTTGCGGTGCAATTTTTTATATGCATGTCCGTGAATACCTTGTTATTCTCGAATACATTTGTCATTTTCCTTTCTTTCCCAGAGTTTAATATTAGTTTTTATAGTTTAATTAAACATCGCTTATTAACTATTTTTTTATATTTTTTATTTATTATTGTGTTTATATTACTAATTATTTATTAATCTATCTATCTAGATATTATTACATATTTAAATATTATGTAAATTAACTTCTTAATGTTGTCAGTAGTGTAAACTTTGTCAATGGCGGACATATTTGGTTTATAATCTGGTTTCCTTATTTTATCGTATCTAATTGTTTATTTTAAGTTTATGTTATCCATCGCTATAAATAAATAAATATTAGATCCTCATCGAAATAAAACTAATTTAAACGGATTTTATCGCGGTTATTTATAAATTTTGATCCCGACGTTTCGAACGTGGTCACGAAGGCTGAAAAGCTTTCGAAACGTCGGGATCTAAATTTATAAATAACCGCGATAAAATCCGTTTAAATTAGTTTTATTTCGATGAATAACATTCGTGTAAACATATGAAATCATTATTATATCCTTAATGGACATTCACGCCTAGAGTGTCGATATCGATAGTCGATAAAATGCGTTGCCGACACGTTTCAGTTCGGGTCGTATTGAAGTTATCGCGGTCAGTCAATTTATATTCAAATACGTAGAGGTCTTCGATTTAATATTTGCAGACTAGTTGTACGATGCACTTTATACGCCGCTATACGATTAACTGTATTAAATGACCACAATTCTCAATGTACTTAAAGAAGGTGCAATTAATTGAATTAAGATTTAATTAATGTATATATCAGATGTATTTTTTTATTTATTTTTTTATATTTAACGTGTAGCGTAAGGCCATAATCTCACCTGATCTTAAGTGACGATACGGGCCAAGATGGTAGACACGCTAAATCTGTGAACTGGCTCTCAAGTGCAACTGCTGGAACACACCTACTGGTATTTGGCGGCATATTTTCAACTTGAGGGTGGTAGCTAGCCAGTCGGGTATCAGAAAAAGCCCTACAACCATGGTATGGTTTCCTCACGATGTTTTCCTTCACCGAAAGCTCAAGCTCATTGTAGATGGTTGGATTCGAACTCACGTCTCTAGACGCAAAGTCATACACACTACCACTTAGCTATCAGATCTTTACCTACTACCTATTGGCGAATACCCGCCTCGCTAGCTACCACAGTAAATTTTAAACTCTTTCGTGAAGAGCCTATTGGTATATTTTGGTTGTTGCACTTAAGATCCAGTTTTGTCAATAAGCGCAGCATAGTGACTGTACTGCACCTGGTGTTAAGTACAGTATAATCCAGAACAGCGGTGACTGACAGTGATCCAAAATTCACAATCAGTCACCGCTGTCATGCTGGCCTGCTTAGATACCTTTTCACGCCTTTTTTGAAGGACTCCATGCTATAGGAGGATGGGAACACGCTGACCGGAAGACGGTCCACAGCTCCACCGTACGAGATAAGTATGACTCAGCAAACTGTTTAGTTCGCGATTCAGTAGGAGTCACCGTGACGCTGTGACACCGAAGTCGCGCCCGCGTGGTTCCGTAGTGGAACGGGGAGGACGGGATTCGATATACTAAAATCATCGGACTGCCTCTACCACTGATTCTAGATAGACGAGTTACTTAGATTTCCAAGTGAATACATCCACACGAAAACTAGTTCGTGTTTTAGAATTAGAATGGAATTAAAATAAATTCTGAGTCCTATTTACTGTCGGAAAGGATTTTAATTTGAAAACCGAGAGAGATAGATTGTAACTATTGTATTTACGTCGTTGTTTGTTGTCTCCGGGTGTGAGTTAATTACATTTATATGGTTAAGGCTTTCGTTGGAATAAATAATTGAGATAGCTCAGACCACGGTCAGGGGTGGACACGGTGCGGATGTTTGTAGCTGTGGCAGCCGAGAGGATCACTCAGGATTAAGCCACCTGAAGGGTTTTAGGTCAGTTGAGCGGGTAACTTTATCGCGCCGTGAGTGTTCTGTATCATTTTTTTCTTCCATGTTTTCTCGTGTCAAATTATGCTAATCATAGACACGTTTGAAGTGATGATAGCTCAGTTGTAGTGTGTACGGCCGCCGCGTCAAGGATTGTCGGTTCGAATCCACGTATAACGAGCTTGTATTTTCGGTGAATGAATATATCATGATGAAACCATAGCACGGTGGTAGGGCTTTTTCTAATGCTCGCCTGGCAAGCTAGACCTCCTAATTTGACAATGTGCCACCAGATACCCTATAAGTGTGTTCTGGCAGTTTCCCACTAGACTAAGTATGTTTCCTATCTTGAGTCAAATGGTCACTTAACATCAGATGAGTTTGTGGCCACAACGCTAAGCCTATATACAATAAAAATAACGTAATTATATAGTATTGCACATACAAATCGATACTTCTTAAATATAATAATTTCGTAACACATTGTTTACATTTTTTTTTCTTATGCTGCGCACGCCGGTGAAGCTCCCAGCCGGCATAATTATAAATGACTTTTTCAATCATCATTATCATATTTCAGGTAATTAACAAAAATGCTTAGCATCTGATACACTTTTCGTACGAACCACTCCATCTATTGGTGAAAACTATATAAATATTTGTTAAGCTTTTTTTTTGTTTTAGTTTATCGCGTTCAATTAGACAAAAAGATAGACGTAAATATGTTAGAAAAATATTTGTTACGAAAGTTCTTTATATTGCTGTTCCGGAGGAACTGTATTGATCCATATTTAGAGTTACCATTGTGTCCAGTATGATTAAAATTAGTCCAACAATTTTAGTGCAATGCGCCTACAAACAGACCGTCAAATTTAAAATATTACTGACCTATATATCGAAAATAGAGTCGGATGATATAGATTTGGTTCAGTACCAGTTTTAATAAGTATATCTATATTAATATTCAAAGCGAAAATGGTTTTAGAACGTGCGGTCTTGGGAACTACCACTCGGATTTCTAAAATTTAGTTAGTCATTTGACGTCATACGCAGCCACCTATAAGAGTAAATCTATATTGAGAAAAATTACAAAAAATGGGCAAATATCCTTACTAATATCGTACTAATATTAGAAATGTGAAATTGAGTTTATTTGTTTGTCTGTTACGCTTTCACGCCTAAACCGCTGAACGGGTTATGATGAATTTTCTTATATGTAGATGGAACCTTTAACATTTCGTATTCGATACGTATGTACGTAAATAACTCGAGGAACCCTAAAAATCTGTATCACAGCAGCGGTTCGCGCGAATGAATATTGCTCAGTGGAGTGGTGACAGACGATCACCGTCGGGCTGCCATTACACGCGCCGTTACACACGCTCGTAGCCTCGGCCACGTTGTGACGTTACTACAAGTTGACTTACATCACGAGGATACATCGAGCTTTGTACGTATCATATCGGCTCAGTGTAATAAGCGGAAGGGCGATGAAACTTGCACGTAATAGCCTTGTAACCGACGTAGGCTAATAACAGTTCAATATTTATTTCTCATTCTCTTTCTGTCTCTTTCTCCCTTTATTTTTTTCCTTCCATCCTTCCTATTTTCGTTATATTTGGAAACTTAAACTTTTTTTATTATGTTATTTGTCTCATCTATATCATAAATGTCGCGATTGTTTATACATACATAACTCTATACAGTTGTTAAGTTGCGCTTAAGGATTGTAGTTATAGGAGGGTAGTTTGTAACATCCATTAGTATAAAGTGCGATCCAAGGCTTTGGGTTTAGTCAAAGCGAAGCACTCGAGGCTAGATATCATACGTATCTGGAACATTACCGAAGAGACGTAAGATTTATATTATCTGTTATTGACTGTATTATTTGGTATTTATGCTGTAAATTAATATTGGGAATAATTTATACTGGGCAGAGAGAAACACGAGCGGTGAAGGTGAGGGTTGACGTACGTCGAAAAGAGGCCTCCTTAAACCTACATCCGTGTCGCAAGTCTCGGACACTGTCTCGTGTTATCCTCTCTCTGCCACAACGATTAGGTTTCACGATGTACCATCCACCAGCACGGTGAATTCGTGGTTTGCTAAGAAGTTCGTATCTCATCCTGACATTATTATTGATCCGATTATTATTATTTTAAACTATTTGCAGTAGCTATATTCTATATATAATATATATACCTATTTATATAAATAACTTAACAAATAACGTGTACTACAAAATTAATCCAAAAATCAGGTGTCCACCAACGTTGTAATTAAAAAATTAGATTTAGCTTAAATAATCTTGTTAAAAGGCTTTTTTTTATTGTTAAGACTTAGCGTAATGGCCATAATCTCCCATGATCTTAAATGAAGATACGGCCCAAGTTGGTAGACACGCTAAACCTGCGGAGGAACTGGCTCTCAAGTGCTGCTGCCGGAACACACCTATTGCAAGGCAACTTGAGGGTGGTAGCTAGCCAGGTGGGCATCAGAAAAAGCCCTACTACCATGCTATGGTTTTCTCACGATGTTTTCCTTCACAGAAAGCACAAACCCATTGTAGTTGCTTGGATTCGAACTCACGTCCCTTGACGCGAAGACGTTCACAATATCACTGAGCATACGTATCTTAGGACATGCCTGTACTAATAAGTCGATACTATAACGTTACCTACATTAAATTATTAAATTGTTTAATTAACAATGAAACTGCTTCGATTGTTGATATATTAATTAAATTGCTTATACACTATATAGCTTATAGCTGTCTCATTATCAATGCGATAGGTATATCCGGTCACATTGTCGGCTGTCAGAGATAATACGGTTATAAATTTATGCGAAGTGTTGCATTTGGTTAGACTAATAAATAATTATGTCGTTGATATTTTCGCATCGCAAGAATTTAATATACCGTGAAATCTTCCCGTTTTTACAGTTTTGTTTTACGGTTTACTAAATCCGCGACTCCGTTCGCGCGGAACTAAAATTTGTTTTAATCATTCTCATAAAAATATGTTATATAGCCTATGTTACTTAGGGTTAATGTAGCATTCTAATGGTGAAAGAATTTTTGAAGTCGATCATGTGGTTCTTTAGTTTATTTGTTACAAACAAAAATACAAATCTTTATTCTATATAATACTAACTGACCCGGTGAACTGCGTACCACCTGGCGTGCGTTAAAGTAGCTAGATTTTGATTATATATATATAAAGTATCCTATGTTACTTCTAATACATCCAAGAATATATGTACAAAGTTTCATGGTGATCGGTTAAGTAGTTTTCGCGTGAAAGCGTAACAAACAAACTTACATTCACACTTATAATATCAAGTAGGGATTAGTATAAATATAGATAGGTTGAGCGTTATGATCACAATCTCACCTGATGTTAAGCGACGATGTGGTCTTGATGGTGGACACGATAATCCTCGTAGAGCGTCTTGCTCTCAAGTGCAACTGCCGGAACACACCTAATGGTATTTGGTAACAGGTTTCAACTTGAGGGTGATAGCTAGCCAGTTGGGCATTTGAAAAAGCCCTAACACCATGATATAATTTCCTCACAATGTTTTCCTCACCGAAAGCTCAGGTTCATTACAAATGGGTTAGAACTTACGGGCATTGACGTGGCATCCGTACACACTACAACCTGAACCATCATCCCTTCAGATATATTATGTGAGGAGCTTACAGCTGTTTATTTGTAATCTCAGCATCACTATATGTCAATGATACCAGCAGAATAATAATAACCCGAGAATTTTTTGTCGTTTTTTTTATTTAACTCAGGTAACATTTAAGACTGATTGGTGAAACCACTTCGTGGTAAATATAATATTTTTATTTTTACATAATATTTCCTGAAATCTTCGTTGCAGTGGTTGTTAATTAATTTGGTAGAATTTGGTAAGTTTTCCGAGAATCCACCCGACGATATCGCATTTAAGGCTTATTGTTCAAACTATTCTGTAATGAAAAATCTTTCTATAACCTTCTAGAAGAACTTGGCCTGTTGAGTACTACTGTAAGTTCTGTACCAGACCGTCCCTGTAAAGTTGTTCTAGCAGGCCCATGCTAAATTTGACTGGGCAGCAGAGAACTGCAGGATGCTGTTGTCGAAACGGGGATCCATAAACCGACATCTGTGTCTCAAGTCTGGGATCTGCTCGGAGTTTCCTTCCCTGTCACTCCCATACCCGCACTTTCCATCCATGGTTTGCTAAAACTTCGTCTCAGATCATCTGTTTGAATAATAAATAACAATAAATTTCCTTACAATGTATGTGAAGGTACAAAACATTTAAAAAACTTATCAATCAAATCTTTGTATCACAAGGTATCATTTACAATAAATAATGTGTAAATTATCAGCAGTTTTTCATGGTGTAGAGAAATAATAAATATCGATAACGTCTATATTTTTATTATATTCCAAAGGAAAACTATATAAAATTCCATTTATAACTGAGACATAAATTTTCGTTCTGTAAAAACCCATTTCTAACCCTTCAAGGATGCCCTTTGTTGGGATTATTGAGTGAAAAAAAGGAGCCGAGAAAAGGAAAACGCCACGATTCAACACAATGCAAAAAGCGAGTAATGTCGTCCGGTAACACATGATCCCCGCGACTTATACGCTAATAGAAAACCACTAGCAGCTACCCCATAACAATACGTTATCACGGACCTTCTTAGATTTGCCGGTGAGTATTAAAAAAAATGGACGTCCAACTTGAATGTAAGTCAAGTGCGGTCCGAGATGTGATAACTTAATGGTTTTCAAATATGCCTCTCTCTTTCTCTCTTGATATTGATTAATATTGGGAGTATATTTATGATCGTTTTTATCTTCACTAGTTATGCTTGCGACTTTGTTCGCTAAAAGTTAACTTTCTAGTAAACTACTCAGTATTTTCTGTATTCTTAACTATCATTTCGAACGAGTATGAGTGATTTCATAATAATCAGTTCAGTAGTTAAAGTCTGAACAGACAAACAAACTTACATTCACAATTATAGTATAAGTTACTCCAGCGACTACCTGCACGAGAATTTGAATAAGTATCAGAAAAAGTATGAAGGATAACTGTAACACCTCTTGATAGTCTAATAACAGGTTCTCAAACTTTCATGCTCTATATTATTCTTTCAACTTCTATTTTACCATTGTACCCTTAAAATTATATTACTACGAAGTTTTACGTGCGCCATTATTGATCTCAAAAAATTCGGATGACGTAATTAAAAGTTTCGTACAAAGTTTATCTCTCTCTTTGCCCCATTTCCAATAAGTTTTACACGATGAAATGAAGCCTATCGCCGTCTCCAGGTTCCTATCCATTTCTGTACCAAAATTCATCATAATGAATTCAGCGGGTTAGGTGTAAAAGCGAAACAAACAAACCTTAGTAAGGATTTTTTTAAGCAATGATAGGTTAGTGGGAGGTAGTATAGATGCGGAGTAATGTGAGAACGTGAGCTCGGATCCCTGTAAAGAGCTTGAGCTTTCGGTCAAGGTGAAAAAATCATAGCAGTGAGTTTGAGCTTTTTCTAATATCTACCCGTTTAGCTACCATCCTCAAGTTGAACATCTACCGCTATATACCTATAGGTGTGTTTTGGTAGTTGCACTTGAGAATCAGTCCATAGCTGCCGTCATGAGCCACTTCGTCACTTAACATCAGATGAGATTGTGGCCATAAAACTGAACCTTAACAATAAAAACGGGGGTTACATCGTCCATTAACATTAGGTAAGACTGTGACTGGAAAGCAAAACCTACAAACTCTAAAATGGAAAAATAAAAAACTCATTGGTAACATACCGTTTGACCAATAAATTATTTTATTAATTTTGTAGGTTATACTTCAATACCACAGGTAACACAGTAGTCGAATTATTAACTAGTAAGATGGGAAAAGTTAAACAATGGAATACATACATGCATTGAATTACTTGGACTATAGATTCTACAGTAAGAATTACTTATAATTAGGGATAAATAACTCACCCCACGAAACAGGTTCCGGCGTATTCATGGAATCTTCCGGAAATAAACTTCAATGGTCCCTTCTAATTACAATCAAGTCTAATTACACGGGGCAGTTGCTCTGGCTTCGTGACTAGGGTAGTCAATACCGAAACCAGGGGAAATGGATTATTCAAATTCCGGAAAAAATACAAAACAGTACACGTACTGCGTCCGCGTAACGGGACGTAAAACTCTTAGAAAAAGCAGTATTTAGTGACGTGGTAAGATACGTAGGAAACTTTTTTTATTTTTATAGTTCAGGTATAGCGTTATGGCCATAATCTCAGCTGATCTTAAGCGATGATACGGCCCAAGTTGGTATACACGCTGAATCTGTGGAGGAATTGACTCTCATGTGCAGCCGCCGGTACACATCTGTTGGTATTTGGGGGTAGATGTTCAACTTGAGGGTGGTTGCTGGCCAGGCGGGCATTTGAAAAAGTCCTACCACCGTGCAAGGGTAAATGATCGATGCTTGAACTACTGTTTGATTTGAACCATTGTCAAAACCATCTCTGGTCTGTAGTAATAAGAGAGAATTTGTGAACATTGTAGGGTCTTTTTATTGGGTTCTGGTGATGTTTGAATTCCTAGTCGATATTTCTGTATGTAGATGTATGTTTCATTCACTTTTTTATAGTATATAGGTTCAAGTTTACAGTAACAATCTCACTTAATGTTAAAGTGGCGATGTCAAAGGAACTAGCTCTCAAGTGCTACGGCCGGAACACACGTACAGGTATTCGACGAAACATTTTCTACTTCAGGGTAGTTGCTACTCAGGCAGCATCCATGCTATGGTTTCCTCACTATTTTTTTCTTCACCGAAAGCTTAAGCTCGTTGTAGGTGGTTAGATTCGAACTCACGTCCCTTGACGCGAAGTCGTGCATACTACCATTGTCCTAAGTGTCATACAGCTCGCTGTCCGTTATACTGACCATCGGCCACTCATTTATTTTACACATCTCCTTAATAAATGATATACTGCATAAAAATTAATTTAGTAATTTTTGAGTTTATCGCGAACATGCAGATAAAGTCGTCGATGAACTGTGTTTTACAATACGCTGTGATTAAATACAACATTGTGTAATTTATATAAATGTGTTTTAACCAGTATAAAATAAGAGATGCCGTCAAATGAATAATATATCATACCGCACTAGTGTCTCCAGCGGAACGGAAGCGATGAATGCATAGAGTATTGATGAATTTCGAGGGCGGGCAATTTTGTAAAGGATTTATTTGCATGAATTAACTTTATGTGGCACCGTCCGGCGTTTATTGGATCGTGTACTATATGCATGGTGATGTATAATAGGGAATATGTTTTACACGCAATAAAAAGTAAATATGCAAAAATGGGTGTGTGTTCCAGAACCACACGATCCAAGTGAAATCTTAATCAAGGAGATGTTATTCATACGAAATACAATTATAACAAACATCCTTACTAAAATTATGCGATGATAGCTCAGTGGTAGTGTGTACGACTTCGCGTCAAGGGAAGTGAGTTCGAATCCAAGCACCTACAATGAGCTTGAGCTTTCGGTGAAGGAAAACATCGTGAGGAAACCATAGCATGGTGGAAGGGCTTTTTCTAATGCCCGCCTTGTAGCTACCACCCTCAAGTTGTAAACCTGCCGCCAAATACCAATAAGCGTGAACTGGCAGCTGCACTTGAGAGCCAGTTCTTCCACAGGTTTAGCGTGTCTACCAAATTGGGCCGTATCGTCACTTAAGATCAGGTGAGATTATGACCATAACGCTAAACCTTAAGTATAAAAAAAATGCGAAAGTGAGTTGGTTTGTTTGTTTGTTACGCTTTCACGGCTAAACTGTTGAACCGATTGTGATGAATTTTAGTATAGAGATAGATATGAACCTGGAGACGATGATAGGATACTTTTTCTCTTAAAAATCTTATTAGAAGCGGGTTAAAGAGAGGGATAAACCTTGTATGTAATTTTTCACTGCGTGATTCGATTTGTTTGACAAAATCAATATTAGAAAGCTGACGTAAAATCTAGCACTAAATAAAACGTATTGACACGACACATACCATGTTTATATTAATACTGAATGCGACTGATGCGTCATGCTCTCTCGTGTAACGCTTGCCGAGCTAGTTTAGTAGTATCGCGTTGATTATATATTTCTCGCTCCCTTAGTCGACTCGAGCCGATTTTACCGTAACGAGCGTCACACAGCCAAGAGTTACTGTTCAGTCATATTGAATACCCACAAAAGCAAGTACAAATAAAGAACAGTAAAAAAACAAATATATCGATATATTAGGTAACATCACTAAACCATGGTAAGGATCGAAGGTCCGATAATTGTAAACAGACTGGTCCCCGTAGACTCTGTCGTTACGTTAATTTACAGGGTAACTTCCATTACCACTATTTATTGATGTTCCAGAAACGTTAAGTAACTGAAATAAACAATAAAGGTAAATGGAAGCTATTTCTAACTTGGAATTTGTTAAACGTTTAGTAATATTGTTTTTGAAATTGACTAAATAAACTAAGTGTGATATTAGATTTTGAAGAGGTGATAGCTTAGTTCGTAGTGTGTACGGCAGCTTGAGCTTTCGCTGAAGAAAAACATCGTGATGTAACCATAGCATGGTGGTAGAGCTTTTTCTAATGCCCGCCTGGTTAGCTAACTCCCTCAAGTTGAAAATCTGCTGTCAAATACATGTTGGTGTATTCCGGTACTTGCACTGGAGAGTCAGTCTCTTACTACGCTTAACGAGTCCCCCATTCTTAACGTCAGGTGAGATTGTGGCCATAACGCCACGCTTTTATAGTCAAGGTTTAGCGTTATGGCCATAATCTCACCTGATCTTAAGTGATGATACGGCCCAAGTTGGTAGACAGGCTAAACCTGTGGAGGAACTGGCTCTCAAATGCAGCTGCCGGAACACATGCCAATAGTATTTGACGGCAGATTTTGAGGTTGGTTGCTAGCCAGGAGGGCATTAGAAAAAGCCCTGTCACTATGCTACGTATAAAAAAGGAAAAGTTAAATTATGAAATGTAAAAAATAGAGAGAGTATGTTTGTACGTTAATATAAAAGATCTGCATTTGTTAAAGTAAGGGGTAACACGGCTCTCAGAGATGCTCTGTGACTCTCTACATTAATATAAGTTGTCGACTAAGTGCAAATCTCTGTAGATAGCGAACGCGTGTCACAGAGCGTTCGAGACCTCTAGGGTGCTAGAAGCGCGTGTTTTTAAATTCTATTGCCCTATCGTAGGACATAAACGTACTAATCCTTTTATACGTGCGACTGCTTAGCTTTTGTATTCCGTGCGACTATTTTTCTTAAAAATCTTAGCATCGGCTTACTTTAATCCATTCTAAAGGCCAAATTTATTAGACTTTGCGTTTTTTAATCTGGCATTTATTTACCATACCTATTCAGAAACATGAAAGGTGACTTTGTTGGCGCATAAACTAGACTTTCTTCCAATGGTTATGAAAAGCAATATGTTATCCTTCAGAAACATTTATGACTACCTTTTACCCACGGCTTCGCTAACGTTAATATTGCCTTTGTCAACTCATTCGTGTTTTGATCGATACAGAAACCATTTTTATTCGAAATAATACGCATTTAAACATACGATTTAATTCAAGGGTGAATGTGAATTTTGACAAACCTCTTTTAACTTACGTTTACTATCTTTCCACTGGCTACCTGAGAAATATTAGTTTCGTGAATACGGTTTCTCTATATCATATTTACAACTCCAATCTACCCCTTTTAAGAATAGTACAAACAATATATTCACACCTTAGCTATTAATTATTTTCATTATCCATTATAAACAAATATTTTAAAAGTTTGAACAAATCGAATGACACAACAAAAATAATCATACAGAGATTCCTGAAAAAAGTTTGTAACCACCTTCAGGGTACCATCTATCTTTATACGAAAATTCATCATAACCGATTCAGCGGTTTTGGCGCAAAGGCAGTACAAACAAACAAACAAATTTATTTTCGTATGTTATACGTATATATGTATACATGGTATTGTAGTAAGTATAAGGACTAATTTGGAAGGTAAGAACTAAAGATTATGAACAAATGTAAGAGATTCTCTAATGCTGACCTATATATGACATACTTATGATACTAATGGCAAAGTGGACTGCAGGTAGGTATATGCAGTCTATCAAGTAAAAGCGAATACATTTTATTACAAAACCAACGATGAGCTACGGAATTAAAGCAATTCATTAGGAGGCATCACTTGCAAGGCAGCAAGCAAGCCTCTTGGAGACTTAATATTCGTTAACCGATCGTAAGCCATGACGGCCTAAAAGAAGTTACTATGTCCCGTCTATCAACATGTAGACCGTGGTTCAGTTGAACATAAATCAGTGGTAAAGAGCGGAAACCTGGAAAAACCGGAGCAAAAAATAGTTCACCACAATAAACCAATCACAAAATTTTAAAATCGGGCACGCACGTATGCTTCACTTAAGTAAATGTAGCAAACCAGCCTTTAAAATACAATCTTAAAGGGTAAAAACCAAAGATATCAGAATGTACGTGTTAAAACAATACTATAAATATAATTTTTAATTACCTTTGGCCCACATATAACACTCAGTACTTAAAAGGACGTCGATGGGAATAGGGTTATATGGACTCTTTGCCACTGATATTGATCCCTACCATCACTTTTAAATGCACTGCAAGAATACACAAATTATATTAACACTTACAATTTTTGCTAAATTTATTGGTATATTCTCTAATCTGGCTCATGCACCTATAACGTCTGAGACCAGTTATAATGTTACCTCTTGCTGTGTGGTGTCGGCAAAGTAGAATAGCACCACCCTATATCTTCCCGTGGGTATCGTAAAAGGCAATTAGGGGAGTGTAAGATGGTACTGACCCCCTGTAACTTTCTTACCGTGATACTGTACTATATATTTGAGTCCTTCTCCGGTCCCAATCCATTGGATCCAGAAGGACAAAGATGAGTATGTGTACCTTAATATATCCTGCGCATCTGATCGCTTCCGTTACTGGACTCCAAGTACACGAAAATGGCGATAGGTAAAGCTAGGAAGAGGTCTAGTCTGATGCAAGATAGTTTTTTTTTTGAGACTAGGGGAAAAAGCGGTCGCCATGGTCGAAAGCGGTCGGAACAATCACGATGTTACCTCTTTTGCAGAAAATATGAACATTTGCAGTTTACTTTTTCTCATTTGCAATTTTTTACTATAGTTATACTTTGTCAAATTTGTCACATGCACCTACAAACTTGGAATCCAATTATAATGTTACCTTTGTTGTAGGAAATTTTACAGCATTTGCGATTTACGTAGAATATTGATAATAAATGCGCCGATACAATAAATGAACGGAGTCTTGTATTGCTATGGTATATAATAAAATAAAGTCAAAGGGTGCGGAACACATCAGACTGGAAAGTTCAATAAAAATTTAAGCAAACTCGACACCATAAAAGCCGAGGTCTAATAAACAAAGCGAAGGCGACACGACGCGATAAACCGCGGAGCAATATCGAGTCAAATGAATCCGGAAGACAAATTCGATGAGATGGGAACGACCCGACGCGCTACTCCAAAACGAAACCGTTTCGCTCGATTTCGCACACGATTCGATACTGACACTTTATTGATTGTATTGATGTTTCTTTCTATGTGGATTACATACAAACATATAAAAGCATTTTATCTTGTATCTTGAACCTTTCTTTTAAAGCCTCACAAAATTTTAGGGAACCGGTATGGTATGCCAAAATTGGTAATGAAATGGCAAAGAAACTTATCCTGTGCAATTTGATTTGTAAATTACGTCAGACGTTAATTAATTTTGAGCTAATCATAACTGGTAAATTTAATTTGCTCTATTGCGTTCTTATGAAATTTAAAATGATTGACGCTTACCAATTAAATGTCATCTAATCTAATATAAAAAAAAAAAACTTAACTAAGTCCGTATATAAATTTTGTCATTTACGTCAAGTTACGTGGCCCTGAAGCATTATTTTGTATTTTAATAAAGATTTAGTAGAATCAATGGAGTAGGCGAAATCTCGGCGGTAAGTAGTTGTATTATTCTCATTTTCAGTTAGAATTACAAAATAAAAAGGTCTTTCTGAATTTTACGGTCAACTTAAAATATTTTAAGAAATATGAAAAAAAATTAACCTTGTCGAGAGCGGTTAAAAATAGCGAAATAATGTAAAGTTAGAAAATCTTGTTGAAGATTAGATCATTTTCACCTGCAGCTAGAAGTAATGAATTTGTTAAATAAACTACACGACGGGTTAAAAATAGCGATCTAATGTAAAGTTGGAAAATCTTGTCGAAGATGAGATCATTTTCACCTGTAGCTAGAAGTAATGAATTTGTTAAATAAACTACATGACGGGTTAAAAATAGCGATCTAATGTAAAGTTAGAAAATCTTGTCGAGGATGAGATCATTTTTACCTGCAGCTAGAAGTAATGAATTTGTTAAATAAACTACACGACGGGTTAAAAATAGCGATCTAATGTAAAGTTAGACAATCTTGTCGAAGATGAGATCATTTTCACCTACAGCTAGAAGTAATGAATTTGTTCAATAAACTAGACTACGGGTTAAAAATAGCGATCTAATGTAAAGTTAGAAAATCTTGTCGAAGATTAGATAATTTTCACCTGCAGCTAGAAGTAATTAATTTGTTAAATAAACTACATGACGGGTTAAAAATAGCGATCTAATGTCAAGTTAGAAAATCTGGTCGAAGACGAGATCATTATTAACTGTAGCTAGAAATAATGAATTTGTAAAATAAATTACAGAACGTAATTTCGTTCTACACTCGGGACATCACTAGCGACTCAGAGGCAGCAATAACGCGCGACAAATAAACCCCGGTATTGGGAACATTGGGACGGAAATTTTATTTTCGTTGTAAGATTTACGTTGAAATCTGCTCGCGTGAGCGCGGATTATATTTTCTTTTGAAAGCTGTATTACTGTGTTGCTACCTCGGAAATTGTATCGCACAATAATTTTCTAACGTTGAATATTTTTTGTTATTATTTATTTACTCTTTTTGTATTGTAGCATTACATTATGCCTAATGGTATGTACAATGGTGACTACTGAAGTGTATAAAATCCATCGACAGACGTTATTGTTGAGTCAGAACGTTCGAGTGCTTCGTTAATGAACTACTTCAAATTGTATGTAGAAGGGAATACTATGACAAAATGAGAAATGAAACTTTCAATAATGTGAAGAAGGAGGGGGTCTCTGGGAAACAATGACTCCAGAGTCCAGCGTATGTAAGTCTATGGAGAAGAGAAAATGGAATAACATTGAAAGGATCTTCAAAACACTCATTTTACAAACGGTAGAACACGATTTAACACTGCAAACTTCCTTTAATACTGAAAAGCCTAATGAACTTAGTAGTTTATCATTGACAATGCGAATATCCCATCTCTTGCAACCAGTTTGAGAAATCGAAGAGGTATTGTGCGGATCAGTCCTTAATATTACGTTACATATTTATTAGGTACTTATTACCCGCAGCTTCGCTCGCATTGAACCCATTAAATAAGATTTTACAACTTTTGTTAAAAAAAATAGTAAAACGTATCCTCTGTTACTTCTAATACCTCCAAGAATATATGTATAAAGTTTCATGATGATCAGTTAAGTAGTGTTCGCGTGAAAGCGTAACAAACAAACTTACATTCACATTTATAATATTAGTAGGGTCTACATTTACATTATAAAGAAGCAATTATCCCGAAGAGTATTAATATCGTCAGTATCGACATAAAGGACATAAAATATAAGGTCAAAGAGACATTCGAAAAGACAGATGTACTGAACAGAGTCTTGCAAACAAATTTCAGCATGCTATTATCCGGAAATACCTCATTGACCCATAGAACTAACACTTTATGGGATATAATTGTCTTCGCCAGATGTAAATTGCTGCAATCTCTTTCCTAATTTGCGAACGCCACACTAAAAACAGAATCGACCCGGCTTTGAAGAGTCCCATTCAGTGACCCTTTTTTGACTTCTTGGTATGTTACGAAGGGCTACTCATTAAACGCATGCCCGTTGATTAAAATAACTGGTAATCTGACTGCGAATTAGATGTCTGTGTTTAAATTCAAAATTCAGCTAAGCGATTTGAACGTCTCTTTTAACGGGTTAAATTCGTATTGTGTCAAGGAAGCGTTGTTTATTTACCATGTCTTCTGGCCGATACTAGTTGTTTTTCAATCAAGATACTATATAAATTCATTGTTTTATATTGGCAACGTTCAGTATTACTATTTCTACTTCGTTTTACACTTTTCTTAGAATACCAATACCAAATACAGTGTATTGTTTTCTTTACAAATCGATTTTGATTTGATGTCAGTATATTTAGTCCTATATTTGCATTTACGAATCCCAAAATAAACACAATGCCCGTAACTATAACTTTGTGAAAACAGCTTTCTTTTGAGTCACATAGTATCTATCGTTTTTCCTTTTCCTACTTTCAAAATGTTGCCTGTTGCTTTAAAATGTTTGCTGTGTAATCGTGTGTGCGCTTTATATGAATCTACATCAAAATCTCTCTTCGTCAAGTAATAGAATAGACAAATAAGTAACGGTATTTGTACATACAGTGATTGATTATTTGTATTTTATGTGAAGGAATAAAAATTAGCCGATGTATTACTCAAGTTTGCTAAAAGAGACATAGGTCTGTTAGGACAAAAGTGTTTGTTTGCCGAATATGCAGTAGTTTAGCTACTCTTAAAGTTAAACATGTTCAAAAAGGTATCTATCTTTATTGAAGGCAGTAATTACAATCGAATGACACACAATCTTCCTTTACCATCGACGACTCTACCGATATTACATAGCTTTGTTGTTTTAATACCTTATACCTCATATACCATCAAAACTTACAAACAAACTCATTGCCTCAAAATGCCTACGTTTTGAAACGTTTCAATACTCTTTTAGATAGGAAATAAATAAAAACTCTCACTAATGGAATTATTTCTGAGGAATAATAATTCATCACTGAATATTCTTCAAAGGAAGCAAGCGACTGTAAAAAACGGGCCCAGAGTATTATACCATTAAACAGTGTTTCATTTAACAGAGAAAAAATAAAGCAATTAGGAAAGCGGTGCTCGGCGACCAAGTCGTTCCGTTTGAAACGTACCGATAGCAATCAATTTCGTTTCACCCGAAGATTATGAAGCGTGTCGTTTTAACGAGGTTCCTAAATTTGTACGTGTATCGGATTTATTATTCCCGTTTATGTACGAACGGTTCAGAGCCAACAAAGAGGAATTTATAAAGAATTCTCGTTAATATATTTCATTTATAGAAATTGTTAAAAGGTCTTCGTTAACGATGAACAGCTTGTGGTTATTATTTGCTTCACCTGATCATAAATTAAAGTGTAGTGGTTAGGCCTACAGTGATTTGTTTAACATGGTACAAAATGTATTCAATGTAATCTCTACAATAATTGTTATCACTTACCTTAGGTACTTAATTAGCATTCATTGCTACGCAGTCGATTGTGTGGCTCATGGGTGCTACATCAGTAAGTCTGACAGTGGTCGGGGAGATAGAAAGGAGACGTAAGGAACATGTTATCGAACTTAACCAAGTCTTGACCCACATATCCACATGGGGAGCAAATATCTTTATCGTATTATACTATATCTTGGTTGAGTTTTTAATTTCAAGATAACCCAGCAATGTAAAACCGCTGCAGCTACGAAGGGGCATTGCCTCTTTAAGCGTGTTCTACCGTACGTACCACAGCAAGTGTTCTGAAGAGGTCTTCGAAATAATCCCCTACTCTCCGTTCCAAATGCAGAACCACGCGGGTGCGACTTTGGCGTCACAAAGTGGACCAAGTGCACAAAGTGGGACTCCTATTGAATCGCGAACTAAAAATTTTGCTGATTCATATTTTTGTCGTACCCTGGAGCCGTGGAACCGACTTACCATTAGCGTGTTTCCACTTTCCTATGGCATGGGATCCTTCAAAAGAGGCGTGAAAGGTATCTAAGCACCTCCTATAGCATGGAGTCCTTCAAAAGAGGCGTGAAGGGTGAAAGGTGAAAAAGCAGGCCAGCATGACAGCGGTGACTGATTATGAATTTTGGATCACTGTCAGTCACCGCTGTTCTGGATTGTACTGTACTTAACACCAGGTGCAGTGCAGTCTAGTGACATACATATAATTGTTGCAGAACATAAACAAAAAAGTTCTACTCACGGTTAAATCAATTATTAATTTATAGTTGTTTTTTTTTTGTTATTCCTTTATATGCAACTATCCTAGGCACTTGTTGAGGTGCGAGTGATTCAAGCACCCGTGGACAGTTTATTGAATAGTTAGCTACTGATAATTCAGTAATTTATCCCATGACCGAATACAAAGTATTTAAGCCTTCTATCTTTACGTATGAAGATTACAGCCAACATTTTAGTTTTTGCGTTATTGTGACAATACTATACAACTAGGATCAGAACACTATACACAAGGTGTAACGTGCGCAAGTGCGAGTGAGTTCTTGAATCAATTAGCATTTATCCAGAGGACCGCACTAAGTGTTCTGTTTTACATTGACTTGCATGCAGAGTTTTGAAGCGATGATAGCTCAGTGGTAGTATGTACGACTTCGCGTCAAGGGACGTGAGTTCGAATCCGACCACCTACAATGAGCTTGAGCTTTCAGTGAAGGAAAACATCGTGAGGAAGCCATAGCATGGTGGTGGGGCTTTTTCTGATGCCCGCCTGGCTAGCTACCACCCTCAAGTTGAAAGTCTACCGCCAAATTCCAATAGGTGCAGGCAGTTGCACTTGAGAGCAAGTTCCTCATAAAAAAAGTAATTAAAAATGTATTATATTGTGTGTATAATAAATCGATGTATGACAAAGTTTCCCAAATGGCAATCAGTTCCGTGTACATTATAAATATATTGGCCTTTATACGTAACTTAACATGATTAGAAGTCTGCGAGTCTAAAAAGCCTGTTCTACTATTTCTTTTTAATTTAGATCCATCTCTAAATAATACTCAAGAATAGGCATATATCCTATTAAAATAGAGACAAAATTATACTTTTGAGTACACAGGGTAATAATGTTTTTGGTTTGTCTAAAAAATAAATATTGGCTTTGAGTACGCAATCTAAATTTATTCGGCTAACCCAAATACCTAAAAAAAACATTCCTAACGGACTGGAACACATAATGTCGATTGTTTTTAATTCAGTATGTACAAATATAGTTAATGGTATTCCTGACGCCCACAGTTACGTCTATTAATCATACATATCAACTTACCCACATATTTAATTGTTGAGTGATCCATTGAATTATAACTTTAACCAGTACATTCCAATTAAAAAGCGTCTACTTACAAATAGCGGTAAAAATACTAGCTCTGCCTCCATTACGTGGATAGGCGAAGTATTTTTAAAACCCTGTATAATTATCATACATCTGTGATTTTGTATTTTATCAAATTTATATAAATTACTCCTACATCTGTAACCATATATATACAAGCATAAGCTATACGGCTGCAAACTATACTTATGTATGAATTGCTTAAAATTTGTGAACCCAGCCATAACTAGCTAAAACTTTAAATATGTTTAAAAATCTTTCTAATCTAGTTTCTAATTAATTTATGTGTTTCTTCCATCCAAGTCTCCGACATGACCACAACCTCCAAATACTTATTATGGTCAAGTATAGGTATAAAGCAGAATCGTTAATTTTCAAAAGGTATAGATTTGAAAACATTTCCTTTTTTGGAAATACAAAATTTACTTTTATCGACTGTAATAATTAAACCTATTTCTGAAAACAATTTATCAATAGTGTTTGAGCTACTATGTAAAACTTAGGTACTCTCCGCTTTGTTATTAATTGAATAATATATAAGATAAAATCGACCTCATACTTTGATATATCAATACTCGAATACATTTGCTATATAGTTTCTGTAGTTGCTACATTAAACAGTAATGGAGAAAGAGGATCACCTTGGGAAAAAACTAGAGCGCATTTCATTGATTGATGTTAAACTCAATATATCTTACCAAAAGTTCGGTGAAGCTGTCAAAGCCCTAAGGACTAACAGCGTACGTCAGATCGAAAAAAAAAACTTTCGTTAAAAAAAAACCACAAATATTCAAGATTCTTTCCCAGACCCGGATTTGTCTAAGTTATTGGCTAACATAACCTATTCTGCTGATAATATGCAATACATGCACTGGAAGTTTTCACTCTGGGTAAATAATAATTAAATGACTTCCTTTACCATGAATTATAAAGGAAGTCATACAGGAGAAGACAATATACTTCATTAAATAGGGATAAACGTTCCAGAAACTAGACTGAATTCAAGCAAAGATTAAACGCGAAATCGTATATTAGAAGTCTTGGAACCCGGAACGCTGTGCATTTTGATTGTGACAGTAACTCAAGTCTCAAGTTGGGCCGTTCTCCGCAACTTAACTCGGAGCATTTAGGGTGCGGTAGCACTGCCAGCGGACGATATTGAAGAATTCAAAAATAGTTAAAAATGTAAATATATCGTTTCTAAATGTAATAAACGTAGTATGTAATGTAATAAGTATAGTAATGATATTAGTAAATAGTGGCGAATTTTCTAACATAGATATTATAAAAGAATGATGGATCGAAATAATTATATTTAATATGTTTTGTGTGTATGATCAAATGTAATGTCGATACAAAGATTAGATATGTTTTATTTTATATACATGTCTATCTGTATGTCGCCTCTTATACATTACCCTGAATTTACTAGCCAGTTTATTTGAATATTTTTTATAAATTAATATAATAGATATTTTAAGTTTTCCTTGTAAAAGGAATATGTTTATTAAACTTCGAATCAATAGCTCAGTTACAATTAAAGATCCAGTAATAAGTGAAAAAAAGTAATTTATTACTAAATTTATTGTTATATTTAGGTATAAACGAAGTCTAGAAAATAGTGTCACTTATTTATATTTTTAGTTAGATATATCTATATATCTAGCACTTATATTTTAATTTACAATTTCGACAGATAAATATCACTAAATATATAAACCAAATAGTTAAAACAACAAATGTTTTTACCGCGCTGGGAAATGATTACCGTATACCGCTAAACGCTAATCGCTTGCAGAGAAACCTTACAATGTCTGACTCGAAGACGTAATAGAGCTAGTTGGCACTAAATCACAACTTTATATGAAAACCGAATTGAGGTGATCCCGGTAGACTGCTATCTTCAAACATTTTGACACATCGCCAGTGTCACGGAAAAATGGTAAGTATACAAAGTAGGCGTATAAGTTAGCTTGTATGTAGTTAGTTTCTTCAAATGGTCTTAAGTATTTCTTATAATTATAATTCTGTTTCACTGTATCCAGAAGGACAAAAGGATAAGTTTGTGCACCTGTGTCTTCAGCGTACACTTTTGCACCTTAAAGTATAATGATTTCTTAGGTTTATGCGATTATTATTCATTGTAATAAAACTAATTTAAACGGATTTTATCGCGGTTATTTATTAATTTAGATCCCGACGTTTCGAAAGCTTTTCAGCCTTCGCGGTCTCGGGGCGGACTGAGGTGTAGGTTGAGCAGAAAAGTTCATATTTTCTGCTCAACCTACACCTCAGTCCGCCCCGTGACCGCGAAGGCTGAAAAGCTTTCGAAACGTCGGGTTCTAAATTAATAAATAACCGCGATAAAATCCGTTTAAATTAGTTTTATTTCGACACCTTAACATATCATGCGGATCTGACCGCTTCCGTTAGGCTCGCTAACCTGCTTCCGTAACGTACCATTATGAGAACGGCGTACCCACGTGCCCTTAGTACGAGCGAAGGTTCGCCTCGAAAAGGCTACATAAGCCATTTTCAAGCGCACCAGCGCCATTTCTGAGACTAGGGGTCAAAGGGGTCGTCATGGCCGAAACCGGTCGGAACAAACACATACAAATAATTACCATAGATTGAGTCATCACGATATTTTCAAAACTGATCTTATATACTTGGAGTCTAGCATGGATATTCCTTTAACGGCGTAGAGAACCGCTAAGAACGGATTTTACATTCGGACGCGGTTAGTACTGGGGATATTAAGTAGTTAATCTATATAATACTGTAACTGAACCAAATTTTATAATAAATATCTTTTGAAAATTACAATCGAGGTGCACGTAAACTTGAACGTAAACTTCTATTTCCAACGATATATTATTGTGAGTTTTCGTTCGTTGTTCGTCTTTACTGCATAATTCTGAAACTAATTATAGATTTTGAAATTGATGAAATTATTATGAACCAACATATACAATACTTGAATAGAATAATAATGAACTACTCGAAGCGATGATAGCTTAGTGGTAGTGTGTACGACTTAACGTCATGGGACGTGAGTTCGAATCCAAGCACCTACGATGAGCTTGAGCTTTCGGTGAAGGAAAACATCGCGAGGAAACCATAGCATGGTGGTAGGGCTTTTTCTAATGCCCGCCTGGTTAGCAACCACCCTCAAATTAAAAACCTGCCGCCAAATACAAATAGGTGTGTTTCGGCAGCTGCAGTTGAGAGCCAGTTCCTCCACAGGTTTAGCGTGCCTACCAACTTGAGCCGTATTGTCACTTAAGATCAGTTGAGATTATGGCCATAACGCTGAACATTAACTATATATAAAAAAATGTTTTATTCCCTACAACGGAAAGTTTTTCCTGAATAAGGAACTAAAAAATACAAATAGCTTTTGGTGTTATTTAGCTCCGACAGTAGGGTTACAGAATCAATACCACCAATACCATTCACGTCAACAAAGTTTAAAAATTGAATTTATAATTATATGAAAGTTCATTGAAATCTTTGAAATAACAGATATAATCTATAATAGTCTTGCGCGATCCACTGAGATTGAAATGTATGCATGAAAAAAAACTTTATATTCCTAGTATTTCCCATGAAATCGCCTACTTTATAGCTCCAATCTAAAGCCATAAACTCAAAAACTTCTACCGCGGACTGCGTTAAATTTTCATTTAAAATTGCCAATAAAATTTAAACTAGAGTTTGCCAGTTACTTTCGAGTGTAGTTTTGGTATAGTTGAAAACATATTACTGCAGTCATGTTCTAAAGCTATGTTTCCAATAGTACTTCTTTACTTAGTTTCCGGGTTTCACTAAAAAATTTATAAGTAATAGCGGGTAAACGAGCAAGCGTGTCACTTGGTGGTAAGTGATCACCGCCGCCCATAGACATCCACAACACCTGAGGAATCGCAGGTGCGTTGCTGGCTTTATAGGAGGGACTGGCTCTCAAGTGTAACTGCCTGAACACACCTATTGGTATTTGGCGGCAGATTTTCAACTTAGGGGGGGTTGCTAGGCAGACGGGCATTAGCAAAAGCCCTACCACCATGCTATGGTTTTCTCACGATTTTTTCCTTCACCGAAAGCTCAAGCTCATTGTAGGTGGCTGGATTCGAATTCACACACCATGATGCGGCGTTCTTACACGCTACCACTGAGCTATCATCACTTCCAAACATATATATATTATGATCGAGGCAAGTGATAAAGGGTCAGCGATTTGCTATTATTTATAGGCAGTAATTATAAAAACCCTATTAAGAATTAGTTAACAATTAGATTAAAATAAAAGTACTGCAGAACTATAACTACATAATTTAGTGACCACTGAATTGTTTTTATAGTTTAAAGGCTTTGCGTTATGGCTACAATTTTACGTGATGTTAAGTGACGATGCCGCACAAAATGCTGGACACGTAAGTCTGGTGGACGGACCGGATCTCAATTGTGAATACCGGCACACATCTAAAGATATTGACAGAAGATTGTCAATTTGAGGGTAGTACCTAGCCTACCTTTTCAGAGATTCGATCTCACGTCTACTAAGATCTAACTATCTAACTAAGATCATACTGCCACTAAGCTAACATTGCTTCGGATTGGATGTGTACTTCGATAATAATTTTACATCCACTCTTTCTTATAACTTGAACCGTACTTGCCTCGCACTGTATTAAGTCGTAAATTAATTTTACTTCCATCTGCCCGGGCGCCGCACACGGTCACGCGGAATCAACACAGGTCTACCAATTTTAATAGAGATATTGTTGTTCTTCTCATATAATTTTACGAAATCCTCTCGTAAACAAGAGCAATAGGGGATCAGATTTTCACGAAGAAAATTATTTTCATACCTGGCTTAAAAGGAAAATATGAATTTTCACGCTAAAATCAGACTCGTTTTATAAACCACAATATGAAATATACACATTTACTATCTGATGTTCCTGACTTAGTTTCCGGAAGGAATAGCCTGAAGCGAAGATAGCTCAGTGGTAGTGTGTACGACTTCGCGTCAAGGGACGTGAGTTCGAATCCCAGCACCTACAATTAGCTTGAGCTTTCGGTGAAGGAAGACATCGTGAGGAAACCATAGCAAGGTGAAAGTGATTTTTCTAATGCCCGCCTGGGTAGCAACCACCCTCAAATTGTAAACCTGCCGCCAAATACCAATAGGTGAGTTCCGGCAGCTGCACTTGAGAGCCAGTTCCTCCACAGGTTTTGCGTGTCTACCTACTAGGGCCATATTGTCACTTAAGATCAGGTGATATTATGGGCATAATGCGGGCTATTTAATACACACATATTTGTGATACAATACGTCGCGTTTAGATCTAATAGATACATTTAAATCCATATCTAATTTCTAGTCTATAGTCCTGGGTTTGGTCAAGAGCTGGTACATAGTTTTGAAGATATCGTGATAGGTCAGTGTATGGTAAATAGCTTATATATAAATACACTACCTGTGCTTGAGACGTTGTTTGCGTGAAACTAAAATTATTCAATATATTTTCCCGTATATATATAACTTTTTCCAATACAACTTTGCCAACTTTACTCCTATTGGTGGTAGCGTGATATTAAACAAAAGACTTTTTGAATTATTGCTATAGCAAAAACATTTTTTTTAATTCTGATTACTAGTTCTAAATCTATTAGTGCGTTCAAACAAACAAACAAACAACCTATTTTAGATATTCATTACTAGCTGTGATCTGGGTACTAAGTTAGACTTCTGTCATTTTAGGTAGCGTGATATTAAACTAAAGACTTTTTCAATTATTGCTATATCAAAAACATTTTTTTAATTCTGATTACTAGTTCTTAATCTCTTAGCGCGTTCAAACAAACAAACAAACAACCTATTTCTATTTTTAATATTAATATAGATATTCATTACTAACTGTGATCCGGGTACTAAGTCAGACTTCGTTTTAGCGACCTTAAATATAACAGCGAATATGTTACAAATGTCATTCAATTTATACAAGAGTAAATCGAAAATAAATTACAAAGGATTAATGAAACCTAAAAACGTAATACCCTAAGTACCCTGAAAGCACCCTTCGAAAGGAAGGATCATTGTAATTCAAAAAACCATCTACAAATTATTCTGTATCGAATGGCCATGGTCCCATATCGATACTATCCGTAGTTTTGACGTGATTGCGACTTTAATAAACAACATTTTCATTATACAGTAGAACCTCGATAAGTTGAAAACATCCAAAACTCGTAAAAATTTTTAGTTCCCTTCCCTTCAAACACCAACAGCTCCATTCTCTATACGTCGTTAAATTCTATAACTCGAATTTTTTGGCGCCTCCCTTGACGTTCGACTTATCGAGGATCTACTGTACATATAGATAGAAAGATTACAGTACAAAAGCGGTAAAAATAAAAGAGCCGTTCCGAGGTATTCGATTCAATTTATACTCAGAGAATAATTGACTTATCTGTATACAAAGATCAGAGGCTACGTCTCGAGATTACGTCGAGTTGCCAGTGACAGGTCGTTTAGTTTCTCAAGATAAACATTCCTTTTATTCATTACAAACACGCGCAATCACGACTCCACTGATAACGAGATCTACGTGGGCTTAATAAACGGATGCTTGCTTTTTATTTCATAGGTATATTCTTATAACTGTAGAAATAAAATTGAGAGCTATGATCAAACCTTTTAACTAACCTTTCTAACTCCTTCCCAGTAATATTTCTCAAACTACAAAGATCAATAACCACTTTAAAACTGTACTGATCATTTTCAAAATCTATCCTATGTTTTTGCGAACCGAATATAAATTGATAATAGGGAATATATAAGCCCACTTTAAAATTAATGTTGCACGTTTTAAAATGTTTTTAGATTCAGAATTTAATGAAAAACTATAAAAATATTTTTCATGGTTGGCAACATTGCTGTAATGCCCCTGGTGTTGCAGTTGTTCGTAGGCGGCGGTAACCATTTAACATCAGATGGGCCGTCTGCCTGTTTGCTGCGCACAAATAAAGAAAAATGGTTACTTCTAAAAATAGGCTTACATATAAAATTAAGCTGTAGACGGACAGAAGAGTGTCCAAAAGTGTATGATATGTTGGGGAGATGATCAAAGCTAACGAAGTGTTCGGTTAGGTTAAGTTGGACTTGTGATAAGAAATAGTGCATAACGCGAGAACGTCCCTAAGTATGTATATTTATTGTATAAATTTGTTTCATATTTATAAAAGTGATAATATTAAATTATAAATGCACTATTGTTTTTAAGTGCTGATATATAATTTTACAGCGAAGCGATGATAGCTCAGTGGTAGTGTGTTCGACTTCGCGTCAAAGGATGTGAGTTCGAATCCAAGCACCTACAATGAGCTTGAATTTTCGGTAAAGTAAGCCATAGCATGATGGTAGAGCTTTTTCTAATGCCCGCCTGGGTAGCTACCACCCTCAAGTTGTAACTCTGCCGCCAAATACCGATAGGTGTGTTCCGGCAGCTGCACTTGAGAGCCAGTTCCTCCACAGGTTTAGCGTGTCTACCAACTTGGGCCATATCGTCACTTAAGATCAGGAGAGATTATGGCCATAATGCTAAACCTTCAGTACAAAAAAAAAAAAAACAGCTGTTTGAATCATTTGAAAAGTGTCATTAAATACATTCCATTGTTAAAAGATAATTGAGAGGGCAAAAAAAAGTAACAATTATTGGAATTATTTGTGCATTCATTATTATCTCTCTATGATAGTATGCATGATATGTACCTAAGTTAATATTCCTTACAATTAACCAAGCAGTAGCAATATTTATAAGCATGTGTACTGCGAATGCTACAGAGCTTCGTCTTCCCGAAAAATTTGTATTGAATGGAGCTCATCGTAAATTTCAATCGATTGTAACATCTAAGACTATAATATAAACAATTAAGCCTACTAAAATCCCTTGAATTTTGTTACTACTCTCAAACATGTAAAACATTGGCTAATGCAATTCTTATGAAATTCGTTTTGTGTGAATTTAGTTTTAAATTATTTGCAATTTTAAACATTTCTTTTTATGCTGATATACAGCAAAAAAGCAGACTATCCAGCTGATGGTAAATGTTTTACCGTCGCCGTAATACCGTAATACTATTGCTGACCTTCGAAGAAAGAAGTGGTTCTCATTCATTATGTCGGAATACAAAGGCTGAATTCCGAACTGAACTTTTAACTTGCGGCAGCTTAAACCCGAGAGTAGTCGCTAACCAGTATGTCAATAACCGTACCACTAAGCTGCGATAGATCAAGGATTCGATAGTATATCATCACGACCAAAACCTAATGTAGGACCAAAAATTGCTAGAGCCTCGTCAGTTTCTTGCCAAAGTGCACCCCGTGCAGGTGACGTTGTCTTGGCTAACTTAGGTAGTATTCGATACCTTGAACCCCAAAAGAACTCGAAAGGCCGTTCTGTAATTTTACCTCAAATACTTTTCAATCTATGTATTTTTGGCTGCATAGATGTACCGAGTCTTCTAGATCCGTGTAGGACTATTTTTTGAGTGACTCACAAACAATTGTTCTGCCGTTGGTTGTGGTGGTGTGTCTTTATGGCCTTTAATTGTGTTTATAAAGACCTTCTCACTTCACGTTGACGGAGTTAATACTTTAGTACATTTTTTCAACACGTACTCAAAAAAGAGTAGAAATGTTGGTAAAGATAAAGGGTTTGTTATTAGAATGTTAAATCGAAACAATTTTGTACCGTACAAATGCGAAGTCAAAGAAACAAGCAACAAGAAATATCAAATTATTGGGTTTAATTATCACTTCCGAATCCGAGGGTCCTATTGAAATCAGAAAGACACGCCGAAGAACTCCAAGCCCCAATTATTAGCAGTTCCCTATCTGTCTTACACGGGATCGGGAGCAACAAGGGACAAAGGAACGACAAAAAGGCCGAGCGATAATGGTGCCACGCACTCCATAGGGATGTCACGAGGGACAACTCTATTTTCCCGTATGATTAAATGTTATTTAACGTCATCATTGGAGATGAATGAAAAGAAATTGAGGATAGGGAAATATAAGAATTTTCCTGACTTAATAGATTACCATTATTACATCATTTTAATATATTTAATGTTATTTGCAGTTCCCTGTAAACAATTTCTACAATGTGCTTAGGCTTATGGCAAAAGCAATATATGGGTAATATAAAGTTTTTTAATTCTCAATTGTCTAGCTGCCATCCTTTTTTATGAAAGAGCGTTTGAAATCCCAGTTTTTACGGATTTCGTCATGGCAACACACAGACGTATTACCTGGGCTCAGTTTAAAGGCGTGAGGGTCACGTGGCTGCTCATCAGGTTCTAATCACTACCAAAACGCATTACGGCGACACTTCAAACTACCGTGTTGCCAGGGACCGGGGAATTCTTCGCTGTTCTTCTAGTCTCTGGCGGGTCTAGCTGCTACCCTCACGTTGAAATTTAGTCGCGAAATACCTTTAGCTGTAGGTTAATTACCTAAATTGAAGGTAGACACAGTAACATAAACTTTTCTGGACAACCTACACCTCAGTCCGCCCCGTGACCACGAAGGCTGAAAAGCTTTCGAATCGTCGGGATCAAAATTTAATAAATAACCGCGATAAAATCCGTTTAAATTAGTTTTATTTCAATGAATAATATTCGCGTAAACCTAAGAAATCATTACCTTTAGCTGTGTTCCGGCAGTTGCACTTGCCAGCCATTCCTTCCATTAGATTTAGGGCTTATTATCAATGGTCGATAACTCAGTTGTTATACCGAATGCCGGGATTTCTCGCATACAGCCCGACTGATGAAATTTATCGGTATGTTATGGTGTAAAATAAGCTTGGTACCCGGTTTACTCTATTACTCGTGTATAACTTCTACTCAGTCCCACTTTATCCAATGAAATGCGTCGTGAAGAATATTTATCAAACCGCAAGCGGGCCCTATCGACTATTGACGACAGTTATCGCTTGCGGTCCCTATTGCATGCGTGAACAGAAATCGCCCGTACCCCGAATGCGGGCTGTAACGACCAATGAAAATGAGCCCTTACTGTGTTTACTAACATAAGCGATACGGTGACCTTATATCTGGTATGATTGTGGCTAGACGTTAAGCATAAAAAATTATGCAACACTAATGCTGTTTATATATTTAAATTCATGTTACTATTTAAATGTGATGTATTAATAATTGATTATAAGAAAACTTTATTCCTCTTAATAATTGTATGGATATTGCCTTTCTACATGATTTTGTTTTTCATTGGAATTCTGTAAGGAAGTAGAATCAGCTACAGCAGTTGCCGTATCAGAAAACCAATTCTTACGAGTTTTAAGTAAATCGTTATTTGGAAAACAGATTCTTTCTTGCTATTTCTTGCTATTCTGTTATGTTTTTCATCAATCATCTTTTTGGTTGATCCAAATTGATATATTCTTTAAAACATAAAACGGACAATTATACATTTGAGGATTATCGGTTTCAAATTTACAGGTTTCAGAAATAGAATTTTAATTATATTTAGCTTATTATTATAAAACTAATTTAATGATATCTATCCCACGCAATTTCAATCTCAGACGAGTTATTGTGTGGTTTCGTACCTTGTTTCGCGAGGATATTCTTACTTAGCAGGATTTATAAATAGATTTGAATAAAGCCATATAAAGTATTTACATCTTTATTAAGATATTAAAAATAGCAGTTCGGTGTATTAATTCGTATCGCTCGAAATTTCAAGTGAATAGTAATAGTGAACTGCAGGCTTTATAAAAGTGACTAGAAGTATTGTTAAAACTGGAAGTATTGTGGAGACTAAAAGTATTGTAAAAACTAAAAGTATTGTAAATTCTAGAAGTATTGTAAATACTAGAAGTATTGTAAAGACTAGAAGTATTGTAAAGACTATAAGTATTGTAAAGACGACTAGAAGTATTGTAAAGACTATAAGTATTGTAAAGACTAGAAGTATTGTGAAGACAAGAAGTATTGTGAAAACTGCCCTGTGCCTGGTGTCTAGCAACACGGGAGTTTGAAATGTCACCGTGGTGCGTTTTAGTAGGTAGTGTTGAGTGATTAGCACCCAATGAGTCGTCACATGTCCCTCACGCCTTTAACTTGAGCCCGGGTAAAAAGCTATATAAACGTCATGTGTAGTTGAACAGATGGAGACTAGAGGAACAATTCTTGTAGAAATTTCCCTTAAGAAAATGATCAAGTTATTTGAAAAGTCATCGTTAAATCAGAGATAGCACGCAGATGTTTCACCAATTATTTTGTTTGCACTACCTATAATGGTAGTCATTATTTCTCACTACATTACTGCTGGTTAGCTGGAAGAAAATACCTTATAGCATTAAGCTCGCCAGTGTTCATATTTAAAATGCAATAAAGAATCCATTCATTCATTCATTCATTCAAGTCTCATAAAAGAAACTCCCTGTCCACTCTATAATCACAAATTCAACCTACCAAATTTGTAATGGGGAATTAAAAAAAAATCAAGTGCTTCAAAAAATACAGTCTCCTAATTGAGTTGTTTTTTTAATCGATCTCCGTTTTTAATCATATTCCTGATATATATAGGTCACATAGAGAGATGAACTTCTTCTTCTTGGATTAATTGTACTAGAGCCGGATCCATCGAGGGGCAGAGAGGAAAACTCTAAGCAGATCCCGAGACTTGTGACACAGATGTAGGCTTAAGGGGACCCTTTCTGACGCGCGTCAACACTTACCTTAACAATTTGCGTTTCTCTCCCTGACCAGCCAAATTTAGTAGAAGCTTGCTAGCGCAACATGAGAGGCACTTGAAAGTTCTAGTATATGACACAGTTCTATGCATACAGTCACAGTTCATAGTACAGACAGGCCAAGATATTTTAGAAGATTGTAGAAATAATTTACTGGTACACCCCTCTTTCCACTTCGACCACGCATAAATGAACCGTGTGGCCATTCCTGCACAGGAACTTTTTTTCCACATGCTACAGTAATCTCAACCCAGTACTATATGTTTAGTGGTTCTAAAAAAAAAAAAACATCCGGCATGGAAGTCGAGGCCCCGAAATTTTCTATGACTTATTCCATTACCTGAATTCCAAGTGTAAATATAAGCTGTTATATTTTAATTTATAATTCACTAGCTTTTACCTGCCGCTCCGGTCGCGTTAATATTTCTATTGTCAAACCAATGCAATGACGCAAAAAAAGTTTCATGCAAAGTTTATACCCCACTTCGAATGAGCTTTTAGTGAGAAAAAGTATCCTATCACCTTTTTCCGGATTCCCATCTCTCTCTGTAGCAAAATTCATCATAATTGATTCAGCGGCTGAGGCGTGAAAGTGCAATAAACATACTAACTTTCGCATTTACAATATTAGTAGGATGTCGGTAATACTGTGTTAATTTATATTTATCAACTTCCTGGGGCGTCTCTGATCTGATGGTGTACTTACGTTAACGTCTCTGCTTATGACAAATGCGGATAAAAGCCACTACAAAACGACTACCCGAGATTACATTGAAATTCTAATAGCATTTCAAATTAAATTCAACGACGTGGCCTGCATAACGGGACAGGTTAACGGATCCCGGGATTTCATCGCGTTTCCCGGGAAGCGACGGCCCTAGTCGCGGCCATTTTAGGGTTTAGTACAATGGGCCGCTTGAGCCGTATTCGACGTTTTGTAAGAAGCGTACGGAAGCATAATGTCGACGTCGCGTCGGAGCCTTTATACTGTAAAACTTGGCAGCAACTCTCGAATGTTCGATAACTGTATCTTTACAACAATTATCATAGAGATTTTTTTAAACAATTTCCCAGTGGTTCGGTAGCCGATGCATTGCTTGTGCACCGAGTACAGCAGTAACTGAAACTGAAAACCAGTGCAGTGTGTAAAAATTATTTCATTTTACCTAATTAACAATCTCTATGATTCGTTCCGGAGCTCCACTATCACTGTCTCAGTATTGCAAAACACGCGCTTTTATATCACCACAACCGGAAGCTCAAAGCGATATACTTGAGATATATTATTGAAACAATTTTCATAAAACCTCGCCATTACAATTAAAATTTATAGAGTTATTTTTAACCAAACGTGTAAATGTCAATTTTAATTTATTAACTTATTTTTAAACAAACGTGTAAATATTTAAACCCCTGTAATATTAGATTAAATATAAAGAGACGATCAACGACCAATCTAACAGTAGTTTATCATAGCATATGCAGGTTCTTTTCGATGTTTTTTTTTTTATTAAAAAGGGGATAAACGAACAAGCGAGTCACCTAATGGTAAGTAATCACCGCCGCCCATGGACGTCCACAAAACCAGAGAAATCGCAGGTGCGTCGCCGACTTTTAAGGAATGCGTAAGCTCTACTCTTGAAGGTTTCAAGTCGTATCGGTCCGGAAATACCCAATACTCTAGATTTATTCCACAGGACGGTTGTGCGGTTAAAGAAATTCAACCAGATTTTGTATTAGACTTTAGTTTCTAAGACTGTATTCGTGTATTATACATCGTAATTGTATGTACGCATTTACATCGTAATGTGTATTCATAATAATCATTTTGCTTTTTTTTTTTAAGTTATGGCCATAATCTCTCCTGGTCTTAAGTGACGATACGGCCCAAGTTGGTAGACACGCTAAATCTGTGGAAGAACTGGCTCTCAAGTGCAACTGCCGGAACACATCTATCGGTATTTGGCGGCAGATTTTCAACTTGAGGCTGGTAGCTAGCTAGCCAGGCGAGCACCAGAAACAGCCCTAGCACTATGCAAATCAATTCGTTTATTTCTCGAAAGTAGGATAATAATATCACATTTTGGAAGTTAAAAATCAACTACCGGTTCGGAAACAAACAAAATGGCGTTCTGGTAGAGAAGGCACGGCCAAAAAATCTCTTCAGTAATCGCTTTTTTTGATACGAAATTAATTTTATTTATTTCTAATATGCAAATAACGTATATAAAATATATTCTCTTTCCTATTTGATTCTTATAGATATTTAACACGTTTTAACGCACCTACTTGTATTTGACGGCCGATTTTCAACTTGAGGGTGGTAGCAAATCAGGTGGGCATTATAAAACGCCCTACCACCTTGCTATGGTTTCCTCACAATGTTTTCCGTCACCGAAAGCTCAAGCCACGGCATTACCCTTCACTAGGGCGTTCAAACAAAAAGTCTTTCCTGTTTTATGACATTATATTACATATAGATTAATTACTGGAAAACCTTGAATATACATTAAAAAAATAACATACGATCGCTACTAATTCAAAAGTTAAATTACTAATATTTCTTTGTTGTATCAAGAAAATATTGGTATTTAAATTCCATGTTAAACAAAATATTCATTTTTTTGTATTACGTCAAATAACAATTGTAGTAGGATTCGAACTCACGTTCCTTGACGCGGAGTCCGTACACACTATCACTGAGCTATCATCGTTTCAAAGTTAAAGTTACTTTTCTTTTATTTAATCTCAAATGTAAAAAATCATGTTTTGTGCCACATATATTTTACACTAATCTTGATTAGTAACTTATTTTGACTAAATATATCCAAGAATCAAAGACATGATGCCATTTTTGAGGTTCTCATTAGAACCACTTCCGGTTTTCTTTCACCGACACTGAATATCGGGCGCGAATATACAAAACTTCATCGCTCGAACTGGCTCATATAATTTATATTTCATTTCTCGCGCCCTATTTTTGTTTATTAAACTCGGGGTAAATCGAGACCGAGCCGAGGTTTCGAATTACAAATGTAAATAAATATATTTATTTTTAAATAAAAGTATAGAGAAACAGTAAAGAAAATTATATGGGTAAATAATTACTTATATTGTTTATATTCTTGCATGGTGGTAGGGCTTTTTCTGATGCCCGCCCGGCTAGCTACCACCCTCTAGTTGAAAATCTGCCGCCAAATACCAATAAGTTTATTCCGGCAGTAGCACTTGCGAGCTAAAAAACAATTCAATTTATAAGCTTACGTTTGTATTACAAATATATATTCGACTAGATTTTACGTGCAGCTTCGATCACGATAAATTGATTTTGTCAAGCAAATCAGATGCTCTAATACAAAATTTCATACACAGTTCATCTCTCTTTACCCCACTTGCAGTTTTCGCGGGAAAAAGTAGCCCAACGTCGACTTCAGGTTCCCATCATCTCTATATTTTGGTATACACCTAAACGGCTGAATCGATTATGATGATGATGCGTAACAAACAAACAAACTCATTTTTGCATTTATAATTTATATATATATATATATATATATACACCCTTATATAGTTCAAATCTAATTGACAGATGAACAGAATATATCGAAAATTCCATTCACATTACCCTAAAAAGCAGAAAATAATAATAAAATATAATATGTACAATCTTTTTATAATGCACTAAAAAATAAAAAATAAAATTAGTAATGAAAAATATGGGGCCATGCACCATATAACTCTATAAACATGCGCCCCATGTTTTTCGTTTCTAACCTTTAATTTTCAATTTTTTGGTCCATCATAAAAACAGTGTAAATTTTTTTTTTCCTATTAATATAATAATATTTGCATAAAAGTTATATCCATTGATATAATCACATTTAACATACAGTCAAATCATTGGAAATCAAATAGAATGAACAATAAAGGGAGATGCAGCGATAATGACGCTGTTAAAAAATCATTACCGCCGCCATCTTGATCGCGCGAAGTGTCAATAAAACGTAACGGCATTACGTTCTCTGACGACGGAATATATTTTGCGCCGACTTTATTTGTATACCTTTGGACGCTTCATTATTATTAGTGTTTGTCTAGAGGTGGAAATTCGGTTATAATAATTGTGCAAACAAGAGAAAAATCCTTTTCCCACGAAGATAGGTACAGAAACGTTTTCAAAAATTCAATATGCAGTAAAGTAAACGTGGTAAAATCAACCCGTTTACGGTCACGGCAAACGGAATGATGCTCGCTTATGCCATTTACACTATCTCTGTTGACTCTCTTGCAAATTTACTTTACACTTTTATAAACTTCGTTGCTTTTTGTGTTAGCTGCATACTTTTATTATTTTGTTCTATATTGTTTATTGTCTTTTATTAATTCTGAATTCAAATATTAAATAAATGTTTCACATCTGCCGGGCGTCCCGTGTAGGCCAACAGCCATGCTTTGGTTTCTTAGCGATATTTTTCTTCACCGAAGGAATCTCAAGCTCATTGTAGGTGGTTGGATTCGAAATCACGTCCTATGACTCCACTTGCTACCCCTGAGCTATCATCGCTTCAATGCTATGCTTAGTGTAGAGATTGGCTCTCAAGTGCAGCTGCCGGAACACACCGTTCTATAGGTATACGTAGCTAGTTATTAGACGAAATGTAGACGCTGCCCTTAGTCTGTGCCAACACAAGCCCACAGAGATCTAAATGTCATCGTGGTGCGTTTTAGTGGCAAGTATTGGGCGAATATCTTCCGACTAGGATTCTAGACTAACTAAGACTAACTTCTTGAAGACTTGGATTCTAAATACCAGTAGTAAAAAGAGTAGTAGGGAGTCAGACGGGTATTAGAGAATGCTCTACCACTATGCATCATTTTTTTAGTTACGGTAGTGATTACACGTATGTCGTCTCGTATTTACGAAGCACCGTCAAAGTAGACTAAGGCAATCCTCATTTCCTTTTAGTATCAGACACCGGGAACTGTATTCGGGCTACTACGAGACTCTAACCGGAGACCAGGTGCCACCTTAGGGCGTAACTAACAAAATTAAACCCCGTCAGCTTATATTACAAGTATGACCAATCACGAGAACCATAAAACCCCCAATTTTAATTTGGAAAAAGTGAAAATTCGATATAAAATCAAAGACACATTTATGTAAAGGCGCCGCGTGAAATTTGATAAGAGCCGTTCTCACAGAGCTCCGTTTTACTTAATTCAAGATAAAATTTAGACGATCCCGTCTTCTAGGAGATTCCATCTCGGGCGAATATTCTCGAACGTTTTTGCTAATGGCGTCGTTTTTAAAAAGGAAAATATATAAATTATCGATATCATCCGTTTGGAAAGTCGTTTATTTTATTCAAGTTAAACTCAGCGATGTTGATTTGTTTATTGGATTTCTAGGAAAGTAATTTGCTAAATTGTTGTTTGACGTAATACAAAAATGAATATTTCACTTAACATGGAATTTAAATATTAATCTTTTCTAGGTACAAAAAAATTAAAGATCTTAGTAATTTAATTTATTTTTGAATTAGTCGCGATTGCTTGTTTTTTTTTCATGTATTTTCTGTATTTTCCAGTACTCAATCTATATTTAATGTCATAAAGCGCGAAAGGTTTTTTGTTTGAACGCTCTAATAGCAGGTAAAGTCGTAGCTTGAGCTTTCGGTGCAGGAAAACATCGTGAGAAAACCATAGCACGGTGGTGGAGCTTTTTCTAAAGTCCGCCTGACTAGCTACTACCCTCAAGTTGAAAATATACCGTCGAATACCATTAGGTGTGTTCCGGAAGTTGCACTTGAAAGCAAGTCTCTCCTATAAAGGCCGGCAAAGCCCCTGCGATTCCCCTGGTGTTGTGGGTCATGGTTATGGGCGGCGGTGATCACTTACCATTAAAGTTACACACTAGCTCGTTTGGCCCCTATTCCATTTTTTTTACTAAAATTTACCATAATCGATTATTCGGTTTCGGCGTACAAACTCACTTTCTCATTTATAATATTAGTAAGGATAAGAATGTACAGTTATGATGCATTTTATAATTTTAACCAAAACCCGGCGAGATAAGGTTCAATTTCCGCTGAGCGCAAATGAATTAATAGTTGGACGGTTACCAGTAACGGTATGGTTATGTGGGTAGAAGAAGTTAGTAATGTTGAACCTAACTCATTGTCAAATACAAACGCAACACGTGTATTTCGTAGCCGAAAGACAAACTAACTTACCTTGTCTCGTACGGTAGAGTTAACGGCGTGAGGAAACAATGCCCGCTTAATAGGAAACGTACTCAAAACTGAATAAATTATCGCGTACCGCCATCTTACTTAGGAGAGTTGTATCTGTACAAACATAAAAAATATGGTAATTGTATCAAATCTGTGTATTAAGATATTTTTCTTTAATTATGATCCAAGTGTACTTTGTAATATAAATACCAGATATAAAATTTTATTTTGATTTTTGTCATTTATCTATATCAGAGGTTCCCAGACTTTTTTCTCAAAGATCACTTTCAAAATATATATGTTTCCGGTACATCCCCTCCCGCTACAGTTCTAATATCTCCCAAAAACTCTTCAAACAATGTGAAGGTTACATCTTACTATTTAAATTTGCGTTGCGGCGTCGTTGTGCTTTTGTAAAGGTAAGCCAACATTTTAGTTATTCACTATAGAAAGCAAATAAATATTCGTGGACCCACGCTTACGAATTGTCAATCACTATTTTTATAACCGCAACGTATACGGTATTCGTATTCGGTGAAGGAAAACATCGTAAGGAGACCACAGTATGGTGGTAGAGCTTTTTCTAATGCCCGTCTGGCTAGCAACCACTCTCAAGTTGAAAATCTACCGCCAAATACCAATAGGTGTGTTCCGGCAGTTGCACTTGCGAGCCAGTTCCTCTATAAGAGTTAGCGTCCGGTGGACATAACGCCGCAACGCGAATAAACTATATAAAAAAATTACATCAATAAGTGTTAACGGTATCAGCAAAGATCTACTGTTACTGATGGCTACAGGCGAATGATTGAGTAAGTGTTTGAAAAATGGTACGGCAAACGTGTTAAAGGAACCGCTGCGTTAAGTTATGAGAACAAGTGCACTTCGCTCCAGCCGCGTAGTGTTCATTAAATTGCGGAGATTCGAGGCGGCGGAAAGGGGCCGGCACTTCGCTCCCTCGTTATCTCACACGTTGTCCCCTTTGTGCTTTGTTACAATCGTATTGTGCACACGGCCGATTAGTGATATAGGTAGCCTGGTTACTGGAACGTATCTTACAGCGGTCGGTATTCATAGATTAGTTTAGTTTTAATTATGGATTTAAATTATACAATTCCTTCGAAGCTCAGTCGAGTGAAAGCTTCTGAACGTATCGCGATGGGGCAATGATCTTTCGAAGCGGAAACATTCATTGATCTAAGTTATTTAGTTTTTGAATTCCATTAGTTTCTATGGTCGTATTATAAATGGAAAAGTGAGTTTGTTAGTTTGTTTATTACGCTTTCACGCCTAAACCGCTGAATCGATTGTGATGATTTTTTGGTATGAAGATAGATCGGATCCTGGAAATACTGATAGTTTACTTGAAAACTGTATTGGTAATGGGGTGATGAGAGAGATAGTTTGTAAGAAACTTATTAATGTATCATCCGATTTGTTAGACTTAATCAATATTAACGCAAGCGAAGCTGCACGTAAAAGCTAGTAAACAATAAGATACGAATAGCAATTTATCAGATCCAACCTAAAGTCTTTTCAATGAGTGCGTTTTTATAAATAAGAAAATTAAAATATTATTAAGATTTCGTTTGCTACAATTATAAAAAATATCTTTAGAATAATATTCTGATAAATATATAGGAGAATGTTTGACATCTTATTTTACATAGATGGTGGCTAGCTACCACCCTCAAGTAGAAAGTCTGCTGCCAAATACCAATAGGTATTTTCCGGCAGTGACTCTTGAGAGTCAGTCCCTCCTATAACGGCTGACAACGCACCTGTGATTCTTCTGGTGTTGTGGGTGTCAACGGGTGGCGGTGAACACCTACCATCGGGTGACACGCCTTCTCGTTTGACCCCTGTTCCATAAAAAAAACGATTTTATAGACAACAAGAAAATAATTAATTCCATATCCCCGCGCCTCGAGACACTAGACACTTTAATGAGCGTCAACGTCTCAAGTGTGTGGCACTCAATACTTGAAGGGTTTTCTTTAACACGTTCTAGATAACTTTCACAGTTTTCTTTCAATTTTCGGGGCGGAAAAGTCTTGTGCATCGTCTTCAGATTTTTTATGTAACAATAGAATTGAAGTGTGCATATTGTATATTGTTTTTTTTTTGTTTCAGTACAATAAGTCTGGCCGTAATTTTGATCGCACAAAATTATTAAAAAAAAATAAAAAAAATACATACAAACACAAATTCAACCATCATTATTTTTAGTACGACTGGTATAGTATTGCACTGGACATTAATATATATAAACAGGTTTATCGTTTTATCCCCAATTTCACCGGATGTAAAGTTACGATGTTGCCCAAAACGTAGACATGCTGAGTCTAGTGGAGGGGCTGGCTCTCGAGTGCAACTGTTGGAACACACCTACACATGTATTTGCAGGCAGATTTACAACTGTCGGGTGGTAGGTATTATTGCGTGTATTAGATAAAGTTCTACCAACATGCTATAGTTTCATCACAATTTTCTTCCAGATTCATTGGTATCATCACTTCAGAATGACTATAACTTTGGTAAATAAATATATATAAAAATATATATATCAATGTGATAATTTTATTAGAAAGAATTAGCTTAAATATAGTGTTTTCACAAAAATATACTATGTGAATTCAAAAAGTAAGAATGTGTGTAAATAAAAAATTCAGTTCAAATTATTAGAACATTTTCTGAGATACGCAAAATTTATTTATACCTATATACAAGAGTTGCCCACTTAATAGTATCAGATAAGATAATTAATTGGATGACTAACGTCTGTAAGCTTAATAGGTAATTTAACGAATTAGTTCAAAATTTATATAAATATCTTTGTAGGAGTCATCTGGAGGAGATCGCAGAATAATGTTGTCTCAAGAGATAGAATTTTCATCTCGTCGCATTGAGATTTAGTCGGGTATGAGTGACTCCATCTAACTCTATCATTTTCATGTTTACAAATCGATACTAAAGTGCAAATCGGAGTGTAGGAGGATTCGAATACCATCTAAGTCACCTGAGCCAACCTCACCTGCTGGCGGTGCTCCCTGCCGAGTAACCCACTGGGCTCTGACGATTGTTGGTTCCAGATTTAGTCACGCCGGTAACCACTTAATCCTAGACCCGTCACAGCTTGGTGACAGGGTTATTGCCCGACTGGTTACCAACCACCCTCGGATCAAGACTGCCGCAAAATAAAGGTTCGATGTGAGCCTTTGTATACCGGTACAGAGAAAGAGATCCAGAGCTTTTCGTCAATGTCAGCCTCATGGCTGCAGTAGTTCTGGTGTTGTGGCTGGCCATTGGCAACGGTATCCATTTACCACCACATGGGCAGTCGATAAATCGATAAGTCGATGAACTATCGATTATCTTTATACGTGAAATATTATTGATTAACAACACTGGTTATCGCTGGCTCGCTTCGTTCGATGTAACTTTTTTCTTACGTTATGAGATAATTAACTTGTACAGGATGCCAAGTTTTATAAAAACTCCATCTAAGTGCTTGACTATGATACACGGACAAATATTTATACAAACCCAATTTTTTTTTTACTTAGCTCGTTAATATGTCTGTACTTCACTCGATGGTAAGTTTCAGTACGTTCCAGTATCAGTAGTGAAAGCTGTAGGTGCAAATGTCCTTCGCTAGTCACAACTGTCTTGCCGACCCACTAAATATCTCTTCAGGCTTCGATTAAAAGACCCAGTATTGTAGGAAGGAGGGCACACACAGATCGGAAGACGGCTCTACAGCTGCACTGTGCGAGAAAGAAAGGATTTTTCGAACTTTTTGGTTCGTGTCGGGATGGAGATTATGGTAAAGGAGTGCCTCCGTAGTCCAGCACGTGTGGGTCTGCTGTGAAAAGGAGTGGAGGGGAAAAGGTGAAGTAACACCTCAGAGTATTCGATACATTCGCCATGATACAATCGATATAACACGCTAAGCGAGGCTATATTCCTATTTATAACATACCTACTAGCTGACCCGGTACACGTTCTATCCCCCATTTTTCAATTACGTCACCACTCATTGGTTATCATCACCCACAATCAGTGTAACGAATTTAAAACTTATCGATTTTTTATATGTATGTGTTATAATATGTACTCAAGTACTCAGCTATCGATAATAAATACTCATTACTATAGCATATGTCTAAGAAGCTGTTGGTACGTAAGCATAAGACTGTTATATAATGAAATAAATAATTATCCACTTTTTTTTTATTGTTTAACATCCTTTTGTTATATTTTTTATTATTTTTTATTTGTTATGTAAGTGTATATTTTAAGCGTATTAAGATTTTTTTTTAAAAGGGGGAATAATGTTGGTATGTAAGCATATAAATGTTTTATAATGAAATAAATAATTATCCATTTTGAGTTGTGTACCAGCGCTTGCCCGAAACAGTTGCTCTATTTACATGACTTATCACTCTAATACAACACGTACACAGTATATAATCTTACAAAGCCAATCATAAGACAGGCTTGTTTTTTTGATTTCTCAAACGTGATTTTCCTGCAACCTCATATTTCCCTTGTGTCAGTCTAAAGTAATAATCTAAAGCTTGTTTTTGACGTTGACGAAAAAAAATTTTTTTTTTACTTTACTCAGAAATCCTATATCATCTATATCAATCCTATATCAGAAATCATATCAATATATAGAAGGGTCTCTGAATAATCATACAAATACGATATCTCTTAAGTTATTCATACTCAATTTACAAATGTAATCTATTACGAAAAGCAGTCATGTAATATTTACTGTTCGATTAAGACAATGTCCGAGATATATGTACACAGGTTAGCAGATAAAATATATAATACTGAAAGATGAAAGGGCCTGTTGAAGAACACCGTTGCCAAGATATGTTTAGCGACGTGGCGGCGACTTCACAATAACCGCACTTTGGCAAGCGGCCTGCCGACGTGATCGCGAAAGTACTGGACTTTTCACATGGCACCAATACTTCACCAAACCGACATGTTATGTGAGGTGGTAAATAATTCTCGCTAGTGTTTGACCACAGATATCCGCTGGCCATTACCATGAATATGTATTAATTTTTCTTATATTTACTTCCTCACAATGCACACTATTGGCTTAATTTCATTAATTATATATTTTATAGTGCTTCTTATAAAAAATGTCATTACAAATAAGTAAATTATCTATATTCTTTCTTTATGGAATAAGGGCAAACGAACAAGTGGGTCACCTAATGATAAGTGAGCACCGCCACCCCCAGAGGTATCGCAGGTTCGTTGCCGGCGTAAATATTATTTTTTATATAAATAATTGTTATTAATATCGTTATTTTAATTATTATTTTAAGAGTGCTCGTAATGTTATTGACACGCTGGTTTATCTGCGGCAAACACCTCTTTATTATGTTGGAAATCTTATTTACTGTATGTATTAATTTAAAATATATTAGGTTTAAATAATTTATTTAATAGACAATAAATATTAATTACTTTGTACGTAAAAAATTAATTAACCCAGTCATCGAGAAGAACCGGCAAAAAACTCAATATGATTATATATTTGCTTAAATTGATATCTTTTTAATAATGTTTTAATGTGCGCGTTTATTATAGTTATTAGCGGATGTACACAGAGGGGTTTTGATTGCAGAGATCACAATCGTTCACATACTGATCCACCCTATATTAATCTTTTGACATTAAAACTCATTTGAATTATCACTTGAATTTACTATCCTACAATTCAGTGTTTTTTTTTAAATTATACTTAAGGTTTAGCGATATGGCCATAATCTCACCTGATCTTAAGTGACGATATGGCCCAAGTTGGTAGACACGCTAAATCTGTGGAGGAACTGGCTCTCAAATGCAGCTGCCGGACCACACCTATTGGTATTTCATTCACCATGCATTCATGCATAATGAATCCATTGAAATAACGCTTGAACTTGCTATCCTACAATTTAGTAAATCTATCCATTGAAATAACGCTTGAACTTGCTATCCTACAATTTAGTAAATCTATCCATTGAAATAACGCTTGAACTTGTTATCCTACAATTTAGTAAATCTATCCATTGAAATAACGCTTGAACTTGTTATGCTACAATTTAGTAAATCTATCCATTGAAATAACGCTTGAACTTGCTATCCTACAACTCAGTAAATCTATCCATTGAAATAACGCTTGAACTTACTATCCCACGATTCAGTAAATCTATCCATAAAGGCCAAATTTTTAAGGTATTCTGTATGGATTTTATTTCTGAATCAGTAAGAGTTTCTGCTAGTTATTCAAACAATTTTATATGAAAGCAATATTATCAATATTTACATTATTACGCATTTCACTTTTGAGTGCCAATAAAAAAAGAGTTCTCGGTTGAAAGGCTTTGTTTAAAAGTCGTGCACTAACCTTCTATGTTTGAACTAGAGTGTTCCCATATACCCCTTAACGTAGTGTATGTGCATCCCCCGTGACCGGTTTAATCTCAACCCAGATTACAGGCCGGCCTATTTGTACACATAACGGGGCACCATTAGTCTGAAGGGGTCGTGGTCAGATCGATCCGGTCCGAACACTACGGAACGTAATCTTTAACAAATTTTGGGATTATGAATGGAGCATGTACATTGGGTTGATGTTAGGGATTGAGATGAAACATAATATATTTAGTGTCAGTTAACTGTATAAGGTACATTCGTGCTTGGTGCGCTCATTTGGGTTACTAAAACAAAACAAGGTTTTTTTTTTCTAGTATTCGTTTTTACGAAAGTCAGAGACATTTGTATAACAAATCAAATTTAACTATTGCAGTTAAAAAAATTAAAATTACTATTGAATACATACAGTCACATAATGTAAATGCAACCCAATGATGCGATCATGGCTAAGTTGGGAGTGTGTATATACGTCGCCTAAATGGGCGTGAGTTCGAATCCTTGCAAATGACCTGAGCTTTCGACGAATGAAAATGTAATGATTGAGTGTTAACATGGTGATAAAACTTTTTCTTATGCCTATCGAGCTATCTAAGACCCTCAAGTTGAAAATCTCCTGCCAAATACCTATAGATGTATTATGGCAGTTACACTTAACAGGCAGTCTCTTTACTAGGCCTATCATATCGACCATTTTGGGCCACATACTCACTTAACATTAGGTGAGACTGTAGTAATAAATCTAAACCTATTATTAAATCCTTTTACCTAACTCATCTTGTTTAATAGTTTCCATGTACTATGTGGTTCTTCACAACAATAATACTTCAGTCCACTAATCAGTGCCTCGGTTTTGCATAACACAAGGTTTTATTTTACCACAACCGGAAGCTAAAAGCGAGCTATCTGAAATAATTTATTAAACAATTTACATGCAATTTCGTCATTACATTTTGAATTTATCAAGTTATTTTTATTTATTTATTTATTAAACTTTGTACACGAGGTATACAGTCGGACTTTAATGCCTAAGGCATTTTCGTAGTCGACCTTAGGGTGGTGGAGATTATAACTGAGGCAGGTGCATAATATAATAAATTATAAAATTTATATTTTATTTTATATTATTTTACAAGGCACTGATACTGATATGAGATTAAATACAAAAGCAACCTAATTCTAGATATCATTTTAATCCCATCCCCACCCATTAGTGCACAACTTACACAGTTAGGAACTTTTATTATGAGTGAAGATGAACAGAATACAGATTATATAAATTGTAATATTTTTTACAGAAATTATAATATTTTAAAGCGTTTTGAACGTAAATGTACACAGAACAAAAACCCTAGTAAATATTGGAGATGTAGCGTCAACCAGTTGTGTAATTAAACTTTTGAATTTTATTTAGCTTTCGAAGAATATGTCGTCTTGAACGTGACTTTCATTGTAGCGCCTACACATTCTATAAATCCTATTATTCTTTGACACGTTATTATTACAAGCTGGTACACTAAACATTTATATTAAATTAAAGTTTTCAATTGATCGGGTAAACATTTAAGCCCCTGTAATATTATATTTGATATTAACAGACGACTGACACTATCAAATATAAAAAATATAATATTATACAATAAGGTACAAAGTAATACATATTATATTCATCTTCAGTTTCATTAAATTATTTAAAACCAGCTAATATAATGATAAAACGTTAACACGATAGAAAATAATAATTTCTTTATAACTGAGGCTTAAACAATTTGAATCTGAATTAAACTTAATGTAATTAATTAAGTTAATTTAGCTTAACAGACTGAGTTAATATTTGAATTAAATGCCTGACTATCGTTTACTTCAAGTCGTAGGTAACTGTTTATAAATTCAATCATATATATATCACGGATTACTTTGCAAATGTAAAATTTATCAAACCTTACGATGATATTAACTGTTAAAATATTTAAAGTAATTTTTATTAATAAACTAGATTTTACCCGCGGCTTCGCTGCCATTCATGTTGATTTTGTTAACCAATGATTTCTTATGTTTACGCGAATATTATTCATTGAAATAAAACTAATTTAAACGGATTTTATTGCGGTTATTTATTGATTTTGATCCCGACGTTTCGAAAGCTTTTCAGCCTTCGTGGTCAGAGTTCACCCCGTGACCACGAAAATCCGTTTAAATTAGTTTTATTTGTTAACCAATACTGGTTGTCCATCGACACAGAGATCGTTAATGTGAAAAGTATTATTTTATTTATTTGAACTCCTTCCTTTACACGGGTAGATATCAAATAGAGTTAGAATTAGTGTTTAAAAAAAACAAACACATATGTTTGTGTAAAGGAAATCGGATGACACAATAAAAGTTTTATACAAAGTTTAACTCTCTCTCGATCGACCCCTATAAGTTTTTGGAAGATGAAAAAAGCCTATAACTATCTTCAGGGTCTTATCTATCTCTATACTAAAATTTATCATAAGCATTTTAGGTGTGAAAGTGTAACAAACAAACAAATTAACTTTCTCATTTATGATATTAACCATATGATCTTTACTAATATTATAAATGACAGAGGGAGTTTTTTTGGGTACTTGTTACACTTTCCTGTCTAAACCGAAGCGAGGATAGCTCAGTGGTAATGTGCACGACTTTGCTTCGGGGACGTACGTTCGAATCCTCCTGCAATTAACTTGAGTTTCGGTGAAGGAAAACAGCGTGAGGAAACCATAGCATGGTAGTAGGGCTGTTTCTAATGCCCGCCTGGCTAGCTTCCACCCTCAAGTTGAAAATCTGCCGCCTAATATCAATAGGTGTGTCTCGGTAATGGCACTTGACAGCTAGTTCCTCCACAGGCTTAGCGTGTCTACTAACTTGGGCCGTATCGTCACTTAAAACCAGTTGAGAATATAGCCATAACGCTAAACATTAAGTATTAAAAAAAATATTTTGACATATTCCGGAAGTGGGTGGTAGCGGCCACAACAATCCTCATTGATGTATACATTTATGTGCTAAATAAATAATATTTTTTTTCTTTGTACATTATTATAACTAAAAGCCTAATCCTACACATATAAATGTTTAAATCAATTCAAACTGAAGCAAATCAAGTATTGAAAACAGGAAGTAAGTACTACAGAAGAACTGTGAAAATCTATTCAACGCGAACGGGACGCCCAGAAACTTTTCATTACAGCGACTAATGAATCTTAATGCATGGAAAGTCGAGTTTCCCAGAACTCGTTTTATTTAAAAACGTTCAATTTACTAATTAGTGAACCGACTTGTAGAATTATAAAAAGCGGCCGACGTTAAAAGGAAAATAAATTGTTTCTCTGAAAGAGCACGACGTTTTCCTCGGAACTCCGTTAGAGAACTAATTTTGTATTTAAGTTTTTAATCACTTATGCGGGTTAAGGGCAGTAGAGATTAAATTGATAATAAAATGTATATTAATAATGAGAATGTAAATATAAGATCTGAATGTTAATAATTTTTCAGATTTAAATGAAAAAGAATTACAAGTGACTGAGAGTAATATTTTTTTTATAGTTAAGGTTTAGCGGTATGGCCATAATCTCATCTGATCTTAAGTGACGATACGGCCCAAGTTGGTAGACACGCTAAACCTGTGGAGAAACTGGCTCTCAAATGCAACTACCGGAACACAGATTTGTAACTTTCGGGTGGTTGCTAGCCAGGCGGGCTTTACAAAAAGCCCTACCACCATGCTATGGTTTCCTCACGCTGTTTCCCTTCACCGACGCGAAGTCGTACACACTACCACTGAGCTGTCATCGCTTCACACATTCCACATAAAATACATATACATCAGTTTTAGATATGTCTGTTTGTTTGTGCGCACGTCACTACTAAAGTACAACGTTTATGATAAAACGTATCCAAGGAAATCAAAACGTTTTCCCGAGTAACATTTGTTTTATCGGTTAACTCTACCAAAAGTTATTATAATTTAAATGACGGACCGAAATTAAATAATTTTATATCAGACTGCTATTCATAAATAAACATTTTAAAGTATTTAGCAGTTATGAAAATTTAATACAGCATTTCTCAAAGTGTACTGAGCCCCGAACGAAAATTGTTCGTGCCCTAAACTAGAACGATACGGACGCCCTGGCTGTCATTTTCTTATATATAAACCTAGAGATGAGTTCTGAATTCGGAAATTTACGTTATGTGAGTCGCGATTAGTTCAACTTTGAGAATCACTTGTCTAATACGAAGTAAATAGAGATGTTCTTTGTCAGATAACTGGTAATTCTAATAATTATTAGGAAGTAAGGAATTAAAATATCTATTCGTATATTATGTAGGAATATATATCCATTGGAATTAATCTATTCATGTGCGTAATTTTTTAGTTAAATTATATATTTTTTATTTATTTCATTATGCACCTGCCTCAGTTATGATCTCCACCATTCAACATCAACAGACGCATAACAGATATGTATTGGAAAGGATTCCATCAAGATCTCCAACTCCATCAAATTTTCTCTAATGAATCAACAGTGAAAAGTTCCAGAAAATCATAAAAAATTGGACGATTTTTTTTTATACATCAAATTAATATGTACTGTCTACATAATTTAAATTTGTATTACAATTAGATTTATTTCGAAAGCTAAAGCATTAATGTTTATTACTATTAAAAATAATTTCGTTAATACATTAAATATAATTAATGATAATTCACTGTACGATTTGTGATTTAAAAGCATACTTATTAATATATAGTAAAGCCTTTCTTATACGAGATTACGTTTAAGGAAATAAGCACTTCAATTTGGGTTCCATTTTGAGAGCACGCCAGCACATCGTTTATTCCAATCCATCAAATTACACGCGAAAGCGTTTGCGGGAGTGATGACGTCACAATCTCATCTCCACCGTGACGCCGCCCTGCAGCCGACATCCCGAAGCGTGTTTGACAAATAGAGATCTCGTGCAGCGAATTTAGCGAGGAAAAAAAAAAAAACGTGTCGCCAAACCGACCTACGAACCTTCCCGCGACCGATTCACGGTGACCCACACCGCCGCTCTCGTAACTAAAAAAACCCACTCCTCACCGGGAACAATAGGTAACGCTCTCGGGTCTGGTTAAATTGGCCGTGATACGCCGCTGCAATAAAGTAAATTGCTAGCATTTGCTACAAGGATTCGAAGCAACGAGTATCTTTATGGCGTCGATAATGTTATGGATGCGTAATGTTCTGTTTCGTGTACAAATGGACGTTTCATTGTTTGACGATAATCCGAGCCCGGGGCCTCTGACGACTCCTGATTTATGGAGTAATAAAAGATTTACTCCCAAAGGATTTTTACGATACCCGCCATTATGTTGCTTTACATTTGCCCCGCGTACGTTGTTCGTCACGATCGACAGTGACGATATTTTATTCGCTTCAAATGGTATTAATTAAGTTTACTACCTATCGTGATCTGTGGATGTAATAAAACTGTAATCGAGTCGGAATTATAGTTAGAGTATCAACAAATAAATAAAACGGGGATAGCTCACGTATCAAGGGACGTAAGTTCGAATCCACCAACAATGAGCTTAAGCTTTCGGTAAGAAAAACATCGCGAGGAAACCGTAGCATGGTGATAGGGCTTTTCCTAATACTCGCCTGGCGCTACCACCCTCAAGTTGAAAATCTGTCGCCAAATACCAATAGTTGTATTCCGGCAGTTGCACTTGAGAGCCAGTTCCTCCACAGGTTTAGCGTGTCTACTAACTTGGGCCGTATCGTCACTAAAGATCAGGTGAGATTATGGCCATAACGCTAAATCCGGCCTATAAATAAAAAAATACTGTATTATACTGCAAAGTTCACGCGCCAAGATATCGCGTGGAAATTGAAATAACATATTATGAACACATAATTTTTTTACATGAATAGGTTTTCATGGTATTCCTGAACTCGATAGAGCGGCGTTATGTTTGCATTTTTAACCAATGGAAAATATATTAACACTTTTTAAATTTTCGCGTATTGTATACATTATAATATAGAAATTGAACGTGGGTCTAAAACACAGCTTACTTTTTAATAATGGCTCGATGTTTTGGCCTGGGTGCACAGGCCGTGGTCACGAGCCGACTGAAGTGTTGCACTGTCTTCATTAGGGAGGGCAGCTTCTAGTAACTACCCTCATTTACTGATTATCACTAATGATGTTCCATTACCTTCTGACTATGCGTGCATCAATCGCATTCGAGGTTCGAGTAGCCCTTTCACTGGATTTATGATGTACATAATTTTGTAAGCAGGTCGAAACGTCGAGCGATTATCACAAAGAAAGTCGTATTTTAAATGTCTGCGGTTCCAGCTAATAATTTAAAAAATAAGCCTTATAAAAAATTAAAAAATAAACATTTTTTTCATGGGACTTTTCATGAAAATCATATCGTTCTGTTGCAGTAACTGTAATGTGACGTCATTAAGCGAGCGAGCGGTTCGCGCGACCATGAAGCAGTCGAAGAAATGATACAAGCGAATTATTCCCCCGAATCCGAACGATGAAGTCCAGCGCACGAGAATGAACATCGCACAAGCAACTGTGATTACGAAAATGCTGCTGTCCCTGATGCTGCACTGCTTCTGCGTGGTCACCACATCTTCGATACCCAACGGTGGTAAGTGTAGCAATTATTTTATTCAACCTTTTCTTTTGTAGTTAAGGCGTAGCGTAATGGCCATAATCTGACCTGATCTTAAATGACGATACGGCCCAAGTTGGTGGACACGCTAAACCTATGGGAAACTGGCTCTCAAGTGCAGCCGCCGTAACATACCTATTGGTATTTGGCGGCAGATTTTCAACTTGAGAGTGGTAGCTAGCCAGGCGGGTATCATAAATAGCCCTACCACCATGCACCCTAGCAAGTTTACGGGATATTCAACGTAGATTTTTTTTTATTTTGATGTGATGGACTAACGAGGTCCATCGTGGGGCAGAAAGGAAAACATCGAGCATTTCCCGAGACTGGGTGTAGGTTTAAGGGACCTCTTTCAGACGCGCATCAACACTCACCTCTACTACCTGAGCTTCTTTTCCTGCTTAGCCAAATTTGATAGGAGCCTGCTGGTGAAGCTTTAAAGACACTTTCTAATATAGAACTTATTGAAGTCCTAAACGGGCCAAGATTTTTTAAGTAGATCATAGAGAAATTTTGCTGCTATACCTTTCGCTGCAATTTTTATAGTGCTTCTGATACGTGTCTATTAAAAAGTCTAGTCAGATACAGTGGCCAGGATTGAGAAGGCCTTATTTTTAGATCTTAAAATGAGAGACAAATAATGATAATTTTATCAAATGTTGACTCTGAACGATATTTTTCCTTTAATAATCACTTTTATCACTGAGTTCTTTATATACTTCCATTTATTTCTTATCATTAAGCTTAAGTTATGATGAGACAACTAGATTTTAGGAGGAATAAGACATTAAAAAAAATGAGAAAAGAAAATGTGTTTTTTTCTACTTTCTTGCGAGCTTCTGTATTACAACTGGTGAAACCTCTGAAGATAGGTTGTATGACGAAAACCCTAGGATATAATTAACAGAAGAGATATACAATCCAGTAGAGGTTCCATGTGAAATGCGGAAGGAAATGGAAATCCTTTTTATAATGAGTTTCGTGAATATATTGCTCGTTCTGTGAATTCTAATGCAGTGCAATTTGTTTGGTTTTTAATTCTATTTAATATATATACATACACATATGTGTGTTTTTCTCAGTATGTGTTACTCATCGCGTTCAAGTGAAAACTGTTTAGGAATTTAGCAGTTCTACAATACGGAACAAGTCCGCTCGTTTTGTGAGATAAAAGGTACCATACATATTGTTCCACCATATCAATTAACACTGTGGTAAATTGAATCTGTCAGTTCAATGTCGTCAAAGTGATGCCCGTACAAAAGGACAAATATACAGACAAAAATAAAAAAAGGTCTATAGTATATCTATATGAATAATACAATAGGTAGAACTTATATGTAAATATTGTGGTCGGTTATAATTTTATTATATATCTGGAAGTAAACACTTTAAGTGATTGTCGTTATTGTAATTGTGTCTTGTAATTGCACGCCTCATAATCAAAGCGTTTGAGGTGGGTACTACAGTCACTTCACGCAAAACAACAGATTTTTCAAACTTAAAATGTTTCTATTTATCATATATTGCTTTTTCCGACCTGACTTACGCTGTTAGCCCCAAGGGCTTTGACAGCTTCACCGGACTTTTGGGGGCGAGTGCTGAGGGCACTCAGCCCCGAGGCAGCAGGTACAAGGGTGCCAGGACGGCCGAACCTCGGCTAGGGCTGCTGCCGGTAAATGAAAAAGATTCATGATCCTGACTAACCAACAGGTTCTTTATTACTAAATTAGTGATACTAACTACGACCTTATCAGGTAAGCAACTCAAGGGCCGCGAGGGTAGTCCCTTACAGAACCGTGTACTTAACGTGTAAGTGTGCACGAATGGTATGCGGTGTGATGATGTAATGTCAGTGATGTAGAGTGTCACTGTATCGCGCGAGCAGAGTCACTCGAGGGCTCCTGTCCGGAGGATCGAACCTAGGCTCAGGCGTCTGCGGAAGGAGGCCGCGGCGGGTGTGCAGGAGCGAAATTATCCGCTCGACCTCGGCGGACGTGCGCGGACACGTGCGATTGGTGGAGACGGCAGGGAGAAGCGCGTTCAATCTCGTTATTCTATCGACGGCGTCGGAGAAGCAGTTACGTGGCCGGCGCGCAAAGCCTTTGGCGTGCGGATCGGAAGTGTAGCTAACTGTGTGTACTATTTTGGGGTTAGGATGAAGTTCGGCATTTCCAAAAAATTTCTTTGTAATGTCTTTAATATATGCATACATGGACGGAAGGTCCATGTCTCTATGGAGATCTACATTACGGACGTAAAACGGGGCTTGGACGGCTATGCGCATGAATCTATTTTGCAATACTTGTAGTTTGCGAAGGGTGGTGCGTGATGCGTGAGCGAATACGGGGCAACTGTAAGTATGGGACGGATGCATACTTTGTATATTGTGAGCTTATGTCTGAGTGCCATTTTGCTCTTAGAGGAGGTGAGATTGCATAGCAGAACCATAGCCGTGGAGGCTTTTTTCTGAACGTAATCTATATGTTTGTTGAAGGTTAGGCGCCTATCTAAAACTACACCAAGATATTTAGTTTCATTAGCCCAGGGGATATTGACGTCGAATAGGTGTAATGTCTTTTTTATATCTCTCCTCGCGTGAGGATCGAACATGATAGCCGCACTTTTTTCTGGGTTTATTCCTATGCGCCATTTGAGGCACCAAGACCCAATTGAAGTACAAATCTGTTGCACGTGCAGTAACGGAAAGAAAAAAGAAAATATAATTAAAAAATAAATTTCATAACCGGGGCCTGGCCTGTAAAAAAGATTTAAGGGTAATTAAGCTTTACCTTTGTTAACGGCCGGTGTCCGGCGTACTTACAGAGGCGGCAATTCAATCACAACACTGTTTCACAGTAACCAAAACAATACACTGATTTCACATAATAAACTATGAGAATATCACAATGTGGTATTTACACGGTAAACAAACAATAGATTTAATTTAACAAGGAATAATTATCGGTACCACGAACTGGATTATCGGCAATAATAGATGGATTATTGCCGATAACACTTCACAATGGTACTAAGAACAATAGCCGGCGTAGTAACGCGCAGAGATCGGTTTCGAGAACAATCAAGGAGCGCTCACAGACACGTCCGTTCACGACCGAGGTTAAAATCGAACTCCTCATATATTGCACTTGTAAAATAACATACACACACACATACCAAGAAATAACACTATTTTTAACACTTGTGATATTTTTTATACCATTTTTGTTATTTAAACTGGTTAAAAAACTGATTAAAACAGTTCTGTCTCGGACGTCCGTGTGTCTGTATGTGCGGATGCTGTATGTTATCACGATAACGGCCGAAATACTTTACTAATCGAGTTTTTTTTACTAACGCTTCAGTATAATTAGGAATAGAATCTTATTACTTTTCACGGTCTGATTCGATGTGGTTTAATTGTTATTAAATAAACAAAAATGAAATGAGATTATGAGACGCATACTTTTGAATTTTCCAAAATTTTGACACTTTACGATATCAAAATAAAACTAATAAAAAAAAAACAAATTTTATAATAGATAATACAAGCTCTGCACACGTCGTTACAACAAAACATTATACCTTCTATAGATAGTTTGCAGTACTAATACACTACCCATAAACACTACGAAAAAAACTACGTGGACGTACGTAGATACGAGGACAATGTTTCCAGTACAACTAATAACAAATAATATTAGGAATTGAAGTATATTTTTATATCAATCACAATGTAGTAGAAAGAAAGACTTATTTTCTCTACGTTTTAAAATCGAAAGCACATCATATTAAAACGCGTTACCATAGGTTTTGACTTCTCTCAGGAAGCAGTCAAACATAGGAATATTTTTCTCTGCTTTTGCTTAAATTGATTGAATTAACAAAACGTTAATAAATAACTTAAACTTTGAAAAAAAGCGATGATAGCTCAGTGGTAGCGTGTAGGAACGCCGTTTTATGGGACCTGAATTCGAATCCAATCATCTACATTCGGCTTGAGCTTTCGGTGAAGGAAAAATCATGGGGAAGACATAGCATGGTGGTAGGGCTTTCTTTTATCCCCGCCTGGCTAACTACCACCCTCAAGTTGAAAATCTGCCACCAAATACCAATAGGTGTGTTCCGGCAGTGGCACTTGAGAGCCAGTTCCCCCTATAAAGACCCGTAATGCACCTACAATTCCATGGTGTTCCATTCCATGAGCGGCGGTGATCACTTACCATCAGATGACACGCTTGCTCGTTTGCTCCCTATTCCATAAAAAAACTATACAAGTTAAATTGGTATTTACACAATGAAATAATCAATTTAGTAGCAGATTCAACTTCAGATTTCGAATTAGAATAATAGATACTTCATTGAAGTTATTAAATTCAATAGTAAGTTTGTAATGACTTAGAATTTGTAATTCAAAGATGAAACAATCGAAGCGCTGTATATATTATTTATTAACAAAATACGTTTAAACATCACACGCGTATAAATTGTCTGTATTGCTTACGGGTTTATCTTTACATAAACTCTATTTTGTATAATAAAACGAATAAAGAAATCTCTCATTCACCGAAATCTGTCCATTAGTTTCATAGTAAGTAAGAAGACCTACAGGTAAAAATTTAAGAAAATTTATATATATCTTAATTGACGATATGGCCCAAGTTGGTAGACACGCTAAACCTGTGGAGAAACTGGCTCTCAAGTGCAGCTTCCGGAACACACCTATTGGTATTTGGCGACAGGTTTTTCAACTTGCGGGTGGTAGCTAGCCAGGTGGGCATTACAAAAAGCTGCACCACCATGCTATGTTTTCCTCACGGTGTTTTCCTTCAGCGAAAGATCAAGCTAATTGTTATATATTTAGCCTATACATCGAAAGTGAAGTAAACCATAATTATAAATATAAAAAATATGTAATGTACAGATATAGATTCATTACAATTTTGTTATACGTATTAATTTTGGCGCATTAAGTAAAATTTTCGGGATTCATTGAATCAATTGTAATAATAGCTTGCAATACATTGATAGTTTCTGAAGTAAAATTTGTTTCGCACGCTTGACTTTGGGAGTAAGCTGGTGAATACGTGACGAGAGCGTTACGGAAAGTGTGATCGGGCGAGACGAACGGAAATTGAAACGGAGATATTAGTTAGTGCAGATAGAAAGAGAGAGTTACGTTTTATATATTACTGCAGGGGCAAGAGAGAGGTGCGAGCACACATTTTCTATCTCTATTTTTTCTCATATCCAGAGAAGTTTTACTTTAGTCGTGTGATCTAAATCACACTCATTTTTAATGATATTTAATATATTAATAGTAATAGAAGTAGAAAATCAACTTACAAGGTCTTTTATCTAAAAATAAATACATAATTCACGGAAAAAATTCGGTAGAAACACTATTACGCTTAGCTGTTGTCCTACCTACCTACATTACATAACAATACATAGGTCGATGCTGAAATATAATAAAAACTCTGCTGACTCACAACAAGCTGAATACGTAGGCAAAAATCAACTTTAAGGTTACGTTTTCTTCTTGCCGTAGAACTGTGCAAATAACAAAACTATTTTAACCCGAAAAAAATAAGAAAATTCCAATCCTTGCGTACGTACCTACTACGTAGAGATCCGTTGTGTAATCGAAAAGTGAGAATAAACAGAAAATTTAAGCCCGTCGCTTCGTATAACGCAGGTAGGTTGTAAAAATAACCCTTGTAAACCGGAGGCGGTCGGTTAAAACGACCCCGATTCGAGATTAGCTTTTTTTTGCTTAGAAAATTATATGGGGAAGCACTTCGCCGGCTATGTGGACGATCGTCTCGAAACTTGAGACCGCTTTTACTCGATAAAAACTATAGTTCACGTGTGGTCCAAGTGATAAGCGGTGACTTGATATGTCCTAGACATTTTTCGATGTAAAAAGTTGGTGTCAAGTTTAAATTACCTAACTCAATTACCAGCTAAAGGATTAATTGTTGTATAATACGAACTAGCCAGAATACTTGAAGCGATGATAGCTCAGTGGTAGTGTGTACGACTTCGCGCCAAGGGATGTGCGTGCGAATCCAACCACCTACAATGAGCTTGAGCTTTCGATGAAGGGAAACATCGTGTGGAAACCATTGCATGGTGGTAGGGCTCTTTCTAATGCCCGCCTGGCAAACTACCACCCTCAAGTTGAAAATGTGCCACCAAATACCAATAGGTGTGTTCCGGTAGTTGCACTTGAGAGCCAGTTCCTCCACAGGTTTAACATGTTTACCAACTTGGGCCGTATTGTCACTTAAGATCAGGTGATATGTATAAAAAAATATAATAAACTCAGTAAGGATCTAGGTTCTCGATCTTTTTAATGCTCCATTGAATTTAATGCAGCATGACAAGCTATCATCAAATCATTTTTTGACACAAGCCTCTATCTAATATGTAACCCTTCACATGGTTTTATTCTATTTTTTTAAAATCATCCTATTGATACTTTATTGTCTACTAGTGAATATCACTAATTAGCTTTAACTCAGTTATTGTATTTTAAACTGTGGTTTCACATCGGTTGATAATCCTTAAAATAAATAAATATAGGTTCCAGTTGCAACTAATTTCATCGTTCCTAAATTTATATAACAACATTTTTAATTCGTTTAGTAATTCACTAGAGTGATGTTTATATTTTGTAAGAAATTAGTTATAGCCTGCCAATCTCCATTACGAATGAAAGTTGTACCTCCTTGTTGAGCCAGTTTCTCCACAGGTTTAGCGTGTCCACTAACTTGGGCCATATCAGCACTTAAGATCAGGTGAGACTTTTGTTTTGCTTATAGCCTCGGGGTCAGTAATTGCTTTTAATGTTTTTTTAAGTACCGAAGCCACGCATTTAAAAAGTTATCTAGGGCTAGAATGGTAAAATGGTGGAACCTCAGCTTGGTCTCTTAACGCAAGGTGATTCTCCGGACGACATTTAACTACATACACGCTACAGTAGTCTGCTAACAATAACCGCTGTTCTCAAACTGTTCATTGTAACTAACTCATATTCTCGAATGAATAAAATAGCATTTTTTATAGTTCAAAAATAAAATCAGCAATACCAAATCGCTCAACTCTTCTAACTTGGTATATCAGTGTAAATAAAAAACAAGGTATTAGAAGAGTAGATCGGAGTCGTCGCGAGAAATCAGAGACTCCCTAAAGGGAAATAGACCAAGCCAATTTAAGATTATTTCCACAGATGTTGCGTTTTATCGTAATACGTATATTAATAAAATATATTTTCAAATGTTTCGATAATATATTTTTTCGCAGATTATATTAAAATATTGATATGACATAAAATATATTATAATTAAGTATCTGTTAACGTAGAGGCCGAATGCTGAAATTGTGGCGAAAAATGTTTATGTATTGTTTCTAATTTTTTTTTATGTAATAGGGGTCAAACTAGCAAGCGTGTCATCTGATGGTAAGTGATCGCCGCCCATGGACACCCACAACACCAGGGCAATCGCAGGTGCGTTGCCGGCCTTTATAGGAGGTACTGGCTCACAACTGCAACTGCCGGAACACACCTATTGGTATTTGGTGACTGATTTTCAACTTGAGGGTGGTAGCTAGCCAGACAGGCATTAGAAAAGCCTCTACCACCATGCTATGGCTTCCTCACGATGTTTTCCTTTACCGAAACTTCAAGCACATTGTAGGTAAATTCGAACCCACGTCCTGTGAGCGCAGTCGTACGCACTACCACTGAGCTATCATCGCTTTTGTTCCTATTGATGAGCCTCACTCAAAGTCTAGAATTTTTGAAATCCGAAGGGCGGTTTCTGAGAAACTTCAAACATAGCAACTTCAGTTGAAATATCTAAGGCCTACCATAGCAAGTTTCACATGGACAATATATGTTTTTTTTCCATGTAGGTATCTGCCTACATATGCGATTTCGCCAATGTCAAACATGAATAAGCATACCTACAAGCAATGTATACAAAGCAACACCCACACTCAGATCAATGATTTATGGTGTTCACAATACACGCTAGCAAAACACGCTGTGATAATAAACCTTACTTAAAAATAGAAAACAAATTCTAAGTACGAAGAGTTTTTCTCCGGCGATACAAATGATGTCGCAGAACGAGCGTGACACGCTTTCTACGATATATTTATGATAACTTTACTTTGCGACTACCTTTCAAATTTCAGTTTCAATGATTATTGATCTTAGAACTTTTTTTACAAGAATGTTTTCTTTTTTTCAGTTCACACTTGTTTATTTAATAATACACATTCATATTACGATATTAAAACTCAGACGAACTTCTGAAAAAAGCAGTCGTACTGTAAAACTTGTTAAATTAAAAATATAACTAGCTAATGATCAAGATATTGGTTTTTTGAACTTAAGGTTTCGCGTTATGGCCTCACCTGATCTTAAGAGACGTACGGTCCAAGTTGGTAAACACGTTAAACCTGTGGAGGAACTGGCTCACAAGTGCGACTGCCGGAACACATCTATTAGAATTTGGGGGCAGGTTTTCAACTTAAGGATTGAAGCTAGCCAGGCGGCCATTATAAAAAGCCCCACCACCATGCTATTGCTATCACACAACGTTTTCCTTCACCGAAAGCTCAAGCTCATTGTAGGTGGATTCAAACTCACATCCCTTGACGCGAAGTCGCACACACTACCGCTGAGCTATCACTGCGTCACCGTGCATTCCTACAAAGGAGATATTTATAAAATATTTAGGTGTGACAAGGCTGTACGGGACGTCAAGGGACGTGAGTTCGAATCCAAGCTCCTACAATGAGCTTGAGCTTTCAGTGAAGGAAAACATCGTGAGGAACCCATAGCATGGTAGTAGGGCTTTTTGTATTGCCCGCCTGGCTATCTACCACCCTCAAGTTGTAAACCTGCCGCCAAATACCAATAGGTGTCTTCCGGTAGCTGCATTCGAGAGCCAGTTCCTCCACAGGTTTAGCGTGTCTACCAACTTGGGCTGTACGTCTCTTAAGATCAGATGAGGCCGTAACACGAAACCTTAAGTATAAAAAAACAAGTGTGATGTCACACTAGAGTTGCAGATATGCCTATCGTGCCCACAACGATGATTCTACAGTAGACTGTTATTTCATTGGTTAAAATTAACCATCCCATTGTTTCTTCAGTCGAGTTTTCTTATAGTTTACCCGAACCGTGTAGTGCCTCGGCATTTCAGGATTATCGTGTTCAAGCACATCGAACCTCTCGATGCTATCGCGGCACACCTGCGGCAGTTATTTCAGGACCGCTCTCACTAATACCTAAAGCCGGATGTAGGGACTTCGGTCCTTTAAAAATACTAGAGTTGCAAGAACTGGTAATATTTCGTTCATTCACATTGTTATCGGTGAAATAGCTGCAAATGTGTTACCTTTTTACATTCGGTTAAGTGTCGCTTTCAGGGCACTTTGTGCGTGTTTTAAACTTACCTGTACTTGAGAATTTCTCGACGTCAAGGAATATAACTTTTGCCTCTATATCCCTAGCAAGATATATTTTAATTATAATTTTCAAGCAATACTTATTCCGAATACTAAAGGTAATAAAAATGATCATATAACGAAAACTTTTGTGTCTAGTATCAAATAAAGCAAGCGATGATAGCTCAGTGTAAGTGTACGAATCCGTGTCAAGGGACGTGAGTTCGAATCCAGCCACTTACAATGAGCTTGAGCTTGCGGTGAAGGAAAACATCGTGAGGAAACCATCGAGTGGTGGTAGGGCTTTTTCTAACGTCCGCCTGGGTAGCTACCAACCTCAAGTTGAAAATTTGCCGCCAAATACTAATAGATGTGTTCCGGCAGCTGCACTTGAGAGCCAGTCCCTCCACAGGCTTAGCATATATATCAACTTAGGCTGTATCGCATTTAAGATCAGATGAGATTATGGCCATAACGCTGAACCTCAACTATAAACAGAAAAAAAAAACATACAAACACCCAAATGAATCAGAATAAGCTCGTAAGTTTACATCTGTATGCGGTGCTCTAACTTGCCTATATTTAAAGAGATAACATGTAGTTTCGTTATTGTTTCTAAAAATAAATGGCTAACTCCATTTCGTATGTATTTTAGGATAAAGCCAACAGATGCGTCATTCTTCTTACGTTGGGTGATTTTAAAACGCGAGGCGCCAAAACTATCACTCGAAATATTATCATGAATTTACCAGTGTTAGTTTCAACTGATACAACTTTTAAATTCAAATCAAATCATAGTCAAACTATTTTTTGTCAACTTTTGGAAGCGGTTTTGAAGCGATGATAGCCCAGTGGTAGTGTGTAGGAACGCCGGGTCATGGGACGTGAGTTCGAATCCAACGCCCTATAATGAGCTTGAGCTATTGGTAAAGGAAAACATCAGCAAACCGTAGCATGGTGGTAGGATTTTCTAATGCCCACCTGGCAAGCTACCAACCTCAAGGTTAAAACCTGCCTCCAAATACCATTAGGTGTTTTCCGGCAGTAGCACTTGAGAGCCAGTCCTTCCTATAAAAGCAGGTAATGGACTTGCGATTTTTCTGATGTTGTTGTTGTCCATGGGTGGCTGTGATCACTTACAATCAGGTAACACTCTTACTCTTTTGCCACCTTTTTCGTAAACAAAACAGCTATGACAAAGATATATGCATTACAAAGCAGTTGACCCAGATTAGACCCCTGCGGGACGCCAGTTTTCATAAAATCACTCCGAATCCCACCTATTACAACAGTCTGCATTCTGTTTGTAATATATGATTCGAGCCATCTATGTAAGTTTCCACGTACACCGAGAAAGTGAAGTTTCTGCAGTAAGATATAACGATCTACTCGATCAAATGCTTTTTCAAGACAGTGTAAATGACATCAAGTAGGTATTTGTTATCCGTGATGTTTGAAATATAATCTGTGAACAAAGAAAGATTAGTGACAGTAGTAAGTTATTTCATGAAGCCATGCTGCTGGTTCTGTATAGATTTAAGTGGCTTTGTTAGGATCACACCGATGAACATTGTATCCTCTATCACATAGCTCGCTGTCATAGACACCTTCAGTTAAGCAGGTTTCCGTTAAGACGTACGAGACAAAATAGTTTAATAAAATATTGAGACGAAATTCCTGACTTTTAAGTACGTGGTCCTCGCACGTTCCGATTAAGAATGCATAACGGTTTACTAGACATAAAAGCAAATTTAAGAATTAAAACCAATATAATAAGCAGGTTTCGTGTAGATAATTTACGTATGTGAACATTTTGAGACTGAATATAAAGTATTGATGAGTTTTCTATGTACTTTTATGAGAAATTTAAATAGGTGATTACGAGTGATTTAATGATTTCTTATCTTTACGCGAATATTACTCATCGAAATAAAACTAATTTAAACGGATTTTATCGCAATTTTTCTTTACTATGAATTATTTGCGAGAACACAACAAAAGCTGCTTCTATAATATTGTGTTATGTGTATGTACTGATTGTGTTTTTTTTTTTTAATTTAAGGTGTAGCGTTATGACCCTAATCTCACCTGATCTTAAGTGACGATACGGCCCAGGCTGGTAGACACGTTAAGCCTGTGGAGGAACTGGTTCTCAAGTGCAACTGCCGGAACACACCTATTGGTATTTGGCGGCAGATTTTTAACTTGAGGGTAGTTAAAAATTGGTAGTAGTAGCTAGCCAGGTGGGCATCAGAAAATGCCCTACCACCATGCTATGGTTCCTCATGATTTTTTCCTTCACCGAAAGCTCAAGCTCATTGTAGGTGGATTCGAACTCACGTCCCTTGACGCACAGTCGTACACACTACCACTGAGCTATCATCGCTCACATCGTGCGAAGATCCTTGATATTACTTTCCCCGAATTTAACTACAATTGGTTTAAATCTATCAGTTAGTTTCTGTAACGTTGAGTACATTTGGGACTGATGAGTTGATTTTTTACTATCCGAGTTAGAATAATATGGAATTTACCGTATCCATTATGGATTAAGATACGATCTTTAACAAACCCATACGGCGTCCTTTCTTTCCCTCAACATCGCTGACTCATGTTTTCAATCTAAGGTAGTGTCGACCTGTAGAGGTCGGATAATAATATAGGGCTCCGAGTAAAATACCATAACTTACAAATCTAAATATTTTGCGTTTATTATCTTATGTTTATTTTTATTATGTGTATCCATATTACAGAATAGGTATTGGGAATATAGTAATTAGTTTATGTTTTGAAACGAATGATGTAATGAATGGTGTAACTGTATGTAAAACTTTTTAAAATCCGTTTATGTGATTTAAATAGCTTTCATATCGGATGACAAAATAAAAAGTTTCTTACAAAATATATTCCTCTCTTTACCCGATTTCCGATAAGTTTTACGCGAGAAACAGTAGCCTATATCTATCTCCAGGGTACCACCTATCTCTGTATCAAAATTCATCACAATCGATTCAGCGGTTCACGCGTTTTAACGTAAAAAACAAACAAACACACGTTCGCATTTATAATATTGACTAAGGATATTAGAGAGAAATGTACATATTTGCAGGCAGATTTCAGCGTCATTATCACAGAGAATGAATTGTGAAAACCACTGATAAAATACAAACGGACACGAATTCTCTCAAACATTCATTTGATGTTAAATGTATTAAACTCCCACAAAGTGCTTGAAACGTGCTGGAAGTTTACTGTTTTATTCATGGTGTTGGGAAATAGTTAATGTCACCAAGCAGCCACGTCTAATGGATCCTTTGTTGAGAACATGTTTTTTAAAACTCTCGTTGTGATGTATATATATTGAATCAAGACTTTTGTGATATCTTTTGTTTGTATTTTAATTTGAATTTCGCACTAACCTTAAACATGATTCTAATTTAATCATATCTAATGCTTTCAATTTTTTTTTTTAAATCTCTTACCATGAATTGTTAATAGTTTAATTGAACTTGTAGTAGAAACGATACAGAAATACTGTAGGGGCGATTTGCCATCCATACAAAAACAGTTTTCTGTGAAGTGCTCATTTTGAAGCGATGATAGCTCAGTGGTAGTGTGTACGACTTTACGTCAAGGGACGTGAGTTCGAATCTAACCATCTACAATGAGTTTGAGCTTTCGGTGAAGGGAAACATCATGAGGAAACCATAGCATGGTGGTAGGGCTTTTTCCGATGCCCGATTGGCTAGATACCACCCTCAAGTTGAAAATCTGCCGCCAAATACCAATAAGTGTGTTCCGGCAGTTGCACTTGAGAGCCAGTTCCTTGACAGGTTTAGTGTGTCTACCACCTTGGGCTGTATCATCACTTATGATCAGGTGACATTATGGCCGTAACGCTAAACATTAAATATAAAAAAAAAAAGTTTTGCTTACGAACTCGCTTTTAGTCTTCAAGTGTACCAACTTACCAGTTATATGTAGTTATATGTAGTATTTTGATAATAGTAATTACTATTATAACGGTGCTTGAAGATTATAGAGTATGCCTTATCAGATATATTAAATGACGATGTGGCCCAAGCTAGTGCAGACTATAAACCTGTGGAACGTCTGGATCTTAAGTATAACTGCCGGAATACACCTACAGTTATTTGGAGGCTGATTTTCAACTTGAAGGTGGTAGCCAGGCAGGCAGTCATTAGAAAAAGCCCTACTGTCATGCTGTGGTTTCATCGCGATGTTTTTTTGCACCAAAAGCTCAAGTTTATTGTAAGTGCATTCGAACACACCTCCCTTGACGCGGCAGCATCTGTACAGACTACCAACTGAGCTATAATCACTTCAAAGTCATGTCTGTAGCTAGTTATACGTGTAGGTCACCAAATTTAAACTTTCTCTAAACATATATAATTGCTCACAGCAATGTATATTAGAATAGTATTGATTGCGAAGAAGAGAAATCATTGAGAAAGTTTATACATGTAATGATCTTGTATTAAACGCAATGGTAGCTCAGTGGTAGCGTGTATGGACGCCACGACAATGATCACCTCATCCATACAATATATTGTATTAACCCCATAGACATGGTTACGCGATAACAGATAATGGACTTGGATTTCGGGTAAATTTATACGAAATAAAGTTATACCCTTTAGCATACAAGCTCTTTAGAATCGAAGCCCGGTTTTGAACTTTTATTAGTGTTTGAGTACGGCTCTGTCAGGACCTTTTGGGTTAATTATTGAATGTTGGCACATGTGATTTGGTATCGGGAGTTTATTTTGTTTTGTGTGACTTTGCCCAGCGATTGTTTGCAGTTCAACTTCCATATCGATCGAATTTGATGGAAGCAAACAACGGAGCTTTGAGTGATTTGATGATAAGCGTATCGCTTAGAAATCATTCTATCACAACGGTGCTGAAATTTCAGTGTATCTGATTTCATTATTATAACAATTTTCTTTTGGTTAACATTTTTATGAGACTTTAGGTCATTCGTCATGAATATTTTAGCCACATGAGAGAAAACAATTGTATGCATTGTTTTTTAAACTTAAGGTTTATTATTATGGCCATAATCTCACCAGATCTTAAGTGACGATACGGCCTAAGTTAGAAGACACGCTAAATCTTTGGAGGGACTGGCTCTCAAGTGCAGCTGCTGGAACATACCTATTGGTATTTGGCGGCAGATTTTTAACGTGAGGGTAGTTGCTAGCCAGGCGAGAGTTAGAAAAAGCCCTACCACCCCGCGTATGTATGCGTACGTTAGTTACGTTTTAAATTGTACGACAAAGGTTTTGGCTTGTCATAAAAATAAATTTACTGTATTACATATAACACGACTAGACCTAGAGTTTTGGTATTACCAAATTCGAAAGATGGCGACAAATTGGCATTTAAATATTCTGTATTAACCACCCCCATATAGAGAATTCCTATCTATGTCATTTTGCTACTTGTGTTCGGTTCTTAAATTAATGCGTTTTAATTCTGACGTTTATTTTTCATATATTATATATACTTTTCATATATTTGATGACATGTCCATGTGATATGATGATGATCCAGGTGATATGTCTCTCTATTAATATGAGAAAACGGAAAAGTTTTAAATGTGTTTATTTCAACGCGTTAATCTTAGAAATAACTAGTAGGACTTAAAAAAAAATTGACAGAGAAATCATTAAGGATGGCTTCAGACTACAGGGTCTCAAAGAAGATAGTACCGCTCCCCAGTGGGTGCTGAGGTTATCTAAAGGAGCTACTGAAACTCCAAGTGATATTGGGGGAGGTTAAAAAAATCGGTTGGCTGTGGATTTCCCTACAAATTTCTGTGAAATTTTTAGATGAAGTATCAATTCCTGGGGGCGTTGGTCAATCAATTTTCCCGAAAGCGGGTGGTACACCAAAAACTTTAAGAAACACTGCTTTAGACTAATTAACATCACACTATTAGAAGCAAATCTGTTCTCAACAAACTAAAAACAAGCAAAAATTATTAAATACTTCATAGTTCCACACAAAGTTGCAAACATCCCATTCGTGTCTTTTGGCCACTTGTGTTAGGTTCTTGAACTGTTGCATTTTATTGTCTACCCTCCAAACATGCATAATTAACAAATAAAAATGATATTTCGTTTATGTTGTGCTGGAGATATGATATAGACATAAAAATAAGTTAATAGTAAATATAGAAAGTGTTATCAAACTTTAGGTCTTCATATATTAACGTATATACAACCTGAATAGTACAACGTTACGAAAGGAGTACATAATACTACCATTCGCTTAATTAAATCTAGCCCGGAGCACTGGAGCCTAGACTGGCAGGTAGCTCGTTTCACCTGGATTATATTAAGGTAATATCTGCAAATAGCTGCGTGATAAGATTTATTTTGACCCCAATTTAAAGTTTAATTCTTAAGTGAATGTATATGTCGGAGCGTTGGCATTGTTACAGCACCGTTTACGAGGTCGTCTTCAAAATAATTCTATGAAATTGTACCCGTGTATTTAATTAAATGTAAGGGAGCCTTGAAGTACTAGATTCGGGTAAGATCTACTACGTGGTGACGTTTGTTTCTTTGATTGGTCTGTAATCTATCAAAGGTTTGTAGTAACTTGGAGATTAAAATAAGTGGGTAACTACCAATCAGACAACTTTCTGATAGGTACTGAGAGGTGCAGTTTGATTTTCTAACAGGATTATTCGCTTTTCTTACACTTTGGTGGTTCACTTCCTATTTATGTTTTCACAACGTCTGTGTTAGCGTTGAAATTGCACACTCTGTTATAGTTTACGTTACCACTGCGCGGACGCGTTCATGTTATGATATTTTTTCGTATGATCATGATTGATATTTTTCCTTTAATTAATTTAATTTAATTTTCAATTTATTATTTGTCTTTGCTAATTTTCCTTATTATTGACTGTACTCTTGATCTCAGTGGTAGTGTGTACGACTTCACGTGAAGCGCAGCATATTTGTATTTTATGTTTCATCACATTATTATTTGGGCTTAGATTGGGTTAATCTACCATGATCTATCAAAGTCACATACCAACTATTGTAAATTATATGTATTTTGTAATGTATAAGTTATGTCAAATCAAATCAAATCAAAAATGTTTATTCACTTTAGGCCCTAAGAAGGCGCTTATGAACGTCAAAAATTACCACCGGTTCGGAAAGTAACGCAGTCATCGAGAAGAACCGGCAAGAAACTCGATCTGCATCTCTTTTTTTCAGTCTTATTCTCATCATTACATACAATAATTTAATGTGTTACATTAGTTATCAGCTGATGTACACAGAGGGGCGTCAATTCCAGACATCACGATCGCTCACATATTGATCCACCCTATAACAGCCTTTTGAAATCAAAACCCGTTTGACATGGTTCTTGAACTCACGGTCCGGTAATTCAGTAATGTGCTTTGATGCTTTATTATAAAACCTGACACTGTTACCTAAAAATGCTTCTTGATGACTTAACTTACAATTTTCTAGATTGATTTGGTCTACCTTTATAACTTTGAGATTACTAAAATATTTATACATATATATTAGTGCTGTTTTAATTATTGATTGTTTGTAAAGTATCCTAAATGCTAATCTATATCACCTGGTAACTTAAAAGACGTATGTAAAAAATATAGTTTTAACACTTATACCGATGTAGCATACACAATTATAACCTTCAAAACATACTTAATGTGCATATCGAGCTCGATAACATAACGAACTTTGCAATTAATAATTTTAATATAGATTCACGTATACTTTTCATTTCCAATCACAAATTTATTACATTAGCAAAGTAAATTATGAATTTAATGTGAGTGTTGACACAAACGAAATCCGAACATATATAAAAAAAATCCCTTAAAATCCCATTTAGCGAACGCTTGCCCCGGGAACCGGGCAACACTGAGCGAGGTAAAAAAAAGTATACAGCGTTTATGAATTCATTCGTATGGGTGAAAGTAATTTAATAAATGGAATACGGAGTGTTTTGCGCTGAGTGATGTAACGTAAATACGGGTGGAGCGTACCCCGTTGCGGGCACGCTGGTGCACTGTGCTTTATTTGTTAACACACATTTTATAGACTCTGATAAAATTTTAATTGAAATTGACTCAAAATTCAAAATGGAGAGATTGTCGTTACCGCGTACAGTTACCTACATGAACCTACCCTAGATATAGCAGATGTTATTGACAGCGGGAATGCAAATTCCCGAATATTTAGACGTGTGGGTTCTAGACACGCTTCACCTCGGAACAAGTACAATTCGATAGACAGAGATGGATATAGCTGGCTATTGAAATTACAAAGATTCAACATATATCATAAATGGTATGACTGAAACCCATTTTCAAATAAAAAGTTTTTAAAATTTTCATTGTAAAAAAATTAATTAAAAAATGTATATATTTGTAGGTTACATTTTAAATTCGATGATATGATAATGATTATATTGAAATTCAGTGACCGCGTGCTAAATGTAGGACACAACTGACGTCACTATTCATAAGGAAAATCTCTTATGAATGAATACCTACTCTATTACATACCCATTAGTAGAGATATTCAGTTTACCAAAGTGCCTAATATTCATAATATTAAAAAAAAAATGCGTCAGTGTCATGAAGCATTCGGTTGGAATGAATTTACGTAGTATATTGTTTTCGATAAACGTATTTTATTATTGATTAAAAATACAAACAAATGAATTACTAGCCTCGGAAAGCATTTACATATAATGCGATGATAACTAATGAATTTAAGGGACGGAATATATTTTTTGGTTGTTATGAAAGTTGACATTTTATTGTATATCATTCAACTTATCTAATTTATCACGCTAATTATAACGCTATGAAACAGGTAACGCTTATGACGCGGATAAACTACATTGCCGCAGCCGTCGAGTACTGGCTGTTTTGAACCAATAAGCGCGCACCTATCACCGGTCATAGCCAATAGCGTACGCGCTATGGATAACCGTCTACACTATAGAAATATACTGCAATATAGAACATACGATAAAAAAGTGTCGTGACGCAAAAATCTTACATTTTGATCTGTCTAGCTTCCACCCGTAACATTCGATGAGGCACTTTGTTCCAAAAATACTTTGCAACAGATAACGTCCGTCTAGAATTTCAATTGATATTATGGCTTCATAGGAGTATCAGCTTAAATTATATATTAACTGTACCAGCGTCAACGCATGTTTGATCAAATTATCAAAAAAATAAGTATTAAAAAGAACAGCGTAACTAATATTTCGAAATTTAAACTAAGAAAGATAACCACTGATGTGTGATTTTTCAAACCTTGCCATTTATCATTGAAGAGTTCACGACGCTGGTGAAGAAACTTGTTTGTAGAAACACTATTTTGAACATCATTAAACTGTATAGAGATAAATTTTAGAGTTTAAACTAAGAGATCAACTACCGGACAAAGTAAATTGCATGAAATTCCGTAAAGAAGTTCAATCACCGCAAACTTTTAACTTTTCTCCATAATCCCAGACGAACTTTTTCATTTTATACGATAATAAGCATTTTGTATGTTAATTTATAGCATTAGTTGTCAACGTATAAGAATTTAGCAAACCCCTGTTCGATAGTTACGAAGCAATATGCATTTGTGAGAACAGATATAAAAATTTCAATTTTTTTTTTGCATTTTATATCGATAGCAAAGTTCAATGTATTTTTTTTTCGATTGGACATATGCCGTTAGCCTTAGAGCACAAGGGACCCATGAAGTGGCCGACCCTCAGCTCGGGTTTTTTTATGGAATAGGGAGCAAACGAGCAAGCGTGTCTCCTGATGATAGGCTGATCAGGCTGCCCATGGACACCCACAATACTAGAGAAACACAGGAGGGACTGGATCTGAAGTATCACTGCCGGAACAACACCTATTTGTATTTGAAGATATTTAACTTGAGTGTGATAGCTAGCCAGGCGGATATTAGAAAAAGAAAAGAGCTGTTTCCGGAGACGTGAAAACCGTGGTCCCGACTAATTCTAAATAGGATCCTGTCGTACCAAGCGGAAAACATAATCAGCTAAGTTCATGTAAATAATCATTATTAATTATCCACTTATAGATTTCCACCATGTTACGATAACAATCTCAGGTGCACGTGACGTGTCTAGGATTCGTCGGCCAAAAAGTTAGCGATAAAATATTTTGGGGAAACTCTCGCTTGCGTTATAAATATGTAAATAAATTCTGAAACGTAAAGAGTGAAACGGCTCGCTCGCTCCCGCATTTGTGTCTAAATCTCACCAAACAGGTGAAATTATGCACATACACGATATCGCGGGAACATTTGGCACAGTTCCACTTAATGCGTGGCATAAATATAACCCGGGGAAGGTATTTTCGGGTATGTGTTTCTTACTCGCGCGTCAGGGCGTCTCGCGCGTCAGGGCGTCTCGCGCGTCAGGGCGTCTCGCGCGTCAGCGTCAACAGTTACATTTATGACATCTACCCATTTCGATTTTACCAGTGTTAACTGATCCATTCTATTTGTACATATAACGAAAGTTACGAAAATTCAAAAGTTCACGCCTCATAACATTATTTTTATTTATTGTTTATTTAATAACGATTAAACCACATCGAATCAGACCGTGAAAAGTAATAGGGTTCTATTCCTAATTATACTGAAGCGTAAGGAAAAGAAGTAAAGCGTAAAGTATTTCGGTCGTTATCGTGATAACATACAGGATCCGCACATACGGACACACGGATGTCCAAGACAGAACTTTTTTAAACAGTTTTTCAACCAGTTTAAATAACAAAAATGGCATCAAAATATCAAGAATAAAATAGTGTTTTTTCTTAATACATGTGTGTATATATTATTTTACAAGTTGAAGTTTGAAAAATCAGTTGTTTTGCGTGAAGTGACAGTACTACCCACTTCAACTCTTCGCTTTTGAGGCGTGCAAAATTGTAACCGAGCTGAATCTGTACAAGTTTAAAAAAAAACCAAGTTGTCACTTCGTTAGCAGTACAAATACCATAAATTGTAAAGTACTTGAGAGCCGGTATCTCCACTAGGAGAAGCGTGCCTACCACCTTCCGCACCATCAGGTGCCAATGTGGCCATAACGATAAATCTAAGCAATGAAAAAAAAAACTCATAAAATGTTTTTTTTTTCGAAATAAAACAAATTTATACGGATTTTATCGCGGTTATTTATTAATTTTATCCCGACATTTCGAAAGCTTTTCAGCCTTCATGGTCTTGGGGCGGACTGACGTGTAAGTTGTCCAGAAAAGTTCATGTTACTGTGTCTACCTTCAATTTAATTTAAAATTTTGTTAGTGTTCTGATCTACGCAGAAAGAGCTCACAGTGTCTTGAGGTCTGGCAGTTGGTCTTTTGGGTTCCGATTTAATTAAATGTATAATCAGATCCCAGGCTTGTGCTAGCTTCCAAGCATCTTCTCAATTGAAATTTGGATGTTTTTAAATTTCAATAGCCTCACGAAACATCCTAGGTAGGAATCGTTGTTCTTTGGCAAGGATTTGTGTCTTGTCGAATCTAAGATAATGTTTGGAGCCTTCTTCTGAATATTCAGCAACTGCAGACTTCGTAGAGCGTCGGTGTTTAACGTCAGCTATATGTTCTTTACGCGGGTCCCTATATTTCTTTTAGCTTGGCCGCTATAGGAGAGGCCACAGTTACATTTGATTTTGTATACGCCCTGTTCTTGTAGAGATATATGACACTTGACAGGTGGTAAAAATTTACTAATCTTCTTGGGCGGCTTGAAGTAAGTTTTAATTGAAACACGCTTCAGTACATTACCAATCTTATTTTGTTTTATTCCCAAAAACTTTATCTAACCGTTTTCTTTAAGCTTCCTTGTACAGTCATCACTTGGAAACTGTTAAACAGAAAATATATTTTGATGAAATCATACATCGTAATTATTTATATTATCCAGTGTGAACTTTTTTACAACTAACAAAATACACAAACGTATATGAGACTCTAGGCATAATGATTAAATGAAAATGTTAATTTTATTTTCCTTACGGTTCTCAAACCTTAACGACACGTCAGTGTTAAGCGTACTAAAAATAAAACACACGTTCACACTGGATAACTTCGAGCACGGTTAATACTGTAATCGAGGATTGAGTGGCATTGTTTGCGTTTCATTATTTACGCGACGAAGCGCTCGCAAAACCGGATGCTACACGTAAACAGATTTGGGCAACGTACATCGGAGATACACTCGAAACTATCTAAATATTTGTCTAAAGATATTTCCACTCCGAGTGCATCGGTAAAGGTATTTTCAGAATAATGGATATATCTGTATTGTAAACTGGTTTCGAATGGCGAGACAGTTTTAGCTAGAATGTAACCAGTAACTATGAGGTCAGTAGAACATGATACTCGGAGTTGTGGCATGTGTAAGTGAATTGCGTGTATATTCAACAATAGTTTGGCTTTCAAGTGCAACTGCCGGAACATACCTATTGATATTTGGCGGTAGATTTGCAACTTGAGATATATAGCCAGCCAGGCGGGCGTCAGAAAAAGCCCTACCGCCATACTATAGCTACCTCCCGAATGTTTTCCTTCGCCGAAAGCTCAAGTTCATGTAAGAGGTTGGATACGAACTCACGTCCCACGATGCGGCGTTCCTACACACTGCCACTGAGCTATCATCTCTTCAGTACTGTCGAACGTTCTTAACTCAACTGAACTACGTATCGCACTTATATAGTAATCTGTGTGATCAACAACCCTTCATCTAATTAATTTAAAGTTTGTAGTATTATTAAGTTTCCGTATTAATAAGCAGTAGACGTGCTATATACCGCTATAAAAAAATAATAACACCTGCTAGGTGAACTTCTCATCTCTTATGATCTCTCTTCTCATATTCACTTCTGAAGCGATGATAGCTCAGTGGTAGTGTGCACGACTTCGCGTCAAGGGACGTGGGTTCGAATCCAAGCACCTACAATGAGCTTGAGCTTTCGGTGAAGGAAAACATCGTGAGGAAACCATAGCATGGTGGCAGGGCTTTTTCCAATGCCCGCCTGGGTAGCTACCACCCTCAAGTTGTAAACCTGCCGCCAAATACCAATAGGTGGGTTCCGTCAGCAACACTTGAGAGCCAGTTCCTCCACAGGTTTAGCGTGTCTACCGACTTGGGCCGTATCGTCACTTAAGATCAGGTGAGATTATGGCCATAACGCTAACCTTAAGTATAAAAAAAATCTCCTCTTTATTTAGCGGAAACCTGTTTATTCATGATAATGTCAATATTACTTAAAAAAACACAAATCTTATTTAATAATGAATTTGTTAGCGCTTCCGCAAGATGGCAAGTCATGTATACACATTATACATAACTACAAATAAATAGATCTTTTTGTTTGTTGTTAAGATCTACTGTAATGGCCATAATCTCACCAGATCTTAAGTGACGATACGACCCAAGTTGGTAGACACGCTAAACCTAGTGGAGGGGCTGGCTCTCAAGTGCAACTGCCGGAAAACACCTATCGGTATTTGACGGCAAATTTTCAACTTGGGGATGGTAGCTACCCAGGCGGGCATTAGAAAAAGCCCTACCACCATGCTATGGTTTCCTTACGATGTTTTCCTTCACCGAAAGCTCAAGCTCATTGTAGGTGGTTGGGTTCGAACTCACGTCTCTGGACGCAAAGTCGTACACACTACCACTGAGCTATCATCGCTTCAAACTTAAGGGTGGTAGCTAAATATGGAACCGATAAAGGCCCCGGTGTTGTGGGTGTCCATGGGCGGCGGTGATCACTTACCATCAGGTGACACGCATGCTCGTTTGACTGCTATTACCTTAAAAAAAAATTGTAGGATTTCATTGAAATCATTGAATTATCAATGAATTTAGCAAAATTAAGTTAGAAAGCATAAGAAAAGGCTATTCGATTTATCTGTCTTATTATTTCATATCTCATTGTACTTTCTCATCGCTGAGACCTTTTTAATACATGTGAATTACAAAGCAAAATTATGACAGATACAAACACAGTAGAAAACGCAGTAATATCGGGTCGAAATTTAGTAATGTTTTCGCCTTTCAAAGAATACGTATGAAAATATCATGAAGGATCTTATGAAACACTTCGGTGTATTTAGACAAGCGATTTTTTTTTTGATATTGGTAAATGTAAAAGTCAATTTCACCTGTTATTGAAAATGGTGGACATGATAACACTAACCGATGGACTGGCTCTTAAGTGTGACTACCTGTGGTAATATATAGGTAGGCAGATTTTTAACTTGAGGGCTGTTGCTAGCCTGGCGGTCATTAGAAAAGCCTTACTGCCTTGCATTAGAATTATTAGTAAAACTAACATTAATTTAAAAGTCTATTTGCGAAATAAACTAAGTGTGTAGAATTAAACAGGTCGATTTTACGAAAACTAAGTAGATATGAAAAACTACCTAAAGAATGTTAAATCTATATGTTTTTGTTAAATTAAATATGGTATTTAGTTACTTTACGAATTCAAATATTTCTCATAATTTCATTATAATGAGTAGGTTTAATTTAACAAAGCTTTTATATTACTATATATAAACAAGCTCTAAGTATTCAATCTTCAATGAAATATTACAAAAAGGCCCTATCGCTAAAGCTAATTTAAAAAGTATCTTAGCTTTTTACAATAACTAATTTAAGTCGACTTCAAGTGCTATACTTTCAATTATAATTTTAAATCTCTTATTTATCGAGTCAGAAAGCGGTTTCAAAGTTACAGTTCCATTTTTCATACTAATCGAAATATAATCAAGCAATCGAATTTCAGAAATACTTTTAGAAAAGCAAAGTAAACTGATATTATGATAAATGTTAGTTTTTTTTTTTAATACTTATTAAGGTTTAGCGTTATGGCCATAATCTCACCTGAACTTAAGTGACGATAGGGCCCAAGATGGTAGACACGCTAAACCTGTGGAGGATCTGGCTCTCAAGTGCAGCTGCCGGAACACACTTATTGGTATTTGGCGGTAGGTTTACAACTTGAGGGTAGTAGCTACCCAGGCGGGCATTAGAAAAAGCCCTACCACCATGCTATGGTTTCCTCACGATGTTTTCCTTCACCGAAAGCTCAAGCTCATTGTAGGTGCTTGGATTCGAACTCACGTCCCTTGACGCGAAGTCGTACACACTACCACTGAGCTATCATTGCTGCAAAAGATATCAAAAGTATCAATAGATAATAAGTGTCGAGTTTATATTTCAAGCCAGCTGTTCCGTGCTTATTCGACTGATCGAAGTACTGATCGACTGGACCATAGTGTCACTTATCAACTCATTTTGGACTCTAACGATTTTATATACTTCAGATATATAAATATCATTTTGTATTCTACCACCTATAAGTCATTTTATCGGCTACCGAACAGAAAAAATTCCGTAAAGACATTCTTAATCTTCACGTCTATTCCAGAGATTCTGAAGCGATGATAGCTCAGTGGTAGTGTGTACGACTTCGCGTCAAGGGACGTGAGTTCGAATAGAACCACCTACAATGAGCTTGAGCTTTCGGTGAAGGAAAACATCGTGAGGAAACCATAGCATGGTGGTAGGGCTTTTCCTATGCCCGCCTGGGTAGCTACCACCCTCAAGTTGTGAACCTGCCGCCAAATACCAATATGTGTGTTCCGGCAGCTGCACTTGAGAGCCAGTTCCTCCACAGGTTTAGCGTGTCTACCAACTTGGGCCGTATCGTCACTTAAGATCAGGTGAGATTATGGCCATAACGCTAACCCTTAAGTATAAAAAAAAGAGAAACCCTTTCCTTTTATTGGGTACGATTTACACAATATGTTTTTTACAATATTACCAATCACCTTGCGAAATTTTCATCTAAAATAACGATGCGCGTATATTTTTCTTTGACACCTTTACCGCTAACTCAGGTTATAATTTCCATGAAAATTGTATGTACATATTTGTTTGAGATGGTTTATATAGGTAGGTTATATGCTTGATTCAAATGTAATACTTGCTTTAGAAACTTTCTGTAGATGTACCTGAGACGGGTGAGACCTTAATAGCACGTTGTTTTACTTAAGGGCCGCTTTGAAGGCCCTCTGAAGCACATGACTAATGAGATTATGTTTAATGGTTATATTTTATTTATATCAATGAATTGAATGTATTAAGTAAGTACTCTTAGTTAAAACCAAATGCAGACAAGTAATTATCATACACATTGCAATAGGTGAAGTTATTGATATAGGTAAATTTACATGAATATAAGAAGTCTTTTTTTATTGTATTTAAGTAACAAAGGTACCACTTTTAATTGCTCGAGGGTATACAATTCTCATTTTCGATGTTATGGGTAATTTCTGTAATTTTCACTGTTAAGTCTCATTGATAGAATAGTGAATAAATATGTAATGGTAAACTTTATTATAGTACCTAACTGGTACATTTAACTTTATCAAACAAGCCTTCCTTAATGATTTCTTAGGTTTACGCGAATATTATTCATTGAAATAAAACTAATTTAAACGGATTTTATCGCGGTTATTTATTAAATTTTGATCCCGACGTTTCGAAAGCTTTTCAGCCTTCGTGACTTGGGCTGAAAAGCTTTCGAAACGTCGGGATCAAAATTTAATAAATAACCGCGATAAAATCCGTTTAAATTAGTTTTATTTCAAAGCCTTCCTTATTTAAAATATATTCCTAATTCTATATCAAATTCATTATTAGCAAAAACAAAATGCTTAAGACCGTATGCGTTCATGTTTATGATATAAAAATATTCTTTGAGAAATCTCCAGTACATTGATTACCTCAGTACATTACACCGCCAGCCCACCAAAACAATTCCACTCAATATATTCGCAATGTTTTCCCCTTTTATCTGCGAGAAACCACATGGCAGTGCTCAGTCGACGTTTTCCATAAAACTTCGTTTTTCTCTCGAAGCGAAGAGGCGGAACATTCACGAATATCACTCACGTTGAATTTATATCTGTAATATCTCTAACCATGTACCATTCTCTATAAATGCGGAAGCTATGAAACTTTCATCGAAAGAAATATGTATTCACCGCTTTAAAGATATATCGAAAGTGTAGAAAGTTTTAGTGATAGCCACTGAATCACAGCCGGGGATGAATGTAGACAGAATTAAATATGTTTTCCAAATAGATCCCGCGGTACATTTGCACACTTGCAACCGAGTTTTAAAGTTACTGGTTTAAAACACGCACTACCATAAAATCTATTGTAGTTTTATTATTCGGAACAACAGCAAAACTTTTACTAAGAAAGCATAACATAATACAGTATTTTTTTAGTGCTTAAGTCACGCATTCTCAGAAAACTAATTTGTACAAATTCTTAGACAGTTGTCGGAATTTAACTATAATTGACTGTTAAATTAACAGAGCACTGAATTATTTGACACGAACGAATTTCGCATTTGAGTATAGTAAAGTTAACATAAGATTCAACATTCCATTTACAAGTTACATCGAAGTAAGCTTCTTAGTAATCACGCAAGTAGAAGGAAGTTGCTGTAATAGAATGGCAAAGCCCTGAAATGGGATTTAGTTGAGGTCACGACCCAGGCTTTTAAGCCGGACGTGTTCTAGATTTTGGAAGCCTATTACTCCATCACGCTATGTAAATGTTAAGGGTAGGTGTTACCTCACCTAATGTACGTATAGTGACATTAGGGATAGATTTTATCAATGTTTTAGGCCCTTGAATTCTTAGAAGTGCCAACATGAACTTTGTACCACTTTATGAACATAAATAGTTTTGATTTATACGCAGTGCTTCCAGTTATTTCATTGTTAGGCCACATTAGAACTACATTTCTTGATTAATATCTATGTTGAACCTAGATACCTGTCTATATATAGCAATACAAAGTTCTCTTTACAATTTAGGTATTTACGTAGTGGAGCTAACTTGACAACTAAAAAGATACTGAATAATATAAACGCATCACAATTAGCTCGCTGAAATAGCTCCATAAAACTGGAAACACCGTAAACTGAATAAAGATAATTAATTAAAATTGGTATTTAAAATATAATTAGCAAATATTTATGATACATTTGCCCAAAATAATAAGAATTAATTCTAAAACAGTAAGAATAAATAATAGTTATAATTAAACAAAAACATGTATGAAGAGAATTTGTAATATTCTTGCAGTATCGTACTGATACTGTTCAAACCTAATAAGATTGAATTTGTTGTATAAAGAATCATAAAAAATCAACATGAAAAAAAAAAAAACACAAATTATTATTTTCTAATATCGAATAATTTATCCTGAAATTGATAAACAAGTGTTATAGAGCTGAATCAATTTCGCCAGAAACGTCCAAGGGAGATTCTGAAATTTTAACATAGGTAAAATCCGGAACTAGTGAAACGTGTACACGTCAGAAGCAATTTGCAGAGCTCCGTGTAACACGGACCCCTGGTATACAATTTGAAACGGATAGTTAACGGGTTGTAGCACTACCGACAGTAATGCGGATCTGCGATAGTTTCACGTCCAAACAAATCCTATCTCAAACCCAATTAGCTAAAGTCGAAAGCCCTCGATCGATCCGCGGTTCATTCGACGTGACAACGGAAATAATCCCCGAACTAACATTAATAATAACGACGAAGCTTTTACGAGCAATTAATACGACAAAAGCACGTGCAGAATTCTTCACGTATTCAATACATATATAATGATATATACGTGTTAGGAGTTTTGAGTAAATTATTCCCGGGGTTCCGGGAAATTAGGTCGACTCCTTTAAAGTAACGTTTAGCAATTTGTAAACTTTTTCCTCTATGAGCTCTCTCTCTCTCTCTCTGTCTCCTCTAATTAGGTAAATGTGTATCTCTAATGACTGCGTCATTCGGTTACACTTTGATCTCACGGAAGAGTATCGTCGAATGGGAATTTCGTTTATAAACCGCTGGTTCCAATTATAGGGAAACATTATTTTCTGTTAATGTATGTTTGTATTTCGCACATTTGAACGTCTGCATATATCTTTATGTCCAAAATAGCTGTTTTTTTTTTTTATACTTAAGGTTTAGCGTTATGGCAATAATCTCACCTGATCTTAAGTGTCGATACGGCCCAAGATGGTAGCCACGCTAAACCTGTGGCGGAACTGGTTCTCAAGTGCAGCTGCCGGAACACACCTCGTGGTATTTGGCGGCAGGTTTACAACTTGAGGGTGGTAGCTACCCAGGCGGGCATTAGAAAAAGCCCTACCACCATGCTATGCTGTGATCGTGACTTTATTAGCGTAGAATTAAGTACTGTATTTCTGTTTTTCGGGTCAGTATTGTTTGTAGATTGAACGTACTTAGCCATTGCCTGTGAATCTGGGTTTCATACTTAAAATTTTTTTAACATTTTTACAAATTAGCGCGTTTTAACACACAAAAAATCTTCAACTTCGTTGTAGTAGTGTACATATTAACATACTAGCTGTACCTGCAACTTCGATCACGTGAAACTAAAATGAAGCGATTATAGTTCAGTGGTACTGTGGACGTATTCACATCAAGAGACGTCACTTCGAATCCACCTACAATGAGCTTGAGTTTTCGCTGAAGAAAAACATCGTAAGGAAACCATAGCATTGTGGTAGGGTTTTTCCTAATGCCTATATATCTGTGCTATAGGTGTGCTCCGGCAGTTGCACTTGAGAGCCAGTTCCTTCACAGGTATAGCGTGTCTACCATCTTGGGCCGTATCATCATTTAAGATCAGATGAGATTATGGCCATAAAGCTAAACCTTAACTATAAAAAAAAAGATACGAGACGCGATTTCCAGTATTAACTTATTTGATTCCCCGATGGACTGGTTAATTTTTGATGTCTTATCGAACACAGTTAGTGTATTACTGCTTCATACCTTTATAGTTGGTTGTATCAATTTGCTACGTGTTCTGAACGTGTCTATGTATAACGATATGGGGGTAAGTCAACATTCGCCCTCACGGGTTGCGCAAATTAAATTAGTAAGGTCCAAATTGAATGAATTAATTAACCCAGATATCGTTGTTCTAATGTGATTTCTAGTAATTTTCTCGTCATTGTCACGGAGGAGTATCCTATTATAAATTCGCATAATTAGTAAAAAGGACAAGGTTATCCTCGCTAATTCGATTTCAGTGGAGAAAATGTTAGGAAATTACGCATTACAACATTTTTTATTTATTAGAGTTCTTTTTTTAAATAATTTATCCGTTTATCGTTATGTTTACTATCTTACTTGATGCTTAGCGCCGTTGTTGTGTGTTGTGTGTGTGGACATGCTAAGTATATGGGACGTACTGGCTCTCGAATGGAACTGACGGAACACTCTTATAGATATTTGGTGGCAAATTTTCAACTTTGCTGTTAGGTAGCTAGGTGGGCTGTAGAAAAAGGTCTACCACGATACTTTTTTTATGGAATAGGGGGAAAATGAGCAATCGTGTCAACTGATGGTAATTAATCACCTCCACCCATGGTCACCCACAGCACCAGGAGTATCGCAGATGTGTTTCCGGTCTTTATTGGAAGGACTAGCTTACAAGTGCAATTGCCAGAACACACCTATTGGTATTTTTCAACTTGAGGGTAGTACCTAGCCAAGCGGAGATTAAAAAAGCCCTACCATCATACTTTTGCTTAATCATGATGTTTTTCCTTTACCGAAAGCCAGCTATAGCAGGGGTTGGAACTCGAATCTATTCATGCAATGGCTGTAGACACTACCTGAGGTATCATTATAGAACTGGTCGAAATTTTAAGAACTAATTTGTAGAGATTGTAAAAGAACCTGATCTTTCTATTAATAATACCAAAGGTTTATATTAGCCACTATACAAGAAACAAACTAAACAAAAGAAATACTGAAAATGTATTGAACTGTGTCGTATTTATTTTTTAAATATACCTAGACGTATTGTGGTTGATACTAAAACTAGCTGGGTCCGCGACGTCATCTCACGTATACTTGAAAAAAAATTAGGTGAAGTTTTTACTTATAATGTTGAACGCTACATGCGCATCGATCTGCTAGTGAAAGCAGCACATTTGTAAGAGAAGATAAAAATATATAGCGATGATAGCTTAGTGGTAGTGTGTACGAATTCGCGTCAAGGGACGTGAGGAAACCGTGGCAAGGTGGTAGAGCTTTTTCTAATGTTCGCCTGGCTAACAACCACACTCAAGTTGAAAATCTGCCGCTAAATACCAAGTTGCACTTGAGAGCCAGTTTCTCCACAGGTTTAGCGTGTCTACCAACTTGGCCGTATCGTCACTTAAGATCAGGTGAGATTATGGCCAAAATAGGCAAAATATTTTAAAGATTATTTTTAATAACTAGTTTTGATCATTAATAACAGTTATGTTCATTTAATAGAAAGCTGTTATTCTGACATAGAAAATACTTCAACTTTACTTACATATTTAACTATCGGTTACCATTATCCGTTCATGACCTTAAAAACCCTTACTTAGTTGATGACTACATTGTGAAAGCATCCTTTGAAATTTTCTACATAATGTATACTTCAATACCTTAAGAATTCTAAATAAATATTCCTACACTATCAGTTTTTTTTTTAATAAGTTAATATTATTAATCATTTTTCTCTCAAAGTTAAGTCAATGTTCCATTTTTAAATTGAAGAGTGATACAAAACCTTCGACTTTTAAAATAAGTCATTCGTTGTGACTCTCTTTTAGTTGGTCACGTTTTGAGATCAGCCATTTTATATCCAGCTACCGGAAAGCTTGCATGACGGGACGTTATTTGGCATCGTACTTCAATTGTACAGTGCTTAACATCATTGGTATTGTCAGAGTCGTAATTTTGCTTAAAAAAATACATTTTACAAACTTACGAATTATTTCATTCTCTGTATAAATAGGATACGTAAGCTTTAAGAGAGTCGAGGGTAGTTTAAGAGCCACCCCAAATCTTACCCAAGGGAAGAAGTGCGGTGAGTGCTCATCACACTAATAATCTCTCAAATGTTAGAAGTCATTATTATTAATTCAACCCTTTTAACTATAATGGCAGACCTTCTCTATTACCTGAATAATTGATTGCGTGTATGTTATATTGTTAACACAATTACTGTCATCATATTATTCTTGAAAATATATTGAAAGTGTAACTTCTTATTCTAAAACTCAAACGCATTACTCGGGCTCAGGCCAAGGCGCAAGGGACACGTGGTGACTCTTCGAGTACTTATCACACAATACTAACCAGAAAAACGCACCACGGCGAAGCTTCAAACTCACGTGTTGCCAAATATCAGAGACAGCATTCGCAATTCTTGTAGTGTCTAGCGCGGGTAAGTTACCAACCTCAAGTTGAAAATTTGCCGCCAAATACCTATAGGTGTGTTCTCGAATCGAGTGAGATTGAAGACATAACGATTTAAAAAAAGACTCAATATCGATTACCAATAACATTCTAAACATAATAGAAAAACAAACACACACACACCTATAAATTTACTCCGTTGTAATTCACGTATAGAATAAACATCAAATATTTTACAATAAAATTTTGTAATAACACAGTCGAACAAATGAAACTCGCGGAAATTTTAATCATCGCATTTCGGGTCGAGCTCTCATTGATACAAACGACCAGACTCCAATAGACCGTATAAAATGTTGTGGTAGCTTCGCGACTATTAAGTCCAGGCATATGGTCCGACACGATACTGAAAATAATCGTTCCGATATTCACGCGTAATATATGGAGTATGATGTAGAAGTTAATACTGCTATAGTGGCTTTTAAAAACAATTATCAATTAACATTCTTAATACCATGAATAGAGGTGCTATGTAAAGCTATAAATTGTGTTACAAAATTCATTTAAACTATAAGGTTATTCTTGTGGGTAGTTTTTTTTTTCGAACATTTATTCGCTGTTAGCCTTAAGGGCTTTGACAGCTTCATCGAACTTTTTGAGGCGAGTGCTGAGGGCACTCAGCTCCGAGGCAGCGGGCGCAAGGGTGCCAAAGTGGCCGAGCTTTCGCTTGGGCTGCTGTCGAAATATGAACAACGATTCGCGAGCCTAACCAACCAACAGGTCTTAACTTACTAATTTAGTGATCCTAACAACGACTTTATTGGGCAAGCTGCTCAAGGGCCGGGGGGCTAGTCCCTTACAGAACCGGGTAGATGTAATAATAAAAATAAAAACTATACCATATCTATACATTGTCTCTTTAATAATAATCGGAACCGATAAATAAGCTGTAATACATAGTTTATATAGATATTTTTTCTGTATATTTATATACTTGTATGCGTACATAATTCCGAAGTTACTAAACAAATTCTGTTAAACTTTAACACGAAAGGAATCCTGCAGGGTTAGTCATTAAAACTTAAAACTGTAGTAACTTAACTCCTTAACAAATCTTGATACATTTCACTCTGTTTTATAACTGCATACATTATTAAGAATAAAAACTGTGATTGAACTTGAATCTGTATGGTAATTTAACGTAGATATGCTTTTTAGATTTATATTACCAATGATTAAGAATATGTAATAAAATACATTTACAATATTTTTTGAAATGTCTGTCTATGTGTTTGTTCGTGCGCGCATCACTGCTAAAGTACTACTGTGTTTATGATAAAACGTCACCAAGGAAATCATAAAACTTATCCTCGCGTAACATTTAGACCTATATTTCATTAGCATCGGAAAACTCTAGCAAAAAATTATTGCATTTGAATGACGTCGCGAGACTGAATAATTTTAGTCCCATGCGAACGAAACCACAGCCACAGCAAGTCTAAGAATAAGGTGTTTTATGTATAACATTGTTAAATTTCAAAACTATTGATCCATCATCATAAAGAATAACATAATTATCTATAATTTAATAGAAAAGGTATTTGCTCCGATTTCTGTCGTCATGAGGTGTGAACGAACTCGAAGCTCCGACCGCGGTGCTCATACAATAAATCTGTTGTTATGACCATGGAAACAATTAGTGGGTTCATTAGCGGGAGGCTGCGTTTTGCGTGTATTTTACCATCATTATCTCGTTTTCGGCGGGTAAAGACCGCGTCAGCACAATTTTAACTTAACCTATCTACTTTAACTTAATCTTTATACTGAAAAAGGTAAGTAGTACATTACTTGAACGTATTGTACTTGTAAAAATTAAAGTAATTTGCGTGTTTGTAGGGTAGGATAATTATATCAGACTTGATTACAGAAAATATGGTCTAAAACGCACCGCAGTGCCAAGCCTTCTAAAATTATAAACTAAACTAAACGTAAAAACTTCTAAAAAAACTAAACGTATTTCTAGAATAAAATATATAAATAGAATCTTCTTTAATCTATTTTATTTTATTCGAAGCGATGATAGCTCTGTAGTAGTGTGTACGACTTTGCGTCAAGGGACGTGAGTTCGAATCCAATCACCTACAATAAGCTTGGGCTTTCGATGAAGGAAAACATCGTGAGGAAACCATAGCATGGTGGTAGGGCTTTTTCTGATGCCCGACTGGCTAGCTACCACCCTCAAGTTGAAAATCTGCCGCCAAATACCAACAGCTGTGTTCCGGCAGTTGCACTTGAGAGCCAGTTCCTACACAGGTTTAGCGGGTCTACCATCTTGGGCCGTATAAAAAAAAAATACTTATCATATCTATTACATTAATCCAACTAATTAACTACGTGTATGTCACATTAAATCAAAATTCATTCATCAGTGTCTGCATGATTGAGTATCCAACATACACTTTAACATTTATAATATTAATATGAAAATATCCCTTTGTATATTATAAGATTGCGTAGGTAAATTCAATTGAAGCAATTTTGATAATTTTCCATATAGGGATAAATGGGATCTTGGAAAACGACAAAGGTTAATATTTGTCTCGAAAATAACACTCAGTAGGATAAAACACGAGATGAAATGTATGTACAAGGTATGTACTAGCAATAAAATCTGAAATATACGAATATAAAAATACATAGTATCTATAATTGCGTTAAGAAATAAATAATGTTTTGTCTTTATGATTAATCAAGGTCAAAATAGGTGTGATTTAATTTTTCTCTTTAGTACTGGCCTTCCTATGTGTATCTTTTATACTAACCGCTAACATATTATGCGAGAGAATGCTTGTATCGTATTATGTTTGCAAGTACATGAGTAAATATTAGACACCACAGAGACATGTTAAAGAAACTTTAAAATGTTTTATTAGAAACTAATTTAAACGGATTTTATCGCGGTTATTTATTAAATTTTGGTCCCGACGTTTCGAAAGCTTTTCAGCCTTCGTGGTCACGGGGCGGACTGAGGTGTAAATCGTCAATTAACATAACGCTGAAGCTATAAAGTATATAAAAATATTTCCAACGTGAATACGAAGTAGGTGCTTTGTGGGAATTGAACTTGAGAACACTCTGTTTGTATTAAAAGAAGTGTGGCCGCTGTCTCTGGTGTCTGGCAAAACGAGAGTTTGAAGTATCGCCGCGGTGCGCTTTAGTGAGAGCCGATGTGTTGTCAAACCGCTCCTCTCGCCGCGGCTTGAGTTCGAGTAATGAGTTAATGCGTTACGATGAGGACATAGAAGTCCGTAAATAGTAAAATTCTGAACGCCATGTAAATAAAAACGGATGGTTTGTACAATTTACACAGAAGCGAATCCATCGACATCAGTTACTGTTTATTCATTTTCGTGATTAATTAATACAGCGCGTTTTATTACACAATTTAAACCAGTTCATACACATTTTATACATATAAATTGGTATTAAATAACATTAATTGATAAATAAATTTATTTTAATGTTCAGAATTACGAATTACTTTGATTAAACAGTTATGTTTGGTGATTTTATTACGTGATCATTCATTTGTTATTTACGTTTAACAGTAGAACCTCGTTAAGTCGAACCTCAATAAATAGAAAACCTCCAAATCTCGAAAAAATGTTTTGTTCCATTCGCTTCAAACACCAAACCTCCATTCTCTATAAGTCGAAAACTTTATAACTCAAATTGTTTGGCGTCTCCCTTGATGGTTGACTTATGCAGGTTCTACCGTATGGTAAAAAGATCTTAGCCTGCCAAGGACTGCAGTAAGTTCTATATTAGAACGTGCCTTTAAACCTGCGCTAGTGGTAGCTATTAAATGGATTTGAACTCACGTCCCTTATCCCAATATCCCAATATCACTTTCCATTTATTCGAAGTTAATGTAAGAGTCTGATCTCATCAAACCGAAACTGTATTTAGGGGTCAATTACGCTCGGAGAACGTTTAGATGTGCCTATTGGTACCTTCATAAGTTTTAATAACTTCGTCAATATCAAAATCGTTTACGCTAATATGCGAAGTTGGTCTATGAGCCGGTGGGGATTTGCGACCGCACAACGCACCTGTTCGACAATCTTCCGACCACAGAATACATCGTAAGGAAGGTTCAAATTGAATTCGTCGGAAGATCGAGTTCGTATGAAATTTTACCTCGTTTTCCGCTTAGTAAACGGACACACCTTTGAAGCTTAAAATTCATTCAGCTACTGTCTAAACCAATGCCTACTCCAAGCTTTTTCATAGTTAACAGGCTTAGCGTTATGGCTATAACCTCACCTGATGTTAGTGTTAAGTTGGTAATAATGTAGCCCAAGGTGGTGGACACACCAATCCTAGTGAAGGGTAATTTGACCTAATGTTCTCAAGCGCAACTGCCGGAACACACCAATAGATATTTGACGGTAAATTTTCAACCAGAGTGCCTAAGAAAAATCACGATATTTTTTCACCGAAAGCTCACTCTTTACAGGGGTTCGATACCGCGTCCATGTAAGCGGCATTTGTACACGCTACCAACTGAAGCATCATAGGTACAAATTGTACTATCTGTATTCACGGTGGCTTGTGGTTTCGAGGAAAACTTCGCCCGCTAATTATTATAATTGAATTTCCTCTCATCCCCTGTAACGTTTCACAATCTTTTCACCGGAGTACCGTCCGGAGGTCGGATTAAATTTTTTTATAAGTTTAAACTCGGATTACGACTCGCTGGAACTTCGCCCCGAAGGCGCGGAAGCAAACGGCTTGTTATATTATTTTTATTATAATTAAATGTACAAGAGTAGGAAATAAGAGATTCTTATCATATCTGCTATGATAACGTAGCAAAATCTACACATTAAATATGTACACGACATCATAGTTGAAATGTAGGTACTCTATTATAAATATAGAGACCTACTATATTTTGAACTAATTTTGAAGCGATGATAGCTTAGTGGTAGTATACGACTTCGCTTCAAGGGACGTGAGTTCGAATCCCAACCACCTAAAATGAGCTTGAGCTTTCGGTGAAGGAAAACATCGTGTGGAAACCACAGCATGGTGGTAGGGCCTATTCTAATGCCCGCCTAGTTAACTACCACCCTCAAATTGAAAATCTGCCGCCAAATACCAATAGGTGTGTTTCGGCAGCTGCACTTGAGAGCCAGTTCCTCCGTAGGTTTAGCGTATCTACCAGCTTGGGCCGTATCGTTATTTAAGATCAGGTGAGATTATGGCCATAACGCTAAACCTTAACCATAAAAAAAGGATTTCTATCTGTTTCCATGTACGCTCGTTATTATAACAATAATTAAAAAATAATGTATACATTTGACTCATCTATATATATAAAAATGAATCTCTATTTCCCTTGGTCATCGCATCACGCGTTGAAGGGATGAAAAACTTTCGCTTATTTTTTTTGTTTCATTCATCACAGGCAGGAGAAGGTTTCTGTAAAAGAAAAAAATAAGGAAGTTGAGTGTAATATTACAAAATTGGCGAAAATTTATAAAACTTAACGACAATATTATTTTACATAACTGTCAGTTGTTACAGAGCATTAAAATAGTAATTATGTCATGTTTTTGAGTATATTTTTTATTAATTATACCAATTTTAAGTTAAGGCAGGACAACGTCTGTTGGGTCAGCTAGTATACAATAGAAATTACACGCCAATAAATGTTCTATTTCATTGATTTTCATAATTGATTTAATTTGAAAATAAAATGTAAATAATGTAACTATGATCATGTTAGTTTTAAATAGATTTTCAATAGATGGTACTTCCTGTGTCTCGATGCGATTTGTAATGGAAGTAACTCTTTGTTTTTTTTTTTTTTGCTGAAAACATTAATTTTAAACAACTTGCCTATTTTCGACAAACGCGAAACACGTTACATTAAAAATGATGTTTAAATAAATAATTGAGAGAAATAATTAAGTACTACATGGCGTTGCCACAGAAATTTATATTTCTGCTGAAAATCACGACCGATTTTTCTTAAGTTTTCTATTACTGTAGTCAAAGCCTAATAGAATCTAGTATGTATAGTGTATTATCGATGCTAGAGTTTTTAGCTGGATCTTGATTTTTTTTTAAAATATTATTTCTTTGATATTTTACAGGCGAGTGAATATACTTTCTGTTATAGCTGGTTTCTCCACGTTTATGGCAAGCATTTACACTATTATTATTATTATTACTATTATTTATATTAATCTAAAAGTATGTTAATTGATTTAATTATTATTTGGTCAATGAAATGTCCGTCCTAGAGATTTAGTACTCCGACTGACTTATGTATAGGTGAGAGGGTTGGGAGGAAAATGACATGTGATTGTCGGGATGAAAAGGACGGGCAACGTACCGTTATGCATTAAATAATGCGCATTTTAACCTAAGCACTTTGTTTTGTTATGTGCTAACAGATGATGTTATTGGTTAAACAACCTTACAAATATTATTAATGCGAAAGCGAATTTTTTTTTGTTACGCTTTCACGCCTAATCCTCTGAGTCGATTTTGATGAATTTCGGTATAGCGATAGATGAGACACTGGACACGATGACAGGCTAATGGGAAGTGACTGAAAGGAAGGAATAAACTCTGTATGAAATTTTTTATTGCGTCATCCGATATGCTTGAGAGGATAATTGCTTATAAGTTAATTAATATAATGCGAGCTAAGCCGCGGGTAAAACATAGTAAACTAAATAAACATGGTGTTTAGCTTTGTGCTATCAGATAATGTTATTGGTTAAACATTATTAATATTTATTGGATTTTTTATTTTACAAAGAAAAGTAATTACATAAATCTAAATAATCTAAAATAATAAATGAATAAAATCACCTCAAATAACCTTTATATCAAAGTTGTAGATAATTCTGAACGTTTAACTGAATTAAATTTCTATTAATATTATTTATTATTGAATAGTATCTACGATCGAATGAATTGTGTATCAAATCGCGATGTATCTAGTTAATAGTGAATATTAATTTTAATTACCTATCTGTGTGCGGTTAAAGCTAAACCTTTAAAAGAAGGTTAAACCCCTTTAAAAGAAAATGTACACATACCAGTCGTTACCTGCGGCTTCGCTCACGTTAATATTGATTTTATCAAACGAATAAATAGTTTTATAAAATCTTTAATCCCCACTTTACCATACTTACAGCAAGTTTTTCGCGAGAGAAAGTAGCTTATCGCCAGCTCTAGGATCTCATCTATGTATCTCTGTACCAAAATTCATCAAAATCGATTGAGCAGTTTAGGCGTGAAAGCGTAACAAACAAACAAACAAACGAACTCACTTTCGCATTTATGATATTAGTAAGAATCATAATATATGGATTAATTATATTTCAATGGTACCGTGAAAGGACGACGCATCAACGGACGTGAATTCGAATTCTTTTAATAAGCATTCGGTGAAGGAAAACATCGTGATGAAACCATAGCATGGTGGTAGGACTTTTTCTAATGCCCGCTTACCTAGGTACCACACCAAAGTTGAAAATCTACCGTCGAATACACAATAGTTAATGTGTACATTATGTTGGGCTACATCGTCATTTAAAATCAGGTGAGATTGCAACCATAACGCTAAACGTGCTAACTAAAAAAATGCATTAAAATATTACTATCAGTCGTATCTCTACGTCTGGACCGTTTTGGTACTGAAAATTTGATCAAATAAGTACATACCGAATTAGTATATTCGATCATAAAATTATACAAGGCTAACATATGGAAGGGTTGCGTACACAGAGGGCGGGGTTCGACCCCACTCATACATATTAATGCGGCGACATAATATTACAATGTATCATTTTTAATATTAATATTCATGAATAACGGATTGGAAATGTCCGGTTGTTTATATATGTTTGAGTATAAGTGAAAAGTGTTTAAAAAATAAACCGTTTTTTTTGCTTTATTGTTTCACTGTAATTATATTTGATGGAAGGAAAATGGAACCGCCGCATCCGGTCTGGTAGAGAGGTGTATTTAATTAGATTGCGGCTACATTACACATGATTTGAAGCGATGATAGCTCAGTTAGTAGAGTGCACAGACGTCGCGTCAACGGACGCGAGTTCCAATCCATCTGCAATGAGCTTGAACTTCCGGTGAATGGAAACATACGTCGAAACCATAGTGAAGTACCGAGTTCCCTAACTATAGTAAGCTTCAACTATAACAGACTTTATGGTTGACCTGGCGGTTAAAGTTGTTACTTCTCTGAAACCGCCGCGTCGAAGTGCTATGGGTTCGAGTTTCGCACAGGATAATTATTGAGTATTGAGCCATAATTACGATATGAGACCTCGCGAATCATTTAAGGGTAAGTTTTCGGAATTCTGTATTTTAACTTTGCCCTCCCAATATATTCTGAATAGTTTAATGTATGTCCGCAAAAACTTACAAAAGCTAGATTTCATTAAAGACCGCCAAAATTTGAATTCTAGGAATCGCGATAAACTAGTCACTCGTTATTTTAGACTGAGTAATACAAGTAACAGTTTTTTAGGTAATAGTGTCAAGTTTTATAATAAAGTCCAAAAGCACATTACTGAATTGCCGGACAGTAGGTTCAAGAATCATGTCAAACGGGTTTTGATGTCAAAACGCTATTTATAGGGTGGATCAATATGTGAGCGATCGTGATGTCTGGAATTGACGCCCCTCTCTGTACATCCGCTAATAACTACTATAACACATTAAACTATTATATAAAAAGATAAGAAAAAGACTTTAAAAAAATGCAGATCGAGTTTCTCGTCGATTCTTCTCGATGACTGCGTTACTTTCCGAACCGGTAGTAGTTTTGACGTTCATAAGCGTCTTGTTAGGGCCTAAATTGAATAAAAGTTTTTGATTTGATTCGATAATCTGAGTTATCACAGTACTAAAAATTAATAAAAATATATTGTGTAGTTTCAGTGTGACACGCGTACAACGAGACAATTTAAAATTTGTAAATATGAATATATAGATTTTTGACCCTGTTTTTATTACTTTTTTTAAATCCTTGTCCTTACTAATATTATAAATACGAAAGTGAGTTTGTTTGTATGTTACGCCTAAGCCGCTGAATCGATTATGATTAATTTTGGTACAGAGATAGGTGGGAAAATGAAGAGGGTATCAGGCTCCTTTTTCTCGCGAAAATATTATTGTAAGTTTTGTAAAGAGGGAGATAAACTTTGTATGAAATGTTTTATTGCGTCATTCGATTTATTTGATAAAATCAATTTTAACGCGAGCGAAGCCGCACGTAAAATCTAGTGAAGCACAATAACAATATTGGTCTTAAAAGCTTGTACATTATTTTCAAATTAATACGAATTTTCTCACGTACTAATATGATCAAATTAACCGCTAACACACTAACAGTGCACGTTAGTTAAATTATGTAAAATTTACCATTCGACTCATTTAAACTTGGCCGTGGTCCATCGTCCACCCGCGGCCGGGACTGCGCTTCGACTCAACCGACTTTCTAAGCACAATTTAACTCATTCATTTCGTTTCAATCAGTTTAGTTCATATAACTTACTTCTATCTAAAGCATTCTTGTCTGTGAATCTCATCGGAATTTTAATTAAAACCTTGTTTAAAACCATCCAACGTAACAGGCTTTCTACTACTACCTGTTCCGGAAATAATACATCTATACACATATAAATAAAATTGGAGTGTCTGTTTGTAATTTTGAAATAATCGTTTTTTACTACATGTATATGAATACATACAAAGCACCTGTGTAAAGATACAAACTATGAACGACTTTTTTCATATTGTAAAATCTTGCCAGTCCATGAAAAAGTACAGCTATTGATACAAGGCCAAGTAGGGTAATAGATACATTCAAAATACCCACTTACAACAACTATTTTGGGGAAAGACACAGAAGTTGCTTGGTGCCTAAATTGTATAACAGTTTACCGTTGTCGTTAAGGAACAATGATTGTACAAAACATTTTTTTTTAAATAAAACCAAACAGTTCCTGTTGGGTAATGTAAACATTTAGGTTAATTTTATTTATTATTTATTCTGCTAAAATGTGTTGATTTCTTTTTTTTTTATTTTTATTGTTAATCTTAATTGTTATTATTGTTTTTTTTATAACAATGCTTAATAAGTGTTTATACAGATTATAGACAAATTTTCTTAACAACGGAGGTTACATCTGCCAATAAACTGTAATGCAGTTTGGCAGAAGTATTAGAATGTATATTTAGTACTGAAAATATATTGATAATAAATAAATAAAATATATATATATATATACGGTACATACACCAAAATAACATTTTTTTTTCAATTTTTGTTCGTCTGTCTGTTTGTTCCGGCTAATCTCTGAAATGGCTGGACTTTTATTGGCAGGTAGCTGATGTAATAAGGAGTAACTTGGGCTACGTTTGTTTTAGAAAATATCTTTTATTTTAGTAAAATAAAGTAATGTTGCAATGTCCAAGTACTGTCCAGTACCGCGCGCAGCTCACGCGCATGCCACTGGACCGTCACGTCGGGCGCCTCCCCCCAACGAATTAATATTACTTAAATATATTCACAGTTAAGACAGGACAAAGTCTGTCGGGTCAGCTAGTCTATATTAATATTATAAAGAAGAAAGGTTTGTATTTTTGTTTGTACCGAATAAGCTCAAACACTACTGGACCGATTTAAAAAATTCTTTCACTATTGTAATGCTATATTATCCCCAAGTAACATAGGCTATAAATTATTTAAATAATTTTCAATCACATGCGAAAGAAGTCGCAGGCACAGATAGTCCGAATATAAAATTTTAAAGCGATGATAGCTTAGTTGCTAGTGTGTACGGACGCTGCGACAATGAACGTGACTTCGAAACCGCCTGCAATGAGCTTGAGCTTTCGGTGAAGGAAAACTTCCTGCTGAAACTATAGCATGATGGTAAGACTTTTCCTAATGCTTTCCTGGCTAGCTACCAACTTCAAGTTGAAAATCTACCGCCAAATACTTTTAGGTGTGTTCCGATAGTTCCACTTGAGAGTTCACCTCCACTGGCCTTCCTGTAACCACCATCTTGAGCCACATCGTCATAGACAATAGATGAGGTTGTAGCCATACTGCTAAACCTTTAAAATGTATACAAAAATCTACGAGACTCCTTGTAACTAATCCAGGCTGTATTTTTTTTTTATAGGTAATGGTTTAGCGTAATGGCCATAATATCACTTGATCTTATGTGACGATATGGCCCAAGTTGGTAGACACGCTGAACCTGTGGAGGAACTGGCTCTCAGATGCAGCTGCCGGAACACACTTATTGGTATTTCGTGGCAGATTTTCAACTTGAGAGTGGTAGCTAGCTAGGCGGTCATTAGAAAAAGCCCTACCACCATGCCTATGGTTTCCTCGCGATGTTTTCCCTCACCGAAAGCTCAAGCTCATTGCAGGTGGTTTGGATTCGAACCCACGTCCCTTCACCACTGATTTATCATCGCTATTACATAATACCACCACATAGATAGACATCATAACAAAAAAAGCGACATTTTGAAGCGATGATAGCTTAGTGGTAGTGTGTACGACTTCGCGTCCAGGGACGTGAGTTCGAATCCAAGCACCTACAATGAGCTTGAGCTATCGGTGAAGGAAAACATCGAGAGGAAACAATAGCATGGTGGTAGGGCTTTTTTTAATGCCCGCCTGGGTAGCTACCACCCTCAAGTTGTAAACATGCCGCCAAATACCAATAGGTGTGTTCCGGCAGCTACACTTGAGAGCCAGTCCTCCATAGGTTTAGCGTGTCTACTAACTTGGGTCGTATCGACACTTAAGATCAGGTGAGATTATGGCTATAACGCTAACCTTAAGTATATATATATAAAAAAAAACTACATATTTTTGTCAATCAGAGTTTCAATATATTAATATACAATAATGGCACACAATTCAAACGGTCCCAAGTATAGATAGCCGTAGAAAATCAAGGTAAACGTATCGCAACTCGAAACGATAACACGTAAATCACAATTAATTGAACAGAAGCGAAACCTGCTGACCTAAATAAACTCAGCCGAGGGACTCGAATGATGCAAACGAAGCTTAACAAACACGACGTCAAGTCTAAATCAAACAGCACGGAACTAGACGACAAAATTAACGGGACACTCATCGGTGTCGCGTCGCGCCGCGATATTCGAGTACCGCCATGAAAACCGAACCGGAGCTCGACATTGAAGCTGCCTGTCAATTACCGGTGCACTTCAGGCGTACTGAAGGCCCGGCCTACATTCGAGTGTTGTCCGAGAGTTGACACATTTCAAAAACATAAATACTGATTTCTATTCCAAAATTAAGCAAATTATATTACAGGCATGCAAATATTTATGTCTGCAATACTGCTTCTCTTAATGTTTTCTTAGGTTTACGCGAATATTATTCATTGAAATAAAACTAATTTAAACGGATTTTATCGCGGTTATTTATTAAATTTTGATCCCGACGTTTCGAAAGCTTTTCAGCCTTCGTGGTCACGGGGCGGACTGAGGTTAGGTTGTCCAGAGAAGTTCATGTTACTGTGTCTACCTACATACAATTTAATTTTTATTTTTGATAGTGTTCCGATCTACGCAGAAAGAGCTCACAGTGTCTTAAGGTCTGGCAATTGGTCTTTTGGGTTCCGATTTAATTAAATGTATAATCGGATCCCAGGCTTGTGCTAGCTTCTAACCATCTTCTCTATTAAAATTTGGATGTTTTTTAATTTCATTAGCCTCACGAATCATCCAAGGTAGGAATCGGTGTTCTTTGGCAAGGATTTGTGGCTTGTCGAATCTAAGATAATGTTTGGAGCCTTCTTCTGAATGTTCAGCAACTGCAGACTTCTTTGTAGAGTTTCAGTTTCAGACGACTTTGTAGAGGTATATGACACTTGACAGGTGGTAAAAATTGACTAATCTTCTTGGGCGGTTTGAAGCAAGTTTTAATTGAAGCACGCTTCAGTACATAGCCAATCTTGTCTGTGACTCCTCTTACAAATCGGGATCGGGAACGTCGGGATCAAAATTGAATAAATAACCGCGATAAAATCCATTTAAATTAGTTTTATTTCACTGCTTCTCTTGTTTTTCACGTAACAATGTTAAAGTATGTACGTTACGTTGGCAGGACTTCGTTACTTAACCGATTAGTAAAGTTATGCATAGGCGTTGCCGTGGGTAAGAGAAAGGACATAGGGTAGTTTACATCCAAAAAAGTAATATAAATAACTTGTAATAACGTAAGTTGCAGTCGTAGGTCGTTGTACCTGATTAGAAAGATTGCGAAAGCTGTCTCTGGTCTATCACGGGAGTTTGAAGTTTCACCGTGGTGCGTTAGAGTGAGTATATAAGCAAACCAAGTAAACCATAAGTAAACCATAAGTAAACCAGCAAGTATATAATGTATTTTTATCCTAGCTCGTCAAAGTGTCTGTACTTCACCTGATGGTAAGTTTCAGTACGGCTCAGTAACAGTAGTTAAGTGTCTTCCCGGCCCACTAAATGTCTCTTCACGCCTCGTTTAAAAGACCTCATATTATAAGGGAACTACCAGATCGGAAGACGGTTCCACAGCTCCACTGTGTGACAAAGAAAAGACTTTTCGAACTTTTTGGTTCGTCTCAGGATGGAGCTTATGGTAAAGCTGTGGCTCCGTGGTCCAGCACGGGTGGATCTGCTGTGGAAAAGAGACGAGGGGAAAAGTAGTGATACCTTTTATTTTTATTATTGTAATAAAAGCCTTCGGGAATGTATGTATTTACGTCATTTTCGATTTCGATTCCGTTTCCATTTAGTAGAATACCTTAAAGTAAATTTAATTTAATTGCCCACGCGACAGACCGGGATTTTAAATATCAAGTCAATAAAAATTAGATCGTTGCAACTAATTACAGAGATATATGAATACGAATAATGTATCGTAGGTATTGGTTGAATAAGTCCGACCGATACACTCGACTATGTTTAAGATCCAATTAACTAGGAACACATGAAGTTTGATGTCTCTTCATGAGATTTAAAACAGTGCAGCAATCAACGAGCAAGTTTATTAGAGCAAATTATTATCTGCCGTTGAAATTTACTAAAATATAAATATATATATATAATATATATATATATATATATATATATATATATATATGTAATGTTTTGTGTGGTAGAGATGATTAGTGTAACAAAACAATAAGCTGAATATTTGCTCTGTAATAAAGATAATTTTATTATATTAAATACAAATCTTAGATAAAATATATGCATAAAATAACTTCTTAATAACCTAACTTACTAATTACATATTATATTTTACGTATCTGTAATAAAGAGAAACAACATTTAAAGCTATTGCTTCACTTTATTTGTATTTTAATATTTATTATCTAATTATTTCTTAATTAATGCAGTGTAATGACATATCATGAAGTATTTTTGACGTATACATTGTTTCATAGACAACTATCGATGATATAGATTTTAAAAAGAAAATACATATTCTAAATAAAAAGAGTTTATAAGCTTAAAGTTGAAATGAAGGTTTAAATGACCTATATTTACACATATATATACATATATATTAAAATACGTGGGGTATAAATATATTGAACATACTAAAGATTTTATCAAGGGTGATATTAAATTATATTGAAAGTTATTACGCGGAGAAGCGACTGCCTGAAGTAATTTTGGGCTGTCAATTAATTGTGTTCGTCAGACGTGTTGACGCTTCGACCTTTATTGGCGATAGACCGAGAGCTGGTGATGTCTTTGTTGATGTAATTAAATAACTTAACTATAATAGGAAGATCTAGTAGATTAATAAGATGTCGTGACATTATGTTTTTTTTTTTTTTTAATTCGAAACTAACTCTCGTAAGCAACTGACTCTGAGATACATAATACTAGCTTCTATCCACGGCTTCGCTCGCATTAAAGCCATTAAATAAGTTATTTTATCTTTCGTATTTTTTTTTATAAAATGTATTCTAAGTTGCTTCTAATACCTCCAAGAGTATGCGTACAAAGTTTCATGATGATCGGTTAAGTAGTTTTCGCGTGAAAGCGTAACAAACAAACTTCCATTCACATTTATAATATTAGTGTGGATTTTTTTTAATATTATTACTAATATTAATTTGAAGATTATTTGCTCTGTAACATGTTAGTCTACCCGCTCTAGTTTTTGTAGTTCATAGGTTTTCATTTCATCTGATAGTAAGTGACGATACGGCCTAAGATAGTGGTTTGAAACCTGTGGTAGGACTAGCTCTCAGGTGCAACTGCCGGAACACATCTATTGCTATTTCGCGGCAGATTTTCAGTTTGAAGGTGGTAACCTTGCTACCGCCATGCTATATTTTCATCACGATGTTTTCCTTCAGCGAAAACTCAAGGTTAATGCAGGGATTCGAGCTCGCGTGCTTTGAAGAGCCATTCATACACGCTACTACTAAGTTATCATTGCTTCGTTAGACTTTAATAAATGGATTTCATTCCCACCTATCACATTAAAATATAGGAATTAAACTTTAGAAAATGTAAATACACGTTTTTTTATGGAATAGGTGGCAAACAAGCTAGCGTGTCGCCTGATGGTAAGTGATCACCGCCGCCCATAGACACCCACAACACCAGAGGAATCGCAGGTGTGTTGCCGGTCTCTATACAAGCGACTGGCTCTCAAGAGCAACTGCCGGAACACGCCTAATGGTATTTTGCGGCAGCTTTTCAACTTGAAGGTGGTAGGTAGCCAGGCGGGTATTAGAAAATGTTTACCTTCACCGAAAGCTCAAGCTCGTTGTAGGTGATTAGATTCGAACTCACATCCTACGATGCGGTGTTCCTACACGCTACCACGGAACTATCATCGGTTCCTTGTTACGTTGTTTGGTAAAACGGTGTTAAAATGATGTATCCTGAATCCGGAAAATGTATTTAGTGTTATAACATCACAAAGATACTGTTACTTCAGAGTACGCGTTACCACTGGGCCAAATTTCATTAAAAACTATCAACATGGCAATTTCTGTACTACTCTGTAGTACTGAGGGATCGAAAAGTAACTCTTAGTACTCGCGAACGAAGCTGCGGGACAAGCTAGTTCAAAATATCTGTGCTGTAATTCTGCTTATTACGGTCTTCCGGCCTATTCCCTTAGCACATGCTACGAGTGAAATTGGGGTCATATGTGAACAAAGTACGGGCCGAATACGTAAATTTCCAGTTCAATATGGTGTACGCGGTTGAGGGTATTCATGAATTGTTAAATTAAATTCGGTTTCGCGTTTTTTGTTTTATGTTTTTCGATTCATTTGTCGTTTTATTGATGAGTCGGTATATTTATTGCGTCGTGTGTATTCATACTTGTGAGTGAACGAACAAACCTTTTTATTTGAGAATATAAATTTCAGTTTTCCAATGAAGCTACCTGAATAATATGTCTCATCAATAAATATAATCTGTTGTCTTGTAGTATTACCTAAATAATGTTTCTATCATCAATAAATATAAACTGTTGTCTTGTGGTATTACCTAAATAATGTTTCTATCATCAATAAATACAAACAGTTGTCTTGTGGTATTACCTAAATAATGTTTCTATCATCAATAAATATAATCTGCTGTCTTGTGGTATTACCTAAATAATGTTTCTATTATCAATAAATATAATTTGTTGTCTTGTGGTATTACCTAAATAATGTTTATATCATCAATAAATATAAACCGTTGTCTTGTAGTATTATCAAAATATTTTTTCTATCATCAATAAACATAAACCGTTGTCTTGGAGTATTACCTAAATAATGTTTCTATCATCATCAATAAATATAAACCGTTTTCTTGTGGTAATACCTGAATAATATCTCTATCATCAATAAATATAAATAATAATCATTAAAGGCTAAGCACATTCTTGCTAACTTTTCTTTTAATTTTCTTGACAATCTTTGACCGACATTACCTAAATAGAAGACACCGTGACACCCCACATGTTAGTTTTAATTAGTTATGTATTAATGAATTCAAGAAATGATGTTAGATTTTATAGTTAAGTCACAAAACACATTACCGATTTGCCAGATAGTTAGTTGGAGCAGCATGTCAAGCGGTTTTGATGTCAAAAGGCTATTACAGAGTGGATCAATACGTGAACAATATTCATGTCTAGAAATGACACTCCTCTCTGTGCATCCACTAAAACCTATTATAAATATATTTAAAATTATATATTTTTAAAGTACTTACCTAATGTACCTTACCTACCTAAAATATATATAAATTCTTGCCGGTTCTAATCGATGACTGGGTTATTTTATCGGTTATATTTTATAGGTTATTTCATCGGTGGTAGTGTTTAAGCTTAAATTTTAAACGATGATATGCCAGTGGTAGTATGTTTGAACGTCGCGTCATGGGACGTGAGTTCGAATTCAACCACCTAAAATGAGCTGGAGTTGTTGGTGAAGGAAAAACTCTTGAGGGATCATAGCATGTTGGTAGGGCTTTTTATGATGGCCGCCTGGCTAGCTACCACCTTCGAGTAAGGCGTGTATTAGGTGTGTTCCGGCAGCTGCATTTGAGAGCCAGCCCTTTCCTTAAAGACCGTCAATGAACCTGCAACTTCATGGTATCGTGGGTGTCATTGGACGGCGGTGATGATTTACCAGCAGGTACCATACTTACTCGTTTCCTCGATCACTGCCGATGATCTCTCTTCGAAACTTCTCTCGATCTAACAGTTTCTTCTTTAATATAAATCAGATTACTGTAGTGGTAGCTCTTAAGTCTCTCCAATTTTAGGCTGTACGAGGTGTCAAATAACTTTTCCATCGAGATATTATTATCGTATCATGTCTTTCACTTTGTGAAACTATAAGGAGTGAATTCCTTCCTCGTATTGAGGAAAACGGTATCTAAGTTCTGTTCAAGATACGGGTTAAAGGGTTACAATAAATTCTAAGCACTGTCGCATATGTAAGAGGTATGCGTGACGGGAATACATTTGATTCCCTCCGCTCATCCGAGAAAAAGGAATGATTTGAAATGAGTCTAGACAGGATGAATAAAATCAATGAGCGATCATGCGTTCGCAAGGGTTTGTGTCTACGGCAGCCTCTGCTCAGATGTGGAACGATTCTATTGAGTTTTCTATATTTGACTGGGTAGTCTGTATCGAGAGGAATTATTTATTTTGTACTATTCTGAACTGAATTATTTCACGTAATTTCGTCTATTTTATGAACTGAAACATGTTTCGAAAGTTAGCAGAAAAGAGGCCATTCATTAATTACGTAAGGATTATTTTGGTCACTTTTGATCCTTCCGCCCCCATGTAAGTATACGTGAGTGTTCTCGAACCCCCCTTCCTTTTCGTACGTAAGTTTCTAACTTGATCTTATAAATAATAATAAACTGTTATAGTAATAAGGGAAATGATGTTTTTATTTAAATAAATAAAAAAGATAATACATGGAAAATTGTAATATATATTTTTTTCTATGGAACAAAACATGGATAACAATAAAAACATATGAAAGTTACTTTTATTTTAATAAGCAGTAAAAATTATTGAAATAAAATTAAAATTCGACTGTACACTTTAAAATTAAGAAAACTATTTGGAATCCTAAATGGAGTTTGTAATATTGAATTTTCATTTACGAAATATTACGTAAGAATGAGTTTCAACGCACCCTAACCTTACCCACCAATATAAGGACATGTAGTGATTTTCTTAACCCTCGATACTCTCACGTAATTAATGAATGGCCCCTAAAGTTGCTATGTATGATTATATACGATTCCTTTGAAGGTTTGGATGTCCGTGGGCGGCGGTAATCACTTACCATCGAGTGCCTCGCTTGCTCGATTACCCCTATTCCATAAAAAAAAAAAAAAAACAATTTTTATAGGAGAGTGTTTTCCTCTAGTTAGAACTAACTACTGATCTATTGAAATAGTGGGTAATAACATACTCCTTTTAATTTACAAAGATAATTTTCAGGAGGTTATTATAACAAAAAAGCTATATTTAAGCTCTTCGGCGCTTACAATGTTTTGCCTGAAAAGGCTCGATATATTGAAATCCGTATAAAATATGTGCATATATCAAAATTACGATCTTATTATAATGTACGTACATCAAATAAGTTTAAGCAATGCACATTATTTATAGGAACGGCGAGTTTCATACATTTTTTTCTAGGAAAGTAGGTTAGCATACAATCTTTTCCGTTCTCGGAAACACACGAGAAAACTGAATGATTTTAAAAATGGAGTTTTCTCGGTTATGCTTCGTATTCATAGCAGTACAAGTCAGTAATTCTAAATGAATGAAAGATTGAATTAAAAGGTTTTGTTGCCCAGTAATACATCAAAAATACCCGATTAAAAATTATTTATATATTTACGTATAATTGTTTATCAAGTATTTTTGAAGCGATGATAGCTCAATGGTGGTGTGTACGACTTAGCGTCAAGGGACGTGAGTTCGAATCCACCTACAATGAGCTTGGGTTTTCGGTGAAGGAAACCATCGTGAGGAAACCATAGCATAGTGGTAGGGCTTTTTCTAATGCCCGCCTGGCTAGCAACCACCCTCAAGTTAAAAATCTGCTACCAAATACCAATAGGTATGTTCCGGCAGTTGCATTTGAGAGTCAGTTCCTCCACAGGTTTAGCGTGTCCACCAACTTGGGCCGTATCGTCACTTGAGATCAGGTGAGATTATGGCCATAAATCTAAACATTAACTATTAAAAAATATATATGTAATAACATCGCAAGTGCTAAAGCTTTTTGACGTGTGTGTCCTTAAACGAATTATTTGTCACAAAAGATGTATGAATTAATGGGATATAAACGAATTCTAGAAAGGCAGCTCATTGGATTTGCCAAGAAAGATCATTGCCATGTATCTTAACAGGTTTCAAACGCTTTGTCGTTGAGACGCTACTTTTTAGTACCCCAATACCATAAAGATATGATACAGCTTATATTTTTACTTGTACTAACCGCTTCCGAATGAAGAAAATTACGACCAAATCCATCACGAAATTCATTACTATAAAATTTTATCCCTTGTGCTAGATAAACCTTTTAATTTTATGGCATAAGAAGAGTCGTATATATCATTTTTTATAGTTAAGGCTTGGGTTATTGCCATAATCACACCTGATCTTAGGTAACGATATCGCCCAAGATACGCTAAGCCTCTGGAGGAACTGGCTCTCAAGTGCAACTGCCAGAACACAACTATTGGTATTTAGCGGTAGATTTTCAACTTGAGGGTAGTAGCTAGCCAGACAGACATCAGAAAAAGCTCTACCACTATGTTATGGTTTCCTCACGATGTTTCCCTTCACCGAAAGCTCAAGCTCACTGTAGGTTGTTGGATTCGATATCATCTTCCTTAACGCAAAGTCGTATACAGTACCAATGAGCTATCATCGCTTCAAGATCAATTATAGATGATACGCAATATTATTTATCACTTTGCTGAATTTTATCAAAGTCTATCAAACATTTTAAACAGATTCTCGTATGTATAATTGGATAGACATAGACAAAATAAAATAAAAAGATGATCTACCTATCTATAAACGATGTAGATACATTGAAATATTATAATTATCAAAAAATATTTAAGTTAATTATTTATACACAGAAATAAAATACTTCCTTAGACGGCCCATCTTTGATAGAAACAGGAAGTCAGATAACATTAAGTATATCAATTGGTTATTTACATAAATAAAAATCAGATCTCGGAAAATATTAACATCTAAACATAGGTTTAATTTACTTATCGTATTTTTTATATTTATAGATATCAAAGTTTATTTGTTCCAGGACTTTTCATTATAATTGATTTATTTTTTTCTGTCGTAATTTATCTTGTTTGGATCTTGTTTTTTTTTTTCAAGAAAAAAAAATGTTATTAATAGGACTTAAAAAAGAAAGACGCAGATCGAGTTTCTTGCCGGCTCTTCTCGATGACTGCGTTACTTTCCGAACCGGTAGTAGTTTTCACGTTCATAAGCGCCTTCTTAGAGTCTAAATTCAATAAAGATTTTCCATTTTGATTTTGGTTTTATCGTGTTTGGGTGATTTGGAAATTAAAAGCGATATTAGGAGCCCCTAAGGAGAGCCTTTCTTCAATTTTAAAACTACGTAATTAATAATTGCTAAAACTGAAATAGGCTTTCTACCTACTAAGGAATTAAGTTTGACATTAATTTTGACAATTCTGAAATACATGAAATGTGGGGGAATAAGGATTTGTGACTTTGATGGATGAAGGTATTGCTTTGTTAAAATCTGTCTTAAATAGTTTGCTTAATATAACTTTAGTGAGCTCACCTGGAACATACTGACAGCTGTACTTCCTCATACTACATAAACTTTTTTTTTTATAGTTAAGGTTTAGCGTTATGGCCATAATCTCACCTCATCTTAAGTGACGTTACGGCCCTAGTTGGTAGGCACGCTAAACTTATGGAAGGGAACTGGCACTCAAGTGCAGCTGCCGGAACACACATATTGGTATTTGGCGGCAGGTTTTTAACTTGCAGGTGGTTGCTAGCCAGGCGGGCATTGGAAAAAGCCCTACCACTATGCTATGGTTTCCTCACGATGTTTTCCTTCACCGAAAGCTCAAAACTCATTGTAGGCGCTTGGATTCGAACTCACGTCCCTTGACGTGAAGTCGTACACACTACCACTGAGCTATCATCGCTTCAAACTTATGATTCTTCGGATTTTTAAATACACATATAAAGTTAGTTATACTTATTATATACTTTATAGGGTACACGTTATAGCTACAATCTCACCTGATGTTAAATCACGATGTGACCCAAGACAGTGGACACACATATCTTAGTGGAGCGACTGTATCTTTAGTGCAACTGCCAGAACATATATAAAGGTATTTGGCTGCAGATTTTTAACTGAGTGTGATAGCTAGAATGCTAGAGTTTGCAGTAAATATAACACAAATAAGACGTATCATTTGAAAAAAAAAAAACGTAAGAAATATAAAAAACAAAAGCTTACGTGTTTAATTCAAGACGAGGCGAATTTGATTCGTAAAAACCTCATTTCCGAGGTAGGAGAATGAAAAAACGAAAACAAACAGTGTCGTTCCATTGTTTCGTTGGAAACTGCCACGCGTTAAGATCGATGAAAGGAGAGGTGCCGGCTCGTGAACACCTCATTGTCTTCCTGTGCTGTGTCTTCTGAAGTTTTACGGGTTTTGGTTTTCCTTTTAATGTACAATTTATATCGTACTTCGTCTGCGATTCCCGTATGAATTAGAGCGCTTGTATAAATGGTCGATGACAAATTTTAAAGCTTAGCTTTGGCGGCGACTTCGTTCACGCTATTATAATCAAAGGAGTCTAAGTTACTGTTAATAGCATCAGCTATCTGCTAGGGGGGGTCTCGCCCAAATCCCTACAATAATTTCAGGTATTAGGCAAATGAAACTAGCATTTTTTTGCAAGTATTGTGTATACCTTCAAATACGTAAACATGCCAAATAGCTACAGGTATGTTCCAGCAGATGCAGTAGAGAGACATTCTGTCCATTAGGTTCACTAAGTAGTAGATGAGATTTCGGCCATGACGCTAAATCTATAAAGTTTATAAAAACCCGTGAAGCTGTCATTTTAACATCACAAACCGATAGTAATGATCTAACAGTGAAAGCCTGGAGTGGTGAGATACAACCGGTATATTTGGTGGACCGCCATCGTCAAATATTTCACAGCCAGGACTGGACTTAAAAGAGGCATAAAAAAAAAACAAAAGAAAAACGTCCGTTTTATATAACTAAATTGGAAAGTTGGAATTTTCATTATAACAAAGCCTGTTTTCAAGACCTTTTGATAAGTGCGGCTTATTGTGACAAATCCGTTATTATAGATAGTTAACAATAACTGCGTTGAGATATTCGAGTGCAATTATATAGGATTTACTATAAAATATGACACTTGTAGGTTTTATCTCCCATTTTCATTGGTATGTTGAGGGTAATGACACAGTAATCCTTCGTGATTAAATCGTTCGTCCATACATTGAATGAAATTTACGTAATATGTTTTTATGACTTAATCCTTGCTTGGAAGTTAAAATTGTTGAATTATGTTCGGCCGTTGTTATAACGTTTTTGAATGCAGTTTTGCTCCCTATTGGTGGTAGCGTGATATTAATTAGCCTAAAACCTTCCCCAATAATTGCTCTAACAAATACTTATATCATTTTTCAAATCTGACTTAGATTTCGTTTACTTGGAATTATATTTATTTTTCTATCACTCTTAGTAAGAGTCCCTTTTTTCCTGATTACCAAGTACCTCTAACCTTTACTTCAGCTTATAGCAACGTGTATGAAAAATGCCATGTCTTTTCGTTCGCAAAAAATATATGTAATTCCCGAAGTCCACGCGAACGAAGCCACGGTGAAACTAGTCGATAACTACTTCGACTCTAATGTACAGTTTGATTCTATGTGTTAACACTGAGATTTATTTTGTATAATACGCTGAAATCAACTCTCATCAAGGAACTAATCATCAATCACTCGACATCCAAGTCGACAAACGACACCGTCAGCGCCGCCGCGGTGACGCAGCGTTGTCGTCGACAAAACGCTCTGACACCGCCACAATGCCCCGTCAACTGCTCTTGTGGACGCCGATTGATAGACAGTAAGCCTAAATTCACCCACAAAGCCAAGGAAATTTCAATCCAACTACCGTCTAAATAAAGGATATATCTGACTGCATACAAAGAGTACAAGATTAATCATCTTAGTTTTGTATTAAGTAATATATTGTTATTTTAACAAGTCGCTAACATTTGTATAAGTTGTTCGTAACAAAGTGAAATATCATTAGCTTTTTTTGTCGCTTATTTATGCATAATTATAACGTTTACGTTATGATACTTTCTTTATAAATACGGTCGATTATTTGAATCAAAATTTCGGTGCAGGTGCGGCAGTATAGTATGTAAACAGAGTAATATATATAGTGCACTTCCTTGCACTAGAAATCGTACAGCTATCGTAGCTATAACTTTATACTTATTTGTACAGATAACGATGCGTGCTTGAAGATTAACATTGACATCAAGAGATTTGATGTTGTTTTTTTATACTTAATGTTTAGCGTTATGGTCATAATCTCACCTGATCTTAATTGACGATACAGCCCAAGTTGGTAAACAGGCTAAACCTGTGGAGGAACTGGCTCTCAAGTGCAGCTGCTGGAACACACCTATTGGTATTTGGCGACTCGTTTACAACTTAAGGGTGGTTGCTAGCCAGGCGGGCATTTAGAAACAGCCCTACTACCAAGCAAAAGTTGTTTGCATAAAGGGCCTACATTGATTATCCAAATCCTAACTACTCCTATCCGATATTATAAATGAGAATGTGGCTTCATTTGTCTCGTTTTCACAACTTAATTAGTGTACCGATCATTATGAAATATTACAGACACGTAGTCAGAGGTACTGCAAAAAAGTATAGAGTTCCTATTGCCTTTTGTAATTTTTAGATTGACGAAATCTGCGTTGATACGAGCGAAGCCGTACAAAAGGTAATAGTATACCAATAAAATAAATCACACTTTACCAGGCATGCAAACAAATAAGCGCGCTTTATGCTACCTTTGAGTGTTTTTTTTTAAATGACATACGATGTTAGCCTTATGGGCTTTGACAGCTTCACCAAACTTACTGGGGCAGATGCTGAGGTCACTCAGCTCCGAAGCAATGGGCGCAAGTGGCCAGAATGACCGAACCTCGGCTTGCGCTGCTGCCGAAAAATGAACAACGATTCGCGAGCCTAACTAACCAACAGGTCCTAACTTAATAAATTAGTGATCCTAACAAAGACCTTATCGGGCGAGCCGAGGGGTTGAGTTATCCTCTCCAATGACCCAAAGGTTCGGAACTTCCGATTGATTTGACAGCTCCGACTTCGATGTCGGCTTCGGTAGTTTTGTATCGGAGGTTATAACGGAGATCGTAACACAATAAGTAACTGCGAATAGAATAAGTATGTACAAAATTTAATTATTAGCGCAGGGAATTGCTTGGATTTGCAAAGGATTGTTCTACAGAGCCTTCCCTAAAGTTTTATAGAACGTATTAAATTACGAATAATATTATCACATAATATATTATTCATTTCTTTAAGACATCTATCTTCTTCTCTATCTCCGTTTTGCATCGACTCCGATTTCGACTTCGACTCCGATAAAACATATTATTGACTTCCGGTTCCGACTTCAGCTCCTTTAGCTTAATACCCAGCTCCATTACAGCCTACTCTCCAACTGATTTATTATCGATAGTAAACCGCAGATAAATCATGATAATTCGTGTGTAACTAAAAATTAACGTGGAATAATAATTTAGGCCCGATTTTGAAACGTTTTTCGATACACCTTTCCTTCTATTAGGGTTAGCATGATGTTAAATACCTTAAAGCCATTCTCAACAATTATTCTATGAAATAGAAAACGAGTTTTTAAAATACAACTGATAGTTTCTAAGATTAGTGCATTCAGACAAACAAATAAATGTATACCCCTTGCACTTGCACTTGATTATGCAAAATATTGTTTATCACCGCAACTGCATGAAAATTTCGCTTTAAACAGTACACAAATATACCCTTCACATAGAGTAATGGAAAATTTCACTGACATTTATTATATCTGTCCTTTTACCTACGTCAATTCTCGTTCACAATGTCTCGTTCGTTGCATTAATCACGTTATACGAAAGCGTACTTTTTTCACCTACGTTTTCACGACCACGTCATCATGTGTACGAACGTACATACACTCTGTGAGGTCGAGTTAATTATAATTTCGAAGAAACTCGGAAGCGAAGCGACATATTTTAATGAGAGAGTCTAACGCGACGCAGTTTCCTCGACATAAGAAAACAAAAGACGGTGCAAGTGCGCTCGGGACAATACGACTTTGTGAGTCCGGTGAATTAGGTCACATAAAGGCGCTTTTCTTCCGTTGAAATTGGTTAACAATGCGTAATATTAATGTTAGTTCTGACAATATACGCGTAATATATCTATGTAAATTCATGTATGGTTGAGTTTGATCAACAATTGCGTTTACAATAAGATTTTATTTTTGTTATATATCCTAGAAGCGATGATATCTCAGTGGTAGTGTGTAAAACTTCGCGTCAAGAGACGTGAGTTCGAATCCAAGCGCCTACAATGAGTGTTTTTTCTAATAATGTTAGTAAGGATATGATAACTACAAGCGACACTATAGAAGAACTGAGTTGTGTTTCGTCAGTTTTCGAAACAAATAAATTAGAGAGATCTTTCAGGTTTTAATAAAAGCGACTTAAGATTCACCGGGTTTTGTTGCTTCGAGACTTTTCAAACAAAAGGCAACCGGACTGAGTTTCCAGGACAATGGGACATTGAATATACGAGTCCCGTCTGAGTGCTCTAATTTGTTATAATTAGCAAATTTACAGTCAGCAAAACAGTGTGACCAAGTCTTCTCTCTAACTACGACACCATTTTTAGTTTCTAATATGAATACATTATGTAAAAGTTTGAAATTTTTGCACATGATAAAACTGTAACTCAATCAATCTTGTTTATTTTTTAATAGCTTATAAGTTTAACGTTATGGCCATAATCTTCTGATCTTAAGTGACGATACAGCCCAAGTTGGTAGACACGCTAAGCCTGTGGAGGGACTGGATCACAAGGGCAACTACCACGTACACACTACCATTAGGCTATCATCACTTTAAACAATGATGATTGAAGCGATGATAGCTCAGTGGAAGTGTGTACGACTTCGCGTCAAGGGACGTCAAGGGTCGATGAAGAAAACATCGTGAGGAAACCACAGCATGGTGGTAGGCCTTTTTCTGTTGCCCACCTGGCTAGCTACCACCCTCAAGTTGAAAATCTGCCGCCAAATACTAATAGGTGTGTTCCGGCAGTTGCACTTGAGAGCCAGTTCCTCAAAAGGCTTAGGGTGTCTAACAACTTGGGCCGTATCGTCACTTAAGATCAGATGAGATTATGGCCATAACGCTAAGTCTTAACTATAAAAAAAAGGATGGGAATCTGTATATGTTTTTAGTGTTATGACGAAATTTCACCTGATGTGGTGTGAGTTGGTGGACACGCTAGGCCTAGTGGAGAGACTGGGTCTCAAGTGCCACTGCTAGAATATACCTATAGGTATTTGGCAGCAGATTTTCAACTTGAGAATAGTATCTAGCTAGGCGAGCATTAGAACAAGCCCTATATTATGGTTTCGTTATGATGTTTTCCTTCACCGAAAGCTCAAGTACATTGGCAGGGATTCGAACTCATGCCCGTTAACGCGTCGTTCAATATTTATGCTGTTAGTAAGAATTTTTCGAAGAATCACCTCTGAACATTAATATTCATATAACACGATTTTAGACATTCAAACTTTCAAGGTCTCAATTTCGTACAGTTACGTGTCTTCGGTTAATTTATTATTACAAACAAAAACCAACAGAAAAGCAGCATTTTAAAACCGTACCCTGCATTGTACCTATGCACAGCACATCGGTCGACTACTTCGTTTGATGAGCGGTCCATTTCTACGTGCGTACTAGAAAGTTTTCCACGTCAAAGGACAACTCCATCAATGGTTGCCTCTCTGTGCCGTCGGACTGTGTGTATCGCGGTTGTCACCTTTGTGCAGTGCCATTGCTGCTCCGCGCCTCGCCCCAGTTACTGGACGTCGAGTGACACAGGGCCGCTCGTTACTCTCTCGCTATACACTAACGACGCTTTGTGACACACTCGTCACTTGTATTACTACGTATATACCTATATTTACGTAATTATTTACCTCCACTTTCCGTCTAACTTATTGACAGTTGTTAAATATGATCGATCGAAATAGATGGAACTCCCCCCACTCTGGAGCTAAACATTTAAACAAATGAAACAACAAAAACCTGTGAGTTATATACATACAAGATTTTACGTGCGTATTCGTTCGCGTTAATATTGATCACGTCAAGCAAATCAAATCAAATCAATTTTTTTATTCAATTTAGGCCCTAAGAAGGCGCTTGTGAACGTCGAAATTACCAATCGGATAACCTGATAAAAAGTTTCATATAAAGTTTATCACTCTCTATACCACAATTAATTATAATCTATTCAGTGGTTATGCCGTGAAAGCGTGACAAACAAACTAATTCAGTTTCGCATTTATAATATTATTACTAAGGATATTTATATATGTAATAGTAAGCCGTGCTGTGGCGTGATACATTGAAGAAAATTAATTATATCTGTTTTGTTGATTATGATTTCAATTCCCTGTCGAAATGTGTCACTTCACAAAAGAAACAAACTTTGCAATGAATAACAATAAATTTTTTATCGACCCTGCAATATGTATAGTTAGGTGTTACCGACTTCCCGCCACCAAAATTCTATACAAAGCGATAGCCTTGCGTTTTATAGTAGAATACAGTTATAGGAGGGTAGTTTATAACGCCGATAAGTATAAAGCGCGATGCAAGAGTGGCTTTGGGTGCAGTCTAAGCTTGGCGCTTGAAGCGTATTCATCGTACGTAGCTGGAACATTACCGAAGGGACGTAAGATTTAATATTTCTTTAATATTGACACTGTTTTGGTATGTATGTTGTAAATCATTATCGAGAATGGTTTATGCCTGGTGGAGTGAGGCACGAGTGGTGATGGTAAGTGTTGACGATTGTCGACAAAGGGGCTCCTTAAACCTACATCTAGATTGTAAGTCTCAGACACTCTCGTGTTATCCTCTCTCTGCCACAATGATTAGGTTTCACGATGTACCCGGCACCCTTACGGTGAATCGTTAGTTTGCTAAGAAGTTCGTATCTCATCCTGACATTATTATTGACTGGATTATTATTGTTATCTCAAAAAATTACTAGGCACATTATATCCTAAATATATTGAATATAGCTTTATTCTATATTGTAATGGGGCTATAAAAACTTGTTTGGTATTATAACACTACACTGTTTAGTATTTTCTATACATTTCTCTTTGGAGTTATATAATTATTTATATCAGTATATCAACGTAATTGTCAAGGAAACTTACTATAACATAAGACAAAATAACCATATATTTTTACTTTCACGTTAACCAGGCTCTCGCTTTACCTTACCAACAAGGAAAATATTTCATTGTAACCTGGCAACATCTTAGAAGTTTTCTGTTCAGGAACAAATAACACAGAGTATAATATCAAAATATCCTTTGTTATCAATGATACGAGAACCATGTCTTTCCTTGTACCGAGATATATAAGGTGAGATAATAGATAAAAAACATACATACAAAAACGGACGCGACCCCTTTATAAATTGTCACGAATTAATTTTCGCTTTACATTTGTACTCTTTATTGTAAGCGAGCTTTTTGGGTTTCCTGTTTGACAATAGCTCTTTCAAGAAGTCTTTATAAATGTAATAAATTGTGCAAAGACATATTCGAAGAATGTCCCGCCTGGTACACCATACCGAGAGCTCGTTCTCGACAGTGATTACGTCGAGGGTCTGGAGCGAGACCGCGTGGAACTCCGCTGCTTTATATTGCGAGACCGGCAAGGAGGTGGCGGGGTGAGAGGAGTCGGATGGATGGTATCCCCGCATACTACCAATGAGGTCGGCGACGGAGGCGGAGAGTGCTGGACGAACTCCTGTCGCCGTAAGAATGGCTTCCGGGCTGAGGACGCGAGCACATCTATCCGCAGTCGCACATACAGGCCCGAGGCTAGGTGCATCCTGTGTTCGGTGCACCCCTTGAAGACTCTTCAGGGAGATCTCTACCGTATTTGATACGCCCCCCCCTCCCAGATTATAAAAGGTGGCCGCTATTGAGGGGTTTAAGCCTGTCGAGGAGAAGGAGAGGTGAAGACAGATCCTGCTCCCTGGCCCGATAGGCGATGGAAGAACTTCGTGGAGCTTTAGCGGGTATCACCGGCGAGTCTTTCGCCAATTGAGTCACACATATCCCTTCCAGCCCGAAAGCGAAGGGATGCGTGAAATCATTGCCTCATGATAAAAAATAAAAAATCTAGTAATACTTAAACTTTCTTCGTCTTTCACGGGATTTTTATTAATCACAAAACAATTATAGATATATTGAAAAGTAAAAGGACAAAGTTTAAATACAAGCGTCTGTTTAGGGCAAAGGTTACGTGGTTGTTAGGGTTCCTATCTTAGTAAAACTTGGCTTGGAGCTCGCTCAAATTACGCGCGCGACCAACCGCCGCCAGGGTGAGATTGAAAACCCCGGCCGCTGGCGCCGCGGTAGCTGAGAGTGTGAGTTGTGTTCACCGCAGCCATTGTTCGTGGTAAGATAGCCAGGCGAACATTAGAAAACATCTATCACCATGATATGTTGTTATCACGATGTTTTCCTTCACCGAAACCACAAGCTCATTGCAGGGATTCGAACTTACGTCCTTGACGCGGCGTTCGCAACGCTACTACTGAGCTATCATCGCTTCAATATACTCACAAAATAAAGTTCTTAACACGCTAGCCAAGCGAAAATTAGAAAAAGCCCTATCACCATGTTATGTTCTCATCACGATGTTTTCCTTCACCGAAACCACAAGCTCATTGCAGGGATTCGAACTAACTTCCTCGACGCGGCGTCCGCACACGCTACCACTTAGCTATCATCGCATTAATGTACTCACAAATAAAGTGCTTTCAACGCCTAAACAGGCTTGTATTTTGTAAAAATACTTATTAATATATATATATATATTAATATATATGTAGTGATAGGGTGGGTATTCTATGGCAGAATATAGTTATAGAAGGGTAGTTTATAATGCTCATTAGTATAAAGCGCGATGCAAGCGCGGCACTGGATTCAGTCTTAGAGAGGCGCTTGAGCCGTATTCATCGTACGTAGCTGGAACATTACTGAAGGGACGTAAGATTTAATGTTTCTTTATTATTGATACTCTTTTGTTATTTATGCTGTAAATCATTATCGGGAATGGTTTATAACTGTGCGGAGAGAGGTACGAGCGGTGAAGGTGAGTGTTGAAAATTGTGGAAAAGAGGCCTCCTTAAACCTACATCTGAGTCACAAGTCTTAGAGACTCTCGTGTTATCCCCTCTCTGACACAATGATTAGGTTTCATGACGTACTCGACACAGTGAAAGAACGTTACCCTACATATATAATAAATTACAATACGTTAACAGTAGGTGTCCGTAAACAATTTTACAAAGCAGTAGAGGAACTATAATAGTGAATGTTTGTCGTTATTTATTCCCTTGAAACATATAATTTCAGTTATCGAGATATCATTTCAAACGAAGAGTGACATTCGGGGAACAAGTTACCATTGAGGGGATCGCGGACGCGTACTGACAGACGTAATTTGGCCGAGTTGAAAACCCCGCTGTGGACATCCGAGTGCTGGGTGACTGCTAACAGGTTACCCGGTAACACGGGTTCGTTTGACACGGGAAATTCAACTACGTGCCTCGAATTCATAGTTTGATTTACTTTAAATCTATTTTTCCATTTTAGAAGTCGTTTGTATGCGAATACAGTGTCGTATTTCGCGTGTTATGATCCATCTTTGGCTACAGGATGTCGGCGATTGTCTTTTATCTATCGCGTGTTCGCTAAAGCGATGGTAGCTCAGTGGTAGTATGTACGACTTCACGTCAAGGGACGTAAGTTCGAATCCATCGTCAATGAGCTTGAGCTTTCGGTGAAGGAAAACGTCGTGAGGTTACCATAACATGGTGGTAGGGCTTTTTTAATGCCCGTCTGGCTAGCTACCACCGTCAAATTGAAAACCTGCCGCTAAACACCAATAGGTGTGTTCCGGCGGCTGCATTATGGTCATAACGCTAAATCTTAAGTATAAAAAAAGACCAAATATTACTCGAAGATACGCTTTATGATTTCCTTGCCGACGTTTTATCATAAACGTTGTACTTTAATAGTGATACATGAACAAACAAACAGACTTAAATTTCTAAAAATGATGTAAATGTATTTTATTATTACTTACCTTCTCTTATTATATGTACAAATAATATTTATCGAATTTTACACAATATATACGGACGGCAGTCTCTTTAATAATAAAACAATAGCGCTAGCCCTACTAATATTATAAATAAATGTAAGTATGTTGTAAATGTAAGTATGTTCGTTACGCTTTCATGCGAAAACTACTTAACCGATCACCATGAAACTTTGTACACATACTCGTGGATGTATTAAAAGTAGCATAGGATACTTTGTAATGAAAAATAATAATATGTAAGTTGTTGCAGCACTGGCGTTACAAATAATAATTATGAAATTAAAAAATACTTTGTAATGAAAAATAATTATGTAAGTTGTTGCAGCACTGGCGTTACAAATAATAATTATGAAATTTAAAAAAACTTATTTAATGTCATCAATGCGAGCGAAGCCGCGGGTATAAGCTAGTAAATCAATAATTAAAACAAATACGTACTGAATTAACTAAATAAAATTTAATTTATTGCTATTTTCCATATACTTTGCATTATACTATATCTATTCTAACCAATATATATACATTACAATAAAACTGTAATCGAATTCAATCTGAAAATTAAATATTTTTAGAAAATATGTTTGTTTTTTGTATATATGTTGCCAGATAACTTTGATTTTCAGTCTCTTTATCTGTTCCAGTGTACTCGACGGATTTCACTAATATTTTGAAACAGCAATAACTAATATTACGGAAAATTATCTAGTGCAATACGTTTTTCCAAAAAATAAGTAGTTTCATCCGAGCTACGGAATATATTTATAACGAAAAGTAAAGTTCTTGATGAGTTTTACCGTAATACTCTTCAATCAATAATTAACAAAATAAAACGATTGGAAAATCCAAAAGTGCCCTTCTCATAATCCCTTTTTATGTTTATCTAATACCAATTAAGGCACATCGAATCAGACAGTGAAAAGTAATAGAGTTCTATTGCTAATTATACTGGAGTGTAAGAAAAAAAAAAGACTCGATTAGACTAGTTTTTTAACTAGTTTAAATAACAAAAAAGGCATCAAAAATATCATGAGTGTTAAAAATAGTTTTTTTCTTGATACGTGTGTATATATTATTTTACAAGTGCAATATAATTATGATAAATAGAGACATTTATATTATTGAAAAATCAGTTGTTTTGCGTGAAGTGACAGTAGTACCCACCTCAACGCTTCACTTATGAGGCGTGCAACATAAATAAACTTAAGTGTATGTATATATATAAAAGTATCTACGGCACTCATATAAAAAAAAATACAATTTTAAATATATTTGTCTACATGTAGGTTGTTCCGGCTAATCTATGAAACGGCTGGACCGATTTTGACAGAATTTTCGCTGACAGATAGCTAATGTTATAAGTGGTAGATTAGGCTACTTTTAGTTAAGAAAAAATTAAGGTTCCGCGAGAATATATAAATAAATAATTTTCAGTTCCACGCGAACGAAGTCGCGGGCAAAGCTTTTTTTATAGTTAAGGTTTAACGTTATGCCCATCTCACCTGATCTTAAGTGACGATACGGTCCAAGTTGGTAGACACGCTAAACCTGTGCAGGAACTGGCTCTCAAGTGCAGCTGCCGGAACACACCTATTGGTATTTGGAGGCAGATTGTCAACTTGAGGGTGGTTGCTAGCCAGGCGGGCATTAGAAAAAGCCCTACCACTATGCAAGTTGATCTGCTAGTTAAAAATATAAACCGTGATATCATACAATATTGTTGAAGAGTTTGTCTGCAGATGTGGGTAAATATGAAATCATTATACTCGCAATCTATATGCTATCCTAACACTAATAACCATTGTTAAGACCTGTACAGTGTCTGCCGAAATAACTAATAATAAAATAAATATTTACGACACAACAACGCAACATTAAAAAAATAATTTCAGCAAATGTTGCTAATTTTTCATTATTCACAAGAAAAAGTTTTATTATTTAGTAAAAATGTGAGTAGAAATTAAATGCGCTGAAACGAGCGCCGCTGGAAACCGCTTCAATGTGGCGGTGAAAACTTTAATAAAGTAAAAATACATTCGAGGGGGCAAGTATACGGTATTCAAAGTCGACGAATCACATCGGCGCCTCGCACCGGATATTAATCCGTGTCACAACGGAATAGAGTACACGTTAGAGCGAATCGATTCAGGCAATAATTTCTTCTATCTCAGATACTTTTATTTGGTACGCGATGTAGTGCTGTCGAAAATCGCTTGTCGATGCTGTAATAAATAACTTTTAGTACTTCCATTAATTTATTGATGTGAAATCTTCGTTTGCATCGCTGTGATTTAAAAAGGGAATAAAAATAGACAACCAGATACATCCATAGGATACAACGTGCGAGAGATTGAGATAGACGGTATTACACAACGTTTCTTAAAGGGTTTGAGCGTTTGTGTGTGTGTGTGTGTGTGTGTGTGCGTGCGTTTGTGTGTGTGTGTGTGTGCGTGTGTTGGTGTGTGTGTGTGTGTGTTTGTGTGTGTGTGTGTGTTCATGGGTATGTGTATAATTTACATAAATATTTTATCTGGCCTAAAAACGTTGTTTTCGTCTTTTCAGTATATAACTCGATCGCGGAGTCATTTATCGCATTCAGGAGTAGCAAAAAAAATCTCTTAGGAACATGCATATATGATACAATTTTCATGGTGTTCGTTTAAGCGTTAGTAGAGTTTAAAGTTTTATTATCAATCCGCGAAGATCTTTTTAGATTTAAAGGATAAAAGTATGCACAATATTAATTCATAGTGTTATTTATCACAATGAGAAATGTCCCCAGTATCTATAGAGTAGTTTCAGAATAATATGTGTAACTAAACACAATATATTTATAGTTAAAAAAAAGTATATATTTCACTCAGTCACAGTTTTTGTTAAGAATATGCGAAGCGTGAGCTATGTGCCCTTTCTAATAACATGGTTAGATTGGTATTGTTGTCACTTTCAGTCGCAAACCGATAACGGCGTCATCTGCATGTATATGTGTCTTCTGTACAAAATATTAAAATAAACTGTGATTATATCTAATTACACCGGCTGATTATTTACGCTCCTACAGTTTTATTCTATTACATAGATATTACTAACATTCATTAATACCGCCTATTTACGATGCATGTTAATTGTCAGCATTATAAATGTATATCTACAGAATAAATAAATATTAGTAACGAATGTTAGAAATGATTTTGAACTGACACTATGTTGTATTCAATGTTGTTTCAAGAACTCTATTCGACGCTACCCAGAATGTCATCTTACTTCGCAATAAAGTAATGTGGGCTTATAATAAAGCAGCTTAGTATAAGATGTCATATGGACAAGATTATACATTTGATATCATGATATATTCCCTTTTCCTTTTTTAGGCATCAGCTTCCGTCAATATAACCCAGTGAATAAACTCTCATTTTAAGCTAAACTTTTCACCATTCTACGTCTTATTCTCAAATTCACGTAGGATATGTTTAAAATCCGAAGTTTCTTGGCTGTAGTTTCTATATTTAAAAAATATATATCTCATGATAGGAATATCATTAATGAAAATCTCAATAATTTGTAGCATCGTGAAATTTCACTCCAATCCTTGACCAATTTATCGATATTATAGTGTATCTATTAAAATATTTATAAAACTACATATTTGAATTATCGATGTTTTAATATTACTTTAACAACACTACGCTGAAGGCAGTCGGTAAGCTCGCATCGGAAACTAATAATGGGTTCAGTAGCGTCCTTTTTCATTTTTTTTTAAAAAAAGGTCTCCCGACGTCTGGAGCAAGAATTTGAAGAATTTTAAGTACCTAATTGTTCGAATACAAAAGAGGTTTTCACAAGTGATTTGTGTCCGAAAAATATGCGCCGATTGAATATATATTTATTATTTTCTTGCGAATGTCGATAACTACCTTAATTATAATGAAACTGTAACTAAGTCTAATCTATACCTTCATTTTTATTTTATTTATATAATTGCGGTATACTTTACTATTGATAAGGAGGCAAAACGAAGCGATGATAGCTCAGTAGTAGTGTGTACGACTTTGCGTCAAGGGACGTGAGTTCTAATCCAACCACCTACAATGAGCTTGAGCTTTCGGTGAAGGAAAAAATCGTGAGAAAATCATTACAAATAAACTTTTTGTACAAATAAACTTAATGGATTTTGATGTAATTTTTCCTGTTCTACAACTACAAAAATCATATTGCGTTTGAATTTTTATTATTTTACTGAGTATTATTTATATTAATATTATAAAGAGAATGATCATCGAGGTAGGCTTTAGGGTATTTAACATCATCCTACTAGTAATAATATGTATTAGCATAAGTAGCAAAACATGGGACGTAAGTTCGATTCCAACCATCTACACTGAGCTTGAGCTTTCGGTGAATACTAAACGGTGACTGCACGCACGAACCCGCGTCCTCCCAGGAAGGCGATAGACGGCCGATGGGTTTTAGTGGGTATTCCCGGTGACTAACCCCAGGTGAGTCCCACACAACCTTCCTAGTCCCCCGGGCTGGGAGGGTACGCGTTAATGCACTTGCCCACGATAAAAAAGGGTAAACGTCTTCTGGAGTAGATGGTCAAATAACAAAGGCTGTTCACAATGGGCACAATGCCTTCAGTACTGTCTGTCTGGAGTGTCTTAGTATTCCGCATTTCGCAGATTCAAACCACAGTGTAAAGAGTTTTAAATTACGAAGGTTTGGTTTTTTAATGCACGTAAACGAATTGTGTTGACGCTTGTCTACACGCAGAGCAGTAACTAACGACGCGAATTCGAACCTACATAAAATTTTTTTCTATTGGTACAAAAAACAATATAACATATAGTACAATTGTATGTTGCTAACTGCAGTAGTTAGTAATCTAACTGTGTCGCAGTTAACAGCGCCCACCTCCGGATACTGACAAAATTTAAGGGAACATTGAAATAAAAAAAAGAAGTTAAACAATATAAAAAATATAAAAATCTTACATATAATAATATATTACTTCTTGTAATGCATAATTTGGAATAGTTTTAAAGTCATAAAATTGGAACAGCAATGGAACTTATTGATGTTTTGTGGTCCAACCCAATATTAATTAAATATTCTGTAGATGGGATGGGATGGGATGGGATTCTGTAGCTTAGGTCCTTTAAAAGAGGCTTGAGGAAGTACCTAATCAGGCCAGCATGACAGCGCTGACTGACAGTGAACTTTGTTCATTGTCAGTCACCGCTGATTTGCATTGTACTGTACTTAAGATCAGGACCAGTGCAGTCACTTTACAGAGAAACAAAAAAAATATATATAATAAAATAAATAAAAATTGTATGTTATTTATAAACATGCTTTGTTTCTTGCGTGACATCAAAGATTTTTTTTTATCACATTGCGACCAAGTGACTGCACTGTACCTGATGATAATAATAGCCCCTGGAAAATCCGCAATCCATTAGAAGTCCAGGATACGCTTGAATTCCAGCCTGTAAACTCCACGATACTTGAATATACATATTCCGTCTCATTCGGAAAAGGGCTCTACCAAATTATAAGGTATTAGCTTTTACCCGCGGCTTCGCTTGTATTTTTTTCAATAAAAAGTGTTCCATGTTACTTGTAATACTTCCAAGAATATGTGTACAAAGTTTCATGATGATCGGTTAAATAGTTTTCGCATGAAAGCGTAACAAACAAACTTATATTCACATTTATAATATTACTATTAGTATAGAAAAAGTTATTTCACATATAATATGTATAAACTCATCATAAAATCTCTTTCGCTGAACTTTTTTGTATTTGGCTGGTTTTGATTATATTCAAAAGGTTACTGAACTGAAAAACCCAATAATTTACAAACTTTGAAAAAAGAAATGACTTGAGTTTCCATATAAACTGTGAAGAGACTTTCCTCCACCCTTAGCATCCCATAAAACAATATGGCTCCGTGATGGAAGACAAAACGTTAAACTCGATTACCGCTTGAACCATGATCACAAAATGCACAACGTACGTGTATGTAGGATGTTGTGAGGAATGGAACGCAAGTAAGTTTTTTTTTTTTTCGAACTGACGTACGCTGTTTGCCCCAAGGGCTTTGACAGCTTCACCGAACTTTGAGTAAGTAAGTGAGCAAGTGTTTATGTGATAGAAATGTATGGTTGTACTATACGAAGGAAGATGGCGATAAAACGTTTGTACTGAGCTGTGTTCTATGTGTTTGTTTAAAAAAAAAATCTCACATGTATTTATAAAAACGTTCTTAGATAACTTCAGAAGTTATTAAAAAAATAATAATGACAGGATGAGATAAAAACTTCTTGACAAATCACGGATTCACCGTGCGGGTGCCGGGTACATCGCGAAACCTAACCGTTGTGGCAGAGAGAGGATAACACGACACAGTGTCCGAGACTTGCAACACGGATGTAGGTTTAAGGAAGTCTACTTCAACACTCACCTTCACCGCTCATGCCTCTCTCCGCCCAGCGTAAACCATTCCCAATAATTATTTACAGTATAAACACCCAAACAGTGTCAATAATAGACAAATATAAATCTTACGTCACTTCGGTAAAGTTCCAGCTACGTACGATGAATACGCCTCAAGCGCTTCATTTAGACTTAACCCAAAGCCGTGCTTGCATCGCGATTCACACTCGTCGGTGTTATAAACTACCCTCATACAACTATATTCTGCCATAAAACACCCTGCCATATCTTCATCCATGTATATTCTCTCAAGAAAATTTCCATGCTATCCTGAACGTAAAGTGTGGTACAGCTATCAACTACCGATAGAACGACATATCTATGCCAGCTACTATATATAATATGGAAATAAAGATATAATTGAATCAATTGGGTAAACGTACCGCGTTACTGCAGACGCTCGTAACAATAACCATAGCCCATAGCCATTTCGGGCCCAAATGGCATCACCGGCGGGTATACTGCCGAGGCACGCGCACTCATCGACCAAATCGCTACTAAATAACAATTTATATACTGCTGGAAACACCCGGCTACGAGGTGAGGACTTAGCGAGGTAGTAAAGACGTGCAGAATGTCAGCTTCGTTTGTTTTTCACCGTTTTTTGTTTTCACGGTGACGAATTACATTTAACTTCCTCTGTCGAAAGATACACCGGGGTAAGAGGGTACGAGAGTGTGAAAGACTCATTAGGGAATAAGCGCTATCAACAATCCTGGAAAAAGTTACCACGGTGAATCTCACCTCCCGCCCTTGCAAAGAACTTTCGCATATTTTGAGTCCCTTTCAGAACCCCTATACATAGGGATCAATAGTAAATCGTATTTAATTGCAAAATTCGTAAATTGCATAAGAATTAACAGCAAAGTATATATATATAGAAAGGTAGTGAACTTAGTTTTTGCATGAACGTAGGACTTGATAGGAAGTTGAAATATCCGCCGCCAAATACCAATAGGTATGTTGCAGCAGCTGCATTTGAGAGCCAGTCTCTCCGTTAGGGTTGTCCACCGTCTGAGGCTATGTCATCCCCTTTGGTGATATTGTGGCAACAATGCTATACCTATAAACCTTAAAAGCCTATTTTCAATACCCTAAAGTCGTCCGTAAGTATTGTACTGTTAAATGCAAAAATAGTTTGGGAAATCCAAAAGCGCGCAGCAAAAGCAAACTTAATTATAATTGAACGACATTGATTTAAGCATTCGTATTATATAGCAAGTAATCCGATGCCATTCGAGAGGTATTAAAAATAAATACTATGATAAATTTTGTACAAAACTTTTATTGTGTCTTGAGATTTGTTTCAATAATAATGCGAGAAAAGCGGTACGTAAAATCTAGTAATGAAATAAACGAATTTAAAAATCATCTAGCGTGACAGCGAGAGTAACTCTTTAGGTAAGATTATAGCCATAACGTTAAACCCATCAAGATCGCCATAAAACACGATGACCGAAGGGTGACACAAGCTATAATTGCCCGAAACCCAACCATAAAGCAATCATAGAAATTATTGAAAAAGTGTAATACTTCCGAAATTGAAAAAAAAAAAAATCATTTATTTTTAGTTTTTAATGTAATGCCTAGTTACTGTTGTAAAGCAATTTTGCACCCCAACTATATCACCTACCTTAAAAAAGGTGCGGACCCAGAGTTCGCAGACTGTGTATATTATAATATTAAACAAAAAAAAAAGTCAAACTCATAAACCAATTAAAAAGATATGCAAATATTAGTATGAATAAAATAGTAAAGTATATACCACGCACACAAATAGGAAGGTAGATAAGAAAGCGAATTAATGGACAGGTGATGAAATATAGAAATTTGTAAATATTGTTTGAATACAACTATTTATTTGTACAGCACTTGAAGTAAAATACACGAGCGTTATAATAAACTGCATATCCATTATTGTGGCATTAAGATAGTTGTGTGTATCCACAGTAAGGCTCTTTTGAGACCAATAACAACGCTCCCAGACAATGTCGGTGCGACAAAATGGCCGCCAGGCAATACTTATGCTTGCATAGTGCTATCCTGCGCTTGTAAATGACTTTATATTTATTTATCACCGAGAAATTTAAATTGTAAATGACTTTTAAGAGTTTTGGTTTATCATATGCACTATTCTATGGTAGGACTTTTCCTAGCACCCGCCTGGCTAGCTACCATCATCAAGTTAAAATATGTTACCAAATGCCTATAGGTGTGTTGCGGCAGTTGCATTTGAGAGCCAGCCCCTCCACAGGTCTAGCGTGTCTACCAACTTGGGCCGTATCGTCACTTAAGAGCAGGTGAAAATATGGCCATAACGCTAATCCTTATCTATAAACAAAAGAGTTAAGCATCGTAAGCGCAGTGGCAGGCTCAAGTTGAAAGTATCACCGAATACATCTTGGTATATTCTGGTAGGTATTTCAGATAAAGTTCCTCTTCTAAACTTGGTGTGTCTATCATATTAGACCATATGGTTATTTAATATTATGGGATACTGTTACCACTCCCTAAATTTAAAAAATGTAAAAAAAAAAAACAAAGTGCGTGTCAGCTACATAGAGTTTAAATCTTAAGTATGATTGACATTTTTTAATAGTTATGGCATAGCGCTATGACCATAATCTCACCATCTCTCTCGTCTCTTAAGTGACGATACGCTCCAAGTTGGTAGACACGCTAGACCTGTGGAGGAACTGTCTCTCACGTGCCACTGCCGGAACACACATATTGGTATTTGACGGCAGATTTTCAACTTGAGGGTGTTAGCTAGCCAGGCGAGCATCAGAAAAAGCCCTACCACCAAGCTATGGTTTCCTCACGATGTTTTCCGTCACCGAAAGCTCAAGCTCATTGTAGGTGCTTGGATTCGAACTCACGTCTCTTGACGCAGACTCGTACAATTTCACGGTGACACCCATATTATCGAGAATGAAAGGTTTGACTACTATTATTTCTGTCGGACCTCAAAGTTGACCTCGTCTTCCTGTCAGCGTTTTTCCTCCTTCCTATATGGTATTGGGTCCTTCAAAAAAGGCGTGTACCTCACATAAACAGGCCAGCATAATAGCGTTGACTGGCAGTGAATTTGGATTCATTGTCAGTCGTCGCTGATTTGGATTGCACTGTACTTAACGTCAGGTGCAGTGTAGTCACTATGCTGCGCAAAAAAAAAAAACGCTTTTCTGTGAACCATATATTCAGAGTGATAGATGCGCAAAGTATGTTCTATAGAACACATACGGTCTTAGAATTGACACTTGTATATTAATTTTTCTCCTCATAATTTTTTATAGCGTTTGTGAAAATCGTTTCTCAAGGCCGAAAAATCTCACCTTAAACATAAAGCTCTTCATTCTACATAACACAACATGCGATTCAATAATATTCGATGTGAAAATCGTCCTATCGAAACACCCTTGTGTTAGCTTCCACCAGAGTGCAACTGAAGCCGGTCAGATAAGGAATTTCGCCGGCAACGTAAAGTGCCCATAACGATAGCCGCATCTGATAGTACCTTTACAAACGCCTGTCCCGTGGCACTTACGATCGCGTAATGGTAACAAGATATTGCCTTGCAAACATAGAAAAAACGAGTTCCTTTTGGTTCCGTTTCTACTGAAAACTGCAAGTTAAGATAAACGAGTTGACTGACTCTTTAGCGTAGAAAACTATCGGATATTAAGTGAGAAATAAAATGGTACAGCTCTGTTCATTTTCCGAGACTGTAAAAACAGCGTACCGGGAACGATCTTTGTTAACAATAGTTAATAAGCAGTTATATTAAATATGAATAAATCTCAATTCAAACAAATAATATGACATTTATTACGATATCTTAGCTACATTTCTGATTGCCACCTATAAGTGTTAAATTTGTTTATATATATATATAATTTGTTATTTGCGGTGTGGAAAATAGGATGTGGTAAGGATTTTAGAATTTTAAAGAATTAGAAGTCACTCTAAAAGAGTTATTTCTATATACCGCAAATATAGGAATATTGCTTTAATAAGAATATATAACATGCAGAAGAATTGGTATCAGCAAAGTGCTCAAAATTCATTAATTATGAAACTAAACGTTAACATCGAAGTTGGAACATTTTATTGACACTTTAGTTCCTTAGTCGTACTGCACTAATTTCATTTTACATTTTCGCTTAACTGTAGACAAATCTTTTACATACTCCATTGGTTTACCTGATGGCCGAAATCGCATCTAACTTTAAGTGACGAAGTGACACCAGATAGTGTACACGCTAAGCCTAGTGGAGAGACTAGCTCTCAAGTGCAACAGCTGGAATACATTTATAGATACTTGGTAGCAGATTGTCAACTTGAGGGTGGTAGCTACCCAGGCAGGTATTAGAAAAAACCCTACAATCTTGCCATGGTTTCCTCACGACGTTTTCCTTCATCAAAATCTCAAGCGCATTTTAGGTATTTGGATTCGAATACACACCCCATGACATGGCCTTCCTACGCACTACCACTGAGCTAACATCGCTTCATTCTCTAATGTCGGTGACATTCGGGAAATATGAGGTGTCAGTAGAATTTGCACTGAGCAGTTGAAACGGCACTCCGGAACAGCGGCTCGAGTGACAGTTTATTATAAAAACTCTATTAGTATCAAACGGAGTCGACATAATTAGATAAAACGTTAAATTCAAAATATACAAGCACATCTTTTTCTAATTACGTAAATCGGAACGTAATTTAATAAACTCATGTTTTAGGAGGTTACAAAAAAAAAAAAAAAAAAGAATATTCAGACGAACCGTTGCGTTCGCAGATGAAATTCGTCGTTATATTCGAGTACACTCAATGTCTCTCGGCCCAAGTTAATTGAGTCTCCGATTCCACGGACTCGGTATGCGCACTTAGCGTCCTCAAGACGGGACAACTTCGCATTGTCCGCTTTAGGACTTTATACCGAAGATCCTTATACTAATGAAGGTATCGTTTTAGATTAATCCCAAGGACAGTGTCCTTCGGGTCTTGATTTCATAAATGTTTTTCTTGTATTACTCTTTAACTTATCAAAGCAGAGTTCCATTGCGAAGTAATATTATTATATTATGTTTCATACGTTCTCTTGTCTTAAATGTTGACGAATTTCGGTACAAAATTTAACGGGTCCAATAGGGAGCTTTGAATTAAGCTTTAAAAAGTTATAATTTGAAAAATCGGCCTCCATTGAAATGGCGCTATAGGCGATCACATTTTATTTAATCACAAGCACAAATGGAACATATCTATTATCTATACATATAAATAAAATTGGAGTGTCTGTTTATAATATTGAAATAACAGTTTTTTACTACACGTATATGAATATATACGGTGCATACACCAAAATATTTTTTTTTTACAATTTTTGTCTGTCTGTCTGTTTGTTCCGGCTAATCTCTGAAATGGCTGGACCAATTTTGGCGGGACTTTTATTGGCAGGTAGATAATGTAATAAGGAGTAACTTAAGCTACGTTTATTTTAGGAAAATTCTTTTATTTTAGAAAAATAAAGTAATGTTACAACGTCCAAGTACTGTCCAGTACCGCGCGCAGCTCACGCGCATGCCACTGGGCCGTCACGTCGGGCGCCTCCCACCAACGAATTAATATTACTTAAATATATTCATAGTTAAGACAGGACAAAGTCTGTCGGATCAGCCAGTATGGAATATAGTTCATACAACATCGCTACTAATATTATAAATGGGAATGTAAGTTTGTGTGTTGCGCTTTCACACGAAAACCATATAACCGATTATTATAATACACATATTATTGGAGGTATTAGAAGTAACATATGATACAATTTTTGAAAAAAAAAAAAAAATTTTTTTTAACGAAAGATAAAAAATCTTATGTAATAGTTTCAATGCGAGCGAAGCCGCGGGTAAAAGACAGTTATATACAAGAAAGACCACAATGTAGATAGATAGATAGCTAGAGCAACTAAAAACGTTTGAAACACAAGAAATATAACAAATCTACAGAAAAACAACGTATTTGAAATCAGACCATTCTAATTTCAATATCAAATAGGAAGATGGAAGATCATGCAAATGAAAGTCAATTTATCTGTCATATTACCTTTGAGGATAACATACAAAATTAAACTTCGCCGTTGATTGAAATGAGTAAACAGAGCCAATAAGGAAGTTACGGAAAGTAGAAAAACGGACTCAGATGATTTATTTCATTTTAAGAAACGAGAACTGATATGTCTTGGCGATAAGACTTCGATTCCCTTAAACGGAAGTACAGTTTGATTAAATTTGTGTACTTATACAATATATTAAAATAGTATACAATAATATACAACTGTTTACAATAGTATATAATATTACCTAATACTATAGAATATAAAGAGAGCGGTATGTTATGGACACCCGCATGAAATGGAGTTCCATTCGCCAAGTTTTTCTTTGTGTGTGTATTAAGTGATGACTAAGTAATCATACTTTTTACTACATAACTAAAGGTTCTTATCTCAACTGAACGACTGAACTGACCCATAGCCGCGCTCACACCGCACTTATATGGTAATATGTGTTATCAACTACCCACCTTCTAATTAAGTTTCCATATTAGGAAGTAATAGACGTGGTATTTAACGATATATAGGTCAGAATTTAATACTTGTAGTATATCTATCGATTTACAACACCGACTTTTATACTTACTACACCAGATTGCAATATATAACCCTGCGTAGGAGCGTGGTTATCTATTTCTAATATTGTCAGATTAGCTAATGTTTTAGCATCTGATCTAAAGCCTGTTTTAAAACATCAAACTGTATCACTAACAATGAAATGCCTACATTACATATCAAACTAAAACTATTTCCCTAACAAATCATGAAGCGTCTGGCTCTGTTCAACTTACATAACAATGAACTGTTTACATATGCTATGTAAAGCGTGCCTAATTTATTGCTATGTAAATATAATAAAGGGCTTCAATGTTGTTCTGAATCTGTATACATCAGTATAATATAGTAATGAGAATTCGTATTTATATAAACCGTAGCCAATTTTATAATTTTAGGAGAACTGTATATATTTTCGAAGTGATAACTGCTATAGGAGGGTTTGGATAGGGAGCAAATTCATGTAAGTTGTCATCAACACACTACAGTATAACATTTTTTTATTTAAGGTTTGGCGTTATGTCCATAATCTCACCTGATCTTAAGTGACGAAACTGCCCAATTTGGTAGACACACTAAACCTGCGGAGGGCCTGGCTCTCAAGTGCAACTGCCGGAACACACCTATTGGTATTTGACGGCACATTTTCAAATTGAGGGTGATAGCTAGCCTGGCGGGCATTACAGAAAACCCTACCACCATGCTATGGTTCCCTCACATGTTTCATTTATTAATAACTTAAACTAAATTAAATTTATTGTCCACGCGACAGGTTACCGTAAAGCTGTGACACCGAAATCTAGCGCACGTAGTTCTGTTGCGGAATGGAGAAGAGATTATACTGAATAGCTCTTGGGAACAATCATCGAGGTGCATACTATAAAACACGCCCAGTAAAGCAATGTCTCTACGCATTTGAAGCGGCTCGATGTTCCTTGTATTTATTACTAGCTGTTACTATATATGCTATATTTCAAGCCAAACAGGTGTAAAGTGTTAGAGCTATCATGATAATTCTGTCGTCGAGTCAGACAGTGGTATTTCGTTTCCTTCAAAGTAACGTTTCAATGGTACATTACATTTACGAAATTTCGGTGACAGAAGAATATACAACCTCCATCTTGGACCATATCGTCACATAACGTCGGGTGATATTGTAAATAAAACGATAGACCAACTAATTAATGAAAAAGTATAACAAAAAATTTGAAATTAAATTTTTATTCGAATTACCTAACTTACAACGTAATTATGTTAATAATGATTTAAATACATTAGCATAATAAATTTACAGCGTCTCAGGACTTTGAAATTAATTTAAAACGATGTAAAAACTTTAAATGAGCGTTCGCGTATTGTGAGCGATTATCTGCGCAATTTACAACAATTACGGAGTTAAAAGTCAGTTGGGAATGTATCGGAATGAAAGGGCTCGATGCGAGGTCCTTAATGAACACGCGCCTTCGAAATTTTCAAACGTTCGTCACTCATACTCTGCATCATAAAGTAGTTTTAAATACTGAATTAATTTTTCCTTTGTTCTTTAATATATATATTTTTTATTTCAAGCGTCCCATATTTAGTGTTACTTTTAATAACTTTTTATTATTGTCAATTTATTAATACGTATTTGGGCTTGAGTCTAGTATTTACGTCACTACAGTATGGAGGTCACTAAAAAACACATTTCAAGAATTCAATACCACAACTTGTCTCTTCCAATACGCACTTGATCGTTTAATACATTTTCGCGAAAACTAAATTAGGTTCAGTTAAAAGGTCCTCATAATTTGAATCATAACCAGTAATATTATAAACGGGTAAGTGAGTTTGTTTGATACGTTTTCACGCATGGCCCCAGAACCGATCATCATGAAATTTTGTATACATATTGTCAAGGATACAAAAAAGTAAATAGACTATCTCAATACAGAAAAAAAAATACTGTCACCGGAAGAGAGACTTCTTTAGCGAACAATCTATGTGAGATTTTAACCCACAGCACTCAGCGTGGCGGTATCGATATGGCGACTGCTTAAGCAACATATGACGTATAATTCAGCTGAAAAAAGAAAATAAACTCATTGTTAGATTTGAAATCGTATTTTCCACTATAAAATAAAGCCGGACGAGCCAAGTCAGCCGAAATAAAATACAACGAAAAGTGTCGGAAAAATTGCAACACTGCAGTGTTAGGGGGGAAAATACTGCAAAGTGAATTGATGGCCCGGATGATAGGCTGCCGTGTATTTTTGTCGACGGAAATATAAAGGGTAGAGCAGTAAAGACTTTGAAAAGCGTTTTTCTCTAACTATATATAAAACATTACGGAATCTTCATAAGAGCATAACGTACTTTGTTACGAATGGAATTATAAGATACGTAGAAATTAGTTATTAAATGCTAGCATTGACTTATTACTGGAAAAGGTAAGAGATCGTCTGCAAGGTAACCGGTCAGTAAATAATAAATGATAGTAACAACTATAATAATGTGATAATTATTTCAATCAGTATGAAACAATGATAGATCAGTGGTGGACGTGTACGGACGCTGCGTCAGTTGACGTGAATACGAACGCTGTAATGAACTTGACTTTTGGTGAAGGAAATCATCGTCATCAAAGTATAGCTTGATGGTAGGGTACTTATATTACCCACCAGGCTAGCTACCAAAATTAAGACGACAATCTGCCATCAAATAACTATTAGTGCATCCGAGCAGGGTAGCCAGTCCCTCCATTAGACTTAGCGAGTCCACCACCTTGGGCCACATTGCTAATAAATATCTGGTGTGAAATTGCGGCTATAAATCTACATATATATTTTTGTATACTTAAGGTTTTAGCATTATGGCCATAATCTCACCTGATCTTAAGTGAGGATACGGCCCAGGTTGGTAGACACGCTAAACCTGTGGAGGAACTGGTTCTCAAGTGCAACTGCCGGAACACACCTATTGGTATTTCGAGGCAGGTTTACAACTTGAGGGTGGTAGCTACCCAGGCGGGCATTCGAAAAAGCCCTACCCTATCCTATGGTTTCCTCGCAATGTTTTCCTTCACCGAAAGCTCAAGCTCATTGTAGGTGCTTGGATTCGAACTCACGTACCTTAACGCGAAGTCGTACATACTACCATTGAGCTATCATCGCTTTAAATTAACTATAAAAAATGATTATTCTTTATCAATCTAATTTTTGCATTACTTCTGCTTACAACTTGCAAGTAATTCTTCTATAAATTTTGTTGCAGGTAAGAAAGCCGATACTCCGTGTCTTTGAGCTGAAGATTTCTTGCTTCCTGGTAAAAAATATCACTGTTCGAACTAATTACAACCAAAATCATGTATCATTGTTAGGGTCACTAATTACTAAGGCAGGACCTGCCTACAGGAGTGCCCTTAGCACTCGACCCAAAAATTTCGGTGTAGCTGTCAAAGCCCTTGGAATAGCGTACGTCAGTAATAAGAAAAACAAGCAAAATTAAGAGAAAATTTTTGGTTAGTGATATTATTACTGCTCGCCGAAAAAATTACTTGCCACTGGTAAACAGTTTCCATAAAAAAAATTATTACACCATCTATTTTGACAATAATTGTCTTGTCTTCTCCAGTAACTAATAACACGTACATAGTTCCATCTAACTCACAAAAATACCGAACGTTCTTGGTGCTTAGAGATTTCATATATACAAACATTATTTTTATTACAATGATTTTATCGACCCACACTTTTGACATGCTGTCCGGGTGGAATTTCGTAATTGGTTTTAAGCTAAATTCCCGTTGAGATAGATACCTGCCGGGACCAGGTCCAATGTGAAGAGAGATCCTACTCCCACACCCAATAGGCGATAGAGAAACATCGTGGAGGTGGGTATTACTGGCGAGTCTATCTCCGGTTGAGTCCCACATATCCCTCCAAGCCCATCAGGGAGAGGGACGCCTAAAGCCCATCAGGGAGGGGATGCTTTAAAGCGTTTTCCCGCGTAAGTAAAATATGTAGCTCATATCTAAGAGACAGGTGAACAGAATATATCAAAGTTTCAGTCACATTACCCTTAACAGTATTTAGTGATAATAAAATAAATACACAATCTTTTATAACGGCCTTAAAAATAGAAAATAAAAGATCGGAAACGGAAACCATTGGTCACGTGCCATACATAACTTTAACCACGCGCCCCATGTTTTTCGTTTTCAGTCTTTTATTTTCTACTTTTTAGTCCGTTATAAAAACATTGTACATTAATATTTATATATTAATTTTAACATATAATTATTTATATAATGAATCAGATGGATTAAATGATGTACGATTAAAATATATAATATTCACAAACAGGGAAAATATATTAATTACCAAATTTCCTACCACTCCTTCAAATCATTAGCTATCTCTGCATTTCTTGTAATTGCTCTCAGATCCTAGTAATTTATTAATTTGTATTGGTTAATCAGTAATTTACTACTTAAGGAAATTCGTTCCAACAGAGTGTTTCACGACACGCATGCATTTTTTTGTATGTGTATAAATAACTACACGCGACTCCGTTTGGGTGGAACTAAAATTTTATTGTATCATTTTCATTAAAAAAAAAAAATTGGTAAATAACCTATGTTACTGTGGACTAATGTAGTATACTAATCGTGAAAGGATTTTCGATATCAGCCCAGCAGTTCATGAGTTTATTCGTTACGAACGACAAATACAAATCTTACCTCGTCACAATATTAACATAGATAATTTCGAATATGCACGTTTATTGTTGATATGTTACAACAATAAATACTAGTGACTATATGATAGTGTATCTAACTTTCAAAAATAAAAACAAACCGGAAACAGTGATGCAGCGCGGGCGGGACATTGCAAAGTGAATTGATAGGCCCGGGTGTGATGAATATTCCGTCTCCCGGAATGACTGCTGACGCAATAAAACGGTTTAACCGGTGATCCGTGTTGCTCTGAACTGGAAATAACAGTACTGTTTTATATTAACAACAAAAACTATATATATTGTAAGCTACTTTTTCTTTGGAGCCTTCGACGTAAACTAGTGACGTCACACGACCAGTCTTTAAAAAGAATGGACTTCGGTGGGGGAGTCGTGACGTCACACGATTGGTCTTTAAAAAGGATGGACATCGGTGGGGGGACTCACTTTTTAAGCGGACGGCTAGCGAGACGGACATGCTAGCTGACTATTGTCGTATTGTTTTTCAGTTTTGCGTCTGTTTTTTGATATTATAATATATATGTTTATATAAAAATGAATCTCTATTACCCTTGGTCATAGCATCACGTGTGAACGGATGGAACAGTTTCGCTAATTCTTTGTATGTTAGGTTAATTATAGTAAGATAATTATGTAAGAGAAAAATTTAGGAAGTTGACCGGAATATCATCAAATTTAAGAAAATTAAAAAAAGAACTTAACGACAATGTTACGTAACAATAACAATGTTACGTAACTAACTGTCAGTTATCATAGAGAATTACAATAATGAACACTATGTATTTGAATATTATTTTTTATTAATTACACCAATTCTAATTCAATATTCATGGTTAAGACAGGACAACGACTGTTGGGTTAGTTAGTATACAAAAAAAATACTAACACACAATATCGAAAGGTAGATAATAAATGTAATAGATTGCCGGTGTATGGGTATATTTTGAGAAGAGATGAATGTCTAGCTAGAAATATGAAGGTGGTTGTATGTAGGAGTAGAGGAAGCCCGAAGAAGATATGAATGGACTGTGTGAGAAATTATATGTTTTCTTTTTATAGTTTATAGCAGGGGTTCTCAAAGTGTGTGTCGTGCAGCGATTCTTTTTACTCGTATCATTGCACCTATCTGTTCCAACCAGTTAGATAGGCTAGGACGCAGCGCCGCGACAAAGTAGTATACATGTATGTGCGCCGCGAACTGAAAAAGATTGAGAATCCCTGGTTTATAAGTTTAGAGTTATGTCGAGAACCTTACCTGATGTTACGTAACGATGAGGGGAACACGCTAAACCCGAGGGCCTGGCTCACAAGTGCATTTTCCGGAACACACATAAGTGTGAATTTTGCGTAAGCATTATAGGTATTTGGTGACAGGTTTCGACCCCTGGATGTTTGCTAGGGGATTAGAAAAAACTCCATCAATATGTTACATGGCAGTAAAGTATAGCAGCAATAAATTTAACAGTTAAATAAAATCAAAACATATCAAAATGTTTATATCTCCTATCCCAGAGAAATCATTTTGTTTTATGGGATAAAACTATATCATAGGTTAATTCATAATATTACTTATTATCACATATAAAATATTATGATCTATCCTACTAGTTTCAGATTGACGCGCATATAATAGATTTTTTTTTATCGTGGGGAAATGCATTAACGCATACGCTCACAGCCCGGTGGGACTAGGAAGGTTACGTGGGAATACACACCAAAACCCCACAGTCGTCTGACGCTTTCCTTTCGTGTTTGCAATCACCGTGTCGCCCCAGCGACTGACCCTGGCTGATTGTAAATCGGGCCCAGTCTGGGCGGACTGACGAGTTGCCCTTTGTCCCTCGCAGTCCTGCTTAGGGTGGCGGAAGGGCACGAGAGTTTCTCAACTAAAATAAAAAAGAATTATGTAAAATATTTTGATATTTCTATCTTTTACAAATAACACTTCGACTATAATTTTCAAAACATATTTAATTTTGCACAGTCGACTCTTATATATATTTATGATTTATCTAGATCATTTTTCCATCTGGTACTTATTTTTGTAAACTCACATAATGTTATCTCAAAAGTATCTCAAGCGAAAGTACAGAGTATTATTATAACTAAACAACAATACAAGACTATGCACTGTGCAGCATTGTTAGGCGAAATCGTTAAAATTCCTTTTCCAGCACTAGAAAAATCGAATGGGAAAATGTTGCGCGCCCATATATGTTCCTTCCGATTTCTCCGTAAAACGACATTAAATTTCAAACGCAACGTCATAAAGTTGAAATTCCAATAATAGGACTTCGTTTCTTACAAGACTTTGTTTAAAATTGAATTTAGTTTCGAACAATTTCGTTTGTGACGGCGACTTTTGTGCCGTTCTCCTTTTTTTTTTTATTCAAATAAGCCATTTCAGTTTATTCAATTTTATTCAAAAATACTAAATAAACATAAAAATTTAACTATCCGAATGTGACATGAATTATGGATTGATTATTAATTATGAATTGATGAGATCTAAATCTGCAATATGTTACTTTCTCTCACATGCAACACTTTTTTAACTTCGGTTTTTTTATGATATAATGTTACTGTGAAGTCTTATATATGTGCATATCGATTTTCTTTCTTTCTTTCTTTATACGTTTAGCGTTAAGTCCATTATCTCGCATGGTGGTAGTGCTTTTTCAAATGCCCGTCTGGCTAGCAACCACCCTCAAGTTGTAAACCTGCCGCCAAATACCAATAGGTGTGTTCCGGCAGCTGCACTTGAGAGCCAGTTCGTCCACAGGTATAGCGTGTCTACATACATGGACCGTATCGTCACTTAAGGTCAGGTGAGATTAGGGCCAAGTATATATATAAAAAAAATGTTAAATGATGTTGTGGCCCGGAAAATAAGTTTTCGTGCTGCGATGAGAAAATCCGGAAATACTAACATTTTAAACGTTACGTTAATAAAAAAAGGGGGCGGGTAGCTAGATGAGCACTAGAAAAACTCTACCATCGTGATTTCTTATGTTTATGCGAATATTATTCATCGAAATTAAACTAATTTAAACGGATTTTATCGCGGTTATTTATTAAATTAGATCCCGACGTTACGAAAGCTTTCAGCCTTCGTGGTCACGGGGCGGACTGAGGTGTAGGTTGGCCAGAAAAGCTCATGTTACTGTGACTACCTTCAATTTAATTTTAACTGTGTCACAGTAGTTTTTAGTGTTTCACCATGTTGATTTCCTTCTCCGAAAGCTCAAGCTCATTGCAGGTATTCGAACTGAGCTATCATCGCTTCGAACGTACACGCGGCTATACAATTTTTTGCTCCGTATAATTAGAGGGTCGGCCTTCAATCCCGGACAGTTTACGTGCAAACAGCCTACGGACCGAAACTTAATCGAATCTCTATGTATATGGCGCGTGAAATTGATTTTTCGCCGAATCATCCATTAGGTTTTATTAATTCGACGGCGAATTTAGTTAATGATAATAAAAAAACAAGAAAAATTAACCGCAGACTGTTATAATCATTACTAATATTATAAATGCGATAGTGAATTTGTATGTTTGTTACGCTCACACGCCTAAATCACTTTACTCACTAAATCGATTGTGTTAAATTTTGGTATATAGATAGATGCAAACTTGGAAACGATGATAGGCTATTTTCTATTGTCAACACCTTATTGCAAGTGGGGTAAAGAGAGAAATAAACTTTGTATTAAACTTTTTAAATGAATGAAGCCGCAAGTAAAAGCTAGTTAACTATAATTTACAGCCGCTAAATGGTATATTTTAATGGTATTCGAGGACAACCATTTTCTAAAAGTTCTTTTTTTATTTTTTATTAACGTGTTTCATTTGGAACGTTGACGCGACTATTCGAGTCCCACGTTGGACAATTCTTTCTTTGTATTTGTTCATAGCTTTAAATTATTTCTCACTTGACAGCGGCAAACTTGTTTAGGTAGACAGAATAATAAAAAAATATATATAACATTATAAAGTCAAACGAAATCGAATCCAAAACGGTTATTCAATTTAGGCCCTGAGAAAGCGCTCATGAACGTCAAAGTTACTACCGGTGCGGAAAATAACACAGTCATCGAGATGAACTGGCAAAAAACACGATCAAACCGATGTCTTAATTGAAATACATTTTATTTAAATCATGTTTAAAAGTCCGCATTTAAAATAGTTATCGGCTGAAGCACTGACTCTCCACCAATTCGATAATACACTTTTCGATAAATTACTTTTTTATAAAACGTATTAACTATAATAGTACTGTATCTGATAGTGAATATAGCATAATCCAGACATAACAATGACCAACGTGAGATAAGTAATATAACGCACACACGCACGAGGTTTTCTTACACAGTTGGCCGGTACAAATTATAGTAATCTCACGACAAAGCCACAGATTAATAAATAGTGTTCGACACGGCACGCGTCGTGCACTACCGCCACGTACTCCCCGAATGGGATTGCTTTTATTCTGTGACACATTTTGTTCCATCTTTTTCCGGTCCGTGTATTCTCGAAGAATAGTGGACGCGGGTACGTAATCAGTGAGACGTAAACGGGCCCCAAACTGTGTGCGGTTTTGTTTATGTAAATACTGGAAGTTTCTAGTCCTATTTCCCTTTATAAAACACTAGCTGACCCGGTGAAATTTGTATCACCTAAAATCGATGTTCTTTGTTCTCGGTAAGACTTCAAAATACTTTGACCGATTTGTATTTTTTTTTACATTTTGATTAGCTATAATGAATCCTAATCAACCTTCCAACTTCAATACGTTAAGATCAATAGAACTGGCTATATCTAATATCGTTTCTGTCTATCAATTCTTTTGATTATGAATTAAACTTGTTTATAACTCCAGTGTAATAAGATCCTTTTAACTATATGAAATTCAAATATTGGCGAAATCGAACCCACGTCCCTTGACACGGCCTCCGTATACACTACCAAATGAGCTATTATCGCTATGAAATTATGAATACATCACTATCGAATTGAACTGTGTGTTTGTTTGTTATTCTTTCAAGCCTTAACTACTTTATCGATTATCCGGAAATTATGCATAGACCTTGTCAAAGGTACAGAAAAGGATATAAGATACTTATCATTCAGAAAAACTAATATACATGAGTGACAAAAAAAAACACTTTAATATCGCCCCTAACAAACTCACGGGTCCTATTCCCTCTGAATATGGACCTGGAAACTCTCTAGATAACATAATTCCAATTGTACTCTCCTCTTTCAAGAACCAGCTCGTGTTTCCAAAGAATAATTACGTCCTGGTCAAGTGATTCTCAACCTTTCATATGTCAGCTTCTTGTTTTGTTACATAATTTGTGTTATGCTACTTTGTGGGTTTCTTTGATCAGTCGAGTTTATCTTTGTCGAACACATAGTATTGTTAGTATAGGAGATTTGTAGCCAATATTTATCAATATATTTTTACTCAGTGTAGTTCAGCAAGCAGCAAGAAAAACAGTTTGTAAGCTCTTTCGTTCGGTGACGAACTCAAAGTCAGTTTAAGACGGCCTAAGATATATAATTACAATTAATATCGAACAATACTGTCTACTAGCTGACCCGACAGACTTTGTTCTGTTTTAAGTATGAATATATTTAAGTAATATTAATTCGTTGGTGGGAGGCGCCCGACGTGACGGCCCAGTGGCATGCGTGTGAGCTGCGCGCGGTACTGGACAGTACTTGGACACTGCAACATTACTTTATTTTTCTAAAATAAAAGATTTATTCTAATAAACGTAGCCTAAGTTACTCCTTATTACATTAGCTACCTGCCAATAAAAGTCCCGTCAAAATCAGTCCAGCCATTTCAGAGATTAGCCGGAACAAACAGACAGACAGACAACAATTGTAAATAAAATGTTATTTTGGTGTATGTACCGTATATATTCTCATATACATGTAGTAAAAAACGGTTATTTCAATATTACAAACAGACACTCCAATTTTATTTATATGTATTGATAAATAAAATCTTAATTAACGCAATAAATAAATATAGCCATATTTATTACAAGTCCTATTCGCTAAAAGACAGTCTAGACTTTTAGTCCACTTAGATAGTTTTGAATTTGGGAATAAGTTATAATAAGTTAAGCCTATATATATTGAGCTATTTGAATAGCTTTCACGAATAGTAAGTATCATGGGACATCATATTGATAAGAAATAATTAAAAAAATAATTATGAGCATATGAACGCAAATAAATAAATAATGATAATATTATTACATAAATATAATTAATATTTAAGTTTGATATTTAAATAGGTATTTGTGATAACAAAACTGAGAATTTAAATACTCTAAAATTATTGGACACCTTGTTAGTAGCGCCATCTGTTGATAAACTTTGTAAAGTGGAGTTTGGGTATTACAATAAATTAGTAATATGTGTAAAATAAATCATTTCGAGCTATGTAAAATTCATTATAATATGAATATTGATTTTTGAACTATATTTCATAAATTAATTGTACAGTAATTTCAATTACATGCTGTAAAAGAAGTTGCAGTTGTTAAACGTTAAGTGACTGTTGGTTTATATAAATAGTTCGCAGTTCACATTTAGTGCAGTTCTGTACTAGAAATTGGCTGCAAATAAACCAAGTTATATTACGTGTGTTCCTATCATTATGGAGTCTGAACGCGATAATTCTGGTATCGCCGACAAGTACGTCTGTAGAGAAATGTTAAGCGAGTGGTTCCTACTTCGATGTGAATTCGAATACCACTATAACTATCATTTTAAAATATTTTAAACTCTATGTTGATTGGATATTTTCAATACCCAACCGGTTAGCAACCATTTTCAAGTTGAAAAGCAGCACCAAGCATTTATATCCAGTTCTGCGATAGGATTAGCATGTTTCTATCTGGAACCACATAATCAATTAACATTGTGGCCTAAATAACAAAGAAAACTGTGATGCTTGCTCAGGGGTAGTGTGTACAACATCGCGCCAAGGGTAGTGAGTTCGAATCCATCCAATGAGTTTGAGGTTTCGGTGAAAGAAAACATTGTGGGGAAACCATAGCATGGTGCTAGGGATTTTTCTAATGCCCGCCTGGCTAGCAACCAGCCTGAAGTTAAAAACGTGGCTTCAAATACCAATAGGTGTGCTCTGGCAGCTGCACTTGAGAGCCAGTTCCTCCACAGGTTTACCATGTGAGGTGAGATTATGGCCATAACGTTAAACTTTAACTATAAAAAAAACGGTGAAAAAGAGAAGCGAAATTTTTTGTTGTATATTCCTAAAGTAATAACATCGCCAAGTGAAAACTCACAGGTATACACTAGTGACATGTTAGCTATATATCTCTCGCTCCCTGAAACCCGAGCCGAGTTTACCCGAACGCGTGTCAAATGGCCGAGCGTGACGGCTTAGTCTACTTCAATTCTCACTGAATAAAATGCTCAGCGTGCCTGAAGAAAATTTTAACTGAAAAAAAAACTTTAATATTGAGAAATAAAAAGAACACCAAATATAAACTGTGCAAACTTTTTCAAATGACGGGCGAACCCTGGCGTATATTTTCTGAATAATGACCGACAAATTCGGGTCTATCCTATTAAAAGTTGCCAAGATTATGGGCAGTAGCTCCGAGGGAGGTTTTCAACTTTAATACCTTTTCGGTAGTGACGTCCGCTTTAGCGGATATTCACCAAACGCTGCGCACAATAAACTTATTACCGAGGTGTATCTTATACCAGTTTGTATAACTTATACCGGTGTGTAAACAGTAGAGAAGTTTATTTATCTTAACCAAAACGATTTGAAGCGATGATAGCTCAGCGGTAGTGTATACGACTTCGCGTCAAGGGACGTGAGGTTCAAAACCAAGCGCCTACAATGAGCTTGAGCTTTCGGTGAAGGAAAACAGCGTGAGGAAACCATAGCATGGTGGTAGGGATTTTTCTAATGCCCGCCTGGGTAGCTACCATCCTCAAGTTGTAAACCTGCCGGCAAATACCAATAGGTGTGTTCCGGCAGCTGCACTTGAGAGCCAGTTCCTCCACAGGTTTAGCGTGTCTACCAGCTTGGACCATATCGTCACTTAAGATCAGGTAAGATTAAGGCATAACGCTAAACCTTAAGTATATAAAATAATGTGCATACATAAGTGCTGTACAAACCAGTTCACGCAAAAATAACGTGTTCCTAGCTTGGGATATACTCTTACTTATTCTAGCTTAAGGGCGTTTACTTTGTTAGAAAGATACCTTCTTTTATAGTCAAGGTTTAGCGTTATGGCTGTAATCTCACCTGAACTTAAATGACGATACGACCCAAGTTGGTGACACGCTAAACCTGTGGAGGAACTGGCTCTCAAGTGCAGCGGCCGGAATATACCTATTGGTATTTGGCGGCAGATTTTCAACTTGTGGGTGGTAGCTAGCGAGGTGGACATTAGAAAAAGCCCTACCACTATGCTATGGTTTCCTCACGATGTAGTTCAAGGTCAGTGTAGGTAGATGGATTAGAACCTACGTCCAGAACCAGTAGTCCTTTATTCTATACTAAATGTGATCCCTACCTTATGTTAAGTAATACATTTTCAAGCGTTGTGTAAATAGAGTGCTCTATCCAACTTTTAATTTTCTGTTTTTACATTGTAATTACTTAAATTTTAATTATTTTCTCGTATATTATGGCGGAAATATAGTCAAAATGTCTTCGTGCAAAGGTAATTCTAAGGTTTAGGATACTGAAATTTTGCAGCTTTTTATTTTCATACTGTAAATTTGCCATAATTCTGTTTTTTTTTTATCATTCCATAAACATAAAGTTGTCTTACAGTTAATACTTCGTAAAGATATCAAGATCATTTATGGGTTAACAAAAAGCTAGAAATATTATCAGTTTAAGGACTTGAGAATGAGAGAAAAATATCGAATATAACTTGTTACAAGCAACTTCTATATGGGAAAACGATTAAATATTATGGAATTCGCTTCAAAAACAAATTATAAAAAACAGAGTAAATATTATTTTAAATATTTTAATATATTTTATCCTCTATGAAACCTAATTTTCTTATTTTTAACGGGTTTCGCTTTTAGCCACAAACTTTTCTGATGCTTTTGGCTCAAAAAAGTGGACACACCAAGACTATGCAAGCCAAGCGTAGGGACTGATTATAAGTGCTACTGCCAGAGCATACTTATAAAATCTACCATCATGCTATGGTTTAGTTATGATGTGTTCTTCTACCGCAAGCTCATTTTGTTTTATCTGAAAATCTTCAAGTATTACTATCCGCATATCCGAATATATGTTTAGACCCATCACTATTATGTTGTCAGAATATTTTTACGGCTATTCAGTGTTACATTGGGGATCGGTAACAAAAAGATTCACGTGCAATAGGATTTATATAAATGTCTCCCTTATACAAAACGAAGTGTATTATTTTTAAATTATTCAAAGGAATTTGTATAACATAAGTATTTTGTTTGATATAAGAATATCATTGTTCAAAATTCGAACATTAAACAATAGTGTATTGTTGAAGCCATAACAATTAAAAAACTTAAAACTTTGAAACAATAGGTGGTTTTTGTTTGTCTATTCAAATACAATTTGTTAATAAGAAATATCATTAAAATACTATTACTGAAAATATAAATTATATTTTTAAATTACTAGTTCTCAATCGCTCGCTACATAAGAAAGTTGTGTTGAAACGGAAAAAATTTATAGAAAAGTAAATTGAAAACCAAATGTACTAAGTAAGAATGGGGTCCAAAACTGACTACCCTAGAATCGTTTACAAAAAACTCCGTATCCAATGGTCATAGTACCATCTCGCTAAGTTCAGTAGTTTAACGTGATTGACAGTCAAAGAATTTTTTTTTATATAAATCAAATCAAATCATAAATCTTTATTCAATTTAGGCCCTAAGAAGGCGCTTATGAATGTCAAAACTACCACCGGTTCGAAAAGTAACGCTGTCATCGAGAAGAACCGGCAAGAAACTCGATCTACTTCTTTTTTTAAAGTCTTATTCTTATCCTTATATACAATAATTTAATTTGTTACAGTAGTTATTAGTGGATGTACAGAGAGGGGTGTCAATTCCAGACATCACGATCGCTCACATATTGATCCACACTCTAATAGCCTTTTGACATCAAAACCCGTTTGACATGGTTCTTGAACCTACTGTCCGGCAATTCAGTAATGTGCTTTGGGACTTTATTTTAAAACTTGACACTATTATCTAAAAAACTGTTACTTGTCTTACTCAGTCTAAAATAGGGAGTGACCAGTTTGTCGCGATTTCTAGTATTCAAATTATGGCGGTCTTTAATGAAATCTGGCTTTTGTAAGTTTTTGCGGACATACATTAAATTATCAAGAATATATTGGGAGGGCAAAGATGAAATACCAAATTCCGATAACTTATCCTTTAATGATTCGCGAGGTCTCATATTGTAAATGGCTCGAACTGGTCGTTTTTGTGAAAGAAATACGGGGTCTACCTCAGCTGCTGTTCCCCACAGCAAAATAACATAAGACATTAAGCTATGGAAGTAAGCGAAGCAGACCAACCTAGCAGTGGCAATATCTGTAAGCTGACGAATCTTACGAACGGCGAATGCAGCAGAACTTAACCTTCCCCCCAATTTTTTTATGTGCGGACTCCATTGTAGTTTGGAATCAAGCGTGATACCCAAAAACATAGTGCTATCAACTAAGCCTACTAAATCCCCTTCGATTTTGACTCTAGTGTCAACCCGAGCAACATTTGGCAAGATAAATCTAATAAGTTTAGTTTTGTCTGCATTTAGCTGTAAGTTATTTACTATATGGACCGTAATGCTTAATTTAATGTAATTTTTTTATATATAACTAGTCCGTGTTTGATATCTCAAAAAAAACCCATGTTTTGTACAACTTAAAATCGGTCGCTAAATGAAATTGCATTATCAACAAATATAGTAACCTTTAATTTTCTCGAAACAAAAGAAAATGGACTTACACCACTTTCAAAATAAACGGTCTATATATACATATTAATAAATTATATACACATACATATTATAATTACTGATACTAGCTGACGCCCGGCCGATATGTGGGCGTCTTTTATTTATAACAACCCTAAATAAAATGGCGTATAAAATCAATTGAACAGTCCATGTACAAGGATACGGATATAAGGACGTTCTGAAAAGTCACATGAAGAGATGCTTAATAGAGCCCTTTCAGTGGGCAGGAAGAGTAGCGCAACGCTGTAAAGGAAGACATTGTGTGCAGCAGGTGGTAAACATCTTTGAGAATGAGTGGTGCAAGTGCGTGGATAAGAAACGACAACATCTTAAGAATAGACCACCTGTGGCTATATCTGACAATTACGTTGGTGGACTATTACCGCCGAACTTTTTAGGGCGAATGCTGAGGGCACTCAAGTCCGAACCTCAGATTGGGCGACTGCCGGAAAACGAAAAAAAAATCGCGATCCAACTAACCAACAGGTCCTAACTTACTACTAAGTTTAGTGGTCTAACAACTGTGCACAACAACTGCGGAGTCGCGCAAAAGCCGTGGGGGTAGTCCCTTACAGAATCGTGTACTTATTGTGTGGGTGTGCACGAATGGTATGCGGTGTGAAGGTGTATTCTCTGTGATATATAGTGTCTCAATATCGCGCGAGCAGAGTCACTAAAAAAGAACGTACCACAGAGCGTATCAAAGAGCAGTACAATTTGGTTTCGAGTACTATTTTTGTATACCTGTACAGAAATTTAACAGTCACTGTAATCGTAGACGACCACGTTGACATCATTAGGTATTTTACCTACTATATCTACATACCAGCCACCATAGAAAACACTCGTGCCTCGGTCATATATGAAGGTAATATATTTAAAATGATCATACAAAAGTGAATAAAATAGGAAAAAAAATGGTATTAATATTTCAGATGAGACCCCTGACATTGCGAAACAATGTCTACTTATATATTATTAATATATATTGTACATTTTGCTTACGGAAACTTCCTATAATCCGTATAAAACCAGCCGACCTTTCTCATCCCACCTCCCAGTGGGAGCATCCAGTACTCGAGTTTTCGCTTTTTAATATTTCAAATGAGCTCTATTTCCCTTTGAATTCATCCAGCCCGTGTAACTTCGTAACGCTAAGGTTGTATGTATAACAACGTTTTTCTTATTTTGCCCCGCCGATGTTAGCATTGAAGTGTTTTAAGTCGTCTCCCTATACATTCCTTCTTTTACGGGTTAAAATGCTCTATCGGTTTGAAATTGCCTGTAAACGTCAGCCCGTTGTATTCATACGCGTCGTATCGAAGTGCTTTTATGTAAATTGGTACTGTGTTACTTAGCTATATTAATAGTATTAACTGTGGCCGCGACTTCGTTCGCGTGGATCCATTTTTTTTATAATTTTGGCCCTTTTATGTAACTTCGTATGGCGGTAGGGTTTTTTCTAATGCCCACCTGGCTAGAATTGAAAATCTGCTGCCAAATACCATTGGATGTGTTCCGACAGTGGCACTTGAGAGCTAGCCCCTAATATAAAGGCAGGCAACGCATCTGCGATTCATCTGGTATAGTGGGCGTTCATGGTCGGAGATGATCACTTACCATTGGGTGACATACTTGCTAGTTTGCTCGCTATTACATAACAACACTTATCAAGGGCCGATGTCAATACACTAATTTTACTGATTTGCTTTAGTATTATAGTCTACAGTGCTTGTGCACAGTGCACAGTTTAGTATTTTAATCTACAGTACTTGTGCACAGTGCACAGTCTAGTATTTTAGTGTACAGTACTAGTGCACAGTGTACAGTTTAGTATTTCAACCCACACTTTTGCCTTTTGCATTGCCAGCCTTCATTAAAGGAACTGGCTCTGAAGTGAGTAGTAATTCCTAAGATAAACGCGTTAAAATAAACACACATTTCCGGTTTATAGGTTTAGCCCAGCTATAAATTGTATACATCTTTCTTACGACTCGCTAAACTGGAACAATTCGTCTTCATCACACTAACCTATTAGTTTGTAACGACACTAAGTTCTATCTCCAACTACGCATAAGTATTAGTTAATAGTGTTCGAGAAAGAATTTTGTACAAATCTCCTATAAATAATATTTCACCGAAAAAAACTCCCCCAAACCTATCAATTCCTATTAACATCAGCGACAAGGAAGGATAATCTTCAAGAAACTATAAAATACGATAAATGGAAGTCGACTCTCTCCGTATAGAATAAATCTTACCCCCGCGTATAATAATACATTTAACGTTATATATTCCCCTAAAACGTCGATAATTACCGTTTACTGGCAACACACGTATATAATTTTTCCGAATAATAATACAGGGTTGCTACAAAAGAGTTTAGATTTTTAATTTTTTTTATGTAAAATATATCTCGGGTTTTCGACGTGATCTCAGTCTGTTATTGGTGGTGTCTATTATATATATTATGTCTATATATATATAAATATAAGACACAGCGTCTTCTATAGCACGGTTCATGAATTGACTAGACTACTTTTCTTAATTGTAATGTTAATTTGAAACTGTGTATGCTTACGCACTATTTAACATTATATTTGTCTTTATTAATATTTGTGAAAACTTGTAAATAGCCTTTTGTATTGTTTGTTTTAATTTTAAATTCTTAATATTAGCTGTTAGTATATCACCTGATCTTAAGTGACGATACGGCCCAAGTTGGTAGAGACGATACACCTTTGGAGGAACTGGCTCTCAAGTGCAGCTGCCGGAACACACATATTGGTGTTTAGCGACAGATTTTTAACTTGAGGGTGGTAGCTAGCCCGGCGGGCATCAGAAAAAGCCCTACCACCATGTTATGGTTTCCTCACAATGTTTCTCTTCACCGAAGCTCAAGCTCACTGTAGGTGGTTAGATTCGAACACACGTCCCTTGACGCAAGTGCGTACAGACCGCCACTGAGCTATTATCGCGTACTAAATAAACAAATAAATAATATGAAATGAAAATATCCACGGCAAATTTCACGACTATTAGTAAATCGAAGATTTACAATCACCTTTGTTTTTCAACTACACTATTTCAATCTTCAGACATACCGCTGTCACTTTACCGCGCTACTAATATCAAAGTGTTTAGTTAAATCTTATCCTTCGTGTCATCACAAGCCGTATAAAAAAAAAATACGCTCGTGTCGTGGTGAATAGATTGGCCAGTCAGTGAAGTTTGAAATCGAGACTGACAGTCCAGAGTGCGCCGGTCATACTCAGGTATCATCACATCGCGGAGGTAATAAATACTTTTATACGACCAAGTCTATGCTGCGTCATCACCTTACTCAAAGAACTGATGCCTGTTAACGTCATTTTCTATTTACGTAAAATAAATAAAAGAATACGGAATTTATTGTTGACTTGCTTTTACCTGCGGCTCAGCTCGCGCTAATATTGATTTTGTCAAAGAAATAGGATGACGCGTAAAAAGATTCCATACGAAGTTTACGACTTCCTAAGTTCTAAGACCTCTCCTATACGTTTTTCCCGGGAAAAGTAGCCTATCTCCGTCACTAGGAATCCCATGTATCTGTATACAAAAATTCATTGTAATCGATTCAGCAGTTTAGGCGTGAAGGAGTAACAGACGAACAAACTCACTTTCACATTTATATATTCAGTAAGATGATAAGTATGATAGATATTAATATCAATAAATAACAAGTAAAAAAACAAACATAAGTTACATTAATTACACAAACATACATTGTCTATTTTATCAGCAATAGCTTCTTGTTCATCTATATACTGCAGATGCCTTGCGGTCAATATTGCAGCGCTGGTTATCTTTAAGAGGCACTGACGCGCACATGCGTTCAGTCGACAAAACGGATATACAAAACAACATATAAACTGATAAACATACAAAAAAGAAAAATAATAAGCACAAAATTTCATATACTTTTGCAATAAATTATAAATCCTATGAATCCTGGTGGTAGGGCGTTTTCTAATGTCCGCCCGGCTAGCCACCACCCTTAAGTCAAAAATCTGCTGCCAAATGCCAATAGGTGTGTTCCGGCAGTAGCACTCGAGAGCCAGTTCCTCCACAGGTTTAGCCTCCAACCAACTCGGGCCTTATCGTTGCTTTATATCAGGTGAGATTTTGGCCATAACGCTGCCTTAATTATATATAAAAAAAACCAACATCTGTTAATTATATTTGTCTATATATTCCCGCTTTACATAGGCAGTGCATCACATCATCCCTACCCCTTACCTAGGAGAATGGAACGTTTCCGCGTAACAGCCTCACCGTCCATGCGATCGCAAGGTCACTCTGAGCTTCTCACAGAAAAAATATTTATTTACAGCTGCGATCTACCAGGAAGTTAAACTGTTAAAACTATCTTGAACGTTTAAAACTTAAGGGTGGTTCAATAAGCAGCTAAACCAGCACTATTAACTTCCCACAATAACAGTAAGTTCCGTTCTCCGATCTCATAACCAAAACTCCTGTACATAAATTTCCACAGCACTTCTAATCCTCTGTTGAACAAAATCTAAGGCGTGAATTCAAAGAGCACTCGAACACCGCTGACCGTAATTTTCACTAAACACCGCAATAAAACGAACAGTGAAAACGTAACAGCGGAACTTCGCCTATAAACTTTGGACAGTTACGGAACAAACGTCCGGGCCACTCACTCATTATCGATTCGAATTACTGCGGCTATGACCATAGAAAGAATATAACCAATTTTATTATCAATCTTACAGAACCAGAACTACTGGAAAGTGTGGCTTAACATCTGCCGGGATCCGCTAAATAAAAAACATCGTGTGATTTAATAAAAACCATGTGGTTTTAAAAGCCGGCAACGCACCTGAAATTCCTTTGGTTTTATGGGTGCCCATGGGTGGCGGTGATTACGTACCATCAGGTGACCTATTTGCTAGTTTGGTCCATGAAAAAACCACGATGCAAGGGAAACTTTCACATCAATACACTGATCGAAATACCCGGAAGCACTCGCACGAATGAGTGAGAATATGAGTGCTGCACGGTCTCCGATGCAGGCGCCGCCATTTTGGCTTTGGTTGCTCTACCGAGCGCTTCTCACTTTTTTTTTTTTTGTTTTTATTATTGTATTCACAACCTACGGACTCTGGGTCCGAACCTTTTTTTAGGTAGGCGTGATTTAGTAGGCGTTAAAAATAGCTTTACAACAGTAGCTAGGCATTACATTAAAAACTAAAAAGTGTGTTTTTTTATTTTGTGTTTTTGCACTTATGAAATTATTACAATTTTTCACTTATTTATATAATTGCTTTGGGCAAATGTAGCTTGTGTGACCCTTTGGTCACCGTGTTTTATTGCGCCTCTCACTTAACCCCTACTCCGCGGCCAGCTGTAATGCGACATACGATAGATGGACGCAAAAATTTGAGACAATAGAATAAAAGTTTCACTATACCAAGCCAAGTGTATAAATACAAAAAGTTGTTCGCTTAAGACCACACGACAAACATGAAACATTACCAAATCTCTCTTACTCCCTTAGTCGCAAAAAAAAGTCGCAAAAAGGTTGCAGCTCAGAATTTCAAAGCCCTCCCATAAGAAGTCACTTCAAAAATATATCAATATAAAAGTGATTTACCTCGAATTTATTGGTGTAGTAAGAAAAATTATATCACCTAGGAATATGGCCGTCAGACAGCGGGTGTAATGCCTGCAGTAGTGGAACGGTTAGAAATGAAGCTACGATACCTCAGTGGTAGTGAGTTCGAACTCCGCGATAAAAGACGTGAATTCGAATGCCTATAATGAACGCAAGCTCATAGTAGAGGAAAACGTCATGATGAAACCATAGTATGGTGGTAGAACTGTACCAAATTCTGCGTAGTTAGCTACCAACATCAAGTTAAAACACCTATGGGTTTGTCTCGGTATTTGCACTTGAGAGCCAGTTTCTTCGCTAGGCTTAACGGATCCACTATTTTAGTCATTAACATTAGGTGATGTTACACACATTGCCATACACACTACCAACTAATTCATCACCTCTTCGAGAAATCTAGAAAGGCGAAACTAAACTAATTTTATTAATCAATTCTACAAACTGACGAGACCTTAATACTGTGGACTGTAATCTTTCTTACAGACAACGAAAATAAATTATAGTTTACATCCCTACTAATATTATAAATTTGAATGTAAGTTTGTTTGTAACGCTTTCACGCGAAAACTACTTAACCGGTCATCATGAAACTTTGTACACATATTCTTAGAGGTATTAGAAGTAACACAGAATATATATATTTTTTTACGAAACATAAAAAAAAAATTATTTAACAGCTTCAATGCGAGCGAAGCCGCGTGTACAAGCTTGTATTTGATAAAATCCAATCACTCTATTAGCTATGGAACTTCTCATCTCAATAAGATTACCATGTTAATGACGCTACTTGCGACGTTTGAAACCAGTCGTGAGTAATCAAAGGTAGAACCACAAAGTACGTAACGCGCAAAGTTTGATAATAAACCCGAGAATGGTCAAGGAACAAGTGCCCCGAGTCGGCTATTGTCCGCAAAACGGCTTGAATTACACTTACATTATACTAACTACAGCAGAATTATGTTACTTTACCTTGGAGTTTATTAGAGCCGTGGAAACTTTGTCTCAATTATATGCCCGTTACTATAAGCCCTTTTGCTTACACTCTTCTGGTAAATATGATAATACCCCGAACGTCTTTTTAGCTTTAAGCCTTTCAGTATCTTAAGCCCATGAAGGATGAACTACTAACAAGAGACGAGTCAACTTTGTATAAGAAGGCTCAAATTTACGATCTCAAAATAAGTCCTTCTCAATACTGAGAACTGGATCCGAGTGGACTATTTTAATTTATAAGTATGAGAAGCACTATAAAGTCTCAGAGGATGTTGGGGATTCGACTCTCAGAGCGGACTTATGTATATATTTCTAGGTCACCAAAACACTTTATACTAATTGAGCCCACTGTACCATGGTAAACAAATTTTGAAGCGATGATAGCTCAGTGGTAGTGTGTCCGACTTCGCGTCAAGGGACGTGAGTTCAAATCCAAGCACCTACAATGAACTTGAGCTTTCGGTGAACGAAAACATCGTGAGGTAACCATAGCATGGTGGTAGGGCTTTTTCTAATGCCTGTCTAACTACCACCCTCAAGTTGAAAATTTACCACCAAATACCAATAGGCGTGTTCCGGCAGTTTCACTTGAGAGCCAGTCTCTCCACAGGTTTAACGTGTCTACCAATTTGGGCCGTATCATCACTTAAGATTAGGTGAGATTATGGCCTTTACGCTAAACCTTAACTATAAATAAAAAAAAAATCAACATGATGCTCTTGTCCGAATAAATCGATGTTGTAGGGAAGCGGCAGGTATGGCCCCATAAATTACTTTATTCCGTGACGCGCACATCGGAAGGCATGTGCGAAACATGAATGTCGACTTTCGAACTAAAAGTCATCAATCAAGCACGTAAATGTATACATGGTATAATTAACATAACAATGTACTAACACGAGGTGACTCGACATTTGTAACGTCGCTAATCGGGCACGTAATAACATCGGTGTAATGCCGATCTGATTGCGTTTAAAGTGCCCGGAGTCACGCTAGCCGAGATCGAAACAAAGGAATTTTATATAAAAAGAAAAAGAAACAGCGGTATTAGTGCCCTGAAACACTTGTTTGATGAAAAAAGTATATAATCATGATATTGTATAAAGCATATGTAGTTTTTGTACTTATGTACCTGGCAACATTTATCTAAAGTATATAATCATGATATTGTGTAATGCATATGTAGTTTTGGTACTCATTTAGCTGGCAACATTTAACTGTCATTGTATTGTCACAACTCGATCGAGAAACACTACGCACTTCATTTAAAAGTTCGTTTAAAATTTGAAATAGAGTTCAGATTCTTGTGTGATGATTATTATTATTAATTTACTTAAATTGTGGCAGCTTTTAATATTATATTAGATTTATATTAAAGTCGTTTTACTTTCAACGCCACGTTACCCTTAATTCATTATCAAAATTTATTACTCGAACGCCATTTTAAAGAATTGCCTTCTCCGCTATTAATTCAATGTTACTAAGTTGAAATTAAAGACTTCATTAATTTTTTTTGAAAATAAAATTTAAGTCAAATTATTATTCGATCAATATGTAGAAGGTACTGTGTTTAACAATGTGTTGAATTAGTTATGCTCTTAGATTGTTTAAATTCCATTTGCAAACGTAATATATTTCGAAATTCAAGCAAAAATGTAATATTCGGTGTTCAATTAAGATGATGAACGAGATGTTCGCACGGATCAGCCTTTATACGTCTATTATAATAAAATTCAAACCGTCTATTATAATAAGCCAAATATTTACATTATGTTGTTGATATTTTTTTTATTTTTTTTCGTAATTTATAATCGAAATTCGTGAAATATGTTGAGAGACAATTAATATTATGGGTAAACATATAGGATAGTTTTTATCTCATAAAACGCAACGATCGCTCCCGGGGTTATGGGTTCAAATTTAAACGGCATATAAAAACAGGTAAAAGGTAAATAAGTTAATATTATAAATGTGAATGTATGTTTGTTTATTACGCTTTCAACCAAAACTACTTAACCGATCATCATCGAACTTTGTACACATATTCTTGTAGGTATTAGAAGTAACATAGGATACTTTATATTGAAAAAAAAATGCGAAGCCGCAGGAAAAAGCTAGTATATATATTATATAACTTGGAGTATAAGCAGTAGCTAAATGAATTGTGTAAAACAGATGAGTGTGTATACGAAATCGATAACAACTTTTTAGTGGTGTTTGATCCATACTAATATTATAAACGCGAAAGTAAGTTCGTCTGTCAGTTTATTTGTTACGCTTTCACGCCTAAACCGCTGAATCGATTATGATGAATTTTGATATAGAGATCGATGGAAAAGTAGAGACGGTAAGGCTACTTTTTCTCGCGAAATCCTTACTGGAAGTGGGATAAACAGATGTTTATACTTTGTATGAAACTTTTTTTATTTCGTCATCCGTTTTGTTTGCCAAAATCAATATTACAGCAAGCGAAGCCGCTCGTAATTATATGTATCCTTACATAAGATATTTCTTCCGCTTGTACCACATATATATATATGTGGCCATAAAGGGTCGCTAGCAACTGGGCTTACAGACTATGGGTTGATGGCTTTCACTAATCCTGTATCTAAGCTCGTCACTTACTATATTTCGGTGAACATCACAAAACAGGGGCATAGTACATTACGTATTCGCTTAAAACCTTGTAATTAGCGATCCCTTCAGCGAGCGAGATGTACAATTACTTAGGGAATTATTCGAGCAGAAAATTTCGTTTTACACGCGCATGGTAAAATCTTTCATAAAATGTATTGAGACCGAGTTAATTACTTTCAAGTACTGCTATTAATAATTAGTGCTAAATTAGTATATTGATAGTCTACCCTTAGTGTTTCTATTAAGTATTGTATACGTACATTAAACTCATAACTGAGAGAGATTTGTAAATCAGAATATTTTGATAATTAATATATGCATATTCGAAGCCTACCTTTTTTTATCGATATGGAGGATTTTTAAATATATATGGAGGAAATAAAGTTATGGCTACAATCTCATCTGATGTTAAGTAACTAATGAGTTTTAATTAGAATTCTTTTCTTATACAATAGGGGGCAAGCGTTTCATCTGATGCTAAATGATCACTGGCAACACTAGAGGAATCGCAGGTGCATTGCCCGTCTTTATAGAAGGGACTGTCTCTTAAGTGCCACTGCCGGAACACACCTAACGGTATTTGGCGGCAGATTTTCAACTTGACGGTGGTATCTAGTTAGTTAGCTTTAGGATAAGCCCTACCGGAAGCTCAAGCTAATTATAGGTGTTTGTATTCGAAACGATGATAGCTCAGAGGTAGTGTGTACGACTTCGCGTCAAAAGACGTGAGTTAAAATCCAACATTGAGCTTGAGCTTTCGGTGAAGGAAAACATCGTTAGGAAACCATAGCTTGGTGGTAGGGCTTTTTCTAATGTCCGCTAGCTAGCAACCACCCTCAAGTTGAAAAACTGCCGCCAAATACCAACAGGTGTGATCCCTCAGCTGCACTTGAGAGCCAGTTCCTCCACAGGTTTACAGGTGTCTACCAACTTGGGCCATATCATCACTTAAGATCAGGTGAGATTATGGCCATAACGCTAAACCTTAACAATAAAAAAAATTGCTCTGTCCCTAGTAGAGTTATTAAATTTATTCACGAACAGGATATTAGGCGTTGTAACTGAAGGTGTAATATAAAGGCTGTACTATTGTTATATAAACCAACTGACCCGACGGACGAAGTCCTGTCTCAACTATGAATATTGAATTCCAGTGGATACAATTAAAAAATAAATATTCAAAAACATAGTGTTTATCATTGTAATGCTCTATGACAACTAACAGCTGGTTATGTAAAATTGACTTCCTAATTTTTTTTCATTAGAACATAACAAAAAAAGAATTAGCAAAATTGTTCCATCCGTTCACGCGCGATGCGACGACCAAGGGAAATGGAGATTCATTTGTATTTATATATAGATAAATGCGAGTAATTTCGAAGGCGGAATGCCCTTAAAAACAAACATTAACAGGTCCCAGCTCCGAAGATGTACCGATAAGAGCCGAGCCGTTCGCTCCTAATGGGGTGTAAATTAAGTTAAAGTCAAATCGATGTAAACACCGGCGTCTCCTTACGTTTGATTGAGTAGACGCGATGCGATCGGGAAAACCTTCCCTCCACTTTCACTTGTAACGGGGGAGGAGTTTGAAAGCTTTCAGATAAACCGATTGAAGTTCACACGCAATATTGTCTTTGAAATATTGTCTTTGATGTTTATAAAATATTGATTGATCATGTTTAGTGTACCAGACAAGAGATCCTTAGTAATATTATAGATGCGAAAGTGTGTTTGTTGTGTTCCGATCGGTCCATAATAAAGCTATTTTTGAAAAAACTGATAGGAAGTGGGCCAAAGAGGAGGATAAACTTAGTTTGAAACTTTTTATTGTAACATTCGTTTTGTTTCAAACTTTAGTGACCAATTGCTTATTATTTAATCAATATTAACCTTAATAGTTTTTAATGGACTTGAATTATGTTTTCTATATAATGTATTTATGTAAAGTTTACTTATACTTTTATTATGATAATAATAACTGTTATTATTATATCATATTCTTTGTATACTTATTGAAACTAAATCACATAGTCGTAATCTTCGAAACTTTTTAATCCCTTATAAGGGGTGACCTCATTCATTTTTTGGGAAAAACGTATCCCATAATATTACTTAAAATGTATTAAATTTTCAACAAAATCTCTCCAGTAATTTCAGAGTTATTCGCGTACAAAAGACTATAAACATGTTATATGTCGATAACGAAGTTCATCTCTATTATCTCTATTATTATATTGACTGAATAAGAAAAAGCTCAATTTCAGTTTCATTTTTTCCCTACTTTATATTTCTATTTTCATTCTAATTTATAACAATTTTATCTTCATATAAATCTAAAGATATGTCCGAACACTTTCAGACTTGTATATTTTAATGAAAGCATATATGCTTTGAATCGTTTATAGAAACCTCTTAACATTTGCACATACAAATGATGTTAGTAAAAGTTTCTTAAATACAAACGTAGCCCACTATAGGATAACGTAAAAACAAAACAGTCATTAATGGAGCCCTAAGGGCGGTAGGGCGGCTGACAAATGACGTCACAGTTCCCGGCCCCACGTCGTGGAGGCTGCGCGTCGCAACCCCGATAAAATCGCCCGACATAAAACTATTTAGTCTATTTTATGGACAATAAAGGCATTTTGTTTACTGTGTTTTCCGTTGAGAGCTTATTTATTTATCGTATAAAAATCTTTGATTCCCCAGGCTTATATATAATGGTAATATACTAAGCTATGGTTGAGGGGATGGAAACGTTACTAACATAACAGTAGAGGAGTTTGCCGCACCTGACTACGCAGGTCAAACCTTTTAAAATAATAGTTTATAGATAGCATAATAAAAATTATATATCACTAACTAGAATTTCGATTACTTTTATTAAGATCACAATAATCATAACAATACGAAATACAGTAAAGTGATGCTGACCAAGAGTCTGCAGTGTAGAAATAAATAAAGAAAAAAAAACGATGTTAAAATTATTATTCAGCGTTTAACCATATTCTACACATTTACTGGTTGAAGCAATGCAAGTAATATTCGGTTAGTGGAGATTGATATTACCTTATACAAATAACAATCAATCTCTATTCTATTAATCTTTTGGCTACGTTCGATCCTCCGGACAGGAGCCCTCAAGTGACTCTGCTCGCGCGATACAGTGACACTCTACATCACTGAAACCACATCATCACACCGCATACCATCCATGCACACCCACACTATCGATAAGGTCAGCTCAAGCTGAGGTTCGGTCATCCTGGCACCCTTGCGCCCGCTGCCTCGTAGCTGACTGTCCTCAGCACTCGCACCAAAAAGTTCGGTGAAGCTGTCAAAGCTCCTAAGGCTAACAGCGTACGTGTTAAGTCGAAAAAAAATCTATATTCTATTGCTTTATTCGCTGTTGACATTGATAGTGGTTTTCGTCCATACAATAAATATCATTACATAAGCGAAATTTGAAAACCAACATCAAGAATACTTAATTAGTTATACTTATATATAAATAAATGTACATTTGAATTCCTGCTTATGTTTTATTTGCATTGTGATCTATCTAAAGAAACAATTGCATACAATGTATGAAGTAATTTTATTATCTATACAATTTTAACCTTTATCCACTGTTGGGAAGAACCTTTTCGTGTTATCGGATAAAAAAATCTTTTTTTTTATGCTTTATAGGTTTCGCGTTATGGCGACAATCTCGCCTAAGTGGCCCAAAATGGATATTCTAAGCTTAGTGGAGTGACTGGCTCTCAAATACATCTGTCAGAACACACCTGTAGATATTTGGCGTCAGATTTTCAACTTGAGGGTGTTAGCTAGCCAGCCGGGCATTAGAAAATGTCCCACTACCACGCTATGGTTTCACCACGATGTTTTCCTTCAACGAAAGCTCAAGCTCGTTGCTCGTTCGAACGCAGGTCCAGTGACTCTGCGCCTTTACATGCTACCAACTGAGCGATCGTCGATTTAAATATATCGTTTTAAAAAATATGTGTGTTTGTGTGTGTGTGTGTGTGTGTGTGTGTGTGTGTGTGTGTGTAAGACACACACGGTAGAAGTGAAACTTCTGAAATAGTCCCTGATTAATTGACAAGTATTGAATTAGTAGACGATAGTGGAGACGCTACGAAGCATCGCACTAGGAGGAGATCGAGAACGTGTAATGTGTTCTATCTCATTCTCTCGCCGGCTGAATCCTATACATTTACGTGTTTGAATCTCTATTTTATATATTGTTGTTTCATATTTATATTTTTTATGGTTTGATCAATAATTTGGAAAATATATAGCTCTCTTTTTAATGATAGACCATATGCAGAAGTATGAAGTGGCCACTTTATACTCACTATAGCAAAACATCTAAAGCGTTTATACCAGTTGCTATTGACTTCTGGTCATTTATTTTCAGTTTCGACAGTCAATCGCAACGAAATTCGAAACAAAATCTAATTAAATCAAATAACATACCACCGTAGCATTGACTAATCGCGTTTTCCAATCTGTTAGTTGCGTTTTATTGCTTCTAAAAACCCGGTCTGCTGTTAATTTGTCGACTTCTAACCTTTTATTAATTTAATCAAAAGTTTGTTTTGTGGCTTCCTCGCGTGATTATACTGTTAGGTAAGTTGGAACGTAGAAATTATAGAATCGAGTTAGTAATACAATTTTCTAGACTATGTTTTTTTGTTATGTAATATATTTCATTTTTGAATTAATGTCACCCAATAAAAATATGTCTTAAAATTATATTTTTAAAGAGATGATAGCTCAGTGGTCGCGTGTGCGACTTCGCGTCAAGGGACGTGAGTTCGAATCCAACCACCTACAATGAGCTTGAGCTTTCGGTCAAGGAAAACATCGTGAGTAAACCATGGCATGGTGGTAGGGCTTTTTTTAATGCCCGTCTGGACCTACCATCCTCAAGTTGATAATCTGCCGCCAAATACCAATAGGTGTATTTCGGCAATTGCACTTAAGAGCTAGTTCCTCCACAGGTTTAGCGTTTTCACCGACATGGGCCATATCGTCACTTAAGATCAGGTGAGATTATGACAATAACGCTGTATATACTGCTCCCAATTTGTTATTTGGGGCCGGAGCAGTATGTCTTCTTCTTCCATACATCTCTATCAGTCACCATATCTTTATTCACCCCTTTTACCTTCATATCTTCCTTCACACACTCCATCCATCTTTTCTTTGCACGTCCTCGCTCTCTCCGTCCCTCAACATTTATAGGCATAACTTTTTTCGTCTCTTCTCAAATATATATTATATATATGTCGTCTCTTTCCTGAACAATTACAATTTTTTATTTCATTTGGTTATATATATATATAATGTTTGTTCGTTTGTTCGAACGCGACAATCTTAGGAACTACCAGTCGGATTTTAAAAATTATTTTCGTATTTGACAGCAATAATTGAGAGAAGGTTTAGGCTATGTAACATCACGCTACCATTAATAGGGGCAAAGCTGTATTGAAAATAATACAAAAATGTTTTTTTTTTTTTTTTTTCGTAACAAATATTTTGATGCATTCTCCTCCTGTCTTGATAAAGAACATATGTACACACATTAAACACAACGATTTTTATATACATATCGTTGCAATATTATTAGGGTTGAATTTTAGGAGAATACTTCATAAGTACCGATTAGTATAATGTGAGAGGCGAGCACGGCTATGAGTTCATTCTAAGTGAGGCACTCGAGGCGTATTTATCTTACATAGCTGGAACATCACCGAAGGGATGTAAGATTTATATTTATGTATTATTAACACTGTTTTAATATTTATACTGTAAATAATTAACGGGAATGGTTGATACTGCTCTGACAGAGAATAACACAAGCGGTGGAGGTCAATGTTGATAATTGTCGAAAAGAGGTCTCCTGAAACCTACAACCGAGTCGCAAGTCTCGGACGCTGCTCAGTGTTATCCTTTCTCTGCCACACGATGTCTCTCATCGTGCCACTATTATTATCGGTTTTATCTAATTACTTTAATATACATATACAGATAAGATTGTTAAGAAATATAACTTTAATAATTTGTCTATTTTAATTCGTTTCTAAGTATATGCATTCAAAAATGTATTCTTGATTTTTATATATCTTCGTATATATAAGACAAGCTATTCCAATTGTCAATAATGCTATTAGAAATCTTAAAAAAGGCCAATTTTTTTTTATATTCAGGGGTGCGAAAAAGTAAAGTATAATAAAGGGGGCAAAAATTATAAAATAAAATTTACTTCGGAGCGAATAATATTACAAAATAAACAAAAAAAAGCCTAAAAAAGATATACTGCCAAAATAAGAAGAGACATTTTTTAATCAACACGTGTAAATCCGCAAGGCATAGTTAGTATCTTATAAAGTATTTTTACGTCGACACTTTTCTTCGAACGGCCATCAAGATGAATGAAGGTCATAAATAAACTTACCCGATAACGGAAACACGTACCTGACCTTTGATATGTTGACGAATCAGCGTTTCAAAGTAACAGAGCGAAAGACAAACACTCTATCTCTATCAAATACTGTTAAGTAACCATTTCTCCTATAAATAAATGTTTTCTCGGAAACTAAGGATTTGTACTGAATTCTGTATCGAAATAATTTATTAACAACAAAAGGCATTGAGCAAATCACAGTCAGTTAGATATGAAATAATTTATACGTGAAATAACCACTTAGAACGCTAACAAATCCTTAAATAAATTTTACACTAGTCAAATATTCCGTTTTATCATATGCCTATTGATCTTTATATCAATTATTAACTTACTGCGAAAGTGATAAGCATATTTCTCAGTATACATTGGTGTTAATAGGAATATATAAACTTTTATCGTGGAAAATATGACTAAACCCTGCGAAAGAGCTCATTGTAAGGATTCGAACTCGCGTCCGTTGACACGCTATCACAGAGCTCTCATGCTTTATATAAATGTAATAATAATTTTAGGTGTAATATAAAACCGCGTTTATTTTTATGGTGAAAATCTGTAAATCACGTAAAAACGTCGGTAATAAAACTTGTACCCATTTATCTAAATAAAATAGCGATGAAACATTAAATTACCCCAATGTATGGTCGAGTGGCCTAATAGAATATCATTCAAAATAGGCATCGTATCGAGTGAGTCCACGAGAGCTATCCAATGGCCCATTAGCTTTGATTTATAAAGCTCCCAGAGTTTGGACTGAATGGCCATGTATACATAAGATACGGTAGGGCTTTTAAATATTTTATAACTTTACATTTAATACGTTCAAATTTTCTAAAAGGCGTAAAACAGATTTTCATTAAATGTAAGACTCTTTTTTTTTTGGGTATCATTTTATCTGTACTTGATGTTAAGTACAGCACAATCCAAATCAGCGGTGACTGACAGTGAAGGGAATTTATAGCTAATTACCGCTGCTTAGGTACCCCTTCACGCCTCTTTTGAAGGACCCAATAACATAGGAAGGAGGGAACAAGCTTACAGGAAGACGGTTTCACAACTTCACGTTACGATAAAACTATGAGTCCGCAGACTTTTTGCTTCTTGATGTTATCGAAGTCCAGTTTCACGGTTGAAGCCCCGCCTGCGTGGTGTAATGGCGTGGAGAGAAACGGATCAGTTCAAAGAGCTCTTCAGAACACTCGCTATGACACAAACGGTAAAGCCCGCTCAGAGTGCTAATATCCGTGCGTAATCCAAGCGGGTCTGTAGTGTTGATGATAGCTATACATATCTAAGGCAACAAAATTGTGATGTCACATCTTTAGCTAAAATCCTAATGCTAGCTTTCACTATCGAGCTGAAGCAACCGATGAATGCTCGCTTGATGAATGATTATAAAGCGATGATAGCTCAGTGGTAGTGTGTACGACTTTGCGTCAAGGGACGTGATTTCGAATCCAACCACCTAAAATGAGCTTGAGCTTTCGGTGAAGGAAAACATCGTGAGAAAACCATGGCATAGTGGTAGGGCTTTTTCTGATACCCGCTTGGCTAGCTACCACCTTCAAGTTGAAAATCTGCCAACAAATACCAATAGGTGTGTTCCGGCAGTTGCACTTGAGAGCCAGTTCCTTTTTAGGTTTCACGTGTCCACCAACTTGGGCCGTATTGTCACTAAAGATCAGGTGAGATTATGGCCATAACGCTATCCCTTAACTATAAAAAAAAACAATCGTTCTTTTAGCCGAGAACAAATTCTTTTAGCTTAGTTTAAAGTGTATCTTATATCTGATCACATTGTCATTTAACATCCAGTAAGATTTCATTCATAGAAACCGTTTTTCAAAATTTTCATCCCAATATTTTTCTATCAATACACAAAAGAGCAACCTACGATTTTTTTTATGTTTTGCCATACACTTTTTTTTCTTATTCAATAACAATCCGTGAACATTAATGTTAACAATAAAAATGAAATCGCAAAAAATTATATTTTCTTTATTTTTATAAAATCTTTTAAAATTTTCCATAATGATTACAGTCAAATTTTGATCAACAAGTGAATAGTAGTATATTACAGTCTTAATATTAAATATCTTAGCAAACAGTTGCGCTACTGATCCTCTTGTACCGTGTCGATTCATTGTCCATACGAGAGCAGTGTCCGGCCCCCGACGTCTTCCAACTTGATATATGTTACGAATGTACATATATCTAATTGAATGGTTAAAAGGTATGTATATACGTACGTATACTGGGATATTCGGCTGACAGAGTTACCGTTCGATTGTGAATTTATGGTGATTTATTGCTAACGGCAAACTGCAGATACCTCTAAATAAATACCTGTAATCTCACGTATATACAGTTAGAATATAATTAATTATGACATAAGCATCAACACCTATATACATACATATTCAAAATCCATGACTTTTAATGCACACAAACATATTTTTATAGGTTTAGCGCTCTGGTCACAATCTCACCCGATATTAAGTAACGATGTGTTCCAAGATAGCGGACATGATAAGGTTAATGGAAGGACTTGATCGTCAGTGCAACTTTGCTATTTTCAACTTAAGAGTGGTAGCCAACCAGAGTTAGAGAATGACCTATCACCACGCTATGGTTCATCACAAAAGTATGATTATGTGCCTACTTTTTTGTTTTCGGTATATTATTGTGTATTCGAAGCGGTAGTACATATGTAAGCCGCTGTTCGAAATCTACCACCATGTATGAAATTGTACTATGTTTTGGTATTCGTTGTGCTTGATCCTTCAAATTACGTGCCAATCACAACGTCTCAGAAACGTAAAATTACTATTTAATTTGGACCACTCAATTATATTTAATATAGAAAATTTATTTATGTCTGATATGCTATAAAATTATATATTACAAACAAGTAAGTAGATAAGACGTCTATGGACTCGATTTAGTTTACAAAATATTGAGACATCCAAAATAATACTATGTTCAAGATTTTGCTGAATAACAAGAAATGTAGGATTCAATTCTTGTTAAAGTCATTAAAACTATTTATGTCATAAGAAATCCCACATAACATTCTACTATGTAAACATTTCGTAGCAATCCGCTACGCTTTCGTAGCGACCTACGCTTTCGTAGCGGTGCTACGCGGCTACATTGTTACTACGTAGACGCAGCCACGTAACAATGTTCTACGATATCAAAATTAATGGGTAACAATGTTTACGATTATCGCGTACGTAACAATATCGCATAATAACAACAACTCCGGTCCCGGGTTCAAATTTAAACAATGGATTTACGGTTTTCACGACGTTGCAGATGCCGCGAGCGCCGCTACGTGCAATTACTTACACCTGATACGGTTTAATAAAACTTTGTAAGATTTATTCACTATATATGATTTAGCGTCATGCTCTGTATCTTCCCGAGAAGGTAAAGTAATATCTGTAACAGTTTTAAAACTCTGACTTATGAATGTTACAGCTGTGTCCACGACTTCGTTCGAGTTGAACTAAAAATTAGTTTTCATTTTGCTGGTCTTAGCAACTTTTTTTTTAAATACAGCTTTTCTCCTATTTGTTGGTGAAATTATGTTAAATCGCTTTTATCGATGATTGAGCAATTAAATACAACAAGGGTTTCTGAAATCCAACTTACAGATTATAAGATTAGCGTGATAAAACAAACAAACAAACTTTTGCGCAATATATAATATTAATATAAATTTGGCAATGGTGTTTTTGTGGCAAACAATATATGTCCTTAAAATCATTGTCAAAATTGATAAGTCAAACATAATTTAAAAGCTCTTCTCTTCCGCTATTAACAAAATGGTATGGACAAAAAATTACAGATAATATATATATTTTTTTTTTACTTCAAGTATCTCGTAACTATTCACAAACCTGCAGTTCTATTTACAAATATCAGCATCAGTTATCAAAATAGTTGCTTTAAAAGGCCAATAGGGTAAGATTAAGATTCTCAGTTAAAACGTTCCTAATTAAAAGCTTCTTTCTTAGATTTTTTTTTTAAGTAGGTTTATTCAAACATGGTAGATACTTTACAGATTTAGCGTCATAGCTACAATCTCACTTGATGTTATGTGACGATATAGCCCTAGACGGTGGACACGCTAAGCCTATTGGAAACTCTGGTTCTCAAGTGCAACTGCTAGAGGACGCCTATAGGTATTTGCCAGCAGATTTTCAACTTGAGGGTAGTAGCCAGAGATTAGTCTCTGTAATCATGGAAATTTCAAATGTCACCGTGGTACATTTGAGTGAGTATTATTGGATAATTGGCACCTGATGAGCCTCCAGATGCCCCTCACTCCTTTGTAGAAACTGGGATAATAAATACCGCGGTAATAAAAAAGGGTGGTAGTTAACCAGGAGGCCATTAAAAATAACAATAAAGCCTTACCACCATGCCGTGGTTTCTATACTGAAATCTCAGGCTCATTGCAGGTAGATTCAAACTCACGTCCATTGACGCGACGTCCGTCCACATTACCAACTAAGCCATTATCGCTTCAAATGTATAGTCTATGGTAACATCAAAATATTTTACGGAAATTTTAGGATCATTATGGCTTGCGTTTCCATCACATGACAAGATATTCACAGTAAACTCTTACTGTAGCAGGAACTTCGCATTTTCCAACAATTTATCAGTACTCAATTAAGAATTATGTAAAGTGTTATATTCCTTGTGAATTTTAATATATAACCGCGAAAATGATGCTTACGTTGTAGGGATGCGCTATCTGTTATCGATTTTGTAGCTTTTTTATTTTTAACTTGAGGTTAAGCGTTACGACCATAATCTCACCTGATCTTAAGTGACGATATAGCCCAAATTGCAACTGGCTCTCAAGTGTAACTGCCGCAACACACCTATTGATATTTGGCGGCAGATTTTCAACTTGAGGGTGGCAGCTAGCCAGGCGAGCATAAGAATAAGCCCTACCACCATGCTATGATTTCCTCACGATGTTTTCCTTCACCGAAAGCTCAAGCTCATTGTAGGTGATTGGATTTGGACTCACGTCTTTTAATGCGAAGTGGTACACACTACCACAGCGCTATCATCGCTTCGGACTGAATCCACATTAGTGATATGAGTTTTGGGTGATAAAGTACAATTAAATCGTTCAATTATATAGATATCAATCTTGTATAGGGTAATTGGATATAGAGTCGAAAAGTACCTACGGAAAGTACCAAAATCCTGTCCAAATAATTTGCTACATGTGATATTACATTTATTACCCAATTAAAAATGTGTATTTGTAATGACCCAATTACAGAAAATTATGTTTGACTTAATTGCAACTCATAGTAAGTTGGTTAAAAGTGTAACTGGGCGATAACATACAAATGTTGCTTCCAAGTAAGTAGTGATCCGTATTAAATTAGGTTTTGTATGTGCATAGCACAAAAATTGTGTCCATCTGAATTGCGAGCTCTAGTAAATCGGGTAGTTGTACTGTTTGTACTAAAAAAGTACAAAAATGCTGTCCTACAAAACAGAAAAAAAAACCAATTACTTAGTTTTTGTACGGATTTTCAGCTGTCTTTCAAGAAAAATGTCAGGAATAAAAAAAAACAAAATATAAATGTTGTAATTAATAACAAACAAAAACGAATAAGAAGCAATGAACTAATTGATAATTAATTAATTATTCATCTGAACCTCGTTACATGCATTTCACATGCATTTCACATGCATATTCAAGCTTACGCGCGAGTTTTTAAAATAAGCTACTTTTGCTGCCGAATTTCAGGAAAATTGCTCGCTAGCCCAGGGGTTTTTCTAGGAAAACTTATTTTCAGATCTGGTAATGCTAGTATGAGGTCAGACGATACGACAATAATTTCTGATTCAATCGCAACCTCCATACACTAGATTCAACAGCATAATGCCACTATTAGGCACGCGACAGTTGGAAATCAGGTGATGTATATTGAGCGATCGCGAACTATGCAAGTTGCTTTGATACCGATCAATAACCAATACCTCGATGATAGTTAAAGTTTATGAATCTTTCTTTATACTGTCTACAAGCCACAGGGCTGTAACATTTCGGTAGTACATATAAAAAAAATAAAAAAATATCTTGCAAACAATTTCCAATAAACCAAATTAAAATAGAATTCAGCAGGTCAATTGCATTCCGAGAAATTTCTTATTATTTCGAACTCGTGTTACAGACCGTGGAGATTTACTTACAATAGATTAATATTTTTATAAAATCTCGTCATTACAATTTAAATTTATAAACTAATTTTTAAACAAACATGTAAATATCAATTTTAATCCATAAAGATATTTTTAATTATACGTGGTAGGTATTTAAACCTATTTATATTATATTGATTATAAAGAGACGATCAATGATAAAGTTATCACTATAAAAAGATGATCAACGACCAATCTAACAATACGGTACTTATAACAAAAAAACAAAAAACAATTTTAAAATTGTGTGACTGTCCATTTTTTACAGTTAAACTCTGAGATGTCTTAATCAATTGTGACTGAACCGTCAGCAGAAGTTACAAGGAGTAACTTAGATTACTTCAATTCAAACACACATGATCGAATTCGCGGACGCAGTTACTTATATTATGTTACTTCATGACTGTACGTACCCTCGAGTTTGGACGAGTTTATTACGCAGTAATATTTTCGCTCGGTGATTATTATATTGTATGATTTTTTTAAATAATATTCAAGTTTCTTATAGTCCATCAATTGCGGAATGAGATGAGTATCCCGTGCGTGAAGTTTCATAAAAATCGGCACAGAGGTTATTCAATTAAACGGGAACACGTAATGTCTCGTTTATGATAAGTATTTATCTATATTAATATAGGTTGGAAAAGTTTCTCTATATGTTTATTTGAAATCGCTTATCCTAGGAACTACTAGTCAAATTTAAAAAAATTGCATTGCATTTGATAGAAGAATCATTGAGGAAGATTTTAGACTATTTAACATCATGCTATCACCAATAGGAACAAGCTAAATTGAAAAAAGTAAAAAAAACGAGCAAAAGGTAATGAATAATTTCTGGTTCCATACGAACAAAGTTGCCGGCACAGCCAGTCTTATCACATATGTCTATCAGTAAATATTCTAAAAAAAAGATTTACTGGTTTGACATACAATGTTTTCTTCTTTTCCAATAGTTGATTATGAGACCACAGCGTCACCTATCACGTTAAGGCATAGCTTATAAACTCCATAAATGGGTACACATACTAACGTGTCAATTTGCTTTCAGTCAAGCAAGTAGACGTTAATAATTTATGCGTTATAAATTGTCCTATATGTTAAAAAATGAAAATAAAAAAAACAAGAAAAATATCTTTATTTAACATAAATTACTCACACAATTTATATCCTGTTAGTGCCATGAATGTGCCAGTAAGAAACAATAAAATATTAGATAATAATAAAAGCATACATTCATAAATTAAAAAACAGAAACATAAAATAAGAAACTATTAATTTTCTACAATGTTATAAGCTAAAACTTTAAAAGAATAATCACATACACACGCACACACACATCATATATACATTAACAGTGAATTGTTGTTAATTGTTTAAATTCATTACCTATGTATCTATCTTGAGGGTATTGGAGAATTTAAACCAAATATTAGTTATCACTGAGTCGAAATTCATCAACTCACCCGTAGTTTCAGAATTATTTATGTACATATACATTCAGTCAAATAAGACTAAATAATATCCCCACGTTGAAAACAAATAGGTACTCTGATTTCACGTTACAGTCGACTGTCTTCTTAATGTAACCTATTAAGAACAGGTTACCGACAGTTATTTTTCACTAACGCTATTTTAAGTATCGTTATTTTTTATCCCCGTAACGTCACATCACTATAGGGTTTCGTGTTAATATTCATTGCCGTAATTACCGGGGCCCCGCGCACCAGCACTTCGGCGTCGGCGTCTCTGAAATTTCAGCCACTCGTCCAGCTTAAGCGCTTTATTATTTATGAACAGCTCAATATGAATTTTTTGCGTAAGTACATTATCGCGCTATCTCGTATTATCGAAGCGGCGGTGTTGTGTTTTATTACAGCGAGAAAGAAAAAAAAAACGTTCTTCGTAGCCATATAGTATTGCAGTTATTGCAAATATGTATATTCGATATTATTTTGAAGCGATGATATCGTGAGTTCGAATCCAAGCACCTACAATGAGCTTGAGCTTTCGGTGAAGGAAAACATCGCGAGGAAACCATAGCATGGTGGTAGGGCTTTTTCTAATGCCCGCCTGGCTAGCTACCACCGTCGAGTTGTAAACCTGCCGCCAAATGCCAAATAGGTGTGTTCCGGCAGCTGCACTTGAGAGCCAGTACCTCCTCAGGTTTAGCGTGTCTACCAACTTGGGCCGTATCGTCACTTAAGATCAGGTGAGATTATGGCCATAACGCCTAAACCTTAAGTATAAAAAAAAATCTTCTTTTGATATTTATAATTGCACTATACATATATTTTTATCGACGTAGAAGTCAAAATATTTGATGGTGAACTTAGTTTGAGAAATAATAGTTTAAAAAATTAAAAAAAAAAACAAACACGCTTTTCTGCCTTCGTGGTCACGAGGCAAACTCTGACCACGAAGGCTGAAAAGCTTTCGTAACGCCGGGATCAAAATTAATAAATAACCGCGATAAAATCCGTTTAAAATAGTTTTATTTCAATAAATGTATGTAAATCAGCGTGTTAATAAAAGTAGTTAGGGGCTCAGTCAGCGATTGTGGTAGCGAACTGTAAATGCCGGTAGGTGGTAGTGGGATACAAATATCTATAAACTTTTTATAATTTAATATTACGCCGGTACTGTAAGTATCCTGGTATATAAATGTAGTGTAACTGTGGTGTTCGCGATTCAATTAGGTATAGCTCAACAGTTGCTATAAACGGAGATATATAAGGGAATTTTGCCTACACTAATTGAGTTACCGAGGGCTGCAGAGTCGACTCCCGGAAAGGGCAATTATTTATGTGATCCACAAATAGTTGTACTAAAATAGGGCGTTAATTTGGGCACATTAATTGTGATGTTATAAAGTTGTAAAAAAAAAGTGAATTTGATTTCATACGCGTTATAGTCGAGGTTATATAAAGCCAAATGCATAGTTTAAAATAATACTTCCATCCAACTTCGCTTCGATTCAGTGCTCATCGATAAAGTGCAAACGATTTCGCAAAGGAACCATAACTTCGTATTTCCTTTTCACTATGCACGAGCGGTTACCTATTTCCGTTTCCGTTTAACACCTTTTCTAAATGCACTTTATATATTTTTAAATTTAATACCTTTTTCCAACCTTTTTTTTAAATCTTACCCACTTTTATGTCCAAAGATACACGATCCCCATCATAACGTATATCAACTTACCGACAAGAAGTAAGTTATAATATTGATAAGTTTAAGTTCTAACAAAAGTTAAATAATTCAAAGAAACTTGAATTAAATTTGAATTAAATCAATATTTTGGTACCGTGATATATAATTTCTGGCGAAATGTACTACTAATTAATTTTTGAAGCGACGATGGCCCAGTTGTAATATTGTATGAACACTGCGTCAATGGACGTGAGTTCATATCCCTGCAGTGAGTTTGAATTTTCCGTGACGGAAAGCATCATGATGAAAACATAGCATGGTAGTAGGACTTGCCCTACTTAAATCTGGCTTTTCCTTGCTTAAAATCTGCCACCTGTAGGTATTATGCTAACTATAGGTGTGTTTCGGCAGTTTCACTTGAGAGCCAGTTCTACTAGATTTAGCGTGTCCACCATTTTGAGCTACACTGTCATATAACATCAGGTTAAGTATAAAAAAGTAATGAACTAATTATTTTTATCACGCGGATACACATACACACACACACATGCACATACACCCATAGACATACACACAAAAACGCATGAAAATATATTAAAAACATATAAAACGAATTTTTAAGTTTTCTTACAACTTCTAATTGATACGGCATAGCAACAGCTTCAAGAAAATTTAAACTGCATCCTGTGTTAATTCTATATTAGATAAACTTGAATGTTTTATGTATAAATATAACAAATCTGCATTTGAACCAAATCGGGACGTACTCTGCTATTGATATAAAGTCAATATTTTTTGTTACAATTTCTGTCAGTGTAAATTCGATAAATTTAGCCCGAGTTTCATATAATACTAAAGCGTTAATATATTAGATACTTTGCATTCCGTTATGGTCATAATCTCGCCTGATATTAGGTGACAGTATAGCCCAAGTTGGTAGACATGTTAACCTGTGGAGGAACTGGCTCTCAAAAACGCAATTAATCCTGCTGAAAGGGGGGTAAAAGTAACAATTCATTTATTAATGAATTTTTAAAAGAGTTTTGTGCAATTTTCTTCTGTAGCAGATGACTGAACTTAAAAATGTGCCTTGTTTTATCTCGCTGTTGTATTAGAGTGCAAAAAATTGCGTACCAAAAACAAGGTTTATTTGACTAACGTCGATGATTGAGTAAAAGCAAATGTCAAAGTTGATTCAAATCACACCCCAGTACTGGTTTTCTTCCTTTTAAATATTTCTCAGTGCTTAATCTCTAATTTATAGGTATGAACATAGAGCCGCAGACATAATTGTTTTGTAAAATCATTGCTTTCAGGATCATATATTATATGTTTTTTCTAGTATAATGTATGATTCTTCTTTTATCAAATATACTACCTTTTACCCGTGGCTTTGCTCATTTTAAATTATTAATTTATTCAAAAATATAATTCCGGTACCTGATATTTTAAATAAATTCTATCGAAGGAAACTGGCCTAAGTATATTAACAGTGATTTGTGCTCGTAGTCATGCATACACGGACCGCTCAGTATTTTGATGATAATTGCTTACACATAAAAGATAGATATACACTGTCCTGAGGTTTTTGGTAGAACTATATAAGACGAACATTTCTTATACGTTATATACGTGTAGTTAACGGTTTTTGCAGCGCACGCTAGAATAGCTCGTGGAGGGTAGAATTTTTTCCTACTTACTTGACACTTGTCGTTATATTTTGGACAATTCAATGAATATCTTTATAAATTATAGCCTGTGAGTTGTTCCGACGCATAAGCTACATACTTGTAAAGTTTCATCAAAATCCATTCAGTAGTTTTTGCGTAAAAGAGTTACAAACGTCCATACAAACTGTCGCGTTTGTAATATTGGTAAGGATGATTTTACCTCTACCCACTTTGGTTCATATCGCCACAAACCTAAAGTTAAAACTGGTAGGGCGTACCACAGGCTTTAAGCCCGCACTGCACACACTGATTGTATGTAAAAGTGTACTAAATAAAAAGAAAACAAATTTTAAATTCTTCCAAATTTTAATTTTCAAACTAGGCGCGTCTTATTCCAAGGACATGTCTTTTCCTCAAGTAAAATAGAGATACCGAAACAAAGCTCTCAAAATGTACAGCGTTTTCGGAGGAACAACCAGAGAGGTTCAGTTCGTATCTGAGACACGATGAATGAACACAAAAGCGACAGACAACCTTGGCGACCTCAAAAGAACGTCATCGTTGTCATTTCCATTTTCTCGTTGCACCGCCGTCTTATTATGCGGCCGCAAAATCAGCGGATTTCGTGTAGTCATTTATTCAAATAAATTATTGACTCTGTCTTATAATATGTGTTATAAAATGTGTATGAATAGCTAATAAAAGATTTAGAAGTTTTTATTTTTATATTTTAGGGTCTCAGCGTTATAGCCATAATCTCACATCTTCTTAATTGACGATACTGCCCAAGTTTGTGGACACGCTAAACCTGTGGTGGACTGGGTCTCAAGTGCAACTGCCGGAACACACCTATTGGTATTTGGCGGCAGATTTTCAACTTGTGGGTGGTAGCTAGCCAGGCTAGGCATTAGAAAAAGATTTACCACCATGCTATGGTTTCCTCACGATGTCTTCCTTCACCGAAAGCTCAAGCTCATTGTAGGTGGATCATTGCTGATAACTTTAACATCGATATATGCTTGTTAAGGGATTAGACCGATCAATTTTCTTCTTCACTTTATTTTATAACCTTGTAGTTAGTGTTAAAGCCTTAGTGCTATTAATAGTAAAATAATTAGAAAAAGATTGGATTCCCACTTTGAGATATTTCTCAAATTTTCAATAAATATTACAGTTGAATTTCTATGACTACGCGAATAGGCTTTTAAAGATGATATATCGTATCGCCTCTCGTACCTTCTTGGCATGTCACCCGGTGTATTGGACTCGACAGGAACTTACAAACTAAACCCATACCTACAAAAGTATTACGGAAACCCTATATTCCTTCCAATATGTCAAAAACCAGTAAACCCTTTTGCATTATACGCACTTAGTAAGTATTTTGAAATAACTGATAACATTTCCTGTATATACATCGATTTCAATACAAATTTGAAGACATATCAAGCGGGTTTTTATGTAAAAATTGGATCAATGGATCAATATGTGAACGGTGTTGATGTTTGGGATTAACAATACTCTGTGTCCATCTGCTAAAACCTTACAATATTATTGGTGCAATTGTTGAAGTAAAACTTCTTTACGCACGCTTGACTTGGGCAGTAAGCCGGTGAATGCGTCACGAGAGCGTTACAAAAAGTGTTACCGGGCGAGACGGACGGAAGTTGAGAGGGAGATATAAGTTAGTGAAGATAGAAAGAGAGAGAGTAACGTTTCGTATATTACTGTAGAGACAAGAGAGAGAGAGAGAGAGTTGCGAGCACACATTTTTCTTCTCTGAATCTCTTATAGCCAAAGACGTTTTACTTCACTTCAATCGTGTAGTCTAAAGCACACTAATTTTATATAAAAATGTGTATCTAGAAATGATGAACACGGTCGAGTTTCTTGCCGGTTCTTCTCGATGACTGGTATTTAGTTTTGATGTTTATAATCGGCTTCTCAGGACCTTAATAGAATAAATATTTTGATTTTAAATCGCGTTTTCAATGCCTCAACCGCAACGGTATATACTCTCACTTGTTTCCTTTATAACAGACCGGGCAAAGGCTTCGTTCTTATTTCCGGTTCGGCGGTCGCGACGCCACTTCCGTGGAACGTAACGCAGCGCGCACATATGCACGCCTACGAATGTTTCGTTTTCCTTATAACACCTGTATTTAATTAATATCCGTCTGTTTGTTTTCATTACATCGCGTAATTTAGATATACGAAATATACTCCGGATTTGACTGAATTTCTTTTCAAATTTAGATAGTTTTTCTCTCGACTGCGTTTGAGGTTAGTTATAGGTTGTACTGATAATTCAGCGTGCTAACACTCCAATACAGGGATGAGGAAGTTATTCATAATAAATCACTGGTTTTTGTTCTACACGATTTGATTATATATTAACGATTTCATACACTAACAAATATAGTATTTTATATAACTATGAATACACACTTTTTAATTTATTTTAGAGAGTTTTAACATGTTAGCTCTAACATAACGAAATAATACTGGATATTTAAAAAAAAATTATAATCTTTCCAATGTTGTTGCAAGTTCTTTCCAAGTCAAATAGCAGAATAACCTATAAGAACATCAGAAACATTTTCTAAAATACAGTTATGGAGAAAACTCTGGTATATTTTTTTCCTTATTGGCTCTTATATACAATGTCTCCCTGTACACGCATCATTTTAAAACTAATGGATTGTTGTATGAAAGAGCAATGGATTTTTCCATGCGGTACACAGGAATTTAATCTGTATATAAAATAAAACTGTAAAGGTAGAAAATCGTACATATGTGTGTTTTAGCTTGTGCGTGCGCGTGTGTGTGTGTGCGTATGTGTGCGCGTGTAGTTAGTCTCGCTGAAATTCAGAAATGACTAAACCGATTTCATTCGTTTTTAAAGGGTTGTTTAATTTTGTAATCAATAAACAACGTTCAGATTTTTTTAGTTTGCATAATGGTAGATACCCGTGCATAATGATTTATACTCCCCATCATAAAACTTGCTATTTATATATTTAAGTTGTTTATATTAACCAAATTTAACAACAAATCAAATCTTTTATTTCGACCTTAGATGTAAGCAAAGGTGCGGATTGCACTATGTAATATATTCACAAAATTATACACTGCAGATATACCCCCGTATATTACGCATGATGTGTCGTGAGCTCTACAGGGTAGTCTTACGAAGCGTTGCTAGCTACAGGATACCGATGTGAGCGAATACCCCCCGCAGCACACTCCGCATGTAATGGCGAAGTCCGCCTTATCGCTAACTTGTAAACTAAGTATAACAATTAAAAACCACTGATAAAACAAGACATCCCCCGCATACACAAATATATACACTACGCTATCAACAAATACAAACATCGCAACTACGTATAACATGCAAAGCTATGTATAACATGCACACCACACTTAATACATACATCTTAATAAAATTATTAAATATCTAACTGTACATATTTCTATTCTTATCGTATCTAACTTACACATTACTATTATAAATAATTTACAGTATCCGCACTTAAAATACTAATACACCACAATGATATACAAAAGATTGTGTTCAACTCTCAAGCAGCGAAGTAAGATCAGTTCCGAAAATAAATGAACAGAACCGATCAGCCTGCTTACCCACCTACCTAACCTACACATGACAGACGGAAGATTAGAACCGACCTACCTAACAACCCTACACATAGCAAAAAAGAACAGAACAGAATCCACAGGCCGACCGACAAAATAACTGATCCTCACACAATGACACTTGAACACACCCTGTTTTTCATACTGAGGGCTAATGATTTATATACACCTGCAGATCAACTGATGGTGTGCATCGCTCTACTTCCGTTATTAACTCCATAACGTTTTGGCGATATTTACATACTGCTATCTATAGAGAAATTGTTGTACGTATTCAGGAATATGGAAATAAGGATGAAGAATTGCCTATGAGATTTTAATTTAACAAAAATTCCAAACGATAATCATAAGTTTTAAATTAAATAAATTAGCACATTGGCGCTAGTTTACCATAAGAATTAAATGTAGTAAATGTTGAAACTATCTATATTCATGTTAAAAGTAAATTTACATATAAACTGATATGAAATCTTCCTATATTCTTTATAATATACGTATAAATAGGCAAAAACAGAACAGATCAGTAGATTTTCGCCTCTTCTGTTTGTCAAGTGACTTCCTTTTTTTGCTCGGTAATTATTAAGGAACTTCAATGTTATGAATAAACAAATTTCGGTAACAGTGTTTTCCCATCTTGGCAATAAATTCCTCTAATCTCCAATAATATAATTATATGTTCGAATTTCGATCGCTGAACGAAAATTAGTTATTTTTAAATATGCGTGTTAACATAGAATGCCTAACTAAAGCTACATCCGATATTTTATAGACACTATTATTATATTTATTTCTAGAAAAAAATATATTAATACATTTCACGTTTTGAATTGAAATAACACATAATTTAATATTACGTCAGCTCCCGACAGTACATGAATAGATTTGTTTTTGCATTACGTTTGTCAGCAATATGATCTGTGGAGTGCGGAGATGTTATATTTTTAACTTCTCATCCGCATCATGATGTTTTCCATACACGTTGTTATTAGTATAGAAAAGGACGCACTGCGCGAAACATATAGAAAATAAGTATTACTTTCGAAGTATAACACAATATGTTTCATACTAAGGGAACGAAGTCGCGGGCACAGCTAGTGTATATGATAAAACTGATTGAATAACATAAATGCGAGCTTATCCAAAGCGATGTCATTTACCCAGAACTTTGCATAACCGGTACGATCTCACGGCAAACACACATCGCCCGCAGACGGAGCGCACATATTAAAATTTTTCCCTCAAACATGTCCTTACAGATGATTTTCCAATGCAACATATTGTTTTTTGAAGTTTCCTCCTTAAGGATCGATTTTCATATGGAATACTAGTATGAAATATTTACAGGTAAATTAAAGCAGGCAACGAGGCGAATTTTATATCTATCCATGGATTCACGGTGGAGGAGCCGGATCCATCTGTGGCAGAGAGGGAAACTTCGAACAGTTCCCGGGACTTGTAACAATGTTGTTGTTTTAAGAGCACCTTTTCGACGCGAGTCATGCTATGTTATGTTTTTTCGTAATAAACCATTCATTTTGAAATTACGTTTGAAAGACAATCGTACCTATGGATTAAAATTCAACCGTGCATTGGTACATACGTCATTTTTTTTATTGCTTGTAAAGTTTGGATGCAATCTTACGTGATGTTATGTGATTATGATAGACCACGTTTGCGATATGCAGATGTCAGAAAATATAGTTTATTTTAGACATAATGTACCTACACAATTTTAATGTGATAGCTGGTCAGGCGGTGATCAGAATTCCTCCACGGTCTACATGTAATTACAAAGTGATTCCTGGTATCTGGTAAATAAGGAGGTTATAGGGTTACTGTGGGCAATCTCGAGAGGGTTTATTGCTGGTTCACAATTGACATAAGTGCTGATTATTATTTTTTTTGTTTTTTTATAGGTAAGGTTTATCGTTATGGCCATAATCTCACCTGTGAAGGAACCGGCTCTCAAGTGCAACTGCTGGAACAGACCTATTGGTATTTGGCGACAGGTTCTCAACTTGAGGGCGGTAGAAAAAGCCCTACCACCATGCTATGGAATCGTCACGATGCTTTTCCTACACCGAAAGCTCAAGCTCATTGTAGGTGGTTGGATTCGAACTCACGTCCCTTGACGCAAAGTCGTGCACACAACCATTGAGCTATCATCGCTTCATCACCAGTGGCGGTGTACCCGTTTATTGAGATGTTGTAGCGGGGCCAGCATAATTTATTTTGTCGTGATTAATTTTTTTTTTTTTGTTTATTGTGACATCAGTCTATATAGCTAACTCGCTAATGTAAGACTCAATTCGAGCGATGATAGCTCACTTGATAGTGTGTACGGACGCTACGTCAAGGGACGTGAGTTCGAATCCACTTCACCTACAATGAGTTTGAGTTTTTGGTGAAATAAAATATCGTGATGAAACCATAGCACGGTGGTAGGGTACTTTCCAATGCATGCCTGGCTAGCTACCACCCTCAAGCTGAAAATCTGTCGCCAAACACCTATAGATGTGTTTCGGCAGTTGCAATTGAGAGCCGATTTTAGCCGAAATTTAGCGAGTTCACCAGCACATAATATCAGGTGAGATTGTGGCCACAACGCTAAAATTCAACTATAAAAAAAACAACCGACACAAAGTAAAAATCAAACTCACTACAGGAAATCACAGATTACACAAATAATCGTCTTAAGCGGGACTCGAATCCCAGCACTTCGGAGCGGAGGTTGCAGCGAGACAACTGCTTTAACCGCTAAACCATGCGTGTAGTAATTTTTTACCTTTAAAATCAGTGTTTCACCTATCGCATTATCTAAAAGTAACTGTCTCCGCGACTTCGTTCACGTAATACTAAAAATTATGTAACAATTTTTACCCTTCTTTTAACTTTCTTCGATACAGCTTTGATCCTATTGTTGGTGGAGTAATCTTAAATAGCAATATCGATATCGAAACTTACTAAAGCTAGATTTCATTAAAGACCGCCATATTTTGAATACTAGAAATCGCGATAAACTGGTCACTCCCTATTTTAGACTAAGTAAGTAAGTAACAGGTTTTTAGGTAATAGTGTCAGGTTTTATAATAAAGTCCCAAAGCACATTACAGAATTGCCGGACAGTAGATTCAAGAACCATGTCAAACGGGTTTTGATGTCAAAAGGCTATTATAGGGTGGATCAATATGTGAGCGATCGTGATGTCTGGAATTGACGCCCCTCTCTGTACAACCGCTATTAACTACTGTAACACATTAAATTATTGTATACAAGGATAAGAATAAGACTTAAGAAAAGATGCAGATCGAGTTTGCTTGCTAGGATCGGGCTCGAGCGCCCTCCGCGCTCGCCTCCCTAGTATAGGTAAAGCTGTAAAAGCTTCTAAGGCTACCAGTGTAGGTCCCAACAAAAAAAAAAAAAAAAAAGAGATTGCTAGGATATCCTGAGAGACTCCCAAGCGAGACTGATCATTCGGAAGTAGTTGTCATTTTACGAATAAAAAATGAGTTAACAAAATACTTTTTTTCCTAGTGTATCCCCGTTACTCTTATATGTATTGATATAAATCGTTAAAGGTAAAACCGAGCAAGTGTTAACCTAATGTTGATAGAACTCTTCGTAAAGGACTAATATGTTTGATTGACAAACGATATACGATCAAGCCACGACGTCAGGCAAACGGCAGAGCTGTTTGTACAGCGTGCGGGTACATTATAGATTATAGATTAGCAACGCAAGTGTTAGCATTCGAGTGTCGAGGTAAGCCGTAACATACACAATCATGGCCGTCATCAAGCATTATACACTAAGCTCGTTTCAAATGATCAATACCCATTAAATCAACTTTTTCTTGTAACGAATGTTCGCCCATTGGTCGAAAATCGACCATAATTAATCAAAATTATAAGTTTTAACATTATGAAGGTTCCGTTGTCAAAAGCTCGTTTTAATATAAAGGGTTATATTTGACATTCAGTAAATACAAACAATATTAATCTACAATTCATTCTCAATTTGAACACAGACTTTAGCAATATACTAAAGAGTATATATGCGTGTGTGTGTCAAATGCATGGTAGTGTGTGTAATGTTTTTTTTATTTATATTGATTTAATGTATTTTTTTTTGCATAATTACAAAAAAATATCATTCTTAATTCTCCTCCATCCGAGCTATTTCGTAAAAAAAGGTACAAAGTTTTTGTTTCTCGTATTAATATATAGATATGTCAAAATAACTCTATTTAATATGTATTTAAGTCTAAATCGCTGAACCATAGATGAATTTAAATACAAAAGCAGATCGGACATAAATTTTGACGCGACGATAACCCAGTTGCACTAAAAATTTATGCACACGAACGCCGCGTCATAGGACGTCGGTTCGAATCCACCTACAATGAGCTTGAGCTTGCGGTGAAAGGAAACATGCTGATGAAACCATAACATGATGGTAGGATTTTTCCTAATGCCTAACTGACTAGCCACCACTCTTAAGTTGAAAATCTACCGCCAAATACTATATGTGTGTTCCTGCAGTTGCACTTGAGAGCCAGTTTCTGTATCAGGCTTCCACGAAAAGGTTATAAAGTGTTAAAAAAATCTAGCGGTGCTTCAAAAAATATCAAGAATACTATGCTGAACGAAGCCTCTCATGCACCAGATTTAGCAGAAACTTTAACCATTAGTTACGTTTGTATTCCTCACTAATATTGTAAACGTGTAAGTGAGTTTGCTTGTTACGCTTTCACCATTAAATCGATTATGATGAACTTTGGTATAGAAACAGACGGGAAACAGGAAACGGTGATAGGTTACATTTTCATTCGAGCAACTTACTGAAAATGGGATAAATTCGTTCGAAACTTTTTATAGCGTCTTCCGATTCACAAAATCAATATTAACCCAAGCTAAGACGCACGCAGGTAAAAACTATACGGGAAAAATCGCTCGCCTAAGCCTAATATAGTTATTTCTCTATTGACAGGCTCCGGCGGTCTTCCCGGCGTGAACGGAGGCAGCAGCGGTGAGGTGGTGCGTCCAGAACGACCCTACTTCGATGACGTCTCGCCCCGGAATGTAACCACTGTGGTCGGTCAGTCAGCGGTCCTTCGGTGTCGAGCTAAACACATCGGTAACCGAACGGTAAGCGCGTTACTCATTCAGAGTAAAAGTTTAACTTTTTTTTTTAATAATTTATAGCTTTTTGCATTAAGCTGGTGAACACGTTAGACCTGCGGAGGGTCAGGTACTCAAGTGCACCTGCCGGAAAACACTTATAGCTTTGCTGGGAATCTTGGACTCATTAGACACACCACAACACTAGGTTAACGGGGTCCTGGGATATGGGACAACCACTTGGCTTATTAACATAAGTGTGCTTCCTTACACATCAAAATACATATTATTGATAGATAGGTCTTCTATAGAGAAATAACTACGGAATCTAGAGGCATATTTAGTAAGAATTTATTAAGGTAATTTATCCGCAAGCACCTCATGTAACACGGTGTTGGATCACCATAAGCCGGGGCATAAATTGTTACGAGCGATTATTACAGTAATAATTGTTATTTAGGGCTGACACCGAATAACTTCCTCAATAACTTTGCAAAAGTTTTTTTTTATACGTTATTATCACAGTCACAAGTGAGGAAACCATAGCATGGTGGTAGGGCTTTTTCAAATGCCTGCCTGGCTAGCTACCACACTCAAGTTGTAAACCTTCCGCCAAATACCACTAGGTGTGTTCCGGCAGCTGCACTTGAGAGCCAGTAGTTCTACAGGTTTAGTGTGTCTACCAACTTGGGCCGTATCGTCACTTAAAATCAGGTGAGATTATGGCCATAACGCTAAACCTTAAAGTATAAAAAAAATGTGACCCAAGATTTTGGATACGTAAATATTAATCTAATAAAAATACTGCCTCGGAACTGCCGGAGCACACCTTTAGCTAATTGAAGGCAGATTCAACTTGCAAAACAACAACCAAGCGCGTATTACAAAAATCCTACCACCATGCAATGGTATCATCACAATGTTTTCGTTTAATAAAAGCTGAAGCTCATTCCAGGGATTCAAACTCACGTTCATTGACGCTGTGTGCACGCCATCAACTGAGCTATCATGGCTTCAAAATTGTCTGTTCCTATTTCATTTATCGTTGCACAGCAAACCTTTTTACTGTATCCATTTATAAGGGCATTAAAAACCTAAACCCAACGACAACCACACAGAGAAACGACTTGTCACAAGTCCTTAATAGGCTTCGAGTATATCAGCAACAAAGTATACGAACACAGCAAACTAAAATATTGTAACTGAAAATGCATACTATACGGAATTATGTTAGATTTGTGACAGCCCTTAATAAGACGGGATCTCGTGGAGACATTGTCTCGGTATAATTACTATCTCAGTCATTAACATCTTGATTACAGCTATGTGTATACATTTAATGGGTAATTAGTGACTCTACTTATTTATGTGAAAACATAATATTATAGAAGAAATACCTTGATCGTCTCCTAATTATCTCTCCTCTTTATTGAACTCACTATTAGCTGTAGTGTAAAGAATGTAAGAAGGAACAATACAAAAAAATACTATCTAGTTTTTTTTTATACTTAGGGTTTAGCATTATGGCTATAATCTTACCTGATCTTAAGTGACGATACGGCCCAAGTTGGTAGACACGCTAAAACCTGTGGAGGAACTGGCTCTCAAGTGCAGCTGCCGGAACACACCTATTGGTATTTGGCGACAGGTTTACAACTTGAGGGTGGTAACTACCCAGACAGATATTAGAAAAAGCCCTACCACCATGCTATGGTTTCCTCACGAAGTTTCCTTCACCGAAAGCTCAAGTTCATTGTAGGTGCTTGGATTCGAACTCAAGTCCCTTGACGCGAAGTCGTACTCTCTACCACTGAGCTATCATAGCTAAGTTTTGTAATAGAAAGTATAAAAAAATATTTCGTATCGTCGAATTTAAGCACTAAATAGTACGTATTTGATTAATTTTCTGAATAGATTATATTTTTCAAATACAATATAAATAATCAAAGAGCTGTCATGTTTGTTTAATAGATTATATAAAGATAGGACCTCTACATGTTGCTGGCTTACTAATGAATGTACATTAAAAAAAAAACCCTTACAAATTTTGCCATAGCATGGTGGTGGGGCTTTTTCTATTACCAACCTGGCCAAGTTGACTAAAGTTGAATTACCGCCAAATACCGATAGGTGTGTTCTGTTAGCTGCACTTTATCAGACCCTTCACCAGGCTCAGCGTATTCACGATCTTGGATCATAACGTTAAACCTATCAACTATAAAAAGGTGCTATTTTCGAGAGTAACTGAAATAAGTCTTCGTTACGCGCGATTGAAATCGCGGTCACAGCTACTTCAGTATAACCGAGCAAACGTGTTTCCTATAAAACAGCGGATAACCCCTCGAAAAACAATATATTATTATGCACCGGAGGACACGTCACGCGATTATTTATTCTCCAGAAGGGGCGAGGTCCTTGCGTCATTAATATGGAAGGCATTGGCCCGTGACTGAGGGGATATCGAGGGCCAGTCCTATTGACGTTGAAAAATGATCCTCTCGTCTAGCGTATGTCACAGATATTAGAGATTATATACGTTCACTCGTGGCTGAATACCTTTTAAACAGGCTTCGAAAATTATGAATATAAAGTGACGAAGCTACATCAATAATAAAACGTAAGTGTGTGTTGGTCAGTTTTCATCATTAACTACAATAAAAGCAATTGGAACTCATTTCGAACTACGCGCCAATATAAGTGAGTTTCAGTGAAGGAAAACATCGTGATGAAACCATAGCATGGTGGTAAAGTATTTTCTACACCCTACACAACCCTACACAACCTCACAGATATTAGATATTATATACGTTCACTCGTGGCTAAATACCTTTTAAACAGGCTTCGAAAATTATGAATACAAAGTGACGAAGCTACATCAATAATAAAACGTGTGTGTTGGTCAGTTTTCATCATTAACTACAATAAAAGCAATTGGAACTCATTTCGAACTACGCGTCAATGTAAGTGAGTTTCAGTGAAGGAAAACCTCGTGATGAAACCATAGCATGGTTGTTAAAGTATTTTCTACACCCTACACAACCTACACTTATGTTCCAGCAGTTGCACTTGAGTGCAAGTCCCTTTACTAGGCTTTGTATGTCTATAATCTTGGGACACACCATCACTTAACATCAGATGAGTGTGTGACCAATCGCTAAGCCTCTCCTTGCCCCTACTTATTATAAATACGAAAGTGAATTTGTTCGTTTGTTACGCCTTTACGCCTAAACCGCTGAATAAATTGTGATGATTTTTGGTATAGGGATAGATGGGACCTTGAAGACGATGATAAATTTATTTCGCGAAAAAATTGTTAGAAGTATAGAAAAAAAAATAGAATCAACTTTTTACTAAACCTTTTGTTGGGTCATCTGGTCGTAGTGCGGGATAGATGGGACCTTGAAGACGATGATAAATTTATTTCGCGAAAAAATTGTTGGAAGTGTGGTAAAAAAAGAATAAACTTTGTAAGAAACCTTTTGTTGGGTCATCCGGTCGTAGTGCTGTATCAAAGTATATAAAGTTCATACCTTCTTAACGGAGCATATAGAGTCTTGATGAAGTATTTCCGTAATGCAGTTCCAATTTTATCTGTTACTCCATGACGTAAGTCAAAAAACGCTGGCTGTTGTTCACACACTTTTTCCTAGCCAGACATTTTGCTTGTCGTCTACTCACTATGTATACGTTTTTTGTTTATACATAAAAATTGTACTATATATACTTTTATACATAAAAAAATGTACGCAACTTGGAGTATTACTTGGTTTCTGTTTCATCGCAATCGGTTTACTTTATCAAGAGATATCAAGAGATATATTTACATAGTATAAAATGAAATCGCTTCCTCTGCCTGACGGCTGTCTTTTAAACTATTCAAAAGATTTCAATGCAGTTTTCAGCAACAGATAGGCTGATTCATGAGGAAGGTTTATATTTATAATACACATATATTATAGAACAGAAATGCGAAATACAAAGATCACTGGTTCAGCTAGTATTTAATATAAGGTCAATTGCTAATGTCATACTTTTCCAATGCGTAAACCAAAATACAATAACGAAAATTAAAATAGTCTCCCGTAATAAAGAAAAGGTAAGACTCAAGCAATTTTCCTCAAAGCGGTTTCAAAACACAATCATCTATTATACAAACAACAGCAAGATAACATCGTACATCGCAATCCATCCATTAAACAACACAGCGAGGAATATATAAACCGGGCCCCTCTGTCTCCTTAATTTTATCATTTTAAGCCCTGTAAACATTCGGGACGGCGTCTTCCTAAATTAGAGGCCGGCCCGTAGGTACCTCTCACGCTAATTACTAAAACAAAAAGCCGAACAAAGTGCCGAGTTAAATTTATCTTCTAATTCCTCAGTTTTCTTTGGGGTAGTGAAAAAAAAAAAAAAACTCAGCCGGACGTTTATCGTTCGTGATGTTTTTTAATCGAGCCTTCTTTTATTTTCGTTATACAATTGTAGCAGGTGTCATAATGTTTTTATTTATGGGTAAAATGTTGCGGATGTAGTGTGTACGACTTCGCGTCAAGGGACGCGAGTTCGAATCCAAGCACCTACAATCAGCTTGAGCTTTCGGTGAAGGAAAACATCGTGAGGAAACAATAGCATGGTGGTAGGCCTTTTTATAATGCCCGCCTGGGTAGCTGCCACCCTCAAGTTGTAAACCTGCCGCCAAATACCAATAGGTGTGTTTCGGCAGCTGCACTTGTGAGCCAGTTCCTCCACAGGTTTAGCGTGTTTACCAACTTGGACCGTATCGTCACTTAAGATTAGGTGAGATTACGGCCACAATGCTAAACTTAAGTATAAATAAAAGAGTCATTGGAATTCAAATTGTGAATAGCCGAAAGCGGATTACAAATAATTCCGCATCGAATACTCATAGTACCATGTCGATACGATCAGTAGTTTTGATGTGATTGCGCCTCAAACATACATCATTCACAGTATATGTATGTAGAATAAGAAGATATGCCAAGTAACTTTGAAATATATAATCATCGGATCAGTAATAATGTTAGGATGGGATACGAACGTCTTAACAAACCACAGATTCACCGTGCGGGTGCCGGGTACATCGCGAAACCGAATCGTTGTGGCAGAGAAAGGATAACAGGACACAGTGTCCGAGACTCGCGACACAGATGTAGGCTTAAGAAGGCCTCTTTTCGACGTTCGTCAACACACCTCCACCGCTCATGCCTCTCTCCGCCCAGCATAAACATCAAAACAGTGTCAATAATGGAGAAATAAATCTGACGTCCCATCGGGAATGTTCCAGCTACGTATGATCAATACGCCTCAAGCGCCAAGCTTACACTGAACCCAAAGCCGCTCTTGCATCGCGCTTTATACTAATCGGTGTTATAAACTACCCTCCTATAACTTAATTCTGCCATAAAACTGCCATAAAAAATATAACGTAGTAATATTTGTTTGACTCTGAGTAACTGCCAGTCGAATTTCAAAAACTTTAATTTTTATTTGATGGAGTAATAATTGAGTACCAATCGAAAAAAGCTAACAAAAAATGGTAAAAATTTATAATATTTTTTAGTTTCACGCAAACGAAGTCGCGAATACAGCAAGAATGTTATGGACAGTCTGGCACGCCTATTTCAATTTAATAAATTCAATAAGTATAGTCTAGATTTTCATACAGTTTTCACCAATAGACAGTGTGATTGTAATTTTCTCGATTTTGAAGCGATGGTAGCTCAGCGGTAGTGTGTAGGAATGAGAGTTAGAAGTCAACCACCAACAATGAGCTTGAGTTTTCGTTGAAGGAAAATTTCTAGAGGAAACCATAGCATGGTAGTAAGGCTTTTTGTAACGCTCGCCTAGCTAGCTATCACTCTTAAGTTGAAAATCTGGCACTAAATACCAATAGGTGTGTTCCGGCAGTAGCAATTGAGAGTCAATCCCGCCAATAAATGAATGTCATGGGTGTCCATGGGCGGCGGTGATCACTTACCATCACGAGGCTTCCTCCTTTGCCCGCTATTATAAAACAAACAAAATAGCTTTACTAGCATGCGCAGCGTGTATTAAACTAGTTATGTGGCAAAAAAGATGTACTATTGAATGATTCCTTTTAAAACATATCCATTAAACTGAAGTACAGCTATTGAATGTTTATTTTCTATCATTAGCTAAATTACGCGTCCAAATGACGTAGGTTGGTAGACGAAAATAAAAACACGGAAATCAACAAAGCATTTTCAGTAAAATAATACACGTTATCCACCCCGTTATATTATTACTTTTTAATAAACATTTATCCCTCTGAATTTTAGCCAAGGTGAATGTTCACGAAATTTTCTTTCACGAAGATACTTATTACAAAGGGATTTTGAATAATTTAATTGCTCATTAAAACATGATTTATAATGTACATTTTTGATAACAAATGAACTGTGAGATGTCGAATGAAGTCCAACGTAACATAAATAAATGTAAGACGAGAATATCGATTAACTTAGAAAACACTTTAAATTCTATCTAATGTATCTTTAATGTAATGTAATATTTTGTATGCTTTATAGGTTTGGCGTTATGGCCATAATCTCATCTGATATTAAGTGACAATGTGGGCAAATAAGATGTACATGCTAAGCCGAGTAGAGGGACTAACTATTAAGTGCAACTGCCGGAACAGACCTATTGGTATTTGGTGGCAGATTTTGAACTTGAAGGTGGTAGCTAGTCAGGTGGGCATAAGAAAAAGTCGTACCACTACGATATGGATTCCTCACGATGTTTCTTTAGTTTTAATAAGAGATGCACTAGTTGGAGCCTGTTATTTCGTTCGCGTATCTTCCATTAACCGTGCGTAATTTAACAGCCGTTATAAGTGGGTCAACTTATGCGTTATATTTTTTTATAGTTGAGGTTTAGCGTTATGGCCACAACCTAACCTGATCTTAAATGACGATACGGCCCAAGTTGGTAGATACGCTAAACCTGTGGAGGAATATAAACGCAAACCTTCTAGCCCATAGATGACGTAGTTCTGGAGATCTTCTGATGAGTCATTAGAAACTTACACAGTGGAATCTCTATAACTCGAATTTCAAGGGAAATGCTAAAAATTTCGAGTGAATGTGTTTTCGACTTAACAAGAAGTTCGATATACTAAGGATATAATTGCGAAAATTTCGACTTAGCTGTGCGCGATTTCAAAGTATGTACATTTTCGAATTGCACCTTGAAATGTAATTTGTCGGAATATCATAATGTTCCACAAACTGTGGCTTACGGGGTCTGCTTTTTGAAATTCGAGTAATTGAGTATAATAATATAGCACCAATACGGTTCAGCGGAAGGAATAGCATTTTTGTTTCGACTTACTGAGGATTAATACGTAACGTGGCAACAAGACGAGATGACATAACACGTTTCACGATGCTTATAACAGTCGGAACATTAGCGGGTGGATCAATATGTGAGCGATCGTGATGTCTGGAATTGACACCCCTCTCTGTACATCCGCTAATAGCTACTGTACCACAGGAAACTATAATGTGAAATAATATAAGAAGATCTACAAAAAAAGATGCAGATCGAGATTCTTCCCGGTTCTTCTCGATGACTGCGTGGTAACTTTGATGATTGAACTTTGCGTGGTGATGACTTTCCTTACCGGTGGTAGTTTTGACGTTCATAAGTGCCTTGTTAAGACCAAAATTAAATAAAGGCTTGCGAATTGATTTGATCTGTTTCTTTTGTTCAACTTGAGAAATGGTATAATATTTATCTCGGTATGTAGCTATATCCCTGAGCACAACAGATGGTGCAGTGTTCGAATCATTAACAATTTGAAAGTGCTAAATAATGTTTGTTAGACCATTGAAATAAAACTAATTTAAACGGATTTTATCGCTGTTATTTATTAAATTTTGATCCCAACAAGTTTATGTTACTACTGTAACATAAATTTTTCTGGACAACCTACACCTCAGTCCGCCCCGTGACCACGAGGGCTGAAAAGCTTTCGAAACGTCGGGATCAAAATTTAATAAATAACCGCGAAAAAACCGTTTAAATTAGTTTTATTTCAATGAATAATATTCGCGTAAACCTAAGAAATCATTACGTTTCTTAGACCAGTTAGTATGTGCAGCACGTATATGACATACTCACTTCAATAGTTTTAAGTAATTCCCTCCTTCCTGTTCCGCAACAGAACCACGCGGGCACGACTTCGGTGTCACAGCTTCACGGTGACTCCTATTGAATCGCGAACTAAAAAGTTTGGTGATTCATATTTTTCTCGTACCGCAGAGCTGTGTAACCGTCTTCCGGTCAGCGTATTCCCATCCTCCTATGACATAGGGTCCTTCAAAAGAGGCGTGAAAAGGTATCTTAGCAGGCCGGCATGACAGCGGTGACTGATTGTGAATTTTGGATCATTGTCAGTCACCGCTTATTTGCATTGTACTGTACTTAACACCAGGTGCAGTACAGTCACCATGCTGCGCGAAAAGAAAAAAAAACGGTTGAACAATCTATCTATGCATATACCATCGAATGTCAATTCCTTCGTAAATTGTTTCAAACTTCGTATCGTCGTCTCTCGGGAACCGAAACCGTAAATCAGCGAAGTTCTCATTCAAAGATCGAAATCAACAACTTTAAACTGTGAAAGTTCGCTTTGCTTCGGAATAACCAATTATGAAGTAATTTGCCAAGACCTTTATTTCAAGGATCCATTATAAATGTGGATTGATTAGTCATAAGTATGTGTTATTTCTCAATGGCATTTTTATGGCAACTCTGTTTCCCCTTAATGCTTTATAAAAATCAATAATGATCATCATTTGAAGGTTTTCTTTTGCTATAAACGGAAAATAGAAAAGTCAATCGTTTCATCTTTTATCTAATCTACTTATCATACTTTCATTAGCCACATACTTAACATGCAGGAAGTGGCATCTCTTAATAATCTTATACTCACTCTCTCTTCCATGCTATAAATCCTATACGATGGTGAGGTCAGCATTTTTATCTTCTATTTCGCTGTATCCTTGATATCATCTTCCATAGCATGGCACTCCCTCGTACCTTTTTGCTATATACTCTTTCCTCCCGTCTTAGGTTTAGTTCTGGATCATCGACCGGTGAGGAAAATCTGCAGGGCTGCATTGCCTACATAGATGGATTTCTTTTTACATGACCATACCATAGCGACTCCAACGTACGCCACGTACTCCAAGGTTGCCAACTCACATTTTAACAATCTGATTAACAAACCAAATAGCTCAATGGTTGTTTACGTTGTGTATGCAATTACAAAAATCAACCGAATTCATATGGCTCGGCTAATTATAAATATTTAGATTACGTACAAGTGTAATCTAATTTAAGAAAATCAATCTTGCTAGCACGTGTCCGCTAGTTACAATTATTTTAGAGGTAATTTTGACTGTCATAAGTGACTACTTAGGGTTTAAATAGAATAATAATTTTTGATATGATTTAACCATATGTAACCTACAAAGAAAAGTAAGCGAAGATAAGTTTCATATTAAAAATTTGAAAGAAATTTTCAGTGTTTCTTATATCTTCACTGGCTAAACCGTTGTGCTAATTTCGATAATTTGAATCAGAAAAGACTTTTGAAAAATTCGCAGCCTTCATTTGTTAGTATTAAATAAAACTCGACGAGGTCAATAAAAGAATATTGTAAAATTGGCATAAAGAAAACATACTTATTTAAATTATCGATACTGAAATTTATTTCCATGCCAATAACGCTAAACACAGAATGTATCGCGATTAAAAAAAACCATTACTGTATGTAGTACACCAGTGATGATTTAAATTATTCAAATTTACGCGAACGTAGCCGCGGCCACAGCTAGTAGCCGGAATCGAAGACCAGGATTATGGTAATGCGCATTTCTATAAACATACAAAGTCACTCTTCTCTTGAAGACTCTTCTCTGTCGCAGGACGTCATAAAAGTATATGCAGTAGTTCCACTTTTGAGTAAATTAGCATTGTAAATAAGATGTGAATTTCTTACGACGGACAAGTAGAATATCAAATATATTGTTAAAGAGTCTAGACGTCTTATGATTCATGTGGAACTCATAAAACGGGGTTTAATAGAGTGTCTTGACCTTGCGATAATCGTTTTGTTATTAAAATAGAGACCACGTCATCAGCAATTCCAATTGCTCATTAAGTTATACTATATTTATAGCTTGAAACGTTTCTTACAAACTAACTAACAGTTACTTCCACTCCAAATGCAAAGAACATAACTTTATCTGACTTAGGAACATGTCCAGCGATATGTTATTCAATTATCACTTCAATACAGTTCCGGTATTTTCTAATTTCACGTACATTGATTTTTAAATTTTCTGCTATTCTATCATATCATCAATGTTTGTTTACGTTACTCTGACTGGCCCAGAGACTAGATTTGCTTGAACTCTAGTCATATTTACTACACATTTTGTAATTTCCCCATTTCGTTGACATGGTATTATTATGCTAAATATAATCGTTGCTGTCACAGACCTTGTCTCTATATATATGAGCCTTAAATTGAGAATTATCAACGTATCTCCAAAACTACCAGACCTATAGACTTAAAACTTCGGATCGATATTCCTGCCACAATATAGACATTTTTTTATAAATATATTTAAGGTTTAGCGTTATGGCCATAATCTCACCTGATTTTAAGTGACGATACGGCACAAGTTGGTAAACACGTTAAACCTGCAAGAACACACCTATTGGTATTGGGCAGCAGATTTTCAGCTTGAGGGTGGTAGCTAGCCAGGCGGGTATCAGAAAAAACTCAACCACCATGCTATGGTTTCCTCACGATGTTTTCCTTCACCGAAAGCTCAAGCTCATTGCAGGTGGTTGGATTTGAACTCACGTCCCTTGACGCAAGGTCGTACACACTACTACTTCACTTTTGACTATCAGGTATATAAAAGCTTAGGTCAGGGGATATAGGCGTATAAAATAAAGAACTTCCTCTAGGTAACAAAACTATATTGTTTCACAACCGTCTACTTTTCACGTCTTACTCTCTACAGCGCAGAACAGCGATTTCCGATCGAACCGTGCCGACTTCAACAGCCGTCTCATTTTTTAAATACAGCGCTCCGATTAATCAGTTGACAATTTGACTTATAGTACCCTAAAGTACCCTAATTTATTGATTCAGATATTTACAATATGTTTTAAGAGTTGACAGTTTGATTTATAGTACCCTAATTTATTATTACAAATATTTATTAATTCAATATTACTATTATGTAATAAATAAACCTAACATATATTTGATATAAAAAACACGAACGAAGTCAGGGGGAATCACCTAGTAATATATATACTTTTTTTAATTTTAAGCAAACTATCAGAACGCACAAATGCATAAAGTTTGTCTCTTAGTCGAGAAGAAACTTTTCATTTTCCGGTATCAAAAGGATTTATAAAATTAGTTGCCACTGCATCAAATTTAAAGAAAATATGTATAGTAGTGTTAAAATAATGGCTAATGTATAGACGGAGAACCATTTACAATAAAACATTTATAACCTTTATATTGCATGCCAATATTACCCCAATAGTAATTTAATAAACATATTTAAATAATAAATAATTGGCTCTGTTACAGTGTTATTATATGTGTACTTAGATGATGTTGTAATCTTAGCTTTTGGCCGCAGGTTTCATGGATGCGGAAGAGGGACTTGCATATCCTGACTTCGCATATTTTCACGTACACTGGTGACGCCAGATTCAGCGTCCTCCATCCTGAGCCATCAGACGACTGGGACCTGAAGATAGACTACGTTCAGCCGAGGGACGCGGGCGTGTATGAGTGTCAGATTAACACTGAACCTAAAATTAATATGGCAGTCATTTTAACTGTCGAAGGTGATTATAGTTTATTCGATCTTTATGTTTAGAAGTAAGCAGAAATATAGAATACATTAAGATACTGTTACTGAATCATAAACAACGATGATTCGACAGTAGCGTGAATGGGCATTACGTCGATGGGTGTGACTTTTAATTTTTGCCTTGACCCTGAGTTTTCGATGAAGGAAACATCGTGATGAAACTACAGCATGGTAGTAGAACATTTTAAAAGACACCTCTCTCTAACTACTTTAAGTTGAAAATCGATCTCCAAATATGTTCCGGTTTTTCCTTTTTTTTATATTGAAGGTTTATCGTCATGGCCATAATCTCACCTGATCTTAAGTGACGATACGGCTCAAGTTGGTAGACACACTAAACCTGTGGAGGAACTGGCTCTCAAGTGCAGCTGCCGGAACACACCTATTGGTATTTGGCGGCAGTTTTACAACTTGAGGGTAGTTGCTAGCCAGGCGGGCATTAGAAAAAGCCCTACCACCATACTATGGTTTCCTCACAATGTTTTCCTTCAACGAAAGCTCAAGCTCATTGTAGGTACTTGGATTCGAACTCACGTCCCTTGACGCGAAGTCGTACATACTACCACTGAGCTATCATCGCTTCAAATCTCTGCACTAGGCTTAGCGTGTGTACCGTTTTGAGCTACAAGTCGAAGGCTCGGGCAAAAAATATTGCAATAGCAGGGAATCCAACTCACGCCTACTGCCGCAGTGTCCGTACACCATATCACTTAGCCATCATTGTTTCTAATTATACCCATGTGTTGGTAGCAATAGTAGAAAAGAATAGGGTTAAAGAGAGGAGGCCTTTGACCAACAGTGGGTTGAAAAGAGCTGTCCATGATGGTAATGATGTGTTGGGAGTATTACGAGCTAATACCACACTGACGTACTCCTGATGAACTACATATCCATCTGAACATATCATTACTTTTGGATTATATATATTTACCATCAAATATATTGCATTCACATTGCTTACCTGCGAGAAAAAAAAACACTCTCAAAATCTGTAACTTGTTACAAAAAATATATACAGAATGTACAAAGGATAAACAAATATCTATCCTGACCTAATTCACTAGTTTCATATAGTAGGTGTCATGTAGCGTGACCCGTTTTACAACAAGGATACAGCATAACACGGTGCCCTTAATCATATCACTCATGGGGGTCCCGGGAAGGTTATAAACGTGAAAAATTTTAAAACCCCATAACAACATGGACCCGAAATCATAAAATATGCAGCTACTTTTTAGCAGCATATTAAGTATTCCATTTCCCATCAACTCGTCGGTGGTAAGTTGTATGGTTTCCCTGTAAATAACGAATGTATTTATAATCGGAAATGTTTTGAATAAATGTAGACTTCGAAAGTCCCCTGTAAAGACCGGATTCCCGTAATGGTAGGTGGTTTGTAAATGATAATGCATATTATAATTCTTGCTGTAATATATTGACTTCTACATTTATAGAACACGTTTATTTATTTTAAAGTCAGCGGCCGAGTTAAGAGTCTCCTATTCGGTAGGAGGTGACAGAATGTCAACTTGGAATACGTTCTATTTTCCAAATTCAAACGTTACTATTTTTACATTAGTACAAAATTAGGCGACTTTGCATATACATTTGCGAGCAAATACAATAACGCTGCAATGTATTATTATCTCCATCAATATGCTCCCATCAATATTAGGTCTTACTCTTACACTACATTATCAGTATTTTGATAATTTATTGAACCATTATTTTTTATGTAATAGGAGGCAAACTAGGAAGCGTATCACCTGATGGCAAGTGATCACCAGTGGCATTGAATATGCATCGCCGGCCTTTAATTGGAGGAACTGGCTCTCAAATGCAACTGCCGGAACACACCTGTTGGTATTTGACGGTGGATTTTCAACTTGAGGGTGGTAGCTAGCCAGAGGGGCTTTAGAAAAGCCTTACCACCATGGCGGTAAAGTGTTACGGTCAGATTTGAAAAGTTGTCTTGGTCACTAGAAAAGCACTATATAAGTTACGTTTCGAAGATCTTTGAAATGACTGAAAAGACTGACATAAGAATCTAAATTTTAAAACAAAACATATATCTAATGTGAGCAATTTTTAAAAATATAATTTAACTTCTTTTACGGGGCGATGATTTATCTATAGTAAAATATTTTCCTATTCCTGGGTAATATTATAAGGGATATTGTTTGATATTTAAAGTGTAATCAAACATGTAGTCAAAATAATGAAATAGAAATATCAGGCATTACAGCTACAGATATTTAGGATATGAAAACGAATATAACATAAAAAGGGTGTAAGTAATCTCGTATACATTTTTCGTGATATCACTGAGGGGCTAATTCCGAGTTACAAAGTGTAACGCATTACTCACAGCCACAGCCTACGATTGCGCAAACCTGGCTCGAAAATAGAAATCTTCGGAGAAATATTTCAAACTTATCCAGTAGTAGGTCAACATCAGATACATTTTTTTTCCTGGAAAAATACATGTAGGCAGCCCCTCCCTGATGGGTTGGGAGGGGTATATGGGATTTAACCGGTGAATGACACGCCAGTAATACCCACTAAAACCCCACGGTGTTCTTCAATTGCGTATTGGGCCGGGGAGCAGGATATGATCATCACACTGCATCTACGCCCCAGCATCTTGGGTGATCTTGGGGATGTGTTGTACATCTTAAAATTTTAGAAGTAGTAGAGAGATCGAAACGGCATGTACTTCATAAAACAACACGACAATAGTGAAATATTTTGAGTGAGTATAGCAGTGATGTGTATACTACATTCCTCTCCCTTCGTTAGTCGACTTAAGCCGACTTTACCCGAACTAGCATTACAAAGCCGAACGTAACGGCTCGGTCTTATTTATTCAATACACACAAAGTAATAATACTTGACGAGCCTACAAAAGTTTTCACATCATGAAAAACTAATATGTTTCGTTTTCAGTGACTTTATATTGAAATGTATTATTTATATGCCTTGGGAAATATAACTTTTTTTTAATATAAATGATACCTCATGATCTTTTTGCACTCCTGACAACGTATATACAAATTTCTATGATGATCGATTGAGTGGTGATGGCGTGAAATATTAATAAACATACAAAGGTACATTCAAATTGATAATAATTAAAATTGGATTAAAGTATGTTTTAGTCAGTACGTGTCTTTTTGCATAGGTAATTCTGTGACTAGAAGAGTTAAATTCTTTAACTTCACATGTTATTTGTTTGATTGAAAAAGGAATGATAATAATCTACAAAAAACTATATATGCCTTTTTTCGTTTTTTGTAAGCTACACTGCCATTTCAATAACAATTTAAAAACAATCAAATTTGAGAAATATATAACCCGCACTCAAGTGCTGTAGATTCAATTCTGACATGCGATAATTATTTGTGTGATCCACAAATAATTGTTCTGAATTGGTCGTTACTATATTCGTTAACGGTGTATAATAGGTTCTTCACATTTAACATTGAGCCTAGGTTCGATCCTCCAGAGCCCTCGAGTGACTCAGCTCGCGCAATGCAGTGACACTCTACATCACTGAAACTACATAACGCATCATCACACTGCATACCATTTATGCACACCCACATTATCGATAAGGTCGTGCTATGATCACTATATTTGTAAGTTAGGACCTGTTGGTTAGTTAGGATCGCGAACCCTAGTTCACTTTCCGGTAGCAGCCTAAGCCGAGATTCGGCCGTCCCTTGCGCTCGCTGCCTCGGAGCTGAGTGCCCTCAGCACTCGCCCCAAAAAGTTCGGTGAAGCTGCCAAAGACCCTAGGCTAACAACGTATGTCAAGTCGAAAAAACACTTGAAATTGGCTAAGTTACCTTCATACATAGGTCATAAGACAAAGAAAGAAAATATAAAACATGTTTCCTACAGTAAAGAAAAAGACCCAAACATTTAGAACAATAATCCGAATGCCGGTAGTACATCAAATACAAACCGGTAAAACGAAATTAGTATTTAGTCAAAAGAGAAAGTTGGAACAGCCTCGGCGCTAGCAAAACAACTTGTATACAAATTATTTAACGCGAGTGGCAATGGCTGACGACATCCATAACATTAAAACAGTAATAGTGGTTTGAAGGCGGTATAATATTTTAACCGCCACATAATTTACCGAGAACAGTGGGCTTCGTGCCAAATTCAGTAAACAAAACGAATTACAAGGAAATATTATTCGTGATAGAGAGGTCTAGCAGTATTAGGGTTTAAAGTATCGTTGGTTTAAGATTTTACTTCATAAATTGAATTAACATCGCGGAGAAAATAAAACAAGGTTAGATAAATTATCTGAACAAAGTAATAAAAGAAAGCTTTATTTTAAATCTCATAAATTCCAGTGCTCAGATAATGCTAATGGACTTATAGTAGGTATTCGGCAATAGGTCCTTCACCAGTGTTAGACTTAATTATGTACAAAAGGTAATGATGGAATATATTAAAATTAAAATACCCGCAGCTTTTCCTAATTATTTACACTATTCATAAACATTTCAAAAGCACGGAAATTACTTTTACTAAGTCAAAATTTAGAATCAAAGTTTACTTTCCAAAGATTATCGAGTACAAACGTATATACTTCAATAATAATAAAGATACATTTGTAGAGTTCCATGACTCAATATAATACAAATCAATGGTTGAACAGATGGAGATAATGAATAGTATTCAGCTTTCTGCTTTTCGCGTCAAAGATCTATAGGAGGTAATGAACGATCAAAGTAATCTCTTTTACGGTAATAATGTTACAAACAAAGGCCAGTAATTGGCAACGGTTCATTAACCAGTATAAAATCGAAATGTGAAATTGTTGGAAACATTTAACGAAAAATAATTAAACTTTACTCTTTAAAGGAGCCGTTGTTTTTAATAGAAGACCAACAACATGAAAATGAAACTTACTATGTTATAGAAATAGAGGTTAGGAAAGTTGAATACTTTGAAATATTGTATCTTTTAATATAGCTAGTTTAAAATTACTTAGGGTTAAGAGCAAACGACGGCAGTCAAAAAGGTGGCACACACATAAGTCGGCCATAGCAGAACATCAGCTAGAAGAGGTTCCTAAATATTGGATATAATTACATGAGCCAAAAGTCACAGATCGTTTCTACTATCCTAGAATGGTAAGGGAAGCGATCGAAATTAAAAAGTACATATCTTTTGATCGGGATGACGGACTAAAATTATCTACGGCGTGGAATCTAGTAATAGGACGACTCAAGTCTCGGGTGCGATCGATACAGTGCGATATCGTCAGATATAGTTAGTATAGTATGCCGGAACATCATTAGGGATAATAAGCAAATGAGGGTAGTTACTAAAAACTGCCCTCCGTAACGTAGATACCGCAACCGAGTAATTATTAAAATGTAAGTCGCTTTTCAGATCCGTAATTAATAGCTATATTATAATTACTTAAAACGTAAAATCGAAGGGTGATCCAAATTATTATATAGTAGGCTTTGTAGACAGTAAAAGACTGTAACAATGTATACATGGTCCATTCATACCCATCAGAATCCAACGAAACCCTATCATCACCTGAACAATAGTAATTTTTCAAAGTAACCCATTTATCATAACGTCCATCAAAAGGCCTCTCGAATTCACCGTCGGCCAATTACGTTGCTTGTTATATTTGAGAAATCGCTGGCAATTGTTTATTTAGACATATTTGTTGTTCTTATTCCACTATTATAAAAATTGGGAGCTGTTTTTTATATTTAAAAGTTGTAATACAAAATTGAATTTCCTATATTGGTCAACAGGCAGACAGGGAACGTGAGTTGTCACTCTTGCAATGAGCTTGATCTATCGGTGAAGGAACATATCGTAATGAACCCTTCGTATGGTAGGGCTTTTACCAATCTGCCGTCAAAATACCTATACGCGTGTTCGGGCAGTTGCACTTGAAAGCCGGTTCCTCTGTTAGGCTTATCGTGTCTACCATCTTGAGCCACATTGTAACTTAACATCAGGTGAGATTGCGACCATAACGCAAAACCTATAAAATGTAAAGCGGAATTTTATTAGTAATTGAATAAACTAACAACATAAGTAATTTTTAGCAACGGTTATTAAAAAAAAAAGAAAAAAAAACATGCTCCATTCCTCGTTGCATAAGTGTTGATAAGGGTTTATTTAAAAACAAAATGCTAATTCAGTATTTTGAATATGTTTAAACTGAGCCGAAATAAAGGTTACTTGAGTATTAATGGTTCCGAGAGATCTTCTACTTTGTTGTTTCAAAAGTTATTGAAATTAATTGCAAAAAGGTAGAAATAAATTCGTGAGTACAACTTGAAAGTATTCAAGACTTTACTTTTTATTGTTATTAAGTCATTTCTTTAGTAGTCTCATTATTTTTGCAGACTTTTTCCGCTTTATTTTAATTCACTTTTGTATGAAACTTCGTTTATTTGCCTTCCAAAGTTTCTTAAACATATATGGTACAGATGTTTGTGAAAATCACAATTAATCGCGAGATTGCTTCATACTATAGAAAAAGCAATGTTTATAATCATATAGAAAGAAAGAAAGAAAGAAATCGTTTAACACTAATAAAAGACATACAAGCAATAAAGGACTCTATAAATAAAAACATTAAAAGAAAATAAAAAAGAAAAGACAATACATACATAAATAATAATAGTGTTTTTTTAATTATTAGCATATGCTGAAGTGTCCGTAACACGCAGCGCTGATTTTCAGCTGGACTGTCGTAATTTATTGATTTGAACGCTGAACAATGAAAAAGGTGACGAAACAAGATTAACACATAGCAGAGACGGAAATGTTAAGATGGACGGGTATTGTACAATGAAAATGCTTAAGAAACAGTTTGAAAATATTATCAGCGTTACATAATTCAAAGAGTCTGGTCACAAAACACAACGACGGAAATTGAGGAAAGGAGTATGAAGAAGGTCATACACATAGTAAAATGTTAAACGTAAAGGTATAGAGAGGTATAAAAAGAGAGAAAGATGTATGTAAATGAGAAGATATGTGTATGAAAGGTGGGAAAAACGAGATCGTAGCTGATAGAGGAGAGTTAAATAATCAAATATACTATGTCAATACTATGTAATTACAATACGGGCTTGAGTAAAAATTTGATGAATTTTTGGATGTATAGCAAGTGTGATAGCTAATAGACCTTCATGTACTAGAATTCAACCTTAGCATACTTTGCAATACTGAGGAGAACCGAGTAACTTTTGTGACCTACATTAAGTTCACGTTATCACCCTTAACGTTATGCTTGTTTAATTCTTTGACTTTCAAGTTACTTAAAATGTATTAACTTTGGTAGGTTATATTAAGTTCATGTACATATTTACATGTTTGTCTGATGTTCGATGTAGACAGTCACCGTTATCCCCTTTGAATTACCATTGAAAAGTTGAGGATTTTTTTTATTAACACGGGGAAGAACTGTTTCTAGATTTTTTTTAATGGTAATACTAAACTCGATAAAAGCTATTAAGCAAATCCAAATACTTCAAAGTTCTCAGTTTCATTATATTTTTGTATTACAATCAATTTTAACTACAGAGAAATTTAATGTATAGGATTAACAATATACGAAAGTAAGATAGAAAATTAAGCAAAATGTTCGCTCAGATAATCTATTTACAGATTTGAAAACAATAAGTTTTGAATAATAAACACGGCACGCAGTGAAATGTCTACGTCGTCGATACTCAATTCTTCGATTTCCATCCGTAACTAATTGGATAGATTTAATTTCGCTTTTCAGTTATCGAGTAATTATATTATAGTTTCAAATTTCCATTACTAATTATTCTATTCAATTGTCTATCTAAATACATATAATTTTAAAGACATTTAGTATACTCCATCTTCTCTGTTAATATATTTTTTTATAATTGCATTGTTCTATATCGCTGTCGATAAAATAATTTTAGAAGCAGATTATTTTTCCTCTAGCAAAAATCTCTTTAAATGTTTAATATGGTTTGTGGTTAATTTTTGACCACTGAAAGATCTTGCCTATGGAATGAATGCCATTTATTATTGATTTATAAAAATAGGATTTCAGTATAATTTTTCATAATGCATTCTTAAAAAAATATTTTAAGAAAAATCAGAACCGACTTCAAAATCAATAAGAACCCTAAACAGCAAGAAAAAACTAAATTATTAGCAAATTTCAGAAAAATATAACGTGCGAAGACTATTTTTAATAATGCAATAAATAAAATGCGTTTATGAAGCGATGATAGTTCAGTGGTAGTGTGTACGACTTCGCGTCAAGGGACCTGAGTTCGAATCCAACCACCTACTATGAGTTTAAGCTTTCGGAGAAGAAAAACATCGTGAGGAAACCCTAGCATAGTGGTAGGATTTTTTTCTAATGACCACCTGGCTAGCAAGGACCCTCAAGTTGAAAACCTGCCGCCAAATACCAAAAGGTGTGGTCCGCCAGCTGCACTTGAGAGCCAGTTCCTCCACAGGCTTAGCGTGTCTACCAACTTGGGCCGTATCGTCACTTAAGATCAGACGCTATTATGGCCATAACGCTAATCGTTAATCAAACAAAAACATTATTGTCTAACTTAACAAATTAATTATAAAACAAAACATATTATTTTATACGCTGCTTTATAATCAATTTGAAGGCGGTGCGAACCCAAATTCATACGTAAAACGTTTAGATGAACTCTCGCTCTGCGCGATGCCATTTCGATTTTTGATAACGTTGTTAACAAGTTTGTATGATCTGGCTAATGCGAGGGCTATTTAACTGCGATTCGAAACTACTTACCGAATGAAATGTTGACAAATCATTGCAAGAAATGGAAAGATTAGGGCATAACATAAATATTGTTCGGTAAAAACCAAGTAACATTTGAAGCAAGCAGCAAGAAGGAAGCATGATTTATTGATTCTTCCGCCCCACTAATTCTTCTACTTTGGAACCTTTTCTTCGGTCCTTCGTTCTTTCTTTTTTATAACAGTCAACACCGTAAACGTAAGCCCTCGTACATGGAGCCCATCCGCAGCATGGCTGCCTATGGGGCACCGTGCTGGGCGAACGTCCTTAACGCCCACAAGCAGCGTATGCTGCTTGCCAGGCAGAGCGTGGTAACGTTAAGAGGGTGATCTGTGGGTACTGCACGGTTTTTTGGGCAGTAGACACAGTACTGCCTGGATATTGGTCGTACAGAGCTGGTTGTACCAAGACACGGCGGTGAAAAATGCAAGGGAAGAACTTCTGGTTCACACGAAGGTAAAGATTAAAAGGAGGAGAGCCCGCATCGATATACTACCGTGCTGGGTGGAGGACGTCGTGCATGAGCTCTAGGAGTTATACACAGTTGGTGCCGTCCGCTCAGTTCTCCAAGAGTGATATAGTAGGGAGCATGGGTCTCTGAAGTTTCGTCTTGTGCAGGTTTGGCATTTGTCCAGGTATACATGCTTCGGGTGGTTGCTGCACAAGATAGCACGTAGGGAGACGAGTGCCGGCTACCAGGTGTGTGGCGAGGTATAGGTTATCCCAGTGTGTTACACGGTCAGAGCCGTGCGTAACTCTGGAGGCGGAAGTGTCTCTGTTCAAATCTCTCACCAATGGGCATGGTAAGAGCCATGCTCGGTTACGAGGGACTGTGGAACTCTATGATCTGGCTGGGTGGTATCTAGCCAGGCGGGTATTAGAAACAGCCCTACCACCATGGTATGGTTTCCTCGCGATGTTTCCCTTGATCGAAAGCTTGAGTTCATTGTAGGTGGTTGAATTCGAACTCACGTTCATGACGCGAAGTCGTACACGCTACCACTGAGCTATCATCTCTTAAGAATTCATCGGTTAAAGAGGTAAACATCGTATTACGAATGTCCAAGAGTGTTTGTATATCTTTACTACTCTCCTATCTTTCTTTTACTATGATATGTCGTCACTTTTAGCTATAATACGTTTTATTTGAATAGATTAAATACAATATCATTATAACAATATATTAGTAAATTTGAAACGTTTTAATTCAGAACTCGAATAATTAAGCAATACAGTGTTATAGCTGCCTCGTCTATTTAACGCCGTCAACTCTTTTGGTATACATTATCATTGTTATTATTAGATATTCCTGACCCATCCCTAAGGTTTTGTCTTCTGAATTCCAGATGAGTCCCTCATCCCCGTGACCTCGGCCCCGCCCCGATCCTCAGGTACCGGTTTTATCCAATTCTATAATTACATTTTTCATTAGTGACGTTAATACTCATTAAATTTGATACTGTTTTGTTGGTTTTACGTAGCGTGGAAGCTCGCAAGAGATATTTTGTTTTGCGGATATTTTTATAATAAGGGAAAACGATATACACATCCCGATAGCAAAACATTTTCTAGTTTTTTTTTTTTTTTGTAACTCTATTTAATATATCCTTTAATGATTTTTCACGATTAACGAATTAAACTTCATTGTAAGCCTTATATTAATGTTAATTATTGTTTTAATTTAATAATTCATAAAGCCTGCTTTCAGTAGGAATCCCATTAACACGTAGAAGTTAGTAACAAGACAACTTATTTACATTATATTTATCATTTAGGTGCTTAATTTAATCATTCATTACGATTATTTGCGAATATTAACTACGTCTGCGGAGTGGTAGGAGACGAAGGTTGCGTTTAGTAGACTGATACACTTATACACTTATACATTTATACTGATAAACTTAGACGTGGGACGTTCTGGGATCAGCCGGTGTATATCCAGCAAACAAAGGGGGATGGTAAGGCTTTGTTCCCGACTGATGATGATGATGAAGCCTTTTATATGCTTTATATGTTTAATGCTATGGCCACAATCTTACTTGATGTTAAGTGAAGATATGAACCAAGATGTTAGACAAGCTAAGCTTAATGGTAGAACTGACTCTCGAGTGTAACTGCCTAAATACACCTGTATTTTGCGGCCTTCACAGTGATTCTCTTTAGGTGTGTCATCACCTCATTAGGTTTAAGCAATATACATGTACCGAGCTGGCAAGAGTTGTGCAGATCGGCCCCTTTTGTACATTGTTTATTAATGGTGCTATACTTATCATAGTCATTTTGCCGAGCTTTAATAAAAAAAAAATGATCCTTACGATATAGTGCCAACATAGTTTGTAAGTCATAGAATCTTTTTTTTCGACTTGTCGCACGCTGTTAGCCTTAGGGGCTTTGACAGCTTCCGCGAACTTTTTGGGGCGAGTGCTGAGGGCACTCAGCTCCGAGGCAGCGAGCGCAAGGGTGCCAGGATGGCCAACGTCGGCTTGGGCTGCTGCCGGAAAGTGAAGAAAGGATTCGCGATCTTAACTAACCAACAGGTCCTAACTTACTAATTTAGTGATCTTAGCACGACCTGGTATGCGGTGTGATGATGTAGAGTGTCACTGTATCGCGAGAGCAGAGTCACCCGAGGGCTCCTATCTGGAGGATCGAACCTAGGCTCAAGCGTCTGCGGAGGGAGGCCGCGGCGGGACATAGAATCTTGTAGAATCACTTAATTAAAAGAGTCGTTTGTCATAATCTTAGTTAGTAATGGTCTTTAGATAATTCTGCATCAGTAATCTTCATCTTTCTTTATTTACTATATTTTTGTAATATTACATAGGCTTATTGTAAAGGCATTATTATAATTTAACACAAAAATCCAAATAGTTCTTACTTTGTAAATACTAATAGAACAATATTGTTTCAAATCGCATTATTAATTATCAATTAGTGGCAACTTGTACGAATCACGCGTTAATAGAGAGAGGCACGAATTCTAGCAATGAAGCTAATGATAAAGGAAAAATTAATGATGACACTGTAGTATGCTGGTAAGGCATTTTGTAACGTCCGCCTGGCTAGACATCTCTCTCAAGTTGAAAATTCGAGTCTAAACCCCTATAGATCTATTCAGACATTTGCATTTTAGAACCAGTCCCTCCAGTTTAGCCAATCCACCATCATAGATCGTCATTTAACTTTAAGCAAAATGTTGGTCCTATAAAAAAGAAAAAGGACTATATTGGAACCAATTAGACGACACTTTGAGAGCGACATCGCCTCTTAAATTTAATGCAAGACAGTTTGAAAAAATCGAAATGATATCATTAGCTATAGAAATAACGAGAAAACCGTTGTTGATTTTTATTACAACAATTTCGATACGAAGTTAAAATGTAGTTCGTTTGTGGCATCGAGTCGTTCAAGTCTGCAAAGTTTTCGGCTCGAACGCCGCGTGCATTTTATTGTTACGATTTTGCCTTATTTCGTATCGGTTATTTTTATATTCAAAATTGTTATACAACTCTTTTTATGTAGTCGAGCACCACGCAGTACTAAATTAGAGAAAAAAGGTTTTCCTCTAACATTATCATAATCAAAGTATATAGTACTTATTCTAGTTTGATTCCTAAAGGTTGGTAATCAAAAGGTCACATGTACCACGAATCATGCTACACCAGTAACGCCGAGATGGAAGTCATTTGACAGTAAGAACCTATGAAAATTACATGCATTAATTTTCCTGCATTCAATCTGATTATAAGTACTGTGCGATCCATAAAAACCAAAGAGTAACGAGGCGTTAGCAATTTATCAGAGACAGTTGCTATGATGCCAGCCTATAAGTCTATCTGCAGTTGTCTGTACACTGACTTAAGACAACCCAACATATAGTTGTCACCACGTGTATGGTGGTATGGTACAACTTCCATTATGGCAGATTATTTTCCTGGCGTGTCGGAATCTAGTTCGACACAGTTGTTGCATACAACTTGGCATTTAAAAAATATCACACACCAATCGATATGTTCCCTCTTATTCAAAACATTTCATACTGTCATGTAATCTCGATAAACGCTACATATTCCTATCTGTATTCCAACGAAAATCTAGCCTAAAGCATAGAGCTGGTTCGCCATTATTTTGCTTTGTTATTGATAAATGAATTACTTCTGAATTACTCACGCTTCATTTCTAAAATAGAATACACATAGCTTAAATGGTGTTCAAGTAAAGAGTAAAACATAACTGCAAACAAGTTAACGGATTAATGTCCTTAGGTGTTCAACGACAATGTTGTTCATATTGTATAACCGCACAATATTACGCAGCTCGAAAATGATTATAAAGAAATTAGATAGTGTGCGGCGGTCTTTACATTATTAAATATATATTGATTCTTCATTCCTCTGTATCGCTCTGCTCTTTATAACCAAGAATATCTTAAAATTTAACGTCTCAACTTTTATCAACACAGTTTTAAACATCTTATGTTTGAAGATAAAACAACATAAGTATTAAAAAATCTCGCTTAGTTTTATAGCAACCTATAAAATTAAGTGTCGTGCACTTTACACCCAGAGGTGCAGTAATGAGAGTCGATTTCCATTGAATCAAGATTTCCATTTGCATACAATTTAGAAGCGAGCTTGTCTCGTGTCGCCGCTCCATTCATTTCTCCCGATGGTGCATTGCAATTTGTTAGAAAGTATTTATGAGATAAATAGTCATCTCGTAAAAGATAAAGAATAGATATATAAATAAGTGAAGACAAAATAATTCAACACCCCTCTAGTTTCTGTTTGTCAGCCAATTATTTTAGCAGCTTTTAGCGAGACTTAGTATTCCCAACAATAAAATTTCGGTAAACATTTTTTACTACCCTTATAACAATTTTCTCAATGTTAAAATAACGATCATTGTCGAATTCCAACCTCTAGGTGAATAATTATTATTTCAAGCCTCCTAAACCTCTCAAAGATTCCCTCGTTTCTGCTTAATACCGAACCATTATTAGTGATACTGTAAATACAAACTTTGGCCTTTGATTTCGGCTGACTGGTTCAATTACTTGTAACTATATAAATGTTTAAGCTCAAGGGTTAGCAAACCGAAGGTGGCCTATAAGTTTGCCGGAATTCAGTCAGATCTAGCAAAATAGATTAGATAGATTCAAATATTTTCTATTGCGATACAGTACCGGTTTCTATTGTTGCAGCCGCTGCAGCATCTATATGGGGCTCTCAAGATGTGTATGTGAAGAAAGGCAGTACTATATCACTGACATGCTCGGTCAACGTTCACTCTTCGCCTCCATCCAGCGCATCAGTATTATGGTACGGTTAATAGATTCAAGACATAATCAATTGCAATAAAATAATAATATCGTTTAGCTGTAATCAAATTCTAATTAAAAATTTCCCTATACCATTACTTGCAATAACAATGGTTTTTAATTACTCATTAATTGTTAACTACCATGCTAAAAGGACTATGGCAATCTAGGATTTTTTTAGTAAATTAGCTGATGCAAAATGTCAAGCCATTAAAAATATATGCATGCTATTTCTAAACACACGTTAAAAGTTGATTGACTAAAAAATAACGCTACAGATTTAAAAAGCATCATGCAATTTTGTTTAAAAATGACTCGTTGAAGTTAAATTGTATTTCAAATTAAACCCCAATGGTTTAATTAAATGAAATTAACCACGTTACGAAAAATAACGAACCTGTCGAGTAATTCCAAATGGGAGTCCGGACAAGTACTTATGCTATCACTGCAAAATCAAATTGGAAATTTTAGCGAACTCACGAAGTAAAATGCATCTGAACCGAATGGCACCCAAATGAGATGTCCACCTGTCTGCCAGCCGAACTTTATTCAATCTGATGTTGTATTTTATATTTTGCATATTTCAGCGAATACTTGGATTTGTTTGCTTTTATTTCTACTCTTGTTGATTGGAATAATATATTGGGTAAAGATATAAAAGCTTATTTGGGATATACGTTTGCTAGATCTTTTGTTCAATAATGAAAACTACGGAAATATCGACTTCTTGGAATCGATTGAATGACTTGTTTAGTTGGGCCAAATAACAATTATAAATTCTTATATTTATGTTACAATAATTACAATTCAATGAATAAAATTGACCAGCCTGAGGATGCCTAAATATATTTATATACAATAAGGTTAGGTAAGTTAGGTTAGTAAGATAAAATATGGTTTTTAAATTATAAGTATTGTGTGCTTTGTTATATATCTAATAAAGGCCAAGTACATTGTTATTTGGTTTTTTGTCTATCTGACTACCCTTTGATTACTGATTTTATAAAATTTTATATTCAATATTGAAAACAAAGTAATGAGAAAACTTTATATAAAAAAATTTCGTGTCACGTTTTTTGTCTGCGATGAAGTCCTAAACTACTAAACCGATTAAATTAAATTTTGCACACTGTGTGCAGTCTGATCCGACTTGAGAGATAGGATAATTTTATTCTCGATAAGTGAATATAAAGCGATAGATGTAGCTATACTCAATATAATTGACTACTTAAAGAAGCAGAACAAGATTTGCCTAGTCAGCTAGTATTTTATAGAATAAAACGAAGGAGTCTATATTGAATAAGATATTTTTTTATTCTAATGGGCAGCCAATAGGCAGGCCGCCCATCTGATGGTAAATAGTTACCGTCGGCTATAGACAGCCGCAACATCAAGAATAATATAGTCATGTAGCGGTACTTGGAGACCCTATTTCAATTCCTTTTTGAAGAGACCCATATCATAATTCTGGGGGAAAACTGTGCTATCCAGCCGATTCCGTAGATCCAACGTACGCGCCAAGAAGGTTCTAACTTAACTATTGTCGCAATACGGCCAGACTGAAAAGTACGGGGGTGCGCAGACAACTAAAGGCGAGTAATGCGAGATTTTAAAGTTAAATAAATAAATTTAAAATAAAATAAGATAAATTTGAAAATTGGGTATTGAAATTGGGTAGATTTTTAAGGCAAGACTCTGAAAATACATATAAAAGTGGATACTGAGGTATGTGTAAGAGATCGGAAGACTGAACAATCCTTTGCCAGATCATTATGGAACAATAGTTTCTTCTGTGGCTAAGTCATTAACTACTGGATAGGGCAGAACAATATCTGCGAGACCAGCTAGCAAGGAATAAGAATATATATTGTCATTTGCCATATTGATATACAAAATCAGTGCATGGAGACATCAGTCCACATACTATATTACTCGGTGGTTCTAACTTCATTTCTTTTAATAGGTGAATTTAAATAAATCTCTTTATTTTAATAGGTATCATGGTAATGCAGTAGTGGATTTTGATTCACCCCGTGGCGGCATCAGTCTTGAAACTGAGAAAACTGAAGGTGGCACTACTAGTAAGCTGCTCGTTACCAAAGCGGCCCTGACAGACTCCGGGAACTACACGTGCGTTCCGAACAACGCACATCCTGCCTCTGTATCAGTTCATGTCCTCAATGGTTCGTATTGTAAAGTCCAAATTATACTTATTTAAAGAAGTTCTACAAGGACGAAACTTAGGTTACTTGTCTCTTGTTCAGGTGAGCATCCAGCGGCAATGCAAACCAGCAACCGAGCTTCATCCTACCTCACGTCGCAGTTGAGCTGTGCTATAGTCACGTATCTCCTTTCCTCAACAGTCTGCAGATGATCAGCTTAATTCAGCATAAAACCGAGAGGGAGCTTTCGTTTGTTTCTTATTACCTAAAAATTTATACACCTTAGTACCTTAAGAAAAATTTTCATTTGTTTCCTCAATTCTGAAGAATTTTTATCACAGGCCATACTGTTTTGAAAGAAGCCTAAAAATAGAATAGATTCTTGAGAACATAAAAAGCACAGCTGTGCCAGTGACAAAATTCATAATGCCTTTCGTTCTAATGCTTTATATTTGGCGTGCCGCTAATCCCAACATAATGGTTGTGAAAAGATAGGGTTGTCAGAGAGAGAAGTTATTGCAGAAAAGTGAATGGCTGAAATTAATATATATGAGTCTTAAAACCTTTTTATTTGTTTTTGGCTAGGGCAAATTTTAGTAAGATAGAGTCGATGGTGTTTTAAAAGATTAAGACATTTTTGTAAAACGGAGAGAATTAAATAAATATAAGTTATAAGAGGGTAATAGAAAATGTAATCACTTCAGGATGTACGGAAAAAAATCTATTCTTATTTCATAATTCTTGTTGGGAATCTAATATATACGCTTATACCACTGTGCACCCTAAAGTATTATATTTGGTTATACCAATAATTTTTTGGAAGTACCAAGTCATATTTTAATTATATTTGTATAGATTTTTAATTATAGGAAACGCATGTGACGAATAAATTGACTACAGATATAAAAGGTCTGCGCTTTCCGGTAACATTTTGTAAATTAAACTGAGAAATAATTTTCCGTTTGTTAAGAGACAATATTATTCCAAACATTCAAATGGATGTTAACCAGAAAAGCTCCCTCCAAACGGATGTAGGAGATTTTTAATACTATATTTAATAATTAGGTATAATTAGACTAAGTTGAAGTTAGACATTTGTTAAAAACGATATAATAAGTAACCCGCGATATTGCAAACGAAAATTATTAAAAAAAAATATGATTGCAATAAATCGCGTAATTTATTTATAAGTATTACAATAATGACGTAATAGAATTTGTTTTTATTGTTTTATAAATTTATATATTTAGCATAGGTTTATGCTCAATATTATTTAAAAAAAAAACAAGTTTTTTTAAATTGTTCTGAAGGTAAGTAAGAAGTGTAATATTTAATTCAACACATATAATGATATCATTTGTGTAAACTGATCATTCCAATTCTATAAAATGTGATTTTTTAATATTTTAAATGTTATGCTATGTTTTCTTATTATATTCAGTTGTTTATAATTAAGTAATGTATATTTTTCGTTAACTATTTTCTTTATCAAAGAGCTGTAGATTAAAGTTAGTAAAGACAATTTATATGTCTGTATTTTAACAAGAATCACTTTCGTTTTGCTTAGTTAAGAAGATTTATTATAAGTATATTTCCATTGAAAACGTTTGTTTAATATAAACAGGTGGACATTCCAGATTTTTGTCGTACTAAAAATAAATTAATTCAATGTATATTGTCATGTTTTTTGTAAATAATTGAAAAAAATATATATACGTAAAAGTAGAATTAGAGTTTATATCAATAAAACGCTTGTAAATATTTCGGATTGTTGTAAATAAATAAGTTTATTATGAATGATATATTAATTATAGTAATAAAATTGTAAGTAGCGACACCGTAAAGTTGGTGAAAAACTGTTTTATTATGTTCTTAGAACAATTCTGTTATTTACAAAACTTTTGACATATAGTTGTTATATTATAAAACGGGAAATACATATTTTATTGAAAAAAGAAGTTAATATTTAATTCCATAAAAATTGCGATTATTAATTTTGTATTCATCAACGTCCACAGATGTTGCCATTTTCTTCTTATATATTCTAACTTGGAAACTAAATTTTCACAGTTTACTGGTATTATCAAATGCAGGTATCTTGTAATGACTTCAGTATCCTTAGAAATTATGGCTTCTTTCTTGTGTTTTTTTTTTGGTTTGGTTAAAATTCATGAACCCGTCATAAACACTTTTGTCAATATTTTAATTTAATTTTTAAAAAGTACGAAACATCATTATAAAATTACCTTTCTTCAAATACTTCGGTGACTTCGGTGACAAAAAAACACTGATTCGGTCTGAATGATTAGTGGTTCGTGTAAAAAAAATATATATATTTGTTTTTAAATAAATTTTAAATAACTCACGTGCACGTTTGCCTATTTGTTACAAATTTAGAAATCGATTTTAAACTGGAATTCTGATGATGCGTGAACTTGGTTTATCGACACCTTGGAACTGCATGAAAAATTACGATGAATGATCTACAAATTTTGGTTGTCGATTATGGCAATTAAGTACTTGAAACATGACGTACCAACATAATAAAAAAAATACAGATACTCTTAAAATGCTGCTGTAAGACATAATAATCGCATCTAACTATAACGCGACTAACGTATATAAAGTAATATCCCCACTTATTAGGATCGTAAGTACTTTTTTTATCATGAGTATATCCTTAATAGTATTGTAAATGCGAAACTGAGTTTTTTTTTATGTTGCTCAGCAAAGTGACTGTACTGCACCTGGTGTTAAGTACAGTACAATCCAGAACAGCGGTGACTAACAATGATCCAAAATTCACAATCAGTCACCACTGTCATGCCAGCCTGCTTAGATACCTTTTCACTACACTTTCAGGCCTAAACTACTGAATCGATTATGATAATTTCTGGTACAGAGATAGACGGGAACCTGGAAAGGGAGATAAGCTACTCTTTCTTCTGAAACGCTTACTAGAAAGGGGGTAAAGAGAGGGCTAAACTTTGTATGAAACTGTTCATTACGTTTTTTGATTTGCTTTACAAAATCGATATAAAAGCGAGCGAAGCCGCACTTCAAATCTAGTCATTCATAAAAATTAATCCATTTTTATATTTTTTCAAACATTTTAACTATATCTTCCGCCATCGTATAAATACTTGACTCGAATAAAATTCAGTTTGAATATCAGTGACAAATTGATCGCTTCAGAAGTTACAGGCTTAAGCGATGATAGCTCAGTGGTAGTGTGTACGACTTCGCGTCAAGGGACGTGAGTTCGAATCCAAGCACCTACAATGAGCTTGAGCTTTCCGTGAAGGAAAACATCGTGAGGAAACCATAGCATTGTGGTAGGGCTTTTTCTAATGCCCGCCTGGGTAGCTACCACCCTCAAGTTGTAAACCTGCCGCCAAATACCAATAGGTGTGTTCCGGCAGCTGCACTTGAGAGCCAGTTCCTCCACAGGCTTAGCGTGTCCACCAACTTGGGCCGTACCGTCACTTAAGATCAGGTGAGATTATGGCCATAATGCTAAACCTTTAGTATAAAAAAAAGTAGGCCCAGTTTTATATAAACGAATGAAATAACTCCACGCATTATTTACAGTCGCTTTGCTGTTAACTCGAAACGATCGCTTAAGTTAAACGTCTGTTTACAAGTTCATTGAAACAAAATTTTCCCAAGTTTTCATTCCTTGTATATAAAACGGATTTACCTGTGAGCCGTTGTACGGAAACTTTGCGCAGGGAGCCGACGAGACGTAAAGTTAAGCCTGCTTACAGTAATAAAGTTTCAAGACTCGCTTGATTTTTAATAAGACATTATTAGATTTATATTATCAAGTTGATCACAGTATATTGAAGCGATCAAGGCTCAGCTGGTAGTGTGTGGAGCGACCTACAATGAGCTTGAGCTTTCGGTGATGGAAGACATCGTGATGAAACCATAGCATGGCGGGCAGGGCTTTAGCTAGCTAGCACTCTCAAGTTCTGCCCCCAGATACCTATAGATGTGATCCGGCAGTCGCACTTGAGACCCAGTACCACCAGTAGGCTTAGCGTGTCTTAACATTAATATAACATTACATTAACTTAACATAAGATGAGATTGTTGTTCTAACGCTAAACCTATATATATATATATATACACTAGACACAAAAATTAAGGGATATAAAAAAAAAATCAAATTTTTGGGTGATTTTCAACGAGCTGTAACTCCAAGGAAAATGATCGTACAGAAAAAACAAAAAAAGCAAATTGTAGCTCCATGTGTCTAGTTTTCAGATATGACTATGAAAAATTTTTGTCATGTCCAGGTCTGGAGAAATCCTAAGAAAAATACAAAAAAAAAACTCCAAATTTTTTCTCGTCTGAAAAAAGGTCCACGGGCTTCAAAAAATTTTTTTTGATTGTTTCATTCAAAAGCTCTTTTATAAAATTTAATACTCTTTAATTTCACGTATTCAAAAAGCCTGTACGACAATTTGCCGCGGAGTTATCGTCAATCAAAGCAAAAAAGTTCTATTTCACTTTGATAATCAATAACTCCGGAAATAATGATCGTATAGGAAATTGAAGAAGGGTTTTGAAAACTGCACAAAATTTTCTACCAGAAAATGTAAACATTTTTTAGAAAAAAAAAATTTTTTTAATTGAAAATTCGGACTGAAAAAAAGACTAAAATTCGCATAATTAAGGATAATTGGATAACTTGGTATAAATTTGGATAAAATGGATGAACGAAGGATTTCTTCCAGAAGGATTATTCCTCTTTATATTCAACTTCCTATAAGTTCATCCGTCTCCAGGGTGTCATCTATCTCTATACCGAAATTCATTACGTTTGATTTAGCGGTTTATGCGTGAAAGCGTTACAAACAAACTCACGTTCGCATTTATAATGTCACTAAGGATAATTACATTGTATTTATACACTGCGCTTGAGTAATCCAAACGAACGGTTTGTTAACGACATTACAACGCCTGCACTTGCATATGATAATGCAAAGTATGATTTATGAACTAGCCTGCAGCGTGATTTTGTCGACAGTATATTTTAATAATTATCCGAACTACATTTTTTTTACAAAAGACTTAGGATTCCATTATTGTTCGTTCAAAATGCATAGCATAGCAGAAAACATTGCATTTCTTTTTTAATTAATTTTTAAGGTAATATTCGTGTCACTTTATGCTTTTCAATTGGAAAAATAACTAACGGGCTTATAGGTCAAATGTCTAACCTTTTTAAGCTTCCGCTCGTAACAAAAAACCAAGTATTCAAGATCATTTGTAAACATTCTCAAGCAACTTTTGTGTAATGATCATATTATTATTATTTTTTGCTAAAAGATATAGACGTATTATTATGTATAACAATTTACCGTTTAACCTCCAAGTGGCTATTTACTGATAAACTATTCTGAGCGCTGGAAAAACAATCGAAAAGGCTTTTCGCAGTGTACAGACGTGGGAAGGAAATTTTCATAGAATTACGAAAACTAAAAAAGTAACTATATAGAACTTGTAATAACGTCTTTCTACGTATTATATAAGTTAGTGAAACAAACGGAGTCACCGGCTCGAATCCTGTTTGAAACAACTTCATGAGTTCGGTTGTTTTTTTTTTATTTCTTTGTTTACATCATCGTCCTCTAACGAGAAATAGGGGAATGTGTAAGATGTTCCAAACATTTTTTTTTTTTTGTATAAAATGACTATCAAATAACATGCTTTGTATATGTGATTGTTTGAAAACCAGATAAATAGGTGCATTTTTGTGTGTCGTCTTTTACCGGTGATGTAATATGTTTAAGTTTTAACGATAAAGTATTAAAATCATTCCAAAATGTTTATAATATATGGATACATCAAAACTGCTTAGGTAACCTACTTAAAAAAGTTAACTGTGCACTGAATCGGTTACCGAAATATTTGCATCTCTTTGTAATAGTTAAATATAATATCAACAATTCAGTAATGTGTATTGAATTAAACATATTTAATACAAGCTTTTACCTGCGGCTTCCCTCGTGTTAATATTGATTTTGTCCAACAAAACGGATGACGCAATAAAAGTTTCATACAAAGTTGTCACTGTTTTCCCCACTTTCAATAAGTTTATCACGAGAGTGAGTTTGTTTACCTATTACGCTTTCACGCCTAAACCGCTGACTCGATTATGATGAATTTCGAGTTAGACATAGACGGGAATCTGGGGGTGGTGATAGACTACTTTTTTTTTCGGGAAAACTTGTTGTAGGTGGAGTAAAATTTGTATGAAACTTTTTATACACGCCATCCGATTTGCTTGACAGTAACGATATTAACGCGAACGAAGCCGCACGTATACCCTAGTACATACATAAATTACAAATATAAATCTTATGACAAAGGAATTAATTCAAGCACAATAATATATATATTAAATAAACCCTTAGGTGCACTGGGCACGTTAATTTTGTGGTTACTGAACGAGACAACTAAAACTCTCGACTATGTGACGCCTGTTCGGGTAAAGTCGGTTCTACTCGACTAAGAGACATAGTCGACGTGTCAAAAGTTACATAACAAAAGGATGACGCATCAGCCGTATTCATTATCGACATAAACACATGAAGCGATGATAGCTCAGTGGTAGTGTGCACAAGCTTGCGTCAAGGGACGTGAGTTCGAATCCAACCACCTACAATGAGCTTGAGCTTGCGGTGAAGGAAAACATCGTGAGGAAACCATAGCATGGTGGTAGAGCTTTTTCTGATGCCCGACTGGCTAGCTATCACCCTCAAGTTGAAAATCTGCCGCCAAATAACAATAGTGTGTTCCGGCAGCAGCACTTGAGAGCCAATTCCTACACAGGTTTAGCGTGTCTACCATCTTGGGCCGTATCGTCATTTAAGATTAGGTGAGATTATGGCCGTAACGCTAAACCTTACCTATAAATAAAAATACCAAAGCGTTTTATTTAATACCTTATAGTTGTATTTTGCTCAATTATCTTCACCTTGATTAAACTTCAACTCATGTCGACTCGGCTTAGCAGAACCCTTTTTTGTATACTCTAACCAGTTTAGCTGGTGAACTTTGTCTCACCTAGAACGAAACCTACGGACCGCTAGCCGCTATACCTCCGCTTTTTAAATCTCTGATATCTCCTTTGATATCAATATTTTTTTATACATAATGTTTAGCGTTATGGCCATAATCTCACCTGATCTTGAGTGACGATATGGCCCAAGTTGGTAGATCCCTAAACCTGTGGAGGAACTGGCTCTCAAGTGCAGCTGCCGGAACACACCTATTGGTATTTGGCGGCAGGTTTACAACTTGAGGGTGGTAGCTAGCCAGACGGGCATTAGAAAAAGCGCTACCACCATGCAAATTTTAATGAAATGCTTTTATAGGCAGTTTTGATCTACATGAAATGTTCAACGTATGTAATGTATTTAATTGGATAAGGAATGATACGTATTGTGTAAGATAGCTTGGTGAATAACAACTAATTTTTTGTTCTATGTAAAAGATGTTTGCTGCGGGCTATCTAATTTTGAAATTAATATATACATTAGCCGACATTTTTATCGATCTTTTGGATATGTACAATTCGCCATACTTAATTTGATCTATCTCGTAAGGTTTATCCAGCGTTTGCAAAATTTGAGCGCCCATAAAAATATGTTTGTTACCACATCACATTACAAATGTTTCATTTTGTCGGCATTTCTGTACTAAAATATGTATGTTTTATATATAAAAATTTTCCTCACAAAATTACTCTATCTATTGTTGAAAACTGCATTAAAATCCGTTGAATAGCTTAAACGATCTAAGCTAACGGACAACGGAAGCGACTTCTTTTTATACTATGTAAAGGTATGTAAATTAATATTATTCACCAATCATCTTGAATAGTTATTTCTATTGAAAATTGTTGATGAAAGATGTTCGGCGTTCATTAACTTCTGCCTTCCACTGTTGACTTTAACTTTAACTTTAACTTGAAATTGTAAATTAGTAAATACCAAAAATATAGTTAAAGTAGTCGAACTATTTAATAGCTATGTTCCTTAAGTAACTTAGAGCGATGTTAAATGTTGTTTGTACGAAAGCGGAAAGATTTCCCGGAATCTCCGCGTTTGGATGCTCTTGAAACTGACGGTAGAGAGTAAAATGTTGTGTTAATTTTTTTTTTGTATTTTGTAAATATATTGTAACGAGGAATGTGAAGAATATTAATAAATATTATTTTAAAAATACTGTGTTTTTATTTATCCAGCATTACTATGAGACAGTATTAAATTTCTCAAATGACGTATAATGGCGTTCTAATGTTAAATCAATACAAAATTGCTATAATGAAACAACAGTAGAGACAATGTGGTATATTATTAATTTATTTTATTATAATTAAGAATTTTTATTCGTGGGGTAATATTTTAACGCATACCCTCCCAACTTGGGGGGAATGGGAAGGTTATCCTTCGCTATAGACGTACAGACTAGTTTATTTTTTTCAATATATTTTCCTGATGACACTAGAATTTTGATCAAGGTTAGCAGATAAAAATTAAAACTCACGACTGAGTCAGTGATTATCATGCTAATTGGAACATATTATATATTACTAGATTTAGCATGCGGTATCTCTCATGTTAATATTGATTTTGTGCAAAATATCTGATGTCGCGATAAAAGGTTTCATACAACGTTTATCCCTCATAGCCTATAATTAGCCTGTCACCGTTTCCAGGTTCCCATCTATCTCTATACTGAAATTCGTCATAATTGATTCAGCGGTTTAGGCGTGGAAGCGTAACAAACAAACAGACAAACCTACTTTCGCATTTATAATATTAGTAGGGATTCATATCTAGGTACGTAGTCTGAGCAAATCTCTCTTCGTTGTAGGTTTGAAGGAGCAGATGAAAAAATAATTACTAAGTTTCGGTTAAATAAGGGAGAATAATACGAAGGAATGAATATGACAAGTTTATGATTTATAATGTAATAGGGGGCTAACGGGCAGGCGTGTCACCTGATGATAAGTGACCACCGCAGTCGATGAACACTCACAACACTAGGGGAATCGCAGGTACGTTACCGGCCTTCATTGGAGGGACTGGATCTCAAGTGCAACTGCCGGGACACACTTATTGTTATTTGGGGGCAGATTTTCAACTTGAGTGTGGTAGCTAGCCAGACGGGCATTAAAAAAAACCCTGCCACCGTGCTATGGTTTTCTCACGATATTTTCCTTCATCGAAAGCTCAAGCTAATCATCATCAAGTAGGTGTTTGAATTCGAACTCACGTCCCATGACGCGGCGTGCCTACACACTACCACTGAGCTATCGCGATCTCTTAGATATATATGTGTCAATCTTGTCTTGTTCAAGATATTTTATAGCATTTAAATACCATAGCGAAGTCAAACGCCTCAAATTTCTAGTTGTCGGTTACTAAACAGAGAAAATCAAATGAAAATATATCAAATAGTTATCTTACTAAAAAAACTTTAACGTTTATTGCTATCTAAGAGGAATCTGTCATTTTATTATATAAAATGTTAATACGTAATATACTTTATCGCCGGGTCTAAATTCCTCCAAAACTGTCGAATAGTTTCCAAGCGATGAACGCAGAAGAAACAAGTGGAACGCTCATAATAATAAATTCCATCCAGTAAACAATACCTAAAAGGATGCTCTTGTAATTGAAGTATTTATATACAATACATAACCTTCGTAAACACGTGTATCTTATTTGCTTACCTTAATAAAATCATATTAAAATATACGCAAATACGATTTATAAGTTGTTAACAGAATAAGCAAAAAAAAAAAATAATAAAAAAAATGATATTCCTACCCTTTTGAAGTCGCACGAATCTTGGAAATTATATATTTTTCCCTCTTAATCCTCTAAGTATAATATTTTTTATTCAGCGAAATAAAATCTGAGTAGGAAGCGCCGAAGTCTTATGATTCGAATTTAAAAAGGGATGCGATGAGGTGTATCGTTATAAGCGGATTTATAGGTATCATAACTCAGTATGTGTTTACGTATTAATCAGTACCTCAAAAACCATAGAGACTAGAAGTGTGTGCGTTATCACTACGTCTTTTTATAGTTCGTTATGGCCATAATTTCATTTGATATTAAGTGAAAATACAGCCTAAGTTGGTAGACACGCTAAAACTTTGGAGGAACTGGCTCTCAAGTGCAACTGCCGAAACACATCTATTGGTATTAGGCGGCAGATTTTCAACTTGAGGATGGTAGCTAGCCAGGTGGGCATCAGAAAAAGCGCTACCAACATGCTACGGTTTCCTCACGATGTTTTCCTTCACTGAAAGCTCAAGCTCATTGTAGGTAGACTCGAACTCACGTGCCTTGACGCAAAGTTATACATATTAACTACCACTGAGCTATCATCGCTTCTTTGGTAACACGGGATTTTGAAGTGTCGCCGTGGTGCGTTTTAGTGGGTAGTGTGTGTTGATTAGCACCTGACGAGCCACGCCTTGGCGCGAGGTTGGGTAATGCGCTCGCGCGTTACGGTGAGGGAATTCATAAAAAATATAATTTTATACACCAAATTAATAAAAAAAAACTCAATAACAATGACAACTTTGCATATTTTTGTATATCCTAACTAATCGTATAAATACGAATTTATGTTTATTTACTCAAGCAACCTCCATAAAACTTGAATACATGTTATAAAGGTCATGGAAAGTGTACTATTCTTGAAAAATACAAAAATTGACTGAAAAAAGTGAAAAAACTCAATAAGAGTGAAGTCGCGCCTAAAGATTATTATTATTCTATACATTATTGTATTATGCATATATCAGAGATAAGTTTTTATACGAGCATTTCTATTTGGTTAGGTGTTCTATAATTGTTTGTTCAAATTATTTTGTCACTAACTGGCGTCTTCAACAGTGATCTCAAATCACACAACTATATAGATTTCTAAATGTTTCTTTGTAGGTATGTCTTCCATACGTTTCTAGACCCTCATATTCATCAGATCGTATTGAGGTGGTCTACGTACACTTGTTGGAATATTAACACACTTTTCTTGAACTCACATTGGAATGCATGCTATTACGGGTTACAACGAAATCTATCCCTGGTCTCTGGCAACACGAGAGATTGATGTTCTTGATTGTTAGTCTAATGCTACTTAGTGGGCTGTTTGTAAGTGCTTGTTACCCGGAGAGCCACCAGAAGCCCGTCTCGTCTTTCCCTGAACCCGGGTACTGCGTTAGTGCATTGCATAAAAAAGTTCGTACAAGGATTTATTCAGCACGATAACCACGAGTGAGAGCTTTCGGTGAAGGAAAACATCGTGAGGAAACTGTAGCATGGTGGTTGAGCTTTCTCTAATTTCCGCCTGGCTTGCTACCATCCGCGAGTTGAAAGTCTGCCGCCGAATACCTATAGGTGTGTTCCGACAGTTACACTTGAGAGTCAGTCCCTTCACAGATTTAACGTCTCTACTAATTTGGGCTGTATTTTGACTTAAAATCAGGTGAGGTTATGGCCAACTAACTGAATTGTTTAATAAAAGGCACAGAGTTACTTGAATAATAGTATTATTTCCCCATAAAGGTTCCATCGGTAGATATTACTAAGAAATTATATGGAGTTAATGAGACAGAGTCTACACGATTCGCTTCCAGATTCAAACGTTAAGAAATTCTATACTTTTGAGACAAAGCTATTACTATCATAATTCATTATACTAATATTATAAATGCAAAAATGTATCTGTTTTTTTGTTTGTTACGCTTTCACGCCTAAACCGCTGGATCGATTATGATGAATGTTATTGTAGAAATGGATAAAAGTAGGGTAAAGAGAGGGATAAACTTTGCATTAAAACTTTTTAGTGCGTCATACGATTTGTTTGACAAATTCAATATTAACACGAGCGAAGCCGCACGTAAAATCTAGTAACGGCGTAACTGTGTTAGTTAGACAATTGTTTAGTTTTCCAATTTAGTTTTGGAATTATTACTCAAGTAACCAGGACACCAGAAAATTAGCAGCCAATGCGGAAGTTTAAACAGCGAGTCGTAAATTTGATTAATATCAAAATCCGCTTTCCCCCTTTGCCTTTTAAAATTCATTTGATCATTAACAATGATCGACTTATGTAGTGTTTTTCGTTTTAACGGGAATCCAACCGGGCGTCACTTGAGGCCGCATCCCGAAGGGTGACTCACGCGCGCACCAGTTATTTAGGTTGTCGGATTACCCCGAGAGCGGAGTGTGTACGCCGCTTTATTTTTACGTTGTTGAAATTTTTATGGCAGTTTCATAATCTCGGCGACGGAGTTGTTTTATTGGGGCTCAGATAAGCGAGCCTAAAGACGTTTTCACTTCCCGCTACATTGGATTTGCGATAATCGCTTCAGCTTTAGTTTTGAACGCGAAATGTTTTTCTTTTTCTGTTAATCGTTGAAAATGGACAAGAAATAATAATTAAGTATTGTTTTTTATGCTAATGAGAAGCAAACAGGCAGACGGCCGATCTGATGGTAAATGGGTACCATCGCCTACGAACAGCTACCACACCAGGAGTGTTGCCTGACCTTGGCGGAAATACTGATTCTCATTCAATATTCCGGCATACAAAGGCTCATAATGAACCTATATTTTGCGGCAGTGTAATAACACTGATCACCAATAGATAGCTATATAGTGTCCATCTCTGTCGTGTCTGCTTGTGAGCCTCTCCCAACTTGTTTATTCTTAGATATATTTGTATAAATATTGATTTTTATTACGAAAACCGGAAGAAAAAATCCTTCCGAACTGATTTATCCACGTGCACTGACGTAAAAGTTAGTAATACATAAATACAATGTGTTGAACGGTATTCTCTTTTAGTTTATCTATAAATACTTCCATCATAACATGTCCCTACCTCTTATAGATAAACCACAAAAACGAATTTTATGTTAAAATTATATGACAATTAAAAAATGATTTATGGACGACGATTAGATATTATGCGTATGATATTCATCCTTACTAATATAAAATACAAGATAACGTTGTGAAAAATAACTTTTTAAGTTATTTGACCATATAGTTTTGGCGATAACGGTAAGCTTTTTCTAATGCCCGCCTGGCTAGCTACCACCCTCAAGTTGAAAATCTGCCGCCAAATACCAATAGGTGTGTCCCGGCAGTTGCGCTTGAGAGCCAGTCCCTCCACAGGTTTAGCGTGTCTACCAACATGGACCGTATCTTAACTTAAGATCAGGTGAGATTATGACCATTATGCTAAACCTTAACCCATTCCTCACTGTCATATTTTTAGAACACGATTTTCAAAATATCTTTTTACGTATTAGAAATTTTATTTTTATTATTTCTGATTCAACTCATATTTTTACACTATTTTTGTAATAAAATATTAATTTTCGCTGTAAAAAAGTTTAAATAATATTAAAAAAAACCCCAATACGTAAAAATAAATTTTGAAAATAGTGTTCTAAAAGTATGACAGTGGGGAGGAATGGGTCAAGTAAAAAAAAAGTTAAAATAATTTAACGCTTGTTTTCTATAACCAGTTATATAATTTGACCTCGAAAAGAGGGTGTTGGAATCCGTCATACTCCAAGAAGACAAGTAAAATACAATACAAAATACAACAACAATATACACTACGAAACAATACTAAAAATATTGGTTTTACTGAAGTCTTACAAATCGCGAATCAGTAATTTAAAATAATACGAGACTAACACTGCGGGGCCAATTAGTAGAAAATTATATATATAATTCTATACATTATTAAGAGAAAGATTCTATATACGCTAAAATAACATATTTTACCATCTGAAAACGGGTCATGAAAACTGTACGTTTCCAAGTCATAGGAAATAATAAGCCAAATCTTTCAGAGGGAGAGATTTAACGCCATGACTAGACATTATTAAAGCGCGCTGAGTTTGTTTTCGAGAGTTGTTCGCGGCTTTTGCCAACTTCCTTTGCAAAGAGATGGCTTTAACTAAATGTACTTAGGAAAATAGAAATATTTTCATTGATGCCGTAATGCAAGGCGTTTATACATATTACGTGCGAAGATCCGTTCCTCGTTTAGGGTCAGCTAGATTTTGATCTCGCTTATGTAAATAAGATACAGAAATATCACTTATGTATACTTTATACTATACATACAACGGCATGCGAATTACACAGCGCTAATTGTTCCATAATCCTTACCCATGCATTCCCACTGCGCAGGAACTGCTGGAGTCAGGGTATGGATATGTGTTTGGTGTGTTTAGTGGTGTAAGTAAAAGTGTAGAGTGATACCATCTGGCTTCCCAGAGCTGAATAAATCTCTTCCAGCACACACATACACCCATACACAAAAGTTCGAATATTATACAGTATTTTCACCAAAACTAGGGAATCAAAGTACCACGTGTACGCGCAACAAATCAATGCAATCGATCGTCTCGATGCTTCCTTATCGTCACCACGCGCGTACGACGCTTACGTCTCGCTTGCCATTACGAGCGAGATATGCAAACTAAACAGCTTACTTACCACGAAAACTCAAAAAACTGCTTGGCCTAGACTTGTGTTTGGTTCAAGATGAAGGAAACCAAAGGTACAAGTTAGTTATCTATAAACAAATGAACTTGCCAGTTTTCGATGCGGAATCTTTGGCAAATAGTTTTAGACGAGTTAGTTTCTAAATTCTATTTCCCTTTGTCCTTTTTTTCGAGTAACGTGACGAGTAAGAGATTTTTCAAGAGATTACAGCTCGGTGGCAGTGTGTACGACTTCGCCTCAAGGGACGTGAGTTCGAGTCCACTTCACCTACAATGAACTTGAGCTTTCGGTGAAGGAAAACATCGTAAGGAAACTGTAGCATGGTGGTTGAGCTTTCTCTAATTCCCGCCTGGCTTGCTGCCATCCTCGAGTTGAAAATCTGCCGCCAAATACCAATATGTGTGTTCCGGCCTAGAGAGCCGGTTGGCCACTTGAGAGCCAGTTCCTCCACAGGTTTAGCGCGTCTACCAACTTGGGCCGAATCGTCACTTATGATCAGGTGAGATTATGGTCATAACGCTAAACCTTAACTATAAAAAAAGCATACTGTGCTACTATAAAATAAAACAGTATAAGAAACCACACAACAAACTTTTTAGATCTACATCGGGAACCACTTATTCTTGACGATACAAACGCATAGTAATCAGCATTGAAACGAAATTAGTGGTCATTATCTAGAAACACCTTAATGTTCTGATGTAAGAAACACAATATTATAGTCTAGGAGATATTAAGTTCCAAAACCACAAGATTCCCGGCTTGTTCACTGGGACATTATTAATATACATTTACGAGAGTAAAGTATAAAAAATGTAAATAATTATAAATTTTAACTTTTAACAATATCCTGGAACTAAATTCTATTTTATGGGGTTAAAGTAAACTGATGTGGAATCCAAAATATTTTTTACTAGACTTTACGTGCGACTTTGCTCCGGTTCATACTGATTTTGTCATACAAATCGCATAACGCAATAAGAAGTTACGTACAAAGTTTATGCCTCTCTTTATCCAACTTTCAATAAGGTTTCTGTAAGAAAAAGTAGCAAATCACCATTTCTAGGTTCTCATTAATCTCTATACCAAAATTCATTATAATCCTTCCGCCGTTTCGGAGTGAGAGTGTAACAAACAAACTCACTTTCAAATTTATAATGTTAGTAAGGATGAATGTGTCAAATTTTATCAAAATTTTGCCAGTAGGTTTAAAGTAAAACTGCAGTGAAAAAAGATACAAATAAATAAAAATTCAAAAATATGATATATTTTATAACGTTTATATTTATGATTTATAATGATGGATCAGTGGTAGCGTATCGGACGCCGCGTTGCAATGAACCTGAGCTTGCAGTAAATAAAAACGTCGTAATATACCACATCATGTTCTTTTTAAATTCTCACATACCTCAAGCACCGTTTTGAAGGTGAAAATCCGCCGCCAATTACCTATAATCGTTTTCATGAAGGTATATATGAGTTTTTTTTTTGTGGCCTTAACGCTGGACCTATATACTGTAAATAAAAAAGGTGAATCCTGGTTGTAGTGTACACTTTGTACTCCATGTTGATATTACATATACTTAATGTATGTAAGTACTGATATCGGCTTGTTGCGCACGCAATACGTCTTCACACGGCGCCGGTCAGTGTACGACTGGCGCCACCGCGCCATCCACAGCGCTCGTCGCTCGAAACGACAGTTCCGGTAATGCGTCAATAGATATACTTTTATAAGTCATCGTACAAACAGTCCATAGTTATTATATTTGTTATTATAAGTAATTCATATTCACTTTTTTTTTGTACTTATGGTTTTGCGTTATGGCCATAATCTCACCTGAACTTAAGTGACTATACGGCCCAAGTTGGTAGACACGCTAAACCTGTGGAGGAACTGGCTCTCAAGTGCTGCTGCCGGAACACACCTATTGGTATTTGGCGGCAGATTTACAACTTGAGGGTGGTAGCTACCCAGGCGGGCATTACAAAAAGCACTACCACCATGCTATGGTTTCCTCACGATGTTTTCCTTCACCGAAAGCTCAAGCTCATTGTAGGTGCTTGGATTCGAACCCACGTCCCTTGACGCGAAATCGTGCACACTACCACAAAAAAAAAAAATGTAGATGTGTGTATATCATTAAATAGCATAGTAATAGCATAGTAATAGCATTAAAAATAAGTACATATATGATCCAGTTGGTATACGTATTGATAATATAATGTTGTGAATCCGCCCATTGACAGCTCTAAGTCTATTCGATACTTGTCACGCAACACCGCCCGCCCTGGGGGGTAATTATCAAAACCGAATGATGACCATTGCTTTTGACACGCCACTCGAACCCCCGGGGCTGTTTGGGAGTTACAAGGTTCAATAGGAATTTATTTGTGCAGTATTACATGTTGTTTATGTAAAACAATATATAATTTTGAAGTAATGATAGCTCCGATGGTTGTGTGTACGGAGGCCGCGTCAAGAGACGTGTGTTCGAATCAACCTACAATGGGCTTGAGCTTCCGGTGAAGGAAAAACATAGTAATGAAACTATAGCGTAATGGTAGGTTAAAGCCAATTTTTTTTTTTATATTTAAGGTTTAGTATTATGGCCGTAATCTCACTTGATTTTAAGTGACGATACGGCCCAAGTTGGTAGACACGGTAAACCTATGGAGGCATTGGTTCTCAAGTGCTGCTGCCGGAACACACCTATTGGTAATTTGCGGCAGGTTTACAACTTGACGGTGCTATCCAGGCGGGCATTAGAAAAAGCCCTACCGCCATGCTATGGTTTCCTCACGATGTTTTGCTTCACCGAAAGCTCAAGCTCATTGTAGGTGCTTGGATTTGAACTCACGTCCCTTGACGCGAAGTCGTACACACTACCACTAAGCTATCATCGCTTCTCTACAAAAATCTCTACACTATTTTTAGCGTGTCCATCATCTTGGGTCACTTAACATCAGGTGAGATTGTGGTTATAACGCTAAACCTTAAGTATATAAAATAAAAAGAAAAATTTATTCAGATTTTAAAGAAGGTGCTCTGTATCTTATGAACTTGAAACTACTGGATATATGAGACTAAAGACCAGTATTAAATATAAGGAAGATATTACGAGGTCAATGGCAATAGAAAAGTTAATATACGTAAAAGTGTTTCCACCTGACGTACAGTGTACCAATCAATGTGTCGTCAAAACGACGTAAACCCTCAACGGGATATGATAGAGACATGACGTCTATTAGGGGAGAATGAAAGTTTTTATTGGCAACGTGCGCCGGAAACTTTATAGGTTGATTGTATGACTCCTGAAGTGTTACAATGACGTACAGTAAATAAAGTTTGGCGTATTACGAGCGCTAGGGGAAACTGTTTTTCATGTCGCTATCAAACCGGAAATAGGTTCCATTTCGTTAATTAAGTTGAATTATAGATTGACGAATTACTATAAAACCGTATATATGTGCGGTCGTGTCTGTTCGTAAGTTGTGTAAGATGTAAACTAAACAAAAAAAAAAAGGAAACTTCTTTGATGTAACACAACATGAAAAAATTAAGTAAATCTAAATTACAACGTAATATAATTTAAAATTATTGACACATTCGTTTATATTTATATTTACATATATTTTTAGTATTGCTTTTAAGAGATGATAGCTCATTTGGTGAAGCGTTGATAGATTAGTTGGTAGTATGTGTGGACGCTGCGTCAAAGGACGTATTCTAATGACCAAGTGACAAGTTACCACCCTCAAATTAAAAATTTACCGTCAAATACCTATAGGTGTGTTCCGGAATTTGCACAAGAGCCAGTCCCTCCAATAGGCTTAGCGTGTCCACCATTTTGGGTCATATCGTCACTGAACATTTATTGAAGGCTTTAGCGTTATGACCATAATCTCACCTGGTCTTAAGTGGCGATACGGCCCAAGTCGGTAGGCAAACTGTGGAGGATCTGGCTCTCAAGTGCAGCTGCCGGAACATATCTATTGCTATTTGGCGGCAGATTTTCAACTTGAGCGTTGCTAGCCAGACGGGTATTAGAAAAAGTCCTACCACTATGCTATGGTTTCATCACGATATTTTCCTTCACCGAAAGCTCAAACTCATTGTAGGTAGACTCGAACTCACGTGCCTTGACGAAAAGTTGTACACACTAACTACCACTCAGCTATCATCGCTTCTTTGGTATCTCTTTTTTCTTTGTCTTTGGTGGCTCAAGCTGATTGTAGGTGGTCCAGTGTGAACTCACGTCCCTTGATGCGAAGTCGTACACACTATCACTGAGCTATCATCGCTTTACCCTATAAAGTGATAATAAAAAATCGCAGCATGTCCACCTACACGCGTATTACTTTCAGACAACTGAATAGATTCTAAAGACATTTTACTGAATTATAACAATCAATATAAATTAACATATCAACAGGCTACATTAACCTTATAAAACTAAAAAGTCCTTCCGGGATATGAATTAAAAACTCACACGAATTAAGATGCAATTTTTTATATTACCTTGCGCTAGTTAATTTATAAAGGTGGCTTTCTCACGGACACACATGAAGAGAACGCCTGAGTTTAGTGTCGTTCTATACTCGGACATGCAGTGGCTTCCGCCCGATTGGTTTATATACGGGTGTAAAGACGCCGACCGTCATAAACCTTCATCTATAAAGGCAGGACACTGATCTCGGATCGAACTTTACTTACTTGCTAGCCTAGTAATTTTCCTCATCCTCTATGAGAAAAAATAATACTTTATATCTTTATACTTGTGACGTGTGAGAGAATTCCTCAACCACGTTTACTTTTAGTGTAAAAGCGATGATAGCTCAGTGGTAGTGTCGTCAAGGGACGTGAGTTCGAATCCAAGCACATACAGCTTGAGTTTTGGTGATAGAAGAACATCGTGAGGAAACCATAGTATGGTGGTAGGGCTTTTTCAAATGCCCGCCTGGCTAGCTACTACCCTCAAGTTGTAATCCTGCCGCCATGTACCAATAGGTGTGTTCCGGCAGCTGCACTTGAGAGCCAGTTCCTGCACAGGTTTAGCGTGTCTACCAACTTGGGCCGTATCGTCACTTAAGAGCAGGTGAGATTATGGCAATAACGCTAAAACTAAAGTATAAAAAAAAATGAGAAAAAAATACTTTACATCTTTGGCACTTGCTGTAGGCAGTATTGTGACGACACATGCTTTCTTAAATGAGCAGACCGTTCTGTAAGAGGATTCCTCGACCACGTTAATTGTTAGTGTCCGTGTCTCCAGTTCGAAGGGGTTTGGAGGCCGACTCGTAATGCTTCAAACGTTTTCGACGATCGAAAGTAGGCTTTGTCGTGCTTAGACTGTCCTTCAAGACACCACTTAGTATGGCCCAAGGTCAACTCCTCCCATTGGCTGTTGTGTATTTTAAAGGCAACATATCACTTCCTATTTTATTATTGTTTACAAGTTTAGCGGTATGGCTACAATCTCATCTGATGTTAAGTAATGACGTGGCTGAACGTGGCTGACGTACTGAACACGCTCCGCGGAGAAACTGGCTCTCATGTGCAACTGCCGGAACACACCTATAGGTACTTAGCGACAGATTTTCAACTTGAAGACGGTACCTAGCCAGACGAGCGTTAGAAAAAGTCCTACCATCACGTAATACATTGTACCAACGAGAAAAACCAACGAAAATTAAGAAATACCTTCTGTAATAATAACGTTCATAAGCGCCTTCCCAAGGCCCGAATCGAACAAAGCATTCTGATTTGATTTGTCGTATTTACAACACAACAATACCGTAAGCCGGTGTTAAGTAAACAGCCTCCTGTTCAAATTATTTTAAACTTACTTTTGCGTGCGGCATCGCCAGCACTGACATTTATTTTGTCAACCAAATCGCATGTCTCAATGAGGAGTTTAATACAAACTTTATCTCTCTCCTTACCCCACTACCAATAATGTTTTCGCGGGAAAATATAGCCTATCAACATATCCTGGTTCCCATCTATCTCTATACTAATATTCGACATAATCGATTCGTCTGTTTAGGCGTGAAATCGTAACAAACAAACTTAATTTCGCATTAATAACATTAGTTACAATGTGAATAAACATTTTACGGTGAAATTCGCTTTTAATAGCACATTCCTTGGCGAAAAGGAATTTGGATATAGCAAAATTCTTTTTAATTTGTTCACTTGGCGGCGGTAGATTGATAAACAATGTACTACGGGGATAACGGGGACGTATTATGTTAATATAAGCAAGACGAGCCGTCACACGGAGACTCGAGGGGGTGTATTTTGATTAAAGTTATGAAAAAAAAAATAAAAACTCTTTGGTGTATGTGACGGTGCAAGTTACAGACGCAGCGTTTTTTAATATTAATAAATGATGTATTAATCGAAAATATCAGTTATCACTGTGCATACATATTTAATTAAAAGTGCTCAAGTAATTATTTTTTATAGTTAACGCTTAGCGTTATAGCCATAGTCTCACCTGATCTTAAGTGACGATACGGCCCATATCGGCCATGATGAACTGGCTCTATGGTGCCGCTGCCGGAATACACCTATTGGTATTTGGCGGCGGAGTTTCAGTATGATGTACATAGACGTGGATGGGGTAAGAGATTGAAAGACAGATGATTAGAATTGAGAAATGAAATTGCTTGGCTTCCTATATAAGTACCCAAGATGCGCCCGCGACTTCATTCGCGTGAAACTAAAAAATATTTGATCATTGTTGCCTCTGTTTGTAATTCTTTTCAATACAACTTTATTCCTAGTGGTAGAGTAATTATATACAGCCTAAACCGTTCCTCGATGATTACTCTATCAAACACAATTAATTTTTGAATTCTAACAGATAGTTCCAAAGATTAGTACGTTCAAACAAGCAAGCATACAAACAAACTTTTCGACTTTTTAATATGCATATAGATAAGAATATTCGATAATCAAGTTTGGCTCAGTTATATGGCATGAATGATTTATGTCTACTTTATTATATGATATACTAACTTTCACACCTAGCCAAGATAATATCAGTACCAGGTGATTTTAACACTATGAATGGATTTTAATTGCTAAAAACGTGTTGAAACTAACTACGACCTTGATAAGGAACAGTGCGTAATCGCGTTCACTTGTTCACTTCGACTACGCCATAAGGAATGGAGACACGCTCGAAACTTCTTAAAAATGTATCAATTTAACTTTTTCGCGATGGCAACGCAGAGTTTCCGAGGTCGCCCTTTGACAGGCCGCTATCGTACGAATTTCAAATCGGAAAGTTCCACAAATTAATCTCTCTCCCTACCCTGGAAACATTTTACTCATAGTTTAATTTTTCAATAACTTTTTTATGAATAAACATGCGAGGTATGAGCCACCAAGCGATGTGTTTCCTCATATTTAACAGTACAAGAGTGTGCCAGTAGACATCTGTTTAACAGCTTACATCGTAGTTATATAGTTAAAATATATATGTCCATGTAAAAAACAGGCATTGGGGAATATTAAATTAAGAATTGTCTCCTCGAGTTGAAAATCTGTCATCACACACTTATAGGTGTATGTCGGCAGCCACACAAAAGTTGCCATTAGCATGCTAAAATCTTGGCCCACGTATTCATTTAACATCAAGTAATATTGCGTCTAAATATTTCTCTAATTATACAAATAAATGAAATTGAAATGTTTATTTGTAACGTCAAAATAACAGCTATTTACTAATCAAAATGAAAGTATATATGACAGTAGTAACAAAAAACAATTTTTAAAATTTTTGCTTGTATGATCTGGTTGGCTCAATTTTAAAGGGACTCTCACTGGCCGATACCTGGTATTGTAGGGAGTAACTTAGGCAAGTTTTACTTCATGTTTATGCAAAAAAAGTGCACGAATACTGTTAGTTAGTGATAAAAATAAATAAGTAAAAACAAGGAAATAGTGTGCGTAAAACGCTGGGAGAACGATAAGACCAAGAAATGGCGTCATTACAGCATCATGTTAATCATTGAAGGTTGCCTTGTTATTCACGAAACCATTACCTCGTGGTAATTGGGTTAAGTAAAAAGCGCAAGAACAAAATACGTCCAATGGAATTAATTTCACGGTAATAATAATTTCGATTTAAATAAAAATTAAGCTGTATTTTTCGAATTTTATCTAGATCAAGCGATGATAGCTCAGTGGTTGTGTGTACGACTTTGCGTCAAAGGACGTGAGTTCAAATCCAACCAAAGCGTGGTGGTAGGGCTTTTCCTGATGCCCAAATGGCTAGCTACCACCTTCAAGTTGAAAATCTACAGCCAAATACCGATAGGTGTGTTCCGGTAGTTGCACTTGAGAGCCAGTTCTTTCACAGGTTTAGCGTGTCAACCATCTTGGGCCTTATAGTCATTTAAGTTCAGGTGAGATTATGACCATAACGCTTATAACCTTAACTATAAAAAAAAAGATAATCTTCGAACAATTTCACCTGATGTAAATGATGATTACTAACTTACATGGGCTGCAAACGCTTGTTGAATTTTTATAAATCGATCCCCATCGATTTATAAAAAAATCAAGTAATTGTCTATTTGTTTGTTACGTTTTCACGACTTAACTATTCAACAGATCATCATGGAATCTTACAAACGCGTTATGAGGGGTACGAAAATTACCTACCTCACCACCAGTTCCTGTCATCTGTTGGGGCAGGTCGTCAGACTGCCTAGAATAGCCTGGCTTAACGTAAGGCCGGAACAATATCCGGTGATTGCTAGTCAAATTAGCATCGTCCTAGGAAGGCCGTAGCATTCCCTTTTTGATCCCCCCGGCCAATAAATATCTAAATGCTTTCATCGCGTTAAAATTTGAGGTTCATAAATTCCCATAGGGTACTTTCCTTTCGGAAATAATACGGAAAAACGACTTTTAGTTTGACGAATTCTATATTTACCAAAAAGGGATATTTTTTTATTTTTTTTTATACTTAATGTTTAGCGTTATGGCCACAATTTCACCTGATCTTAACTGACGATACGGCCCAAGTTGCTAGACACGCTAAACCTGTGGAAGAACTGGCTCTCAAGCGCAGCTGCCGGAACACTCCTATTGGTATTTTGGCGGCAGGTTTTCAACTTGAGGGTGGTAGCTAACCAGGCGGGCATTTGAAAAAGCCCTACCACTATGCTATGGTTTCCTCGCGATGTTTTCCTTCACTGAAAATTCAAGCTCATTGTAGGTGCTTGGATTCGAATTCACATCCCTTGACGCGAAGTCGTACACACTACCACTGAGATATCAAAATAAAATTGTCTCGATCGCTACGTCCTATGACTTGTACCGCAAATACAATAGCCATTACACTTAAAACCGCGTTTTCGAGTGAAAGCACCAATTAAGATCTATATAAAAGATTTATGTTGCGAGCTTTAATACGGACTGAATTTTATATTCTCGTATATTGGTTTCTTAGCAGAACATTTTATATGACCTTACCCAATCTCGTATCCACTACCCATAGTCGGCCGAGGTAACTCGTTCTATATACATATCGAGCCTTTTCCAGAACCACATCGTAAGCCTCAAAAATCTTAAAATTATTTTTTAATGTAATCTCTTTTTAATTATCCTTGTAGATTAGAAGCAGTATGTTAATTAATAGCCGGTATTTTAATAGTTCTGTGATTACTTATGGACAAGAAGTAATATATATAACTGTTGCTTAAGATGTTTTTCTGGAAAAGGCTTGATATTATAAAAATTTCAATAATAGACACAGTTATTCATGAGAAAGTTTTAGGCGTATTGACAATTTTGAAGCGATGATAGATCTGTGGTAGCGCGTAGGAACGGCGCGTCAAGGGACGTTAGTTCGAATCCAACCACCTAGAATGAGCTTGAGCTTTCGATGAAGGAAAACATTGGAGGAAACCATAGCATGGTGGTGGGGCTTTTTCTAATGCACACCTGGCTAGCTACCAACCTCAAGTTGAAAAACCTGTCGCCAAATACCAATAGGTGTGTTCCGGCAGCTGCACATGAGAGCCAGTTCCTCCACAGGTTTAGCGTGTCTACCAACTTGGGCCATATCGTCACTTAAGATCAGGTGAGATTATGGCCAAAATGCTAAACTTTAAATATAATATATATATATATATATATATATATATATATATATATATATATATATATAAATTTTCTTAAATTTTTACATGTAGGTCTTCTTGCCCATTTTTACGAAACAATGTTCGACTCGGCTGTATAGTTTCGGCACCTTTGCGTTTTCCTTATCATCGTCTTTACCCTAAAAAAGAAAAAAACATGTCAATACCAAGAACATGAAAGTAAAAATAAAAAATTAATAAATGAGGCCAGCCAGAAGCATTTCTTTAAGCATACTAATAGACGATACGTACTGTTATATCCTGAACATGTATGTGAAAGGGCTGGCTTGACACAATAGTGCTAAATCAGCAATATCTAGTCAGCCCAGCATTAGCATACAACCAGTAAACTCGGTTAGTATAAACCCGCGGTACGGGTGGGACTCATTTTCTCTACAAAATCTTATATATCAATTGTATTCTAATTCTAATTAAATGTTTAAAAAGTTTTTTTTTTATAGATGGTAAATTGTATTGTATTGGATGGTAGATTAAGATGGTAGACACACTAAACCTGTGAAGGAACTGGTTCTCAAGTGCAGCTGCCGGAACACGCCGATTGGTATTTGGCGGCAGGTTTACGACTTGAGGGTGATAGCTAGCCAGGTGGGCATTAGAAAAAGCCCTACCACCATGCTATGGTTTCCTCACGATGTTTTCCTTCACCGAAAGCTCAAGCTCATTGTAGGTGCTTGGATTCGAACTCACGCCCCTTGACGCGAAGTCGTACACACTACCACTGATCTATCATCGCTTCAAATAAATCTTTTCATTTCATACTATAACATTTTTTATTTTAAAAGGTTCAAGCCTTTCCGTGTAGCAGTACGCAACCAACTATGCCATATTTTATTTCTCTATTTCCTGTTACTCCTGGCCAGGACATTCGAGTATACTTATGACATTATTGTCTTGTCTTCGATACTTGATAAGTATCTATTGGTATATTTTTTATATTGTTATTAGGTCAAGTTTATATGGTATCCGTTTCTCGGGTTCCCACTTCCGTAAATTGATTTCCGCCACTAAAATATATAGATATGTATATATTTTATGGAATAGGGAGCTAACGATCAATCATGTCACGTGATGGTAAGTGATCACCGCCGCCCATGGACACTCACGACATCAGAGGAATCGCAGGTTCATTGCTGGCCTTTATAGGAGAGACTGGCTCTCAAGTGCCTCTGGCGGAACACACGTATTGGTATTTGGTGGCAGATTTTCAATTATGGTAGCTAGCAAGGTGGGCATTAGAAAAACCCTACCTCTAGCTCTCTCAAGCTCATTGTAGGTGCACGGATTCGAACTGACGTCTAATGACGCGGCGATCCTACACGCTTCCGCTGATCGATAATCGCTTATATATACGCAGTCTGTTACGCAATGCATGCAAAATTGTTATATTGTCACCCTCCTTGATAAACATGCGAAGATTCGAATCCGATGACTTGAAAATTTTGAAAATCGTGTTCCAAAATTCCGTTACATGGAAACAGTTTCTACAACTGATAACTTCATAATAGCTCCCTGAGATTTTAAATAATGATTGCATCCAAATTTCGACTATAGAGCTAAAACTAATTGTACTGTAAGGTGTGAATGAATGAATAACAAGTTTAAACTTCAAGTTTTGACTGCGGGCTTCACAAATTATACACGCGTTATTAAATCTTCTATATAACCTAAGCATTTAATAGTAAGTTAAATATTAAGATGGAAGGAGGAAAATAAAAAACGGGCGTCCCGCGGCGAAGTTCTTTAAAGACAAAGTAATAGGCTATTAAAACCAGCGTACCTATAACGTTAGGGAATACAGCCTCGATACCTGGCTGGTGTAAAATTTTACTACACTTTAAATGTATAGGAGAAAAATAAAAGAGGCGCTTCAAGAGTTTATCGTCGGATGAAATCCGATGAGAGTCATTTATAAAAACGCTTTAGAAAATAACTTGGGAAAGCTGTGTACTGTTACGACGTTAATTTTCCGAATTAAGTCATAAAATATATTATACGGCCTCGATAGATAAAACACAGTTACTGAACTATCTTGTACAGTAAACTGGTTTCTTTCCCCGGCGGGGGACGAGCGGGTTATGTGGGGCTCACCCGGTACGAACCGGAAATACCAACTAAAACAGCAAGGTGTACCGCTGCCAAGTAAACTGGAGGAATCTTTTCTAGCTTACAATCACCACGTCGCCCCCGTGGCTTCCCTGACTGAGCTCTGGTGCTAAAAAGCTTGGTACATCCCAACTGTCCCCCAGACGGCTGAACCAGTGCAACGGGAAGACGGGCTCCCTGAAACATTTCCCCTTGGCTTAGTACAGATGAAAACATGAAGCGAAGAGAGTTCACTTCATGGTGTCACCCTCGTCTACGCATAGTAAACTGCTTTAGTGAGATTAATAGAAGATAAAAAAATTAAGCAGATTTTCCTCATATTTTCAATAATTTCCAGAGTTCGAAGCGACCACTGTTATTAATAAATTTATCCAAACTTCATGATTCGAGTTTATTATAGTGTCTTTTGATCATAAATATGACATTAGAGACCTTTTTGTTTGTGTGCCCGTTTTTAAAACAAAAATAAATCTTTTTGTAGAATTGGTAGAAAATTAATACGTTTTCTTTTCGATGTCTATTTTCTTTACCGTCTATAAATTAACTTTTAAACCTTAAACGCACCTGGTGATGAGTGATAGAAGACCTCAAATAATATTAAGGTTACGCTTTACACTTCGATTAGTTTAAAACGCATCTACCGGAACTCACACGCAATTTATGGCAAAGAGTTTCAACTGGTGTGTAGTTGCCAACCATGCGGACATTAAAAATTGCGCTTTGGTTCTAAAGGTAGGGCAAAAAATACATACAGGCTGCGAGACTCATCTGGTGCATATCGGACACTGTCAATGGTCGTGAGTTCGAGCCCTTACAATGAGCCTTACGATGAAGGAAAATATATATATAGCATAGTGGTAGGGCTTTTCTATTGCTCGTCTGGCTAGCTATCATCTTCAAATGGAAAATCAGGAATGTGTTTCGGAAATAGCACTTGAGAGCCAGTGCCTCCACCAAGTTCAACGTGTCCACAATCGTTCGCCACATAGTCAATCAACATCAGGCGAGATTGTGACCACAACGCGAAAATTATAACGCATAGAAAATTGCTCCATATTGTTATCACACTATTTCTAGTTAGAAAACCCTCTACCACAATAAAGTAAACGAAATCATCAAAACAATTATATCTGAAAATGTTCAATGTAATATATAATTTAGGTTACGCAGACATTAAATCCCACAACGTCATAGTTAAACCAATTCATGAGAAAACAAGTCGACTACTACGTGTTCAGTGGAATTCCACCGACGGGGATCCTGTCGAGAACTACAGAACTGATGTCAAGTGATATTCAACCGTAAATTTAAAACGACAAAATCCAGTTTCATTTACGCCACCTACCTGCTACGTAAGGTAGTTGTCAAGCAAAACTTATCTTTGTGACCCACGTCATAGTGTATCTTTTTAAATGATAAGGTCTAGTTTATCTCGGAAGAAAGATTTAGTATATTTTCGGTAGCTGCGAGAGCTTTCTTTGTACATCCGGAGATAATGTTTTATTTTATAAATTTACAATTTATGTTCATAATATTTTGGTCAATTAAATACGGGGTTGAAGGCTTTAGGCACCATGAATATGACTTTGGATTGTAATAATCATAGCAATGATAGTGCAGTGGTAGTGTGCACGGACGCAGCGTCCAGGGAAGTGAGTTCAAATCGACCTACAAAGAGCTTGAGCTTTGGTAGAGCTCTTTCTAATGCCCGCCTATCTAGCTACCATCCTCAAATTTGAAGGCCAATTCCTCGACAGGTTTAGCGTGTCGACATTTAAGATTAGGTGAGATTACAGACATAACGCATAACCTTAGCTAAAAAAAAAACTGCTTTAGTATCTTGGTTCTCTACAAATGTATGTTGTATTCTTCTCATATGTGAACATGTATATTAAAAACCACATGTGGATAATTGAACTTTCTTGCATATTTTTTATGTTTAAATAACTCACTTTCATTGCTTTTCTTTACAATTCTGTTTAATTTTGCTATTTTTAGTTTTTATGTATTAATTTTTTGTAGCAAATTAAAAAAAAAAAAAATTAAGCGCGTCTTGTTCTTCTGTCGTATCACATGAAGTTGAACCAGTATTCAGTCACTTTCTGGACATTTGACTTGACGCCGACAGGTCAGTGAGTATGTAGGAATGTGGACAGGGGGGGATCAAGAGTAAATACATCATAGTCTGCAGGTTCCAGCAGTCACAAAGGGCTTGGTTTTATTTAATTTATGCCCTAAAAACTTTAAGAACGTCAAAACTACCATCGGTTCGAAAAGTAACGCAGTCATCGAGAAAAACTGGCAAGAAATTGTATATGTATCTTTTTTTTAAGTATAATTTGTATACCTTTTTTAGCTTCATTTTTTTACATAATAATTTATATTATGTATATCAACATTTAACCAAAAAATATATAATAAACTACTGGTATTTGAGAATCAGTTCTATTGACATGGCTTCTAAAGGTTTTATGATATATTCAAATAGAAAAGACATAAAACGTTTAGAGAGGCCTCCACACAGACGCCCAGTGTTTCCGCAGTGTTAGCGCATTTCAATCAATTCGAAGTCATTGTATACAAACCGGGTGTGGTGGAGTGCCTCTTTCTCGAACTGAAAACATAAAACTCTAACCGAGTATGCTCGTAAAAAACATATTGAAAGCGATTATGGAGTATATATTTTTTTTTTTTATAGTTAAGGTTCATAGTTATGGCCATAATCTCACATGATCTTAAGTGACGATAGGGCCCAAGACGGTAGACACGCTAAACCTGTGAAGGAACTGGCTCTCAAGTGCAACTGCCGGAACACACCTATTGGTATTTCGCGGCAGATTATCAACTTGAGAGTGGTAGCTAGCCAGTCGGGCATCAAAAAAAGCCCTACCACCATGCTATGGTTTCCTCACGATGTTTTCCTTCACCGAAAGCTCAAGCTCATTGTAGGTGCTTGGATTCGAACTCACGTCCCTTGACGCAAAGTCGTACACACTACTACTGAGCTATCATCGCTTTTTTTTAATATTATTTCTATATATGCTAAGGTATACAATGCTACATCTTTTGTTACTATTCGTATATACTTTAACAGTTTTAGTCCATCAAGTTTGCCCCATGTGTCTTTAAAAGATAATGGCAATTTGATTCGATATTTGATTCATTAATTGAAAAACAACGAAGGTCTTGACTAGTATGTTACTAATAGGATTAATGTAGGATGTATGAAATGATGAAAAGCCTCAGGGGTTAGTCACTAATAGGATTAATGTAGGATGTATGAAATGATGAAAAGTCTCAGAAGTTAGTCACATTTGATCCAGACATTTCCCTAAAATTTAGTGGAAAAACTTATAAACCATTACAAGCGTCCTGACGTAATAAATAGATTTGAATGTTGATCAACGAAACGTGTCAATGATAGATACGAATATTAGAATGAATGTGTGGAATTACAAGGATACCTAGATACTAGATAAGGATTTAGTATGTTCGAGAATGCATGAAAATAAGCGAAGAATAAATGAAGCGATGATAGCTCAGTGGTAGTGTGTACGAGTTCGCGTCAAGGGACGTGAGTTCGAATCCAAACACCTAGAATGAACTCGAGCTTTCGGTGAAAGAAACCATAGCATGGTGGTAGGGCTTTTTCTAATGCCCGCCTGGCTAGCTACCACCCTCAAGTTGTAAGCCTGCCGCCTTGTAAACCTGCACCAATAGGTGTGTTCCGGCAGCTGCACATGAAAGCCAATTCCTCCACATGTTTAGCGTGTGTACCAACTTGGGCCGTACCGTCACATAAGATCAGGTGACATTATGGCCGTAACGTTAAACCTTAAGTATAAAAAAAAGCACCAGCTACATTTGTAATAGATTATCTAAGTATATTATGAGATGAGATTAATGTTATGAAAAATAGGGAATGACCGTGTAAGGGATAATATCTTCGTAAAATGCGTACTGAGATGACAGCTGATAGAAACAAGTGGAAGATGAACATATATTGTGCCGAAACTACTTAGGTGGGAAAGGAAGTTGAACTTCAGTCTTTTCTCTTCTACAATAGTTCTTTATATAGCAGAATGCAGCGAAGACTGAAAAACAGTAAGCGCTGAGCTTGAGCTTTCGGTGAAGGAAAATATCGCGATGGAAATCTAACATGTTGGTAATGGATTTTCTAATACTCTCCGAGCTGGCTAAAACTCTTAAGTTAAGGATCTGCCTACAGAAACGCTAGTTGCACTAGAGAGCCATTTTGGGCAGCATATGCACCATTTTGAGCTACATCCTTGCTTAACATCAGGTGAGATTCTGGTAACAACGCTAAACCTAGTAACAAAAAAAAATGAAGTTGAAAACTGACAAGAGATATATTAGCAAGTAAATTTTACAAATCACGCTAAAAAGAGAGAAAGGAAACTGGTTGAAGAGAACCGACGGGCTTTGTGAAGTTGTGGTATGTCTCGGGATTTATTTAATATAAAATATTAATATAACAGTATTTCAATTACGCAACGAGCTTCGAAATTTTAATTAAGTATTTAGGTGGACCTAAAATTTAATATTTACAGTTAACATTAATTAAGCTAACAAAATATGATGTTACAAAGTTAATATAGTAATTAGAATTATTTGTAACCTTTATTTGTAACCTTTATTTCTAACCTTTTTGTGTATAAACACAACAGTGAGAGTTAAGCAGACGAACTCAATCGATTCATGGCTATAAATAGAGAATGTAGTCTGGAACGTTCACTAATTCTGGCTACTTGCAAACATCGCGGAGTAAAAACCAATGGTGCAAGCTATTAATGTCCAACGTTTTCTCTATTTAATTCATTATTTAATTCACTTCTATGTCGCTTCTTTAATTAATAGTCTCTGAAGTGACCGTCCTAATCATTTATATGATTCAGGTACTGGTCTTTTCTGGCGTTAATGTACATTTTATGCTTCAGAAACAGTACTTTCTTTCTGTATGTAAACATATTTTGACTTGTATCATTCTTTGTACCTCTATCAGAATGTATGCAAAATTGTAATACAAACGAAACACAGTTGACATCGAACTGAAACTACTTTAAACGGATTTTATTGTGGTATTCGAAAGTTGCAGGTTATCCAGAAAAGTTCATGTTGCTGTGTCTACCTTCAATTTAATTTTTAATATTGATAGCGTTCGGATCTACGCAGAAAGAGCTCAGAGTATCTTGAGGTCTGGCAATTGGTCTTTTGGGTTCCGATTTAATTAAATGTATAATCGGATCCCAGGCTTGTGCTAGCTTCCCCCAATCTTCTTTATTTAAATTTAGATGTTTTTTTTTTCCAATTTCAATAGCCTCGCGAATCATCCTAGGTAGGGATCGGTGTTCTTTGGCAAGGATTTGTAGTTTGTCGAATCTAAGATAATGTTTGGAGGTTACTTCTGAATGTTCAGCAACTGCAGACTTCGTAGAGCGTCTGTGTTTAACGTCAGCTATATGTCCTTTTCCGATTATATTTCTTTCTGCGTAGATCGGAACACAAACAAAATAAAAATTAAACTGTAGGCAGACACTGTAACATCGTCATCTCTGAACAACCTACACCTCAGTCCACCCCGTGACCACCAGCCCTATAAAGCTTTCGAAACGTCGTGATCAAGCTTAATAAATAACCGCGATAAAATCCATTTAAATTAGTTTTATTTTGATGACAAATATTCGCGTAAACATCAGAAATCATTATACGGTTGACATGTTAAAAAAAAGTATTAAATTAATGTTTATATTGGTTGGACTTGAGAACTTTGTTGGAGTAAAAACAAATAATGATAGTATGCTCACAAATCACATCCTAGTTAATGATCAACCTTAAGAGTTTAAACTTTAACCTTAACCTAAGAGCATTTAATTAGTATATCCCAGCAACAGCCTTAATTCTAGTTACCACCTAATCTTATTTCTAGACTAGGTATATATGTTTATCAGATTTTCAATTACCATTAAATTACCTAAGAAGTTTAACTCTTTTCACTTGTGCCGTATGTAATCAGAATGTAGTATCACTCACAGTTTGTTCGATTTCTAAAGACTTTCAACAAACAGAATTTCTATGTTCCATTAATGAGGCGCCCTAACAAACCTACAGTTACTAGGTACATCTTTTAGGGTTCATTTTTAGAATTAGGTATTTATTAACTTTTTCCATATTATAGAAGCATAAACAAGTGATAAAACTGCACTTGATTATCAGCTCAATTTAATCCAAAAATAATAATGGCTGCCGAGGGATTAAAAGTCTGTACGGAGTCAATACAGTATTCAAATCTGTAAATATGTTAGTAGTAGGATACACGATGATAGGTACTGGTAGAAGACAAACCAAAAGAGAACCTTGAACCGGGTACCATGTACATAATTTTGTCACCTATAGCGCTATAGTTAGAGAATCTTTTTGACTTTTTACGACGTGGACAAACCGCTTTACAGAATTCTTCCCAACACCTAAACCCACTACCTGAGTTCTAGGTATAGCTAAAAGGGCGTTAGGGTAGACTCATCAGGTGTGAAGCGTCGTTAAAATAACTACAAAAAAAAATTACGGAGAGTAATCAAGAACATATGTTGCCAGATATCAAGAACAGCTTTCACATTTCTTCGAATCTCTGGCGGAAGTAAACATCCCAACCATACTCTTGGAAGACAGCACTCCTATTAGTATAAAGGTGAACCAATAGTGAAAAGGAGAAATCCCGTTAAAGATGTGGAAAGATTATGTCAACAACAATGTGTCTAAGAGATATCTATATTAATATGATAGCCATTAGTGGATACTGTCGGTTGTAGAGCCTATGAAGCGATGATAGCTGAGTGGTATTGTGGAGAAACGCAGCGTCATATGACGTGAGTTCGAATCCAATCACCTACAATAAGCTTCAGCCTTCGGTGAAGGAAAGATCGTGAGGAAGCCATAGCATGGTGGTAGGGCTTTTTCTAATGCCCGCCTGGCTAGCTACCACTCTCGAGTTGAATATCTGCGGCCAAATACCGATCGGTTTGTTCTGGTAGTGGCACTTGAGAGCCAGTCACTCTAATAAAAGGCCAGTAACGTACTTGCGATTCCTCTGGTGTCGTGGGTGTCCATGGGCGGCGGTGATCTCTTGCCATCAGGTAACACGCTTACTCATTTGACCGAAATATAAGATAAGCTAATATAAACTTTAGCTGATTTATATTTAACTAGTGTTTAATTAAATAGTAAGTTAAAATCAGTTGAACTATTGGAAATGAGACTAAGGACCCTGAAATCTTAAATTAGTAAATAGGAAAATGATTAATTGGAAAATGTATGTCTTAAAAATCTGTTTAATTTTTTTAGTTAAACGAAGAACACACACCTGCAATCCGTGGGTATAGAATTTTTAAATTTGGTAAAAGAATCCCTTTTTTAATATGGGCGACAGTTAAAATAAGACTTTTGAATGCTCGTATCGAAATGAGTAGGGAATTTAAATGATTTCGGAGATGTTGCTGATGAAAGTTCCAAGTGTTTATTGCAATATCAAATTTATATTTTATTAACCCTTTGATTTTTTTTTTTTGGTTATTCACCATCAATGTTTAACTAATGCAAAAGTTCGTTGTTAAATTTTTTTTTTTTTGTAAACAGTACACTACGGTTCCGGCTGTTTCCGCTCGGTTTTAGTCCGTAAAACTTTTGTTCGGACCGAGGGAAATTCGTTTGCCGAGCAAATATAAGTATGATTTTTTATACGTCTATATATTTCTGTTGTTTGTCCGTTTTGTCCAGCGTACTGGAGTCCACACGCCACTTTTCATTGTTTTCAAAGCGGACGTCCTGTTACGTTTTTGGGAGGTCAGTCAGAGTTGCGGTTTTGTGTGTTATATAAATATTTTTTTTAATATTTAATGTCGAATCGTTTTTATTTGTAATCTCTGTATATATTCGATTATTTTTTATTACCTGTTTCCAACTGGATCATAATCTCAACGAACTTTCTTAATTACTTTAATTTCGGTTCTTTGTTATACTTTATAGGTTTAGCAATATTGCTACAATCTCACCTAATGTTAAGTAATCATGTGCCGAAGATAGTAGACACGCTAGGCATGATAAAGGACATATGAACACATCTACAAGGCGGTATATTTCAGACGTATATTTAAACTAGGTAAGTCAAACCTTAGCCTTTAGTATATTGTCCTAAGTTATAAGAAATAAATATATTTTTAGTTCAATTTTTGAAGCGATTATAGCTCAGTGGTAGTCTGTACGACTTCGCGTCAAAGGACGCGAGTTCGAATCCAAGCACCTACAATGAGCTTGAGTTTTCGGTGAAGGAAAACATCGTGAGGAAACCATAGCATGGTGGTAGCGCTTTTTCTAATGCCCGCCTGGCTAGATACTACTCTCAAGTTATAAACCAGCCGCCAAATACCAATAGGTGTGTTCCGGGAGCAGCACTTGAGAGCCAGTTCCTCCACAAGTGTAGCGTGTCTACCAACTTGGGCCATATCTTCACTTAAGATCAGGCGAGATAATGGCAATAACGCTAAACTCAAAGTATAAAAAATTTCATAACTTGGCATCCATTTAGATCTCACTTCTTTTATCGTTGAAGTCAACAACCAAGGCATACATCATAATATTGAACTTTACTTCCATCCCACATAAATAAATATCTTATTTATCATAGACAAATCAGGTTTTATACATAAACAAATGAAATAACCTTTCAAACACACAAATACATTTAAACCCGCCATTTCACCTACATCTTTATTGAGCAGTAGTCCACTTTAGCAGATATTTACATTACATAGCGCCCGTTCTATTATATATTGGTAAAATTTTCCATAAAATATACATTACGCCTTTCGGAGGCGCGTGATTTGAATACCTTTGTATAGAATACGGGAGGCGGGGCATTGGCGGTTCATTTTTTTCCCACAGTCAGCACCTATTCATAACATTAAAGTAATAAAACATGAACGCACTTTTTAACCCTTACGTGCATCCCTCATGGCTCGTGGCGTTAGCTTTCTTTTATTGGGTAATATTGAAACCGATTTTCGCTGTGCGTATTTAGTGTTAACATTTTTGAAATCATGTAAGATTTTCTTTATAGTTAAGGTGCAGCGTTATGACCTCGATCTCAACTGATGTTAAGTGACGATGTGGTTCAATGTTGCTCTCGCTGAGCGTAGTAGGGGGACTGTGTCTCAAGTGCTACTGCCGGGACATACCTATAGGTATTTGGAGGTAGGTTTTCAACTTGAGGGTGGTAGTCAGCAAAGGTGAGCGTTCAAAAAAGGTATCGTAGGGCTTCTTTTTTTTGGCTTTAGGAATAGACTCTTTGGCATTCTTTATTTGTATTTGTAAAACAATTTAAAATTAATATGTTGTTTTTATTAATTAAAATTAACACTCGGTTAAGCAAGCTGGTGCCCACGATTCATTAATAATTATAACAAATATTATAATTAATAATAAATAACAGTGGTTTTTAAGATCGTAATAATAAAAAATCAACAATGATGAAGCGATGATAGCTCAGTCGTAGTGTGTACAACTTCGCGTCAAGGGACATGAGTTTGAATCCAAGCATCTACAATGAGCTTGAGCTTTCTGTGAAGGAAAACATCGTGAGGAAACCATAGCATGGTGGTAGGGCTTTTTCTAATTCCCGCCTGTTTAGATACCACCCTCAAGTTGTAAACCTGCCGCCAAATACCAATACGTGTGTTCCGGCAGCAGCACTTGAGAGCCAGTTCCTCCAAAGGTTTAGCGTGTCTACCAACTTGGGCCGTATCGTCACTTTAAGATCAGGTGAGATTATGACCATAACGCTAAATATTAAGTATAAAAAAAAGTTGATTTACAGTGTTTCTGTTTAGCTTACAAATTAATAGCAAAAAACACATCAAATAAAAAATAACTTCAAAGGTTAATTTTTCCAAAAGAATTTACTTCTATTCATGTGACAAACGCATAACCCGACTCTGGTCGTAATGAAAGTTTCTGCTGGCAAACTATATTTCAACGATAATTTTAACAATTCCACGCGGAATTCGTTTCGCCTCCGGAGATTGCACTGACGGTGTTGGAATACTGATTATTAAGGCAATACACACAAATGTATTATTCAATAACAAATCAATAGTTTGTATCTGAGTGCATACAAAATTTTTATCGCGGTTATTTATTTATTTTGATCCCGACGTTTCGAAAGCTTTTCAGCCTTCGTGGTCACGGGGTGGACTGAAGTGTAGGTTGTCCAGAAAAGTTCATGTCACTGTGTCTATCTTCAATTTAATTTTTATTCTTGATTGTATTCGGATCTACGCAGAAAGAGCTCACAGTGTCTTGAGGTCTGGCAATTGCTCTTTTGGGTTCCGATTTAATTAAATGTATAATCGGATCCCAGGCTTGTGCTAGCTTCCAACCATTTTGTGTATTGAAATTTGGATGTTTTTTAATTTCAATAGCCTCACGAATCATAGGTAGGAATCGGTGTTCTTTGGCAAGGATTTGTGGCTTGTCGAATCTAAGATAATGTTTGGTGCCTTCTTCTGAATGTTCAGCAACTGCAGACTTCGTAGAGCGTCGGTGTTTAAAATAAAATTAGTTTTATTTCAATGAATAATATTCGCGTAAACATAAGAAATCATTATAGCCAAATGGTTATACAATTTTATTGCTTTTTATTTTTCTCGTTTATTGGATGATATCATGATATGGCGTTCACCAAGCTATGCTGTAGAAACTTGTATCTACCTACATTACGCAACCCAAATACATAGTAATAAACCGGTTGCTTATATTACGGTATTGTTTTTAGATTATCCTATATTCATTTATTTAAATTTTATACGTTTCGCGTTATAGCAACAATCTCACCGGATGTTAAGCCTGGTGGAGGGACTGGCACTGAATTGCAACTGCCGAAACACACCTACAGGTATTTGGGCGTCAGATTTTCAACCGGAAGGGGGTAGTTATCTAGTTGGGCAATAGAAAAAGCACTGCTATCATGCTACGGTTTCATCAGGATGGTTTTCCTCACCGAAAGGTCAGACTCAGTGTTGGTGGATTCAAACAAGTGAATTATTTAAAGTGCAGTCAGTTTGCCGATGTAGTATGTAAAAAAAAAAAAAAAAAAAATAAAAATAAAAATAAAAATAAAAATAAAGATTAAAAAACAAATAAAAAATATGTCTAAGTGCTTTGAACCCATATAAAGAGTGTACGAGGATTAGTTAAGAATATACCACCCTTATCTATACAATATGGTACAATTAGTCTCTCAGCCCAATACCGCTATCAACCAGATAATAACTTAATTTGGCTCTTTCCGATTTCGCTGCGGACCAGTAATTCGTTACATATATCTATATTACTTCTATACATATATCAACAATGTATGATTAACGTATCTAAACTTTTAGATTAATGTGAAAAAAATAATATCTGTCTGTCTGTTTGTTGTTACACGCACCACTGCTAAAGCACGATTCTGATAAAACGTCTCCAAGGAAATCATAGGGCAAGGAACTGGCTCTCAAATGCAACTGCCCGAACCCAGTGATACGTATTTGGCGGCAATTTCAACTCGAGAATGGTAGCTAGCCAGGAGGGCGTTAGAAAAAGCCCTACCACCATGCTATGGTTTCCACACGATGTTTCCCTTCACCGGAAGCTCAAGCTCGTTGCAGGTTGATTCGCTTCAAAGTTTTCAGCTCACTGCCATTTCCGTATAACTCCTCCGACTGCTGTTTGCAGTTCATTAGCTTAATACGGATAATAAGCACTTTTAATTGAATATAAACAATTATGTGTCTGGTCGTAACATTGTTTACTTTAAAATGCATCGTGCGCTGAACACGGGAAAGTTGTTTGTCGAAATCGCATTGCTAAGTCTTTACAAATCAAACAAGCTGCGAGCGAATCAAGCTGCGATAATGTTCGGTTCATGTTTTGAGACTAAAGCTAAATAGCTTTGTTTTGTTAACATATGATCATATTAACGTCTAATGTTGTTTTGTTAACTTCTTAGTTAAGCTCTTGACGTAATATAATTATACTTAGTATATTACTAAGGTGTATTTCGTTCACTTTTAATACACAAATAAGATAATCATCAGGCATGTTATTACGTAAATCCAGTAATAAATAGTAACTTATTTAGATACTAGATTGCATCTATGGCTTCAATATAATAATATATGGCTGAATTAAAAATTGTCATACAAAGTTTATCTCTCAATGTGTGTATCTTAGCCAATCTTGTTTGTTATTTAGGAGTAAAAATTTGATTGCAGCGTTGGCATATCTGTTAAAGCAGTTGCCTCACTGCAACCGTCGCGGCAAAGTGCTGTGGGTTCGAATCCCACACGAGGCAATTATTTGTGTGAATCACAAATATGTTTTTTTTAAGTATCGTTGATACTTTAAATCATATTAATATTATAAATTTGAAAGTGAGTTTGTTTGTTACGCTTTCGCGCCTAGACCGCTGAATGAATTGTGATGAATTTTGGTACAGAGATAGATGAGACCCAGAAGGCGGGGATAAACTAGTTCTTCCCGTGAAAAACTTATTGGAAGTGGGGTAAAGAGAGAGACAAACTTGGTATGAAACTTCTTATTGCGTCATTCGATTTGCTTAATAAAAAGGATATTACCGCGAGCGAAACTGCACGTGAAAACTAGTAAATTATAAAAAAAAATCGTACAGATTTGGCTACATTACTGATTTATTATATAAACTGTCCTATCTTAACTGTGAATATATTTAGCTAATATTAATTCGTTGGTGAGAGGCGCCCGACGTGACGGCCCAGTGGCATGCGCGTGAGCTGCGCGCGGTACTCCACAGTACTTGGACATTGCAACATTACTTTATTTTTCTAAAATAAACGTAACCTAAGTTACTCCTTATTACATCAGCTACCTACCAATAAAACTCCCGTCAAAATCGATCCAGCCATTTCACAGATTAGCCGGAACAATCGAACATACAGACAGACAGACAAGAATTGTAAAAAAATACTATTTTGGTGTATGTACCGTATATATTCATAAACATGTAGTAAAAAACGATTATTTCAATATTACAAACAGACACTCCAATTTTTATTTATATATATATATAGATGTGTAGATTTAAATTCCACTACCACGCATATTAAAAACAACACGATAGACAATGTAATTCGCTAAACGTTTCTGTTTTAAACCTCACACAGAACAACGTTACCCGCAACAAGCAGGCATTAGTGCCAACTCGCCCGATTCCATCCACTATTTATAGCTTTATTTGTAAGGAATTTATCTTCGCCAATCTAAAAAAAATGTAGAATATAGAATGTTTGAAGCGCGTCGTGGGACGTGAGTTTGAATCCAACCACCCACAATGACCTTGAGCTTTCGGTGAAGGAAAACATCGTGAGGAAACCATAGCTTGGTGGTAGGGCTTTTTCTAATGCCCGCCTGGGTAGCTACCACCCTCAAGTTGAAAATCTGCACTCAAATACCAATAAGTGTGTTCCGGCAGTTGCACTTGAGATCCAGTCCCTCCAATAAAGGCCGACAATGCACCAACGATTGCCTTGGAGTTATGGGTGTCCATTAGCGGCGGTCATCACTTACCATCAGGTAACACGATTGCTCGTTTGCCGCCTATTTCATATTAAAAAAAAAATTTTTTTTTTTAGTTTTGCTAGATTTAGGGTCTGGCCGCGATCTCGCTTAATATTAAACGACGATGTGGCATAAAATGGTGAATTTATGTTTCACTAACTTTTATGAGTTCTATATAAATGCTGTTCAATTAGTCAGTAATATCTTTACGTTATAGCAAATAACAGAGATCATACTAAAACATGTATGCATTATTGCTTCTTCACCTACACGTTAAGTACACGGTTCTGTAAGGGACTACCGCCGCAGCCCTTAGGATCAAGAAATTAGTAAGTTAAGACCTGTTGATTAGTTAAACTTGCGAATCCTTGTTTGTTTTCCGGCAGCAGCCCAAGCCGAAGTTCGGCCATTCTGGCACCCTTGAGCTCGCTGCCTCGGAGCTGAGTGCCCTCAGCACTCGCCCCAAAAAGTTCGGTGAAGCTGTCAAAGCCCTTAGGGCTAACAGCGTATGTCAGATCGAAAAAAAATATATATATTGCTTCTTATGATAATATATGTAATAAAATAACATATAGATTGAAGTGCAATTCTCGACAAAGCGATTCGATGGCTTAATGAGAGTTGAGGTTGAAATTTGATGACGCGTCACGTTTTGTTACACGCGAGAGAAGAAAGAAACAAGAGAGATAGACATTATATATCGACTGCCCTATTTACAGCATTTGAAGAGGTCTCGTATTCTTTATGGAATAGAGGGCAATCGAGCTAGCGTATCACCTGATGGTAAGTGATCAGCGCCGCCCATGGACACCCACAATACCAGGAGAATCGCAGGTGCGTTACCAGCCTTTATTGGAGGGACTGGCTATCTGGTGCAACTGCCGGAACACACCTATTGGTATTTGGCGACAGATTTTCAACTTGAGTGTGGTAGCTAGCCAGGCTGGCATTAGAAAAAGCCCTACCATCATGCTATGGTTTCGTCATGAAGTTTTTCTTTACTGAAAGCTCGAGCTCATTGCAGGTGGTTGGATTCGAACTCACGTCCTATGCCGCGGCGTTCCTACACACTGCCACTGAGCTATCAACTATATAAACTTTTTTTTATAGTTAAGGTTTAGCGTTATGCCCTTAATCTCACCTGATCTTAAGTGATAATACAGCCCAAGTTGGTAGACACGCTAAACCTGTGGGGGGACTGTCTCAAACGTCTTACGATCAACGATAAAAATTTGGATCATCGCCTACGATACTATATAAATTCATAATCTACATAATGATTTCTTATGTTTACGCGAATATTATTCATCGAAATAAAACTAATTTAAACGGTTTTTATCGCGGTTACTTATTAATTTTGATCCCGACGTTACGAAAGCTTTTCAGCCTTCGTGGTCACGTTCGTTTCAATTCGTTCGTTTAAATTAGTTTTATTTCGATTGATAATCTGCATTACTTTGCCCGCGACTTCGTTCGCTTGACACTAAAATTATTTAGTCTCGCGCCGTTATTAAAATTACAATATTTATTTTTAGAGTTATCCGATTTTAATGAAACAAAGACTAAATGTTACTCGAGGATACGTTTTATGATTTTCTTTATGACGTTTTATCATAAATGTTGTACTTTAGCAGCGATGCGTGCAAAAACAAACAGACTGTCAGACGGATATTTGTAAAAAATACGTAAATGTATTATATTACTTAATCTTAGTCACTTGTAATATTTTCTCACGTCAATCTAAAAATTATAGATACGTTATATTTATGTACATACTGTATGTATAGATTTCCTTTAAGAGTATATATGTATTCAGATGTTAAGAGATTTTATTTCCCCTGTCTTAAATCACGGGGTCCCATAATTTCAAATCTCTTTAACATTTACGAGCTGCGAAGTTAAAATAAAGCTGCACTCAATCCGGCAGCGAAACACGAAAGGATCCGAGCCACTCTCCGATATTCAATTTATTTTCTAACTACTATAAACCCGGTGTTATTACACATTATGCTATCGTCCGCAACAGGCGAAAGAGATACAGATAAAAATACAACGAAAATAATCAGACGTTGAACGCAATGTATGGTGTTTCTCTAAGCTGGGGCGGGATAAGAGAATGCGCTTACAAATATAGAATGGAATTCTCGAAGGACGTCCACTGATTGAAAAAGAAAACAGCTTCGCCGCTGTCCGATTGATTCTTTGTGCCTTCTTCTTGTGTATCTTGTTTATAGATTGAGCAAATATATAAGACCATTCCGATATATTTTCAATATAATACAACAAAATTTACGAATACTTAGACCTCTGATTAAAACGTTAACATAAAATTACGTCTTTATAAGTTACTAGACTTTGCGTGCGGCATCACTCGCGTTAATATTGATTTCGTCAAAGAAATGAGATGACTGAAACAAATTTTCATACATAGATTACCCTTTACTTTACTCCACTTTTAATAAGGTTTTCCCTAGGAAAATTAGCCTCTCACCTTCGCCAGGTTCCCATCTTTATATAGCAAATCATAATCTTTCCGGAGGTTTTGGCGTAATAACGTAAGAAACAAACAAACTCATTTTCACATCTATAATATCAGTATAGATAGGGAAGTGAGGATAGTAACGGATAATGTAAGGTGACTGAATGTAAGATAACAAAATTCATTATAACTTCATTGTATGTGAGTAAATCAACAAAAACTCATAACGATATCTCCATAACTATTTTATTTAGCTTAGTATTGCTTATTGGATTGTATATTATTTATTTTAATTACAACGAGACAAGGATTTTACGACGTTACGCCTGTGATGGGAAATTCGCAAACAAATCAATGGGTCCAATTATTATTTCTCAAGATCGTGCAACGGAAGTAAAAATAACAATCATATACATTAGGGTGGCGCAAAAAACCGACTATTGTTTTTTTTCAGTCTCGGGTAAAGAAATGTTAGTTTTTGATGTTTTAAGAGCCCTCTCCAAAGAACAACTAAAAAAAAATTTTTAAGAGGTCGCTCCAAATTTTTTTTAATTTCAAAAATCATCAAAAGTCGATTTTTATTTTATTTTTATCTATTATTGTAATAAATAAAAGAAAAAAAATGTATGGAATTTAAATTTAAATATTAAAAGGTCGCTCGAAAAAATCTAAAATAATGAACTGATAATTAAAAAAAAAATTTGAGCGACCTTTCAAAACTTAAATTTTGAACTGAAACTTTCAGAAACTTATTGTTTTTTGGTCTTTAAAATTTTACCGTAACGAGAAAAAAAATTAAAAAAAAATCGATTTCTGACGATTTTTGAAATTTAAAAAAATTTGGAGCGACTTCTTAAAATTTTTTTTTAGTTGTTCTTTGGAGAGGGCTCTTAAAACATCAAAAACTAACATTTTTTTACCCGAGACTGAAAAAAAAATAGTCGGTTTTTTTGCGCCACCCTAATATACATACATACACTTGGCTTCTGTTTGCATTTTCTATCGAAATTACAATGGAGAGTGTTCTGAGAACCTGTACGCGTTAATACCTGGATTCCACCAACGAACGACACGCCACAAACGGAAATTCCATCTAGAACTTTCGAGAAGAGAGCTTACATATACCTTAAAGGCCGGCAACGCCCCCGCGCTTACTCTGGTATTGTGGGCGTCCGAGGGCGGCGGTGATCACTTACCTTCAGGTGACCCGTTTGCTCGTTTGCCTCCGCAAAACATGCAAACAGACGAAGACGAACACAGGACGTGAAACGAAAGAAACTGAAAAATAAACCGCCTACAAATATAACTTAAAACAATGAAAATGGAACCCTAACGTGCGCGCACTGTAACCGTTCGTTCACTGCCAAAATAGGAAACATTAGCCACGTAAGAACGAGACATCCGATCCCTTGATCTATTTCTCTCTCTCTCTCTCTCTCTCTCTCTAGAAGAAAAAGTCGCTGTAGATGAAATCGGCAAGAATGATAATGACAATTAAATTCTTGAAGTAGTCACTAATCACCCATAGTTTTTGGCCTAAGCCCATATATCGGTAGGGCAAGGAACTTAATTATTTCCATGATATTGTTGACATCTTCTGATACACCAAGGTGAATCATAGACATTCTTTTTTAAAACTTAAGGTTTAGCGTTATGGCCACTATCTCACCTGATCTTAAGTGACGATACGGTCCAAGTTGGTAGACACGCTAAACCTGTGGAGGAACTGGTTCTCAAGTGCAGCTGCCGGAACACACCTATTGGTATTTGGCGGCAGGTTTACAACTTGAGGGTGGTAGCTACCCAGGCGGACATTAGAAAAAAGCCCTACCACTATGCTATGGTTTCCTCACGATGTTTTCCTTCACCGAAAGCTCAAGCTCATTGTAGGTGCTTGGATTCAAACTCACGTCCCTTGACGCGATGACGTACACACTACCACTGAGCTATCATAGCTACATACTAGTTACGGCAAAAAAAATATTAAATATTCCGAGTGATAGTGTGTACGTGATTTCGAATCCATCTACAATGAGCTTGAGCTTTCCGTGAAGGAAAACAACGCTAGGAAACTATAACACGGTGGTAGGGCTTTTTCTAATACCCGCCTGGCTAGCTACCGCTCTCAAGTAGAAAATCTGCCGCCAAATACCGATAGGTGTGTTTCGGCACTTGCACTTGAGAGCCGGTTTCTCCACAGGGTTTGCGTGTTTACCAACTTTGGCCGTATCGTCACTTAAGATCAGTTGAGATTATGGTCATAACTCTAAATCAGAATATTTCGGCATTACAAATACACTTCAGTTTTGTTTAGATTGGATATTAAAACCTATAAATAATACAGGCTATTCCTTCCTTCCGTTCATGGGATTGTGTTTGTTTCTAATATGTATCTACAAGTACAAATGCCCTTAATACCGCAGGGCCGTGTCGCAATGAAGACAAATGGTCTTGCATTCAGCGGATGCGGTAGGTTCGACACGAACTGACATGAACTGTCAACATGAAGCCACTAAGCCGACGGACAAATCGAGAACATTGATCGCCCCAAACATTAGCTGTATTTGAACGTAGCCAGTTGTTTGACCTATTTTGGTAGAATAAGGTGTTATTTTACGCCTTTTCACACATAATGCGGTAAGTTACTTATTTTAATTGTATGACATGTAAAACATCTTTGAATTAATGGTTTGATTTTAAAGCAGAACAAAGGTATTTGCTACTTTAAAAGGCATGTAACGGTAGGATCTGTAGACATAAAACCAAGTCTACACCAATTACAACTTAAGAACAGATTGTCCGATGAATGATCTCTGATTTAGATCCGTCTGTGTCTAGAATAGCAGAATAATTATAAATGTAACTTTTTTTTTCGTGGTAAAATGAATATATGCATCCCCTCCCAGCCCGGGGGGACTGAGAGGGGTATGTGGGACTCACCCAGCGCTAAGCGCCGGGAATAACCACTAAAACCCCGCGGCCATCCGTCGCCTTTCTGGGTCGACGCGGGGTCGTGCATGCAATCACCGCGTGTTATAAAAATAACTGAATAATAAAAGATACATTAAAATTTATCTGTATACATAAAACAAAGTCGGGTTAATTACTCCATTTAAAATTTAAGAACGGCTAAACCCATTTCAATTATTTGTTGGATTCTTCTTCGTTCAAAATAGTAGAAATAATTTTTAGAATGAATTTTATGAAATGAGTTTAACTAAAAGTTAACATTTACTGTAAGGCGGTACGAAGTGTGTCAGATCGGCTAGTTATATCGTAATGAAACGTTAAGGAAATAACGGTTTTTTTTGAAAGGCACATAATTTATTTCGCCAATGTACTAAGGTTGTCTTAAACATATAATACCGCTTGTACCCCGAAGTACTAATAATTGAAAATCAGCCTACAATTCTTGAAAATGAACTCAATAAAAATCATAGAGAATAAATATGTGTTGGTGGTATTTTTTTTTATTTAGAATATGTACTTTAATTTTGAGGGAAAACGTATTCATACAATAAAACTGTAAGTGACAAGTCCATATTTATTTTGATTGAGATAAAAATTAAAATTCAACCATAATCAATATTGAAAGTTTAAGACAATTCTTGTAACTGTGAGAAAACCCAACTTTTCATATTTTTTCTTGGCAAGTAACCCAATTATACGCGGTGATTGCATGCACGAACCCGCGTTGCCCCGGGAAGGCGACAGACGGCCGTGGGGTTTTAGTGGGTATTCTCGGCGGTTGGCGCCGGGTGAGTCCCACATACCCTCTCAGTCCCCCCGGGCTGGGAGAGGATGCAAAAAGCGTTTCCCCACGTATAAAAAAAATAACCCAATTTTACCTATTTGTATAGCTAACTGCATTGGCTAATATTTTTAAGTTTTACAAGCTGTCGTCGGCGGTTACACTTTATCTATGGCCGCACACGAAAGGGAAGTGTCACGGGCATGTTTTCCCGCAGACGTGACCCAAATAGCAATGGCGACCTCACGTCCGCTCCAATGAGAACATATCGAAATTAAATTCCAGCGAAAAGAAACACGTTAAAGAACGAAAATTCAGATTCAACTTACATACACTGTGACTCAGTGCATTAATATCATCTCTACAATTATTTTTAAAGCCAAAACGTTTTTAACCGTGCTCAGCACTATTTTGTGTATATTTAATGTGATAATAGTCGCCTCGAGTCAAGTGTAGGGTTGACAGAGATATGGTCAACACCTCACTACTATACTCACTCGGCAAGCGTTACATACATACATGACGCGTCAGTCGCAGTCATTGTTAGAAGTATTTTGTATTGTCATAAAGTTTCCACCTCATATGTTATTAAGCATATCCCGTTCTTTTATCGTTTCACGGTAAATGTCAGTAAATAGAGAAGGGCCATGGATTTTGAAGACAATGACGTTGTTTGAATAATATTAGGTGTTTTGTAAACATTTTAATAGTTGGTGTATTCTGTCATCAAAATATAGGCTAAAAATATAATATTTTAATTTTTTGTCTATCCTATTCCCTCTATACGTATCGATCTAAAACTACACACTACACTTTCACACAATGCTAACTATGATACTTTTTATTCACATAAAAGAAAAAGGGTTTCCTTGTATATTGGGTATAAGTTAAAATTTGATAGGAAATAAATATTAATCAATGCGATGTAATTTTCTCTGTTTGCTAGCTGACATTAAAACTATGCAGTAGACGTACAGAAAAAAATGGTTGAAATATTATTTCTTTGCTTAAAACATGTTACCTTACTTGTAATGCTTATTTTTCAAGAAAATTCTAGTATCCATTAGTTGATAGTCTAAGTGCGTACTTTGCAAACTCTTAGACAATTATTTTGAGTAAATATTGTTATAAATACTATGAGATTCAATAGGTAAAAAGCGCAGAAAGACCGTAAAAATATGTCTTAAAAAAAATTACAGTTTTTAGTTCAAACCCACACGAGATAAGTCTCAAGAACGGCTTAATAGAATCCTAAAAATGGAACGCATCTTGTCGAGTCTTGTCCTACGCATAAGAGAATAGACAATAAAACTGATGTACCCAAAGAAGGTTATTTGTTGCATACAGAAAAATTGAGACAAAGTGGCGATATATTACGCAACATGTCTGTATTGAGAGTTTCAGAGTGAAGCCGAGTTTTTATTACTCCACATCCTGCGCACAAAGTGAATTTTGATTTTGACCTCTATGTCGGATCTAGTGAAACGTTTATAGTTTTCTTATTTAGCGATTTTCCCCCGACAGAATTTTCTTTTGTAGACGGGTAGTTTTTCTTTTTGTGTTTTCATTTCGGCCCGTTCGATCCATATACACGCATCATTGTGAACCTTCTGCGCCGATTTTAATGTCATCTGGTACAGTGATAATAAAGTGTTTTTTATTCCAGAAACTGATAGAGTTTCTCCGGTTTTGATGATAATAGATAAAATTATTTATATTAAATGAACATGTTGGCTTATTTTTATGCATTGTTCTCTGTAGAATACCAGATTACATGATTAAAAATATAAAGCGATTGAATTTCAATTCGTACAAATGGCACATATACATATCTGCGAGCAATTTCATCTTTTGCCCTAGTATGTAATAATAATTGCAATTTATAATCTTAGTAGCTTTTACCCGAGGCTTTGCTCGTATTTATGTTGATTTTGTCAACGAATTCTGTTGGTCTATCGATACAAAAACCATTTGCGTAAAAACTATAAATATAATTATTCCGGGACGTTGGTCAATACAGGTAGAAGTGAATTTTAAGAAACCCATTTTTATGTAATGTGTTCTGTATATATTGTTACCTACCTGCTAAATTTTAGCTTCATGAATACAATTTTTCTGTTTAACCTTTATAACCCCATTCCACCCCTGTTAACAATACTTTGAAAAACATATATGTGTACCTTTATTATTAGGTATAAAGAATTATTCTCCAAAGTTTCAAGTAAAACGGATGACACAATAAAAAGCTTTAAAGCAGTTATAATGGCAATACAATTCTAATTTCTTTCTTTCAGTTAACATTCAGATCCGGCGGATCAGTTAGGTTCAAGTCTCTTTTCTCTCGAGTAGGCTGTAGTCTTGGACACCGTCAGCTGGGGTTGCACAGTACAATCCTTCGCGCCATTGTGGCACAGTACAGTCACTTTGCCTATTTTAGTTAGTACCGCGTTCGATTCTCTTTCGCGTCCCGGCAACAGCCCAAGCTGAGGTTCGGTCACTAGTGACACCCTTGCGCGTTGCCCTGCATGCTTGAGTGCCTCCGCGCTCATTCTCTAAGTCTGGTGAAGCTGTTAAAGTCTTTCAGATGGCCAGTGTAGGTCCCTTAAAAATATAGAAGAAATATAATAGCAAATAAAACATAACAATATTTATATAAAGTTTTAGCGCATTAAGCCCACAACAGGCGGAGCTATGATATATATTAATATAAATAGGCGAGTAGACACAGCCGCAGTTATAACTTATATTTTCGTTACGTCACCAAAATATGTCGACAGATATAGCACGACATATTTTAATATAGTTAGACATATTAACGTATATTTTACTATATTCCATGAACAACAGGGTGTAATATTTCGTCTAACATTAATTAATGTTAGAGTCCGTGTATGTTACGTATACTCACGAGTCTCGTTTCACAACCGTTACATTTTACAGCAGAGCTTCCGCTTACTACAATATATATTTCAAACAGTCGTCCGTACTGTCCGACGGTCTTAACTCGCATCGCACTTATATAGTAATCTGTGTTATCAACTACCCTCCTTCTCATTAATTTAAAGTACGTAGTATTATTAAGTTTCCATATTAATAAGCAGTAGACGTGGTATATAACACTAGTTAGATGCATTATACGATATCTAAAATTAGAACAGCCTTTATTATGAATGTAGCACAAATACGTGTACATACAGCGACGATCGCAGAGCTAATGATGCATAAATATAAGGATAGCCACCGTCTGTGGCAGCTTGCTATACCGTAATATATAGCTTACTATATTAATATATATTATAGCTTCGTCTGTTGTACGTTTTACTCAACGTTCACGCAGAAAAACCGAGAAGTAAAATAAGGTTGAAAGCGATCTCCTTGGATACGGCCCTCGGTCAAACAATACGTTTTAATGTGATTCCTAATCTACTTAGAGCTATCCATCCCGGCGCTTACTTTGTGAGAATTCAATTTGAACTTATAAACGTATTTCCTTTGTTTGCTAAACAAATATCATTACTGGGGCATGCGGTCCAGTGTAATTCTTACTTCATTTGCGGATTTACTTAAAAAACAACCCTCGTAATCTACTGTTGTTTTTTTTTTTTAAACGAATTTCTTGTCAAATGTAAGAGTTTTCCGTCACTGCCCTTTCTCTGGTGTGTTCTGTGTTGAAAGAAAGAAAGAAATTATTTATTTCCGCCATATACACAGCACATATTATATTCTACGTTTATTCTAAGTATATATTCTACGTTTCAACCATATTTTTTTTAACTGCATGCGCTGTGCTAAGGTAGAAAAAAGACCCCAGACTCAGCTAAATGCTCACGCAACAAAAATTGCAAAAGCGCTGGTTTTCAGGCGAGAATTATAAATGATGTCACGGAATCTGATACGACATATATATACATTATTACAGATCACACATAGTACATATATAAATTTAAAAGTAGGTGATAAATATTTAAATGATTAAAAAAAAACGTTTAATGTTTTGGTCTTTATGAAGTACGCTGTGTGTAATAATACGTATAATTGAGTGAATAATTAATAATAATAATAATAAAATAAATAATTGCGCTATATTTCTTCATTATAGATGGTCATCAATAGCGCGTATGGTATTCGCTGTGCCCTGTCATAGGCGCACGCTTATTGGTTAAAGCCGGCCAGTACGTTCTCAACACCCCATACGCGTCAACTGCATCGTAAAGTATTACAATTAATTTGCTAAATTGTTTATTCTATCCAAATTTATTGCATATTGACTGACGACACGAGATTCATTAATTTTAATTCCACGCGGTCGAAGTTGATCGCACAGCTTGTAGACTAATATGTTTCACATAGACAACTATAGTATAATGAACGTCGTAATGAGTAGTAGCGATTCTACTGCACAGTTGCTCGTTACCACCTCTTTTTAACGTAGTGTTTAAAATTATATTCGTTAGTAACTTCCTCGAAGCATCGCGCAAGCGCATTACCCGAACTCAGGCCAAGGCGATAGGGCCGTTTGGTAAAACTCGTCCAGTATAAGCAACGAATAATACCGACTAAAACGCACTGCACAGTGACACTTCAAACTCCCGTGTTGCTCTAGCAACCAGGGACAGATTTCACTACACTTCCAACCTCTGCCGGATGTTTCTTCCCACTTAAAAAATGAAAATCTATTCCCTAATATCTGTACATGTGTTCATTTAATTTCCAGTGTATTTAATTACCCTACAGTTACATTTAAGTACCAGTTTCGTTGCTAACTCCCAGATCGTGGACCCCATCGTCACTTAACATCAGGTAAAATAGCATTACGTCCACACAAACGGATTTTTGTGCTCGCTGTGTAATAAATTGCTATGAAAATATTAACTTGAGATCATTAATATCTAAAACGTGTTTTCGAGTGCGTCTAAAGTTCTATATTAATTATTAAGTTTGAAAATGAATACATATTTAATACGATATCCACAAAGAAGTACCTTTCGACATTTCTTTTGCTGATAACTTTTTAATATTTACAACTTATGATAAAAGGAATGTAAAACACTGAAAGAATAAAAATATAATAATCATAAATATTTAGTACTAGCCGACCCTACAGACGTTGTCCTGTCTTAACTATGAATATTGGTGGCGCATTATAGTAATAGGTTTGTAAAATTAATATTGTCCTTAAGTTTTCCTAAATTTTCTAATGTTCCGCTCAACTTCCTTAATTTTTTCCTTCATAGGCGCCTTCTCCTGACAATAATTAATACAACAAAAAAAGAATTAGCGTAATTGTTCCATCCGTTCACGCGTGATGTGATAACCAAGAAAAATAGGGAGGCATTTTTTTATATATAGATATTTTAATACGATATAAGGCTGTAATATTCTGTTGATAGACACATTTATACTTAAACCAGTTGTCGCGATAGATACTTTTTCCTCCCATTTGCAATACCCAATAAATTGAACACCATCTATCACTAGCCCAAAACCGATAATTACATACATAGCTGAAAATTACACCTGAAGCGGTGATAGCTGAGATGATAGTATATACGGACGCTGCGTCAAGCGTCGTGACTTCGAATACACTTGCAATGAGCTTGAGCTTTCCGTGAAAGAAAACATAGAGGCGAAACCATAGCATGGTGGTTTTTTTTTATACATAGGGTTAGCGTTATGGCCATAATCTCACCTGATCTTAAGGGACGATATAGCCCAAGTTGGTAGACACGCTAAACCTGTGAAGAAACTGTCTCTTAAGTGCAGCTGCCGGAACACACCTATTAGTATTTGGCGTCAGATTTACAACTTGGGGGTGGTAGCTACCCAGGCGGGCATTAGAAAAAGCCTTACCACCATGCTATGGTTTCCTCACAATGTTTTCCTTCACCGGAAGCTAAAGCTCATTGTAGGTGCTTGGATTCGAACTCACGCCCCTGATGCGAAGTCGTACACACTACCACTGAGCTATCATCGCTTCAGGTAGGGATTTTCTAATGCCCGCCTGACTAGTTACCACCTTAAAGTTGAAAGTTCGCCGCAAAATACCTATAGGTATAATCCAGCAGTTGCACTCAGAGCCAGTCCCTCCCCTAGAGTCAGCGTGTTCACTATCTTGCGTTACTGCGTCACTTAATTTTAGGTAAGATTTTGACAATAACGGTAAACCTATATGCTATATAAATATAGACGCTGATTTTCATGATGATCGGAAAACTACATTTTACAGGTTTAGTGTTATGGCTCCAATCTCACCTGATGTTAAGTGACGATGTCACCCAAGATGGTAGACACGCTATGCCGACTGGACGGACAGGTTCTCACTGGCTCTTACGTGCAACGGCTCGAACACTAGATGTACTTGACGGCAGATTACCAACTCGAGGGCGGTGGCTATCCAGTAGGGCATTAGAAAAAGCCCATTGAAAAGGTCCATTGAAGCGGCGTGAGTACACACTACCAACTGAGTCATCATCGCTCCAAAATGTACAAGCACAAAGAACATATGCATAAAGAGTAAATTACGTAATTAATTGGACACACATACACATGCACATACACACTCACACGCACAACAACACACACATACATACATACATACATACATACATACATACATACACACTGAACAGCACTACTATAATTAATTTAAACCCTTAAATATGAACTATTCTCAAACTGTTTGCATGATTTCTTAAAAATGATATACCACCTAAAACTTTCAATACACCTATCAATGACAAATATGGTAAGCAGAATATAAAGTAGTTACCGGGAGAAATTTCAATCTTCGCCGTGAGATATGCCACGTCAAATTCGGACAAACACCAATTCGGGGCATGAATAAAACATGAATGGCGTCGGACGATCCCGAATGGTATACACCCGAGTCACAAGTAAGTTGAACTGAGATGGTTCATTCGAGAACGTTGCAGTAGCATATAATTCATCAGAACGTCATCAGATCTTCCGGTCATCAGGCTTTTTCGTCTGTCAATCGCATGTCACGTTACTGCAGAGTAGGGGTATAGTGGAAGCGCTTGGTAGCGCAGTCAAGGCAAATATGACGACGCCCTTTGCTTGCATCAGCTGAATATGTAGTATGATAGTATAGTAGAATAAGATATTTATCTTGTCTACTATTGATAGAAAAGTTGCATCGTAGTTTCATAAAACCATACAATTATATATATATATATATATATATATATATATATACATATTTCATTACGTATATCGCATTGCGCTTCTTAAATGCCCAATGTAAAAAATAAAATGATAATAGAAAAAACAATGTCGGAACTAAAATATTACGAATAAAAATAAAAAAAATATATTTTTAAACTATATTAGCATTTTTTATCGTCATGGCCTTAGTCTCACTTGATCTTAAGTGACGATATGGCGCAAGTTGGTAGACACGCAAAACCTGTGGAGGGACTGGCTCTCAAGTGCAACTGCCGGAACACACCGGTCGGTATTTGGCGGCAGATTTTAAACTTGATCCCTCAACAGCTAACTTTGACAGTTACCAGGCGGGAATTATAAAAAGCCCTACCGCCATGCTATTATGGTTTCCTCACGATGTTTTCCTTCACCGAAAGCTCAAACTCATTGTCGATGGATTCGAACTCATGCCCTTTGAACGTCAAACATAACCCCATGTATTAATACGCTTCTTAGACAAAAAAATCTTAATAATCTTCAAACTTATAATTTGCACTAATTATGGCCGAATTTCGACTACTGTGCAACCACTATAGTACTTTTAAAGATGCATTACATATAACATTAATTTGGCAGTTGGTTATAAATGTGAATATGAGTTTATTTGCTACCCTTTCATACCTCATCTACTTAACCTCACTCCTTGAAATTTGGCACAAACGTTGCCAGGAATACGAAAGAGGACACACGATTTTTTATTGAGGACAGTCCTACACTGTAAGCCTGAAAGGCTTTCACAGCTTCACCGGACTTAGAGGGCGAGTGCAGAGGGCACTCAAGCCCGTGGGGCAACACGCGCAAAGGTGTCTCTAGTGACCGAACCTCGACTAGGGCTTTTGCTGGAACGCGAAAGAATCCAACGCGGTATTAACTAAAATAGAGAGTGATTCTACTGTGCAACCCTAGCTGGTGGTCTCAATGACTACTGCTTACTCGAGGGAAAGAGAGACTCGAATCTAACTGATCCACCGGGATCTGAATGTTAACTAACTGAGAGAAAGAAATTAGGATTCTAAGGACACACGATACATTGAAACCACGAAAAATGTATGGTTACTATAAGCGCATGTTTTGCATGGTGGTAGGGCTTTTTCTAATGCCCACCTGGCAAGCTACCACCCTCAAGTTGTAAACTTGCCGCCAAATACCAATAGGTGTGTTCCAGCAGCTGCACTTAAGAGCCAGTTCCTCCACAGGTTAGCGTGTCCACTAGCTTGGGCCGTATCGTTACTTAAGATCAGGCGAGATTATGGCCATAACGCTAAACCTTAACTATAAAAAAAACTTTATGTAGCATTTGCTTGTAGTGTAGAAGCTGAGCACAGTACGCTGTTTCCGATTATATCTCCTTCTTGCACGGTCCATGATTCTTATTCTCCTATATTTAAAGTTGACTGTAATCGCATCGACAGTGAATTTAAAATGAGAGTTTCATTCGAAATCTATTATTTCATAAAATTTCTATTTAATTCTCCAACAACAAACCTGGACTCTGTTTGTGAAACGGTAAAGTCTAATTTTAAATCAAGCTTACGAAGTCTTATGTTAATTTGATTGAGTCGAAGGAGACACTGACAACTTTCACAGTTATTAAATCTAATAAAAATTATAGTAATATAATAAATTCTTTATTATGTCTTTTTTATTAGAATTTCCAGGACGGAAGTTTTGAAATTTCTCTGCACATTATTTTATTTATTAAAGTAACTAGTTATATTAAAAAAAAAAACTTTCATTGGCAACGTACATACTAAACTAGTTAAGCACGTGGCTGTATTCATATAAACCTAAATAATGGAGTCATTCCCTATTTCTAACTCTTTGAGAGACATTCTTTGAATACACTAAACATTATTTGTCATCAAAAGCATAAACTATATTCAAATTTCAGTCATTGCGCAGTCATACATTATATGTATGTATGTATAATGTAGAAAATAATGTGTTTTTTTTAAAACATAGTTCCTTATGAGCCGTCGTGGAGGGGTACCCTAGCCGGCAAAAAATGTCCGTAACGTTAGGGTAAGATTTTTATATATAGTCTATGTATGATGGCTATACAGTGTCTAATGTATAGTCTACGTGATGACTGTTATTATTATATATTCTTATAAATCATCGTCAACAAAATAAAGGTGTTAAGATAATTTTGTAAAGTCAATTATTTTATTTTTATCGATAAAAAAATCAAAATAAAAAATATATACCCGAATAATTATTCTCTTTATACCCCGAATAGAACTTGAAATTAATATTTTTATAATAAGATACTTTGTTCCTATCTGGTGTCCCACGACTTAACTCGTTTTTCTAAGTATGAACCCAATAATACAGTTCTACAGGAAAGGTAATGAAAAACGTATCGCATCGGAGTAGACATACGGAATCCCAGCCAAGTGTCCATATTGGAATACCAGTGCGGTCTGAATGTAAGCATGGATGGCATGTCGATACATACTTGCTTGCTTCACTTGGATACCGAAGCAAATGGCTAATATACACAACTATAGATGTTTAATCGAGTTACATTTTACAATATGAATTCCAAATTGCTTATGAAAATAACATATAAAACTATAATACAAGTATTGCATGGTCGTAAGGCTTTTCCTAATGCCCGCCTGGCTAGCCTCCACCACCCTCAAGTTGAAAATCTGGCATCAAATACCAATAGGTGTGTTCCGGCAGTTGCACTTGAGAGCCAGTCGCACCAACAAAGGCCGGCAACGCACCTGCGATTTTCCCAGTGTTGTGAGTGTTCATGGGCGGAAATGAGCGGAAAATTTTAATTAGATTTTTTTATGCTTATGGGTTTAGCGTTATAACCACAATTTCACTTGATGGTAAAGGACGATGTGGCCTAAAATGGTTATGGGTATGGGTAGATATTGAACTTGCTAGCTAACTAGCCAGACAGACATTAGAAATACACCGACCACCGCGCTATGTTTTCACCACCACGTTTTCCTTCACCAAAATCTCAAGATCATTGCAAGGATTCGAAATCAAGTTCATAGACGCGGCATACGTACAACCCTACCAAATCTGCTATCATCCCTTCAACCTACAAATAAACCTACTTTTTGACACATATTGAATTTAATTCTGATCATTACCCAATAAAACATGCATCGGAATCCAAGACCGATATTAGGTAGAGCAACGTTAAAAATTTCATACGCCGCACCGGGATGAGTAAGTGGAAATGTAGAGATGTACACGAGGGCAAAGCACTAACAATATTGTGTGCCAATGTAATCAGAGGTTGGCTCGGAGCCCGACTGGACTCTTTGTGATCGCATCGCTACAGTCGCGCGTCACCGGCTCGCTTCCGGCCCGCTTCGTCGATTGAATGTCTATTTTACATAATGTTTCACTCAGTATAAATAAAACTTTTGGTCAACAGAACAATAGTTAAATCATTGCGCAAACATCAAATATGCGGTTAAAATATTTAGGTCGTAGTTTTGACGTTGATAAGCGCCTTCCCAGAGCCTAAATTGAATAAAGTTTTTTTTTTAGTTTTCATTTGATTTTGTATTAGTTTGATGGTAGGGCTTTTTCTAATGCCCGCCTGGCTCAACTACTCTCAAGTTGAAAATCTACCGCCAAATACCAGTAGGTGTGTTCCGGCAGTTGAACTTGATAGCCGTGTCTCCAAAATGCTTAGCGTGTCTACCATCTTAGTTCGCATCATCACTTAACGTCATATGAAATTGTGTCCATAACACTAAACCTTAAATATAAAACACAAAAAAAATATCTGATATGTTTTAATACGTTGAAATCGATTACTTCTGAAACGAAGTCCAATAAAGGGAATGTTTGGCGAGTTCTTTAGGTGTCACGTTAACTATTTCTAGAATGAATTAAATTATGTAAAATTACCGGATATTCGTATGATATAATTTGATTATTATACATCAATAATAATTCGAAGATATATCTATTATTTGCTTTAAAAATTATGCTGCAAGTTGTGGACAAAGTTTATCGGAGTCCATTTTTTCATTTTTTTATGAATAAACTTTATACCCCTAGGTTGGGTACTTCAAAATCAGTAGATAACCAAAGCTACTGAACTATTTACTCTTTTCTTATTATTGTATAGGTAAATAAGTATTATACTAGATTAATCACCTAACTGATAAAGTTACATGTTGATTTATCTCCAGTATTCGAGCGTCAGTATAATAACGTAGTCGGTTGAAACGACAGACACTACACGGAACGAACTTTCCCTGATGAGCGATGTACGTTAAACAGGTTTGTATGTTTAATTTGATAACAGTCGGAGTTTCATATTTTTTTCACTGTACATATAAAAATTTTAGGCGATGGGTATCGAAGCAGGGTGATGTGCAATTACAGATTAAAAATGGCAAATTCAAAGGTAAAAATAATTTAGAGGTCATGATGATGTGTAAATCTCACGGTAGACGGAAATACATATATTGATTAATACGGATTTTTTTTATACTTAAGGTTTTAACGTTATGACGATAATCTCACCTGATCTTAAGTGAAAATACGGCCCATATTGATAGACACGTTAAACCTGTGGAGGAACTGGCTCTCAAGTGCAGCTGCCGTAACACACCTATTGGTATTCGGCGGCAGGTTTACAACTTGAGGGTGGTAGCTAGCCAGGCGGGAATTAGAAAAGGCCCTACCACCATGCAAGAGTTGCAACGTCAGGTTTATTACTAAACTGGTTTAGTATGTACAAAGACAATCTTGACAGTGATTTCTTTATATTTGTTACATAATCAGTAAATTCAATCGTGTATTTGAAAGTTTAATTTATTTGAATACTAGCTGTAATTTGTAATTTTTTTAATTGTTTTATTTTTTCTAGTTTCGGTTTTTCTGGACTATACATATAAACTTTCCTCATAAATCACTCTATCTATTACTGAAAATTGCATTAAAATCCGTTTAATATATTAAAAGAACTAAGCGAACAGACAGCGGAAGTGACTTCATTTTATACTATGTAAAGATATCTCTTGATATATCTTGATGGAGTGAACCGATTGCGATGAAACAAAAACTAAGTAATACTCCAAGTTGCGTACATTTTTAACGTATAAAAGATATCTACATTAGTTTTGTACATTTTACGTGATGCGTGTACAGAAAAACCGATAAACAGACAAACAGACACAAATACCAAAAATGCTGAAAATGTGTTCTTTAGTTATCCTTTAACATCCTGGTATTTTTTTTTTAATATTTTCATTGTACAAAAATGACTTTCTACAGATTTATTATATATATAGATATTGCCGGGCTAACGCAGCCAGGTATAAACTCGTAACTAAGGACATGAACTATTTAGCGGACTAACACGGCGTTTCACTCACGTCCCACTATTCGTGTATTTACAACAACAAAGCTTCCCTCCGTGTCTGTTGCAGCTTCACTCGTGATACATACGACTGACTTATTCAAAATTCCGTGTTAGTTACTCTAACATATTGAGCTAACGGTTCCAGGAGATTTCTTACTTTTAGGTTAAAAATACTTTGGACATTTGAGAATAATAAAACGTTACCATAGATTCTATGTCATTCTGATACTTAGATTTATTTTAAATATTTTAATAGCAAATTTCCTATACTTATAGATTCCTTTCTAATCAGGAGTCAAAGTAATTTCAACTTAGATATATTTAGTAATAATAATAATAACTAATAAAGCCTTTATTTCCCGAAACATTTTACACAGATAATTAAAATAAAATAAAAAGTAATAAAAATAATATAACATCAAACAAAAAAATAAATAACATCTACACAGGTATTACAAACATAACACAGGTATTCGAAGTGCCTTACGGCAAAGACCTCCTCCAACTCTTTCCACTGTTTTCTATCTGCCGCTACTCTTATCCAAAGGGGTCCTATGGTCATTTTCATTTCATCTTCTTCATCTTCTTGCTTCGCGACCTCGGCCTCTAACGTCATCCCTTGGGAACCAAACTGTCACCTCTTTGCTAAATATTTAGTCACAAGTTAGTTAGGCCATAATTATTGAACAAAACCTAAATAAATTGTAATAATAGTGGAAAAAACATCTTTTATATCCAATTACATAAATGTTTGTAAATAGTCTCTTATGTTAGAACCAGTTTAGACTGTATATTAACATTTCGTTGTTATGTATTAACAATAATATCATTTTCAGTACTGATATTTGCTTGCATTTAGCTGGCGAGAATTTTTTGGTGGGTGTGATTATGTATGGACATCTTCAAAGGGTGTTTTGATCGATTTCTCAGTCAAAGCTAAAATTTTATTTAAATTTCATAGGCGTTAAAGATCAATCAATCGACAATCAAATCAATCAAAATATTTAATATATTTATTATCCAAAGATTACATATTTGCCAACACGTTTATAATGAAACTAGATTGTACATTGTTCAGTTTAGTTCGTAGCTATTTATATTTGTTTGACAAAAGTATTGCTTGTATAAGGAAATTTACAATGTATGTTGTATTTATGCAAATTGTTTTTTTTCTATATCACATTTCCTTCTCAAATGCGGTCAACTGTGTAACAAGCTCTAAAAGGACTCAAGTGATAACGAATATGAAAACTAAAAAAAATATTTCAAGAAACACCTGTATTAGCGATGGCGCATTCAAAAGGTCCGCACAAACGGTCTATATGATTGAACGACAAAAGGCAAGCCAAAGGGTTGCCTCTGATGCTAATCAGAAAAGTGACCTTTGGTCTAAGTCACATACTCTCGCTACTTTTGTTTTTGTCGATCGATTTTTGTACTTTATTGACCGAAATACTTACAACTGTTACTCGATTTTGCTTTGAACTACCATTTCAATTTTATATCTAAAAATCTACCAAAAAAAAACATTTTGAACTTAAGACCACGCTACAGCAGTGCAACTTCCGCTCTCTCGCTCCCTTAGTGACATCGAGCCAACTTTATCAGAATTTCAAAGTCCTTACATAAGAAGTTTCATTTCAAAAGTTCATAAAATTAATTTGAAATATTTTAAATTTGAGAAAACTCTTTCGGACTTTCGTTGACATTTTTGATTGATAAAAAAGTTGCTTTGTAGTAAGCCTTGGTGAAATATTAGATTAGGCTTTATTTTGCATGTCTGCATTGAATTTATTGGCCTCTGTCACGTTTGTGATCGGTTGACTATGTGGGTATGTAGCATGAACGATTTCAAATATTTTTCTACGTCGCAGATCATATTTAGATCAACCTCAATCTCTTCCGGTGCGAACAGATGAGATGGCTCGAGACCTGGTATTGGCTAATTCCGGGTGGACAAGCAATGTCCACTCTAATATTAAATCACGAAGACAGACATTTTCACTACACTCACGAAGGTGAATACTAGGTGACGCTGATATGGTATGATAATAAATAAAATAAAAATACTAATAAATTCCTCGTAAAAGATTATCGTATTAAGGATCGAAGATATATTTTTTAAGTCGATGTTTTTGTATACGTTCCCTGTAGACAATAGTACAACTGGATAAATTTTAGTGTTTTTTAAGAAATCTTTAAATTAGTCCAGCGGGTAATCCGGTAAAATTAGAGAGAGATCTATTCCGGTAGAGATCTATACACTACGGATAGAGAAATATATTTTGATTCCACGCAAACAAAGTCGCGGGCAACTGCTAGTATATTCTATAAAAGTATCACTAGATGTTTGGAGGAAGAAGCTCCATTATTCAAGTGAAGATTCTAAGGCGGCAAATTTATAACTGTGGGAAAATTTGGAGTAAATTTTCAAGAACGCGACACGTTTAGGCACATTTGAATAAATGACAGACAAGGATGATATATATGTTTTGAGGTGATCTCTCTCTCTCTCTCTCTCTCTCTCTCTCTCTTTGTCTTTTAAACTAAACCTTTATTTCGTCTTTATTTTATATAGAAATTTCGTTTTTTTTAATATAGGTACAGTACACAATTTTTTCTGACATTTTGTGTAGTTACATTAGGCATTTATTTTTGTAGTTACAGGAAGAAAATAACTCTTTTGACTTGTGCCAGAGATGACATAGATTGGAGGTCCCGCGGTCAGTCCGGGATAACATCATAGGATGTTCACAGTCCCGGATCCCGGGGGCCTTATTGTCGGGGCAAATTTAATGGAAGGTGCGCGCAATTTTCGTGACCTTTGTGATTTGTTGGGACTGGCGCATTTGAACGTGCTGTAACATGCTTTTTACGTAAGGTTGGACATTGTCCAGGGCATGTTTTATATTTTTGGGATATAACCATATTACCTTATACCTTTTAAGTAATATATTTCTACGTAGAAGAGAAATTGATTATTTGCGTTCCAAATTGTAGGTACAGGAAAGCTTATTTATACTTAACTACCTTTTACCAGCGGCTTCGCTCGCGATAATATTGATTTTGTCAACAAATTCTAGAAAATAAAGAAATAATGTTCATATCAAATGCTTTATTTCAGGATGTTGATCAATACCGGTAGATATGCACTTAACCAAAATTCAAAATACTATTCTCTTAAGTTTGAATTCGGACAATCTTCAGATCGGACGACGTAATAAAAAGCTTCATACAAAATTGAAGCGTATTTTTGAAGCGATGATAGCTCAGTGGTAGTGTGTACGATTTCGCGTCAAGGGACGTGAGTTCGAATCCAAGCACCTACAATGAGCTTAAGCTTTCGGTGAAGGAAAACATCGTGAGGAAACCATAGCATGGTGGTAGGGCTTTTTCGAATGGCCGTCTGGCTAGCTACCACCCTCAAGTTGTAAACCTGCCGCCAAATACCAATAGGTGTGTTCCAGCAGTTGCACTTGAGAGCCAGTTCCTACACAGGTTTAGAGTGTCTACCATCTTGGGCCGTATCGTCACTTAAGATCAGGTGAGATTATGGCTATAACGCTAAACCTTACCTATTAAAAAAAACGACCTCAATTACATTGTGGTTAATTACTCAAAATACGTACTAACGAAAATATTCATAATAACTATAGATGTATATTGTATAGATAAGTTACATATTATTTTGTGATGTAATCTTTTTAAATCTGTAATATTTCCAAGAAACTGTTTTAAATTAAATAGTAAATTAATTGCTGGAGGCGATTAACAAATTTGTTTTACTGAAACAAAATTGTATGTAATTTGATATTTTTCAAATGATGTAATGTAAACAGTATTACAATTATACAGATTTAAGGGTAGACTTATTTTACAATAAACAAACAATTCAACTACTCTACTCAAACTTTGATGCCAAGTGTCTTAAGCCATTAACTACTTTCAGAAGAAATAATTCAAACATCAATACTGCTACATAATCATTGCGATCACATAACACAAGTGAAAAGTTTAACCAGATTAGTTAAGTTACTGGTTTAATCACTAATCATATGGTAGTAAGGTTTAACTTTCTCAAATAAACTTAAGATAAAATAAGCTATAATTATCAAACTCTTTACGATCAGCTTAAGCTGCACGCAAATGTACACATTTTTAATCAGGTTTTTCGTAATTAATAAATAAAAGTATAAATATGGTGCGGACTAAGAGTCTACAGAAGTAATACTATTAAAAAAAAGGTATATTTTTAGTCATCTCATCACATCAACATGAATGGATTTTGTTAAGTAGCTGACAAAAATCAGCATTGTAAAGACGTCGATAAGAAACGAACACATTTTAGGATTAAACCACAAATTTTATTGTCCCATTTTCGAACTGCATTTAAAATGATAACACGTACAAAAGTCACCAAAATGCACATTAAAGGGCAGAATAACTATATGAAAATACCACTTGATCACAAAATTAACATTCGATGTAGTCGATAACGGTCGGGACGGTACAGACAACCTTCTCAATATCAATCCCGAGCTTCAGTTAACTGATTCACAGTTAAGATATCCGATAACGCAATACGATACGATAGACCAAGATCACTTACTGATTTGAATCAACCGTCAGTGCTGTGATAATGGTAAAACCTGTTCTACTGTGCATAATAATAATTCCTATCGCATTTAGTTTGCCATAGTTTGGTAAATTAACCAGTGTTTATTTAGTTGCCAAATGCTTTCTAGGCCAGACTGTTAGTAACGTTTTAAGATAATCTTCTAATATAATAGTGGTCACAATTGTTTTTGGATTATACGTTGCTTAAAATTAGATACAGTGCCATCATTAAGGTATAATTCTATAAAAAATAGGTGTACTTGATAGAAGGCACATCACAGTAGAAACCAAAGAAATCCGACGCTTTCATCACTCTCATACACGTCTTGGCAACTATAGATATATACTGAGTGCTGCTGATATACGATATAAACTAAATGAAAGTGACGATAACGGATTTATCATCTGTTTAGCACGATAGTCACAAACAAACCTACAGATCCCTGCCAACCTTAAATCCTATCTGTTGCAATTAATTCCACAATTGAGACAAGTTAGATCATTCTCGGATTTGCTTGCTAAAGCTGCATCTGCACCTGACTGAATTCTCACTTCCAAATCAATGTAAAAAAAGGAATAAAACCGACTACGCGGTTCGCTCGCAATTTGTGAATTATTCATAGCGTCGAAATGCATACGGCGAGTGAATTAAAACGGGATTATGTTATTACTAAATCTTTTCGCTACGACATGCGAATTGCCTAATCTGAGTCATTTGTACATATGATAAACAAAAATAAGCTAAATCTCTATATTAAACATTAAGCAAATCGAAGACATCTGTACATATGATAAACAAAACTAGGCCAAATCTCTATATTAAACATTAAGCAAATCTGAGACATCTGTACATATGACAAACAAAACAAAGCCAAATCTCTATATTAAACATTAAGCAAATCTGAGACATCTGTACATATGATAAACAAAACTAGGCCAAATCTCTATATTAAACATTAAGCAAATCTGAAACATCTGTACATATGATAAACAAAACTAAGACAAATCTCTATATTAAACATTAAGCAAATCTGAGACATCTGTACATATGATAAACAAAACTAAGACAAATCTCTATATTAAACATTTTTTGACAAATTTTAATTCGAGTACACTCTTTCTTTTTGCAGTTTATAGATGTAACATTATGACCTCGTTCTCAACTGATGTTAAGTGACGATGTGGCCCAAAATGTGAGACACGCAAAGCCTAATGAAGAGACTGGCTCTCGAGTTCTACTGTCTGAAGATACCTATGGGTATTTTACGGCAAATTTACAGCTGCTGGGTGAGAGTTAGCCAAGCGGGCATTAGTAAAACCCTTACTACTATACTATGTTTTGTTTCACAATGATTTCCTTCGTCAATAGCTCAGACTCATGGCAGGGATTCGAACTACGTCCATTGACGCGTCATCTGTAAACGCTACCGTTGAGCCATCATCACAACTTAAAAAAAAAACTTAGCGTTATGGCCATAATCTCACCTGATCTTAAGTGACAATACGGCCCAAGTTGATAGACACGCTTAACCTGAGGAGGGACTGGCTCTCAAGCGCAACTGTCGGAACACACCTATTGGTATTTCGCGGAAGATTTTTAACTTGAAGGTGGTAGCTAGCCAGACGGGCATCAGAAAAAACCCTACCACCACCACCGAAAGCTCATGCTCATTGTAGGTGGTTGGATACGAACACACGTCCCTTGACGCAAAGTCGTACACTCTACCACTGAGCTATCATCGCTTCCAGATACTGGAATAACTCTAATCAGTGAAGTTCATGCTAACGTATAATATTTTGAATGCAAAACGTATGCAGAAACATGTAACTTGTAACATAATATTTATATCACTACAAAAGTATGAAAAGAGAAGTGAGTTAAATAGGATGAAATAAATAATTTGCATAACGCATTCTGTTAAAATCGAGTTCGTCTGCATTTATGGTGGAGTGTTAAAAATTCAATTAAAAACCTCATTTCTGTTGTTCATCAAGTTAAAAACTCTTGTCGCGTCGCTTCGAGGTCCAAATATTACCGCGGGCTCAAGTTACAGGCGACACGGACATTGTGAAAAACTCCGAATATATTAATACTGATTTGTAGAGACGAAAGGCTGTCATTTGAATGGTGATCCATTGAATATCTTGTAAAACAAACTACTTAAGAACTTGCCTCTTTCAGTGAATAATATCATAAGAAATATTGATCAAACACTAAAACAATAAAATACAAAAATAATGAGTTATTTATTTAAAAAAAAACAAAGGTTCAGTAGCATTTTTCTGGTTAGCTGCAATGTAAGGTCTCGTTTCGATTCCTTAGTGCACCTTAAAATTTTATTAATGAAGTACTTATCATCGTGGATAAGCTTATATTTATTGTTTCTTTAACTATCTTTTTTATGGTGGCTCGGCAATGTGCCTGAACTGTAACTGATGTCAAGCCGAGTAATGGAATGACAATCCATCATCAGTCACTCCGGTCATGCCGGCCGGACGACTCTTCAATTAAAAATCAGCTCATGAATGTGTTTTGATAACGTCATTAGCTGGCTTTTCCAGATGTTTCTGTTAGAAATGACAATCTCTTCTTCATGCAACGTAACGTATATCTGTGGTCAACGTTAGCTCAAAATTCGTTTTTTTTTTTCTTTGATGATTCAGTATTAAGGGAAGCCATTTTGATAGAATTTATATAGAAACTCGACCGCTCACATTTCGCGCCGAACCGCGGTAACGTAGCAAAACTCGACTCTTTGACTTCGAAACAAATAGTTAATTACCCAGAGAGCTCGTTAGGCATGGATTGTAGCGAAGTCGGCTGGTTTCTAGCTTTTTTTTGCTACACGAACTTGAGCTTCGAGTTTTAAGCCACCCAAGAAAATGCTACTTAGACAATTTCTCATTTTACGGTTTTGTATTTTTAATAAATGGTACTGCTACTATTCTTCCTTCGTTTACAGTAGCTAATTAAAATACTGTATTGTATCTGAGGTTTAAAAACATAGAGCATAACAAAGACCTTACAGAAATTTTAACTAATGCGATACATTATAGTGAGTTCAAATTTCCTCTTCAAATAACTTTGTATATCGATGGTAAATCACATGTTTGCTGAGGACAGTTTCCAGTTTACTGTCATCCTGGCCTGGCACCTTTTCTTCTAGTCTAACCATGCTCAATATCCGAAAATCTTGCTTGGAAACATCAGTTTAATTGTACTGTGGTGGCATACGATCACAACACCCTATATGTGTTGCAAAGTCCACGGACTGAGATACGCGAAGAAATGGATGAAGATTGGAAATTACTCGAACCTATATTAAATGGTAAATTGTCGAACCTGATACTTTTCTTAAAGATTCAATATGCTCTTCTAGAGTAAGTGAGAAATCTGTATAACAACCAGCTCATATAGTCCATGGTTCTTTGATCAATTTAATTATTTTATTTATTAAAATAGTTGCTGCACCTTCAACTTTTTTTAACTAATACTCAAATTTATTTTACAATCGCTTAAGGATAGTTTTTTTTTTCTAAGTAAATGTTATCTATTTAGATTTAAAGTAACACGTTCAAACCAATAAACAAGAAACTCTACAATTTTATTTTACAATACAGATTTCTTGACCTCATTGGTCCCTCAGTATGCCATAGCTTTGCTCGCCCGCTTTATTAAATTCTTCAAAGTTATTAGCATTATTTACCTTTCTGCTCGCTTCCTAAAAGTCGCAGCGTGATGAGAAATAACCTTTCTCAATAATTATGCTACAAAATCCAAAAATACTCTTTTAATCGGACTGGTAGTTAGTATTGAAGCGATGATAGCTCAGTGGTAGTGTGTACGATTTCGCGTCAAGGGACGTGAGTCCGAATCCAAGCACCTACAATGAGCTTGAGCTTTCGGTGAAGGAAAACATCGTGATGAAAACATAGCATGGTAGTAGGGCTTTTCGTAATACCCGCGTGGCTAGCTACCACCCTCAAGTCGTAATCCTGCCGCCAAATACCAATAGGCGTGTTCCGGCAGCTGCACTTGAGAGCCAGTTTCTCCACAGGTTTAGCGTGTCTACCAGCTTGGGCCGTATCATCACTTAAGATCAGGTGAGATTACGACAGTAACGCTAAGCGTTGAGTATAAAATAGAATTTGATTACAAAAATACTTACAAAATAAAACGTCTTAGAAGATCTGAACTTTAACATGTACTGGAATGAGTATATTATGTTTTACTAAATGAAAATCTGTTAAATACACCTTAATAAGCCTTCCTCAGTGATTTTTCTATTAATATATATATGTACTAAAATAAATAAACAAACTTGTTCTCTGCATATTATAAAATGTACATAAGAAGATGTTATTATTATTATTATTATTAATATATTTTCAATATTAAAAATATATTTTAATTACATTTTAATACTTCTGCCAAACTGCATGACAGTTTATTGGCAGATGTAACCTCCGTTGTTAATGAAATTTGTCTATAATCTTTGTAAACACACATTAAGTATTGTTATTCAAAATAATAATAATTAAGACTAACAATAAAATTAAAAAAGAAATCAATACATTTCAGCACAATAAAAAATAAGAAAAAATTAATAAAATTAACCTAAATGTTTACATACATTACCCAAAAGGAACTTTTATATTTATTTTAAATTCATTGCTACCGAATTGTTCCACTGCCATCAATAGCTGTACTTTTTCATGGTCGGATCCCAGATTATCCAGAAAATGTAACAGGTTTGTGTGATCGCACCAAACTAATAGCATATCGACACATTAACGAACCAACAACCGCAAACGTAATTTTCGATTCTGTTAGACGCGTAAATTGCAATGTCTAGTTAAGCAGATCACGATGCAAGCGATTGGCTAACACAACGCTTATAAGCGCTATCATTTATTTCGATTGTAACGTTCACTCACGTTGAGGTCAGAATAAAGAGTTATTGGACCTTCGAAATTTTGAGATTCAGTGTTGATTTGCCTCAGGACGGTGGACACGCTAAACATGTGAAGGGACTGGCTCTCAAGTGCAACTGCTGGAACACACCTATAGATATTTGGCGACAGATTTTCACATTGAGGGTGGTTAGCTAGCCAGGCGGGTATTAGAAAAAGCCCTACTACTATGCTATGGTTTCGTCACGATGTTGTCTTTCACCGAACGCTCAAGCTCATTGCAGGGATTTGAACTCGCGTCCCTTGACGCACCATGCGTACACAATACCACTGAGCTATCATCGCAAAATATTTCTTGCGGACTTGAAGACTCTCGAAATGCGCCTGCGGTGGTATAGCCATATGCATCCGAAAAGCACGTTCTAAGCAAGTTCTAATATAAATTTAGGTTCAAGAATCTAAGTAGATCCTTTCCCACTTAGATACCTGATGTCAACAATTACCAAAATCCAATTCAACGACTCGACAACCTGGAACCGAAACATCTGGTGGAGAATGACGAGGAAAACCGACCCCAAATGAAATGAGTAAGGCAAAGAGAGAAAGTTTCCATGCAGACTTATACTTTTGTGTATCGTGACACACCATAGTAAGATCGCTGTACCCGACGATGTTATTCGTATATTTGTATGAAGGACTGTTATTCGTTATTATGTCGACCTACAAATCTGTCACCAGCTGGACATAGATACAATCGACTGCTTCCAAAACACGGCAATTCAAAAAATGTTACTGTGTGATTGGTTTTTTGTGGATATCGTGACCCGGTCCGCTACAGATTCTTATTATTCCACCTGGTTCTGATTCCACAGCGGCTGATCCAGGAATACTTTACGCCTAAAGGTGCAGGACTAAATATATGAAATGTTGATACGTTTGCTGGAAGTTCAATTCACATCTTCAATGTAGGGTAATTAAAAGAATTAGCTTAATGATTGCTTTTTGTCATTATGAACGACACTGTAAAGCGGTGGCTCGTAGACCAAGTCTTTACTTCATCGGTAGAAAGAAAATGATAGGATAAGGGGAACCAACATATACTTAGACAGAAAATATTACTGAAAATATATGGGTCGTTAACACTCATATGAAAATAAAGGATAAATCTCCGCATCTTTAACAGTTCATAAAGGAAAATTTAAAACGTCACATCAAAACACGCGAGCGACAATAATATAAACATTACGTGAAGCCAATAAAAGGGAATCGCGCTGAAATATTCAGAAGTCAAACCGCGAGTGTCTGCTGCATGAATAATATATTGAGATTTCGACTCGGTCTGTATTATATTATAGCCGAAATAGCATGAGAAATATTAAGCCGAAGAGACGGAGCAGTTCTTTATATCATATCAACAATTTTGACGGTGAAATCAACCGCAATTGGATTCGTAATGATAGTGAAAATGCAATTTAATTGTAGACAAGTTCTTAAATATATTTACTATTTTATTCAATTTTGTATGGCTGCAATTTTAAATGATGTAAAATACGATGTAGCCCAAAACGGTGGACACGCTAAACTTAATATAATTCGGGCTCTAAAATGGAATACTGGATCACATCTATAAGTATTAGGCGGCAGATTTCCAATTTAGATTTCCAAGTTCTAGATATCCAAGTGGGTAGTAGAAAAAGGTCTAGTGCCATGCAATGGGTCACCTGTCTGCTAAATAATTAAATTTTAGTTATTTTTAAACTGCCCGTTTTATTGATAAACAAATAAATCATACGATAATGTATATAGTTAAATGTGCACGCGCACTTTATTTAAATTAACAGCTAGTGCAATTATGAACACTGAAGAATGGAATTAATCTTAAACTGACTTAAACTTGTATTTATACTAAGTAACACGTGGCTTGGTGCCAGGGCGGGGTGTACGATCATACGGCATCGTATGACGTGTGCTAGGTAAACCATAAGACGATCTCTTCTTATAATTAACAATGGAAAATGTTGCCATACTAATTACTGGGAACTCAAAGGTTTCATGGCGTGATCTTAGTATACATATATATTATTATGGGGGGTATGACCATGCATATATAAACGTCGTTTATATACTTACCGACAGAAACGAAAATAATAAACTAATTTTTAAGCTTCAATAACATAGTTCAAAAAACACTTCTAACTTGATGTTGCCATTATTGCCGACAGTTCTCAATAATTGCTTAGTGTTTTCCTTTTGTTCATCGCGGTGTCAACATTTTAGTAATTATCATCTACAGAATTAATCAATTCGCTTTCTTTAATAAGAAAAGTAGTTGTAATACGAGTAAATATGCACCTGTAAAATAATGTGGTAGATAACAAAAGCCTTGCCGGGGCATGGATTATAATGAGCATGAATTTATTTCCACGAAAATTTTTCAGTTTACGCAACGGGACTGTGTAATTTGTTTCACTAGGGTTTTTTATTTTTTCTTTGTGTTTCACTGAGATGAATAACCGAGTGTTTTATGGGGAACATAAATTAATGCTTTGATGCAAATATTATTACTCACCTCATAAATATCGGTCTTGCAGCAGTTAACAAAGGTTTACGCTTGGAAATTTGCTGGAACCAAGGGAATTTGATTATTTGCTTGCACGATGAATGATATCCAAGATTTTAAAGAAAGCACTCCTACAATTTCAATTACATTTTTAATTTTCAAATATCTTTGTTTGATGGTCTTTATTCTGTCAACAAGAAGTACTTGAAGCGATGATAGCTCAGTGGTAGTGTGCACGACTTCGCGTCAAGGGTCGTGGGTTCGAATTCAAGCAACCGACAATGAGCTTTCGGTTAAGGAAAACATCGTGAGGAAACTATAGCATGGTGGTAGGGCTTTTTCTAATGCCCGCCTGGGTAGCTACCACCCTCAAGTTGTAAACCTGCCGCCAAATACCAATAGGTGTGTTCCGGCAGCAGCACTTGAGAGCCAGTTCCTCCACAGGTTTAGCGTGTCTACCAACTTGGGCCGTATCGTCACTTAAGATCAGGTGAGATTATGGCCATAACGCTAAACCTTAAGTATAAAAAAAAACCTATATTTTGTTTATCCAAACGGCAAAAGGGCAGTTTTTACAAACGTTTACCGATTAGTAAAACCAAGTGGTAAGTTTACCGTCTCGTTTGTAATTTTTAACATACAGTACTATGGACATAGGTATTGAAATACTTTGACTGTTACATATCATCTGCAACGGTACATTATTATTATATATATCCTAATCCACCCTTCTACGAACGTAAAAAGTACTGCCTAAGACCTTGGACACGCTAAAGCTAGTAGATACTGGCTCGCAAGTCGGAAGTCGCTACCGGAAGACATCTATAGGTATTTGGCTGCAAATATTCAACTTGAGACTGGTAGCTACTTAGGTGGATTTTGAAAAAGCCCTACTATCATGCTATAGTTTCATCACGATGTTTTTCATCGTCTAAAACTCAAGCTCATTGCGGAGATCGAACTCATTACCATTGAAACAGGGTCTACACATAATACAAACTGAGGTATCATCAATTCAAAATTACTCTGGCGTGGTATGTCACTATGGCAGAAGTCACTGAGAATTAATTTTTAGCTTAAAACGCTTTAAAATGCGCTCGTCGATGTGACACTTTATGAAAAAAGTCATCAAAAAATATTTAACTCTCTTACCAGAAATAATATCGATTATTTCTTTACCTGGCTTACCGAACTTAGCACGGGTTTTTTAAATTGCGTTTATTTCTAAAAATATGTCACATATTGATTACACATTTACATTCTATGATATTGTATACATACAAACTGAATAAATAAAAAAGGGGAATGTCATTGATATAATTGAAAATATAAAAAAATTAAAATAATATGAATATATAGATGAAATTAAATAGCAAAAATGTCTCTAAATACAAAATTTCATCTAAATCGTTAGAGCCGTTTCCAAGGTAAGCAAAATTTGTAAACATACATAAGATTTGCTCACTTAATAGTAATATATGTGCTTTTAGAAATACTGTAATTAAAAAATATCAAAATGCAGTGGAACTAGTTTGAAGGAAATTGAAACAAAATACAATTTAAGGGTATACACCCTTACATCACACACCCACTATACCTGTATTTATTATTCTCATTTATTCTGCATGGTGGTAGGGTTTTTTTTAAAGCCCGCCTGGCTAGCTACCACTCTCAATTTGAAAATCTGCTGCCAAATACCAATAGATGTGTTCCGGCAGTTGCGCTTGAGAGCCAGTTCCTCCGCAGGTTTAGCGTGTCTACCAACTTGGGCCATATCGTCAGTCATGATCAGATGAGATTGTAGCCACAACAATAAGCCTTAACTATAAAAAAAAAAAAAAAACATTTTTATAATTTCCGGACCAACCAGCCGGACTGGATATATTTATTTATTCCAGAACAGACTGCAGACTGAATAGCACGTTATAAATACTAAATAATCTGAACACGAATGGCTACGTGGTTCATTTGTACACGATCAATTTGGGAGTGGTAGGTACACAGCGAAATATCTCTATAATTTTCTAAAAGATCTAGGCCTGTCCAGGACTGCAGTAAGTTATACACGGCCAATAAAACTGGGCTACCGGGTCCATACAAAATTTATCTGGACAAGACGAGAAACACGAGGGGATAAGGTGAGTGTTGACGTACTTCGGAAATGGGCTCCAGAAACCTACATGTGTGACGTAAGTATCATAAACTGTTCGGAATTCACCTCTCTGCCAGACAATGGACTCGACAACCGCACTGTCAATCCACGGTTTGCTAAGAAGTTCATCATTTGAAAAAACGTTAGTAATATTAACTACAAAAACGTGATACATACTTTTCACTACATATATGAGTACAAAGAATCCCGTTTTCTGCCGTCAACACATTCAACAAAAAAATGTAACCAGCAGACGCCTCACTCCCGTAACATTTTATAGCGTCACAAAGTACACAATCTCGTTTAAATTCATTGCCATTATCCGATACGATGTGACGCGGCCAGTTGCCAACATTTCCAGGGGAAAAACAAATAATAACAAAAAGGTTTGTCCGGGACGCGGATTTTAATGCCCGGGGATGAGCGCGAATGAATTCACGAAGACTCTTTTAGAATACGCGTCGGGACTAGGTAATTTGCGTGGAGTTTTTTGGGTCGAGTTAGAATATATGGGCCCTTCATATGGATTCTATGAATAACTTATCTTACCCATAACAGTGTTAGCGGGATTTCGAAAGGGATCTTAAATGTTTCCATTGGTAATCTACGTATCGAGGTGATTATAGTATATATACATTTAAAAATATTATTTAATCAAATCTGTTAATTAATTATTCTTGGAAAACTCTTGTCTTGTGTTTTTAAAGATTTAGCACAATGCCCACAATCTTACCAGATGTAAGTGACTACGCGGCCCAAGTTAGTGACCATAGCATGGTGGTAGGGTGCTTTCAATGCCCGCCTGGATAGCTACCATTCTCAAGTTTGAGAGCCAGTCCCTCCACAGGTTTAACGTATCTACCAGCTTGGGCCGTATCGTCACTTAAGATCAGGTGCGATTATGTTCATAACTCTAAAACCTTACCTATATAAAAAAAGTAGTTCAATCACAGCTTTTTAGTCATATTATCTTCATCAAATTTTATGGAGAAGTCCACATTGACTACAAGATTATTTCTTTTATGTCGTAACCCGGAAGAATCATTGAGAATCAACTCTATATAACAATATGTCATAACTGTATATAACACTCAATATATTGATCGGTAATATAACTTTGTCAGACTTCACATAAAAGCTATGTCGTAGTTTAAGAGTGAACAAAAAGACACAAATAAATTATATGTACATTTGATTTAATTATACTTTTTATGTGCTTAGACTGACAAAAATAATTATGTACGCCATTGCAATTGGAGGCTGCTACCTTTGACGTTATATAGGGCTTATAAGGTAACCACTGGCCAATGTTAATGTTTTGGTTTCAATACACTATGTGTTGATTTCTTATGTTTACGCGAATATTATTCATCGAAATAAAACAAATTAAACGGATTCTATCGCGGTTATTTATTAAATTTTGATCCCGACGTTTCGAAAGCTTTTCAGCCTTCGTGGTCACGGGGCGGACTGAGGTGTAGGTTGTCCAGAAAAAAAAAATTGAAGGTAGACAGTAACATGAACTTTTCTGGACAACCTACACCTCAGTCCGCCCCGTGACCACGAATGCTGAAAAGCTTTCGAAACACTATATGTTATCAAATAAGTAACAGAAAAATCATTTCTATAAAAGTACCATTCTAACGTTACAAAGCACAGAGACAAGCCAGACTTTATTTCCTCGTTCCTCGTAATTCGTATTAGACAAGCTACGTAACGCAAAAGTCACCAATATTACACAACATAGGGTAATTAAGTGTGTGAATTAAACAAAAATCACTTCAGTACAGGGCCAGATTCCATTAGATTTGTTCACAAATTAAATACAACGCCATCTATTATCCAATATAGGAATTACATTTTTTTTTTTTTATAAAACTCAAATGGGTATTTGCGTATTGTAATAAATGCAGTCACAGGACAGCACGTGTTAAACGGACAGAGGAACACAACGATCCGGAGTACGCGGTAAAAGTTAAATAAAAGCCCGCCCCGAGCACTTTCAGCGGTCCGACGGAAATCCATCGGCTTCGCAGGCTCTGCGCTCTAATTTCCGGTTCGCGCCGCTCCGTGAATGAAAAGTGGTGTTCCTTAGCTCGTACGTGCCGGCGCGGTAAGATGATTAGTGGATTGTATTTGACTTTTATGTTATTTTATACTCGTGATATTACTCGAAACCTATTTATTCGAAGGCAGAGAGGGATTTTTAAGATTATCTTCTCACACTTTTACGATGTTATAAATTGACACTTTTGCGACGCGGCATCTTTATACGCTTTAAGCTTATGTTATTTGATATTGTGTTATTAAATATTGTTGGCGTTTTAGCGACGTAGTCCAGTTAAGTGAAAAATAAATAACTAGCTTTTACCCGCGGCTTTGCTCGCGTTTATATTTATTTTGGGGAAACAAAACGGTTGACGCAATAAAAAGCGTCATACAAAGTTTATCGCGAGAAAAATATAGCCTATCACCATCGATCTCTATATCAAATATCATCGTAATCAATTCAGCCGATCAAGCGTGATAACGCAACAAAAACAAACAAACTCACTTTCGCATTTATTATAGTATTAAAAAGGATAACTGGATTTTTGAACGGGACATTTGAAATTGTCAAAAATCCAACTGCTTAGTTCTAATATAGCAGCCGCCATGTTGTTAGAATGTTAAAACTTTTGTACCATTTTCACGTTATTTTACGTAACACTGAATACTTGACAATTAGTTTTAAAACGTGTATTTGTCACCCTTGACATTGTAGAGGTTGCCCGGATACACTTATAGGTATATATCGACAGATGTTCCACTCGAGGGTCGAAGCTTAGCTGGTAGTTATTAGAAAATGCCTAACAACATGCTATGCTTTGACCACGATATTTTCGTTCACCGGAAGTTCAGACCCAATGCAGATGTGATGGCTAAGTTAGTAATGTGTACGGACACCGTTCCAATGAAAGAGAGTTCCATTCACTCCTATCACGGTGGTAGGGCTTATTCTAATGCCCTCCCGCTGGTTACGACTCTGAACTTGAAAATCTGCTGCCAAATACCTTCCAAGTGTGTTCCGGCAGTTACCTAGCCCCTGTCCTAGGCTTACCTTGTCCCTTATCTTGGGCCACATCGCCACTTAACATCGGGTGAGATTGTACCCATAACACTGAGCCTATAAAAGCGATTCGAACCCAAGAGTACCGACGCGGTGTTCTTACTTGCTACCGTCAAGCTATGATTACTTCGGTGAGCAAAGGGAAACGAAAAATAAAAACCATTGATTATTGGTCATAGAATAAACCTAGTATTCTAAAAGACTAGCAAGTAGGCGCGAATTATCCTTAACCGGAAATTAATATCTTCAGGGCGGTCACGTGGAAACGTCGGGCCGTCGACCGGAAGTGACAAATTTCCGGTGGCTAAAGTGGCCGATGGCTGTAACGTAAAATTTGATACTACTGTATCGAATTTCCTTTTATACCTCATTGCTGTTTAATCTATCAATCATCTCTGTACAGCCACTCCATATACTTGCTTTTATCTGTGGCTTCGCTCGCATTTATGTAGATTTTGTCAAACAACACAGAAGTTTCTGTTCGAGCGCCCCCTCAAGCATCCCCTTAAACGATTTTGCTCGCGGGTAGCCGATAATTCGACATGTTACCTGCGATACGCAAGCCTATATGTTACCTTCCTTGGTGATCAACGTGTGATCTCGACGCTCGGCACTCCAAACCTCCCCAAGATTCATAAAGCGGCATACTGTGTGTACTAGGTATGTGTTATATTCACCGGGGCGGTTAAAGATGCCGCCACCAACTTACACCCCAATCCGCCCACCAACACCTCTCAACACTAAGCAAGGCACAATACCAATTCACAAATACATAAATCTGATACAATAACGTTTTCCCTAATCAGAATAATAATCACTTTTTCCAATCCCAATAATAAAATACAATACCACGACAATGATAATGAAATTTTTGGAAGTTTCCTAATGACAAATTTATTCTTAGTTTTTACATAAAGTTTATTTATGAACAGTTTCATACAAAGTTATCCCTCCTTTCAACCCACTTGCATAAGAATTGTTATATGATGTTTGTTTGTAGTCACACCTGAACCGCTAAACCGATTATAGTAAATTTTCGTATACAGATAGATGTAGGCCTGGAAACGGTGATAAGCTACTTTTTCTCGGTGAAAACTTATTGAAATTGGGATACAGAGAAGAATGATCTTTGTATGAAACTTTTATTACGTCATCCGATTGGCAAAATCAATATTAACGCGACCGAAGTCGCGGGTAATAGCTGTAGTTCATAACTCATAGCCAAAGAAATAGACATTACGACGGTAAAGCAACTATTATTTTATATTGAGCAAAACGAGCCAAAGCCAAACAATTTATTAGCCGAATAAATATGAATTTCATTCTGTTTTAACATAAATTCGCAATAAAGTTTTTTGAACCGAAAACTTCCTAAATATATTACAAAGAATATTCAGTAACTTCACAAACGACACTAAATAATCCGATAATGTCTCTTATTATATTAAATTCTCTGTAACAAAGAATTTGATGAATAGTAACTATTGGCATTCATAATTACCAGTATACATTGAAAATGTATGTCAACTTTGGTCTTCTACTATATGTTAACTGTAATTGTAAATTATAGTAAGGTCTATTCTAGAACGATGATAGCTCAGTGGTAGTCTGTACGACTTTGCGTCAAGCGATGTGAGATCGAATCCAACCACCTACAATGAGCTTGAGCTTTCGGTGATGGAAAACATTGTGCGGGAACCATAGCATGGTGGTATGGCTTTTTCTGATGCCCGCCTGACTAGCAACCAGCCTCAAGTTGAAAATCTGCCGCCAAATACCAATAGGTACGTTTCAGCACTTGAGAGCCAGTTTCTGCACAGGTTTAGCGTGTCTACCAACCTGGGCCATATCGTCACTTAATATCAGGTGAGATTATGACCATTACGCTACTTAACTATAAATAAAAATAAAGTGCTTCTATGGTTACTCTAGCAGACTTCTACAAAATTTATCTAGGCATGGAGAGAAGCGGGAGTAGTGAAGGTGCGTGTTGACGCACGTCGTTAAGGTGCGCCTTAAACCCACATCCGTATCACAAGTCTCGGGAACTTCTCGGGAACTGCTGGGAGTTTTCCTCTCTGCCACACGATAGACTCGGCAGCCGCACGGTGAATCCATGGACAGCTAAGCAGCTCGTCTCCTATACAAGACTGACTGCAACTTCAAAGAAAACATTTTATCAGGCGATTTTTTTTTAAGAAGGTTTTATATGTGTCTTACCGCGTCGTATGACATCGTTTTCTTTCACTACGACATCCTTCTCGCGTAACATATCTTTTCATCTAAATCTGTTCGAAGAGTCCAAGCGTGATGTTAATAACTTATACTATACGTTCCTGAATAAATGTGCTTTCTAATGTAAAAAGATTTTCATGCACTCCGAGTGGTAGTTCCTGATACTCGCGCGTTCAAACAAACACATACATAATTAACAAGACGCTAGCTCCCTTATTACGACTGTACAGAGAGCAGATAAAGTCAAATCATTGTACGACATACCAGTGCTGTATAATATCTAAATTTAATATTACAGAGAGGAAACTTTTATTATTGTTTTAAAGCACTGATCTTAGAAGTCGGAACTATAAGTTTTTTGTATTTGATAGCGCAATTATTAGCGCAAGCTTTGACTATTTATTATTTATACATGAAGCGATGATAGCTCAGTGGTAGTGTGTACGACTTCGCGTCAAGGGACGTGAGTTCGGATCCAAGCACCTACAATGAGCTTGAGCTTTCGGTGAAGGAAAACATCGTGAGGAAACCATAGCATGGTGGTAGGGCTTTTTCTAATGCCCGCCTGGGTAGCTACCACCCTCAAGTTGTAAACCTGCCGCCAAATACCAATAGGTGTGTTCCGGCAGCTGCACTTGAGAGCCAGTTCCTCCACGGGTTTAGCGTGTCCACCAACTTGGGCCGTATCGTCACTTAAGATCAGGTGAGATTATGGCCATAATGCTAAACCTTAAGTATAAAAAAAAAAAAACTCGTTCATTCATTCATTCATTCGTTCATTCATTTACTTACTTACTCATTAAAAATCCAACAGCGTACATATACATAGTTAACGTACATATTTAAAAAACATAAGGCCTTAATAGGATTTTACAAATATTAATTGTATATACACTATAAAATATAATAACATGCTACCACCTACAGGGGCAAAGCTGTACTGAAACATGTTGCGAAAATGATTAACTAAAATTTTAATTACACGCAAACGAAGTCGAGGACAGAACTAGCACAGTTATATATCATATGTGTATGTATGAATCCAAAGTTCACGATCCGCCAGATTTAGATTCTGTCAAAACCTCCATATAAGTAATTCATTTTAAAACTTAATGCGATGAGCCTTAACTTTTAAAAGCTACACCTAAAAATTCAAAATTATTTTTAAGTTTTAGATATGATTTTTAGTTTTAGACTTAATAAGTTTTTCTTCGTAATCAACGATATAATCCTTTAAATTGATATTTTGGAGTTGTCATTCAAGAATATCGGTACTGGCAAATACATTTATGACGTTAATTAGGTTAGAAAAGAGCGAAGCCGTGTCATAACACAGTCTACGTTCATTCTAATACCATTGTTTAAATAACTTCAAGAAGTATAGTCGTCTCTTTCTAGTACTCTATCGAGACCTATTTGTGTTGAAGTTTATAAATTAAAATACTAAAATACAGCCAGTTAATGTCGACGATATTCAGGCAGCGAACATCGCAATGGAGAACCATTTTCAACAACAAGACGTTGACAGGAAAAAAGTTAACCTGAAAAATACTTCAGTATATATTTCAGTTCCGTATATTTGTAACCATTGCATTATTAACTATGGCACAAATAAAAATAATATAAATCCTTGGTCAATAACAGATTACAACATTATTTTAAACACCAGTTAACTAATAAATGCTGAGGTTTTCAAAACATTTCAGACTATAACATCAGTACTCGAATTATTCTGGATTAAGATTGATAAACACGAGTAGGAAATATTAAAGGCAATAAAAAACATACACTAATATACATATAAGGCTGTTGTAATTCTAGAATAAATTATGCATTGTAATGTAAAATAATCAGAAGTCGTACATAACCGAGGATTTTGTTGCGACGTTAAGGCACTGTAAATGGTGGAAAATAAATCTTGTACAAAGTTTCCTTGATGACAAGCAACTGGGAAATCCGCTAGTATAAATATAAATACGCTATACGGAATAAATGTATCTCAGAATGGAATAGAGAAAAGTGTAATAGGAGTAAGAAGAAGAGACAAAATACAGTTAAAAAGGATCAAAGGAAGAACTAAATTCGGAAAAGTTCTTAAGGTTTAGCGTTATGGCCATAATCTCACCTGAGCGCAAATGACGATACGGCCCAAGTTGGTAGACACGCTAAGCCTGTGAAGGAACTGGCTGTCAAGTGCAGCTGCCGGAACACACCTATTGGTATTTGGCGGCAGGTTTACAACTTGAGTGTGGTAGTTAGCCAGACGGGCATTTAAAAAAGCCCTACCATCATGCTATGGCTTCCTTACGATGTTGTACGAGGTTGTAGGTGCTTGGATTTGAACTCACGTCCCTTGACGCGAAGTCGTACACACTACCACTAAGCTAGCATCGCTTAAAAGCGCGATTATGGCCATAACGCTAAACCGTAACTATAAGAGGCATATTATTTTCAGCTATATAATATTTCTTGATGATAATTAAAGTTAACACTAATCTAATTACGAATACCTTAAATGAGGTGAGAAGAAAGATAATCCTTTTTATAACGAAAGTCGCTATTAATGAAACTTCCATGAATTTGGAGTTTGGTAGCTTTCATCCTATTCTCATAATTACACGAGACGAGCTTAACGTAATCTTAGCTAAAACACACTTAACTAACTCGCCCATCGTCAGTTTGAACTGTCAACAGACGTGACAGATTTTTAATTTGAGCAATCAATAGATATATACTATATGGGAGTTCGTTTCGCAAACAGTGAGAACGGAACCCCGGTAACTCGCAGACCACTGTCGCGTTTTCATGTATTTCCCATTGCGAAAATAATCTTGCGATCTGCCGCCGTACTCTGTACAAAAAAATAACTGAAAATTTCTTTCATTCGACTCTATGTACTGAATGTAGTATCAAATTTATGTAATAAAAATCGTTGACCTTAAGCAAAACACTTTGAAATTTTTAACATTTCGACACACTCAAGTCGGATTGAAGTGGTTCACTGTTTAAAGTGACTGAGTATGCTGTCATATCTAGTGTCAATTAATGACGTAGAACGCTAAAAATATGGTCGAAAGAGTGTCTGTCACTGATTAGCATAAAAATATACTTGGAAAACATCTTAAGAGACGATACGGCCCGAGTTGGTAGACACGCTAAACCTGTGGATGAACTGGCTCTCAAGTACAGTTGCCGGAATACAGGTAATGGTATTTTGTGGCAGATTTTCTACTTGAGGGTGGTTGCTAACCAGGCGGACATTAGAAAAAGCCCTATCATTATGCTATGGTTTCCTCGTGATGTTTTCCTTCTACGAAAGCTCGAGCTCATTGTAGGTGGTTGGATTCGAACTCACGTCCTTTGGAGCAAAGTCGTACACACTACCACTGAGCTATCATCGCTTCATTAGTGCTTATCAAAGTATTTTCGAAGAGCTCCATTCCGATTATGATAAAATATTGTATGACTTAGTAGGGTATCTCCCCAGCTATTCTCTTAATTTTGATAGTAGAAATGATAAAATACAACAGGGCTGGCATGTTCAATTGAATTAAAGTAATTAAAGTACAAATCTGGGCGATAGCACTTGATTCATTCCATTTGATCCAAATGCGAGCAGTGAGAATTCTTTACATTCCCAAACTCGTAAATGGTATCGAACCTCTACTTAGGCTCCCTCAAGCTTTTCTACCTCACGTAATGGGTCATGTTTTGGAATTTGTCGATGCGACTGCTTTCCACGATCGCATCACTTGCCAGTGCCAGAGGTTTTTCATCCTCATAAACTGATGACTAAATATTTTACTTATGTTCACTGATTATTAAGTAATGAGAAGCTAATCTTCCTAAAAGTATCGTGCATTAAAAAAAAACTTCTTAAGTACCTTGTGCAGTGATCAATTTGAAAATTAATTGTTATATTACTTAATTATTACACTATTTTCTTTTAAAAACAACTCTAATATAAACGGAATAATTAAGGGGATGATAGCACGGCTACGAGCTTGGGAATTGTTTACACTGAGCAGAGAGAGAAACTTGAGTAGTGAAGGTACGTGTTGGCAATTTAGACACACTAGACATGTGTAGAAGCTGACTCTCAAGTACGGTTGTCGGAACACAAGTCATGGTGTTTGGCGGCAGATTTTCTACTTGAGGGTGGTTGCTAGCCAGGCGGACATTAGAAAAAGCCCTATCATCATACTATGGTTTCCTCACGATGTTTTCATTCTGCGAAAGATCAAGGTCATTGCAGCTGGTTGGATTCGAACTTACGTCACTTGACACGAGTCGTACACACTAACGCCGTGCTATTATCGCTTCAAAATTAAAATCGCTACTCAGTGTTATCTTCTCTGCTACACGATGTCTCTCATCGAGTCACTTTTGTTATCGGACGTTTTAATGTATTATACTTGAGTCAATATTACATCCTATATGAACATTGCAAAGACTACAAAGTCACTGATAGACCGATTTCAGTAATAACTTTCAGTAGCAACTTTCACTACAGTCCAGTAACAGTAGTGAGTACCATAGGAGTAAATGTCCTTCGTCAGTCGCAACTGTCTTGCCGGCCCACTAAATATCTCTTCACGCCTCGTTTAAAAGACCCCATATTATAAGAAGGAGGGAACATCCAGATCGGAAGACGGTTCTACAGCTCCACTGTTCGACATAGAAAAGACAAATACAAAGGTGATATTTTAGTGTCTCTAAAGGTTTACAGTATGCGATTTTATTACAATAGAGTATGTAGGTTTTTGAAGAATAAACAACGCGCATATTGTAAAAATAATCATAATCATCTTGACCTGTTCCCAAGGTTTTTGGGGTCGGCGCAATACGTTTCACTCTTCCATACATCTCTGTCTGTAGTCATCTCTTCATTCAACCCATTTTTTTTTTTCATCTCATCCCTCACACACTCTAACCATTTTTTCTTTGGTCCTCGTCTCCCTTTACATCCTTCAACATACATATCCATTACATTTCTCACCATATTCGTTTCCTCTTTTCTCATGGAATTTCCAAACCAAGACAAGCGAAACCCTTTCAACTTGTCTACGACTGGTGCAACTTGGACAACAGATCAAAAGTCAAAACCTTTCCGCTAACTACGGATTGCTATTGATCGGAGGCTGTCACAAAGATATTTAGCGGTCACCAACGCTATACTATTAAGACCCAAATAGTCTACTGAAGTTCATGTAAAGTTTGTTTTGGCGAATGTTTGCACAGTTGGTCGCAAGTACAGAGACAAAGGTGCCTTCAATCAAGTCGATCCCGGGCCGGGTAAACTCTGTTGATTTGTTATCCTTTGGTCTACGGCTTGTTGACCGATACATATATTATCATACAATTAATTTCGTTGTTGGTTCTATGGATGCTGCATTGTTAAATTTGTTTTCACTCTTCAAATATAGGTGTAGTGGAAATTTTTGAAGATAATTTTATCTTACTATGAACTGCACTAGTAGATGTACAAGTCTTTGGTAATCTCTTTTCTCCCTTTGATTTCGATCTAACACATCCACTATCAGAAGGGAACCTTAGCGGATTAGAAGATATGTCAAATCTGTCCTCGGCCTTTGAGGGTCGCATGGTGTATTTTTTATGGATAGTTGACTAGGCTTTAAATCTAATAAATCCTTCACGTCCTCCTCATGAAGCGAAGTGAGTGAGGTTGTGCTCTACTCTCGACACGTCAAGATCAAGTATTTTTTTACTTTTAATAAACTGTCTCTACCACAACCAATATGTATAGCTGTAGTTTAAGAAAACGCTCCAAATAATTTATCACATGTTTCGTAAAAAAAAAAATTGCTACCGTAAAATACTGTTTAATTTTTTTTTTTACTTGGGCGTCCGGATTTTTTTACACGTGGTGGTCATGATAACCCTGTAAAAATGGACATATTCAGACCGGGTTTCGTTAATTATTTTTAAAATAACATCAACCAGTTATCTATTTTATATAATTATTTAACATAAATAGGTTTTTAGTATAATGATATTTTTTATTTTTATGGATAAATTCAAAGATACTGAAATTATACAGCCGAGTCGAACGTTATTTCATAATAAAGAGGTTAGCACTTCAACATGACAGAGATTCTCTAGGTAAAACTGTGAACGTAGTTTTTGTGGCAAGCAATAGATTCTTATTTAGAAATATAGAAAACCAACCTTGTTTTTTTTCTTATATTTTTTTGGTATAAGAAGTGCACTTTTGAATTTTCCAAACTATTTAAATTTATTGTTCCACAACTTTGACATAAATAAATCATGACGTCAGCTTTAGGGTCTGATAAAGAGATTAATTTTTTTTTTCAACCTGACATACGTTGTTAGCCTTAACAGCTTTTACAGCTTCACCGAACTTTTTGGGGCGAGTGCTGAGGACCCTCAATCCCGAGGCAGCAGGCACAAAGGAACCAGAGTGGCGGAACCTAGACTTGGGCTACTGCTGAAAAACGAACAGACATTCGTGAGCCTTACTAACAGGTCCTAAATAACTAAATTTAGTGGTCCTAACAACGATCTTATCGGGCGTGCCGCGATAAAGAGATCCATATGAACACCGAAAGGCAGAGATTTCGCGTTATAGATATCCACTGAGGCTTTGAATTACTATGGTAAATGTGTCAGTGACGTCACAACTCAGGAAGGCAACGTCGCAAGCAAAACACTAACAGTTATAATAAAACACGGTTCACTACCGACACGAGAATAATTTCCATGAAAAAACTACCCTCACATTTGCCAAAGCGAAGCGCGTCCCATATTCTATTGTAATAAAAATATATACGTATCTATGTCGCGGTCACTACGCGATAATTGATAAATATTACAAAAAAAAAAATACATAGGTTTTACTCTACTCATGTTATAAATTAATTTATTCGATACACTTTCAAAAATGATGAAGCGATGATAGCTCAGTGGTAGTGTGAACGACTTCGCGTCAAGGGACGTCAGTTCGAATAGAACCACCTACAATGAGCTTGAGCTTTCGGTGAAGGAAAACATCGTGAGGAAACCATAGAATGGTGGTAGGGCTTTTTCTAATGCCCGCCTGGGTAGCAACCACCCTCAAGTTGAAAACCTGCCGCCTAATACTAATAGGTGTGTTGCGGCAGCTGCACTTGAGAGCCAATGCCTCCACAGGTTTAGCGTGTCTACGAACTTGGGCCGTATCATCACTTAAGGTCAGGTGAGATTATGGCTATAACGCTAAACCTTAACTATAAAAAATAATACTATTCTAATTAATTTACTAACTATTAAATTAAATAATTACTTTTTTTTAATAGTTATGGCATAGCGTCATGGCCATAATCTCACCTGATCCTAAATGACAATACGGCCCAAGTTGATACACGCTAAACCTGTGAAAGAACTGCTTTTCAAGTGCAACTGCCGGAACACACCTATTGGTATTTGGTGGAAGATTTTCAATTCGAGGGTGGTAGCTAACCCGGCGGGCATCACAAAAAGCCCTACCACCATGCTATGGCTTCCTCACGATGTTTTGCTTCACCGAAAGCTCAAGCCCGTTGTAGATGGTTGGATTCGAGCTCACGTCCCATGATGCAAAGTCGTACACACTACCACTGAGCTATCATCGATTTAAAATGATACTATTCTAAGTAAGGATGGTATAAAACATCACATTTAGACCGCTGCAAATGCAGTGAAATCTATAATGTGGGATTTCCCGTATGCTGGATGTATAAGTCTTATATATGACGTTGTGCTGTCACTAACATACAAACTGATTATGTTAACACGTAATTATTTGATCTATTGACACTTTTCAAAAAACGGAGCAATAGATTTGTTTTACCTAGCATCAAATACATATCCAGTTTCGTAAATGAATATTAATTATTTTTATATATTTTATTTCAAGTTTTTATTTTGTTACATCGCTTTAAAATGGATTAGTATTTTTATTTTATTTCAAAATAGATTTCACAGATATACCTGTTACATTAAATACGCAGAAATAAATAAATATGATCATTTTGCAATAAATATTAGCAAAAAAAAATTAAGTTAAAATTCAAAAGCAAATATAATCGTGTGTTTAAAAAAAATAAAAATCACAGACTAAATTATGTTGTCCCGATTTTGTATATCGACTGCTGCATATATAAAACATAACCGAAGGAAGGTCCCGGAGATATCTGATTATAGGATTGGGTCCCCATTACATTATGATAATGGATGCTTTGTAGACGCGTACGTGTAAAAATAGATTGATTTCCAGTTTCTCCTATGGAACGCAAACTCAGACTGATTGATTTTAGTTACAGTATATTTTTTTTGCATAGATTTTACCGAATACTTAATATATTGAAGTGGGAATTAAAAAAATATATAACGCGTGTATGTTATGAAGGGGAAATTTTGTTTTTTAAGTTATAGCCAGGGTCTCATCACATGTTATATGATGATGTGACCCAAGATGGTGAACACGCTGAACCTAGTTGAGGAACTGGCTCTCAAGTGCAACTCTGACAGAGCAAACCTATATAGATATTTGGTGGCAGACTTTCAACTTGAGACTGGTAGCTAGCCAGGCGGGCATTGGAAAAGTCCAATAGAAAAACCACTATGCTTTTTTATTTAAAAGACGTGCCACCTGATGGTAAGTGATTCACCTATAGACACCCACAACACTTGAGAAATCGTAGGTGCGTTACCAGAAAAAGCTTTCATCATGCTGTTTTTCTTCACCTAACGCTTAAGCTTATTGCAGGTGGATTCAAACTCACATCCCTTGGCGCAGTATCCGTACATACTACCAACTGAGCTATCATCGTTTCAAATTTAATCTATTTTAGAAATATGTGTCTTTTTTAATATGTATTAATATGTTATACTTTTAATTACCGTTCTTTACTTCTTTATTATTTTCATATGATTTTATAAATACAATGATAAATGAATCCATTTTAGAAATATATTATAGTAAGGCAAGACGATGTTTCTGATTAACTATACTTTGTTTAACACGAAACGTTTAAGACTTTAGACGATAGTAAGAAATTAAGTACTAAAATTATTCAGTATTAAATTATCCAGTTGATTCCCTTGGCACGTTTTATATTAATTTATTTTTAATAAATAACAGAAGAACATGAAATTATATTTGATTATAAATACGTTCATCAAATAGGCATCACTTTGCACCAAATCGTTCTAAAGATACATCAATTTACATTTCTGCAGGCAGGGGAATCAAAAAGACTACAGGGTAATCAAAATAATCATTATTTTCATACGAAATATGCTTTATAATTTCATAAAATATTAGCTTAAATCGCTAAATATAATATTATTTTAATTTTAATAATTAAATATATATCATCTTTACGGTTGTAATTACAACAAACAAGAAATTGTAAATAGCAAATTACAATTTAACATGCGGCCAGGGTAATCAATATGCTACTGAAACAACACCAGGGTAATCAAATATTTACCTTCGTAATTTGGTATTGGAGCGAAAACAGGCACGAACTACGTACACGATGTTCGAAACGAAAACAGCGCTTTCATGACCATACAGACGCATTCTTCTAAAACATTCCATTAGGGATGTATGTGTAATTTAGTGAAACGCCAGTGGAATCAGTTATTTACTCGGGACAAGTCATAAATTGTAATTCTTAGTAAAAATATGATAAACGCTGAATTTGATATCTGATATACCCGACCGAATCATAACCACTATGTGGCTTCATTTTACTTTATAAAGTTTTATAAATCTTAAATGGACTATTCAATGCTTGACGATTGCATTTGATTCTGGTTGAATTAAGAATGCTGTCACTATGATGTTATTATGAATACAATAAATGTTTTCAAAATAGTTTGTATTTCAATTACAAAAACCAAATAGTAGTAAAGATACTTATATCGGCCAAACTTAAAGAAATATAGGGGCATGCGTAAAAAACATATAGCTGACGTTAAACACCGACGCTTTACGAAGTCTCCAGTTGCTGAACATTCAGAAGTAGGCTCCAAACATTATCTTAGATTCGACAAGCCACAAATCCTCGCCAAAAAACAACGATTCCTACCTAGGATGATTCGTGAAACTATAGAAATTAAAAACATCCAAATTTCAATAGAGAAGATGGGTGGACGCTAACATAAGCCTGGGATCCGATTACACATTTCATTAAATCGTAACCCTAACAAACAATTGCCAGCCCTCAAGATACTCTGAGCTCTTTCTGCGTAAATCGGAACGCTAACAATATTAAAAATTAAATTGAAGGTAGACACAGTAACATGAACTTTTCTGGACAACTTACATCTCAGTCCGCCCCGTGACCACGAAGTCTGAAATGCTTTCGAAATGTCGGTATCAAAATTAATAAATAACCGCCATAAAATCCGTTTAAATTAGTTTTATTTCGACAGCACAGATATCGTTTGATTTATGATGAACTCAAATGGATCATAACCAACATGCTCGTCATAGTGGTTGACTTTTATTTTAACAGCCAGCGAAGGCTGCAAAACAACACTAATTAAATCAAATCAAAAAACTTTATTCAATTTAGGGTTAGACGCTTATTAACGTCAAAACTACCACCGGTTCGAAAAGTCACCTGCAAGAATCTCGATTGGGTTATATTGTAAACTGTCGGTAATCGCCTTCATCACCTGATTGGAGATTACAGAATACTGTGCAAAGTGCAAGTAAATAAAATAAAAGATAACTTCAAAGTAAATGTAAGCATAATTGGAAATGCAAAATAGTGGGAGCTAGTTTTACCAACACAAAACAATATTCAACTCAGTAAATGATAACTATAAGTAACTAAGTGAATTTTCGTACCGAAGATATCCATATTATAATACTTTATTTGCCCTATATCTGATTATGGAATTGGATTCCCATAATATTATGATAATGCGCCCCTTGGAGACGCTTCGACTGAAATATTTTTTCAATTTCTCTCGCTCAATATTATATCAAATTCATAGATATTTTTGCGCGTTGAACTCTGCTGATGTAGTTAGAGTATAGAATATTTATTTATATCTAGCTGAAGAATATTTACTTTTTTTTTCATTATTTATAATTTTTTATTTATATTTATTTGAAGCTATTTACCTATATATAACGTAGTAGGTGTGCATTGCATGTTAGAATTTAAAGATGGATTGTTACTGCATCTTTCAATTCATAATCTACAATACTTCGTGTCACCTATATATTATATTTATTTAAGGTCATTGGTGAATGCCAGAGATTCACTTTAGAACCGCTTTTCCTCCTAAAGCTGTTTTTTTAATACACATTTAAATACTTCACGTAAACGGTACAGCATGCATTTTTTTATAGGTTTAGCGTTATGGTCATAATCTCACATGATCTTAAGTGACGATACGGCCCAAGTTGGTAGACACGCTAAACCTATCGAGGAACTGGCTCTCAAGTGCAATGCCGGATCACACCTATCGAGGGTGGTATTTTCAACTTGAGGGTGGTAGCTAGCCAGGCGGGCATCAGAAAAAGCCCTACCACCAAGCCATGGTTTCCTCACGATGTTTTCCTTCACCGACAGCTCAAGCTCATTGTAGATGGTTGCATTCGAACTCACGTCCCGTGACGCAAAGTCGTACACACTACCACTGAGCTATCATCGCTTCAAAATTCTTATTTTGTAGCGACTTATTAATTTGAACGCATCAGCATGCATGGTGGTAGGGCTTTTTCTGATGCCCGCCTGGCTAGCTACCACACTCAAGTTGAAAATCTGCCGCCAAATACTAATAGGTGTGTTCCGGCAGCTGCACTTGAGAGCCAGTTCCTCCACAAGTTTAGCGTGTCTAGCAACTTTGGCCGTATCGTCAATTAAGATCTAGTGAGATTATGGCCATTACGCAAAGCCTGAAAAAAAAAAACATCAATAACATTCCTATACCTTCTACTGTCAAATCCGGAGAGTCTGACCCTAAAATACGGTACGTTTTGAAGCTATTTGACACACTCCGTCAATAGCAGATGCTGCTCATACAGCAAATTACAGTCGAGAGATGTTTTTTTTATATATCAATTGTACAAAGTAACTATATTGAGAGCTTCGTAGAGCGATCCTGCGGCTGTGAAATTCTGACAAAACGAGTTGCGCACTGGAAAGTGGCGGTCGCCCGCAGCTGCGCCACGAATTTGCATATTATTCGCAATGCAATCGTTCCACCTGCCGCACTAACTTCGTAATTCCCGGATACGGCATTTATTACCTAGTCCCAAATCATATTTCCTTTATTTTTCACTACGGTACATTTTCAATCACGACTAACTATTTGGGAATGCCTTTTCAAGTATTTCATCTTCAATTACAGATATCTTATAATAAATTAAAACTACTAATCACAGTGTCGGTTGATTTATTGTTTGATTATTTTAATCCATTATTATTGCTAGTACTTGATGTAACGAAACCTGCAGTCAAATACTATATTATACAAATACTAATTTTTTTGTCTTTTATAACATAACTAGTAACCCACCTTGGTGTGTCACGGATATCACTAATGACCATATAGCCAAAGAAATACAATTAAATTAAACTAAAGTTTGCTTGATTTGGCTTATAATTGCCTGTTTTGTTTTTTCTTATAAAAAATATTTTATTTGGTTCGTAATAGAAAAATTAATTTTGCGTTGCGAGAGATATAAAGACTACATCTCAAGAGAAAGGAGAGAAATCAAAAAATAATAATAATATTAAAGCATAAAACAATTATATTACCAACAACGATTGAAGCGATGATAGTTCAGTGGTAGTGTGCACGACTTCGCGTCAAGGGACGTGAGTTTGAATCCAAGCACCTACAATGAGCTTGAGCTTTCGGTGAAGGAAAACATCGTGAGGAAACCATAGCATGGTGATAGGAATTTTTCTAATGCCCGCCTGGCTAGCTAACTACCCTCGAGTTTTAAACCTGCCGCCAAATACCAATAGGTGTGTTCCGGCAGCTGCACTTGAGAGCCAGTTCCTCCACAGGTGTAGCATGTCTACCAACTTGAGCCATATCGTCACTTAAGATCAGGTGAGATTATGGCCATAACGCTAAGCCTTAGGTATATAAAAAAAAGAAACTAACAACCTAATAGTTCCAACTATAACTAAAATTATTGCATTTACACCTGCAGTATACAAAAAATGTTACGTAAATTACCAAAACCCTTTATGAAGAATATAATTAACATAATGCGCACACTGAAAAGTTATATATGACGAAGGTAAGAGGAAAAGGAAGTACGAAAACTATTATTTATATAAATAATCAAAGTCCTATCCACGACAAAACGGAATCGAGAACCCATTATGCGTCAGAGTTGAGATTTTGCAAGCAATTTCCGCCTAAGCAACGAATGCAAATACGACTGTAATGTGTTATTTATCATCTGAATTAGGAGGCTCAGTGCAAACTACAGCCGCGAGTGCCCGGGCGAGTGGCACTGGCACGAGGTAGGCGGTTCATGCCGTTCCAACTATTTGCATAACACTCGGAATTATTGAACGGGTAATTTAGAGATATATTTTACACTACAATAGATTCTGAATGAATCAAAATATTATTAATTGAGCTTAAAGCAATATGGGTAACATAGAGTAGTGTATGAATAACTTTATATTAAGGGAAGGGTTTGCTGTAGCAAAGAATTAGCTTCTACAAAACTGCATTATATACTAATCAAAATTCGAAAATAATCATAGAATTCAAATAGTACATTTACAGTTTTATTATATACAACTAGGTGACTTTCTTTTTAGATTCCCAAAAACTCTACTCATCTATGAAATACAGCACAAGAATCTTATATAGGACGAACGGGATACGCAATATGGGCTGCTCCAAACAAAGAGAAACTTCCAAAGAACTTCCAAAATACTACAGAAGTGCGATCCTGGTTTTAGCGAATAAAATCCTAAGTCAAAATACTTATTAATAGGATCTACAAACTATAGTAAGACGAGTCATACTCTAGTATATGATGCAAATTATTATTTTTACATTAAAATACAGAAGGCTGCAAACTGCTCTATTGCCATGGAAATTGGTAATACTACGTTTTACAAATTTTGTTATAGATAATCTAGAATAGAATGTAACTGATCCTATATAATGTTCCAATACACGTTTGGGACATAAGGGCAAGAAGAATATGAAGGAGTGGTAAAGAGATCAGATAATTGAATAGAACTTGGTTAGACCAAGGTTAAAGCTATTTGAGGCCTAATGAATACACTGAAATTGCCTTATAATTTACAAACTCGACCATATTAGCGATGTTACGCCTTACAACCGAGGCTTTAGATCTCGAAGGGGCCACGTATTAAACTAAGTGTCGGCCGGAACGTAACTCTGACCTAATTAAGGCAAGTGATGTGGAAAATCACCGGCGGACGGGTCCGACCCTGCGTAATTGTCGAAGGGTTTGATTGACGCGAAGGTCGGCCGAATCTTGGACGTCTTATAGGATTATGAGTGGACGGTGGGGTTTAGGGCCTTCTGTTTCCACTTCGAAGGGATTGCCTTCAGGACGCTAAGGTTTTGATACTGACAATGCAAAGTTCTCTTCCTTAACGTTATTCTGACGTGTAATAAGATAAATTTATTTGGTCTTAAAACAGTTGGACGTGATACAATTAAATCTGTCACTTATCATTTACCAGTTTGCTACAAGAACAATACTTAAAAGGTTTTCCATTTCTAAACTCAACATGTTATGTTTTTGTTTTTTTTTTTTTTTTTTTCGACCTGACATACGCTGTTAGCCGTTAGGGCTTTGACAGCTTCACCGAACTTTTTGGGGCGAATGCTGAGGGCACTCAACCCTGAGGCAGCGGGCGCGAGAGTGCCAGAACGGACGAACCTCGGCTTGGGTTACTGCCGGAAAACGAACAAAGATTTATTTTTATTTATATATTACAAGGAAAACTAACAGCTGACATTAAGAACTTAAATAAAAGAAAAAAAATACAAAAGGCTATTTACAAGTTTTCACAAATATTAATAAAGATTAATACATATTAAATAATGCATAGTCAACACACAGTTTTAAATTAATATTACAAGGAAGAAAAGTATCGATTAGTGAGTAGTTTCGTAAGTTGACGAACCGTGGTATTAAAGATGTCGATATCCACGGTCCTAGAAATTATGTTGAAACACTTGCACGCTCGAATAATGAAGCTGTTTTGCCTATAATTACACCGTGATATTGGAATATGTAATATGTCAGATTGTCTTAATGCTAAACAAGGGGTTCGCAATCCGAGGTAGCCAAGTAGTTCTGGACAGTCGACTGTACCGTTTGCGATGTTTAACAGATACGTTAGATCTGCTATTTGCCTTCTCTCGTTGAGTGGAAGTAGATGAAATTTCTTACATCGAGAAGTATAGCTGGGTAAGAAAGTGTTTGTACGGTATTGTAAGTACCGCAAAAAGCGCTTTTGAATACAAATTCAAAAAGATTCGCGATCCTAACTAATCAACAGGTCCTAAGGTCCTAACTTACTAAATTTAGTGGTCCTAACAATGACATCAGGCAAGCCCCGCAAGGACCGCGGGGGTAATCTCCTACAGAACCGCGTACTTTATGTGTGGGTGTGCACGAATGTTATGCGGTATGATGATGTACTCTCAACGATGTAGAGTGTCACTGTTTCGCGGGAGCAGAAGGTTATATGTTTTTCTTGAAGCGATGACGGTTCAGTTGATAGTGATGTTACTGGACTGGACGTAACATTTTTTTTTTATTATGGAAGAGGGGGCAAAGGAGCAAGCGCGTCAACTGATGGTAAATGATCACTGCTGCCCGTGGAAATCTGCAACACCAGAGGAATCGCAGATGTTTTGCCGGCCTTTAAGGTACGTGTAAGCTCTCTTCTTGAAGATTCCTAAATCGTATCATGGCCATTCATCCAGAACCAGCCAGGATCCACCTACAATAAGTCTGAGGTTTCGATGAGGAAACATCGTACGTAAACCATACCATAGTTGTAGGGCTTTTCCCAATGCCTAACAGGCTAGCTACCACCTACCCCTACTAACCACTACATTCTTTTTTGATAACGTGGTGTTTAAAATCCCATTTTTAAGGGCTTCCTCAACGCAACGCGCAAACGCATTACCTGAGCTAACGTCAATGTTAAAAAGGACATGAGGTGACTCACCATGTGCTAATCACCCAAAACTACCCACTAAAACTCACCACGGCGATATTTCAAGCTCCCGTGTTTCTAAAGACCAGGACAGTTTAGCAACCACCCTCGAATTGGAAGTCTTCCGCCAAAACCCTGTAAGTGGCTTCCGGCAGCAGCACTTTAGAGCTAGTCCCTCCACTTAGCTTAGATTTATTACCATTTTAAGCCAGCTTTGTAGCTATAGCGCAAAATCTAAAAAACATATAAAAAAAGAATTCGCTGTCATGAGAAACCAGATAGGAACGAAGTTCCATATTATATAATATTTATTACAAGTTCTATTCGAGGTATAAAGAAAATAATTATTCGTGTACATATTTTTATCGATAAAAAAAACTACTTTACAAAATTATCTTAACACCTTTATTTTGTTTACAATGATTTATAAACAATATATAATAATAACAGTCATCACGTAGACTATACATTGGACACTGTACAGCCATCATACATATACTATACATTAAAATCTTACGCTAACGTTACGGACGTTTTTTGCCGGCTACGGTACCCCTCCGTGACGCCCTACAAGGAACTTCGTTGCAATACATAATTTACTATAACTAGAGAAAAGCATAATGAACAGAATAACCTTAACTTATTATAATAGTACTATATTTTACATGCGGCTTCGCTCGCATTAATATTACTTTTTCAAACAAATCGGATGACGTAAAGAAAAGTTTCATACAAAGTTTATCCCTTTCTTTACCCAACTCCCGATAAGGTTTTTGCGAGAAAATTTAGCCTATCACCATCTCCAGGTTTCCACTTATCTTTGTACCAAAATTCATAACAATCGATCCAGCGGTTTAGGCGTGAAAGCGTAATAAACAAACAAACTCACTCTCACATTTATAAGATCGCATATTATTATTACTGTGTATCGCAGGTCGGCATGACAGTAGCGACTGGCTATAGATTGTCGTTCTCTCGATGGTCGCTGCTGTTTTTGAACTGTAGTGTACTTAACATCAGGTACAGTGCAGTCACTGTGCCTAGCTAATACAAAAAAAAATACTTCGCCGAGTAAAATTTTTTGAGTGAGATAGAGAAGATAAGAGTGTATTTTTAGTTTAATTATGCTGCTTTGTTATTCTAAAGTAAAATATTTGATTAGTACCCTAATTATTATCTATTCATTTATTTATACCCCTACACACAATGTTTATCGTATATTTGTAAGAAATGCTTAATACATTTTACCATAATTTATCTTTGTTGTGAATATTGTTTTATTCAGTATTTTTACTGCGATTGATGGTACAAGTTTTTAACGCACCGCAACTGGATTTGGCTTCCAGCTGAAAATCAGCGCTGAATGTTTCGGACACTTCAGCATATGCTGAGCTGGACGTCCTATGCTAATAATTAGATATACACTATTATTATTTATGTGTGTATTGTCTTTTCTTTTTTATTTTCTTCTAATATTTTTGATCTATAGTGTCCTTTATTGCTTGTATGTTTTTTATTACTATTAAACGGTATCTTTTTTTCTCTTTCTCTTTAAAACCCAGACGTGTGCATAAAATTTAAACACACAAACCATTTGCTAACGTGATAGTGAATGAAAATTTAATCTACCAAAGGAAAAACTATGTTATGTTACCGTCAAAATTCTTAAGGCGAGATTACTTCACACTCATTTATTAAACTTTCCTCCGGCTACGAGGAGCAGTCGATGGCCGAAGGGTTCCATTCTAGCAATTACTGTACCCTAGTAATTGCCGGCCATCACAGATATTACGGTTTTCGGGGGCGGAATTGTTTTTAATGAAAAATCTCGCATTTCCATCCCCGAATGAAGTTTCAACAATGACCCCTTTGTATAATCTCATCGTGATTATTTTTAATTTCTTACCCGGATAACAGATGTAAGACGTCGGATCTGAAATTAATTAGCTTTTGCCTGCGGTTTCGGTCATAATCGATTCATCGGACATAAAATCGAATTTTACAAGCTAAAGTGGTAGCAGCCTTACCATTATACTATGCAGAGTGTATCAGGGTATCATTTTTAACGCTTGATTGTCAAATAAATAATATAATTTTTTTTTTTTTTTTTTATACTTAAGGTTAGCGTTATAGCCATAATCTCACCTGATCTTAAGTGTCGATACGGCCCAAGTTGGTAGACACGCTAAACCTGTGGAGGACTGACTCTCAAGTGCAGCTGCCGGAACACACCTATTGGTATTTGGCGACAGGTGTACGACTTAATAATTAAGTAAAATATTAATTAATAGTTTACTATCAATAATACTTTCATTCATAATATCGTATCGATCTCCTATTTAAAATATAAATTAGCTCCACAAATTTTATTATTATATTTTATTATTTTCTTAAGCATATTCATTGCACAATATAAATAAACTTCCTCTTACTAAATCTGCCTGAAATCTATCAAACCGTATTTCAGTTAAATCCATTACTTTACATCAAACATTTGAAAAAACTACGTTTATATAACTACATATATATTAACATATATATACTCCTACTTATACGTCCATTTTCTTCTAACTTCAACTTAAATTTGAATCCTGGTGTTGAAACAGTTAGAATAACAATAATTTTATATAAGTACGAAAATGTACATAGTTTGTACAATTGCCAACAAAGTTTGACTAAAAAGACGAACGTCATGCGATTTCCGTCACCAAATGCAAACTCTGGCACCAAATCTCATTGGAATATCTTTTATGCGAGACAAACAAAATCTTTCGCTTGTTCTCCCAAAAATGTTTCCTATAATCGAATAGCATTATGAAGCGATGATAGCTCAGCTAAGCACCTACAATGAGCTTGAGCTTCCGGTGAAGGAAAACATCGTGAGGAAACCATAGCATGGTGGTAGGGCTTTTTCAAATGCCCGCCCGACTAGCTACCACCCTCAAGTTGTAAACCTGCCGCCAGTTACCAATAGGTGTGTTCCGGCAGCTGCACGTGAGAGCCAGTTCCTCCATAGGTTTAGCATGTCTACCAACTTGGGCCGTATCGTCACTTAAGATCAGGTGAGATTATGGCCATAACGCATAACCTTAAGTATAAAAAAACAAACAATTTTGAAGACTGAATTCTTTATTAACGAGAGCATGGTACTAGATTATCTTGCAAAAGGGCTATGTTCTTGCTTCTTCGAGCTTATCCATTCCTAATCTCAACTATTCTAGTTACACTAACTTAACATTAACTTCTCTGTCATGTATAATCCCTCATCGATCTAAATCCAGTATCACTGCTGACAAGAGAAACCAGCAAGTAACTGGGTCAATTTTACCTTTTTTTGGTTTGATAATTTTCTACTGGAAACAAATAACATTATAAATTAGCTCATATACAAAGTTGGAACAATTTCCAGACGTCACTATCAACCCTGTAATCACCCAGCCTATAACAACCTTTGGATGGAAACATTTAATTGACATAGTCCTTGAACTCATTGACGGCAAATCAGTAACGTACTTTGGTCAGCACCTCAAGAACCCCAATCAATAATAGCGTCTAAGGTACGTTGGACTGAATATATTTCAGGGACACATAGTAAACAAAGCCTTGTTCAGTTTACAAGGTAATATAATCCACAAAGGCAATCAATGTGGAAACTACTAGATCCGATGTAACAACGACTCTTGGAGAAGTCTCTCTCTCTCTGCGGGACTCATCGTAGTTTCCCGGTACATTTGCATTGTTAATCGTGTTACCTACTAACGTTTACACTTGCCGTTGACATCAAATAACACCGTTTGTCCCATCACACCCATGCTTAGAACTGATTTAATATAATAATTATACTTTTGAAGGTAATACGTTATTAACTTACGGATTTAACTTTGGCTTCAGTCTCATAGCGGTGCTCGCAAGAAATGTTTGTAATGAAATTTGATTTTACAATATATCGATTATGGAAATTGCAGCTGTCAAAGGTTTGGCAAAGTATATCAGAAAATATCTGTAGGTGTATTCCGGAAGCTGATTTTCAAAATTAGGTTCTCTTCTAGGTATGGATCTTAAGTAACATCCTCTCTTATTATGAGACGAGACAGTGAAGAAACACAAAGTTTACTAGGAATTAAAAAATTACACAATATTTTTCAGAGTGCGCGGTAGTCTCAGGAAGTAAGCCTCTTGTTGGTTCATGATAACTACCTCCGAATGATCAGTCTTGCTCGGGAGTCTCTCACGATATATCCTAGCTAGCGTTACGTAGCGCCTTTTTATAGTATAGTGGAGCGCTGCCGTCACGTAATGCACAAACACCCGTTGAAGTACTTTTAATCATTATTCGTTGATGTACTCGCAATGCACCGACATTAGCGGAAGTCCTTTTTATTGTATTTCCTGTCTATTCTATATTTGCTATATTAGTTTGCTTACATAAAATCCAGTCACCAAAATTATACGACTTACCTAATCACTTTAAACTTACAGGATACAGGTACTATAATATAATCAGTAGAGCACAGATCAGTATAAATTTACCAAAGCATTTTATCATGTGAATAAAACCGCAGGCGTTTACTAGTTCACGTATATGAAATTGAATAAGGACGAAAGCTACGGCACAGAGTACGTAGTTAATGTTGTCAAAACTGATTTGCGTCAATTTGCACAAGGATCCGGCGTAGCATTGGTGAATTTTAAGCAGGACCAGAGAGAGAGAGGCGCGACAAACATTGAAACTTCAACTTTCCCCTGAACGTGTAATTGGCTCAAAATACGTTTGTATAAAATATAGAAAGTTTTGATATGGTGAAAGTTTATGAATAATATATTTTCTAACCGATACAAATAAGACATAGGTGGTATCACTTTTTCTAATGCCCATCTGGCTTGAAAGATGAAAATCTGCCGCCAAACACCAATAGGTGTGTTCCGGCTGTTACACTTGTGAGCCAGTTCCTCCACAGGTTTAGCGTGGCTACCAACTTGGGCCGCATCGTCACTTAAGATCAGGTGAAATTATGACCATAACGATAAACATAAACTATATATATATATATATATATAAAAAAGAGATATTAATACAAATATTACATAAGTCTTTTTTTATGTTAGTTCGGTAAAGTGACTGCACTGTACCTGATGTTAAGTACAGTACAGTCCGAAAATAGCAGCGACCATCGAGAGAATGACAGTCGCTACTGTCTTGCCGGCCTGCGTAATTTTTTTTTTCTTTTTTCGCTTGAAGGACTCGAAATTATATGACGGAAGGAATTTATGAGATTGGAGACTGTTCCACAATTTTAGTCTATGGTTTTAACGTCTAGAAAGAGTTTATTTGAAAATAATATTTGTAACGATGATAGCTCAGTGGTAGTGTGTACAGTCGTCAAGGGACGTGAGTTCGAATCCAAGCACCTACAATGAGCTTGAGCTTCCGGTGAAGGAAAACATCGTGAGGAAACCATAGCATGGTGGTAGGGCTTTTTGTAAAGCCCGTCAGGCGAGCTATCACCCTCAAGTTGTAAACCTGCCACCAAATACCAATAAGTGTGTTTCGGCAGCTGCACTTGAGAGCCAGTTCCTCCACAGGCTTAGCGTGTCTACCAACTTCGTCACTTAAGATCAGGTGAGATTATGCCCATAACGCTAAACCATAAGTATAAAAAAAGGTAGGTAGATACATACATAAAGAAGAGGTGTCAATACCAGACTTTATCATCGGTGCTTGAACTTAACATCCGGCAAATCAGTAATGTGCTTTGGGACTTTGTTATAAAACCGAACATATTCTAATATAAAGACGGCTAAGAATTAAAAAAAAAATTAACTTGTATTTTTTTTTTTGTAATATCGGGCAAACTAGCAAAGGTGTCACCCGATGGTGAAGCTATCATCGCTTAACAGCTATAAATAAAAATGACCACATCGAGTTTCTTGCCCTTACCCCTCGATGACTAGGTTATTTGCCGAACCGATAATATTTTTGACGTTCATAAGAACCTTCCCGGGGCCTAAATTGATTATTTTTTTATTTGATTTGAAAGATGAAAATGATATTGAAATATAACGTAGTTTGCAATTACGAGGACCATGCAATCCTGTTTATTTCCTCTTTGTTTTTGTATGAAAATCTGCTCACATAAATAATCAGTATTATTAAAAGCAAAAGTGGTATTACTATTTCCACGATTCCATAGTGCATGTAGGATATATTAAATGTGTTGGTAATTTTGTTTAGCATTTTATCATAACAACATAATTTGTTATATAGCCATATAAATAATGTTATTAAGAGCTTCTTACAACCACCAAATGTACTATGATGTAACCAAGGATACTAAGAGGCTTTATAAAGTTTATTGTATCTATTTACAACTGTATTTAACAAACATTAAACATCTAAGAACTGAAAACAGCGAAACCACAAGAAACACCCTCCCTTCAAGAGATCAGTCGAAAAATTACAATTATTAGAATAACTGAAAAGTAATAAAAATGAATTTAAATATATTAAAACAAAATGTTTTAGAATGAAATTTATAAACAATTTTTAAATTCAACGAATAATGAAGTCTACGATTTTATTTCATCACTTGGAGAGGAATCTACACGAGGTGAAAACAATTAGCAGGTAAATAGATTATTAATTCAAAACATGTTGTTATGATTCCTGATTGTTATAATGGTGGTGGGGCGTTTTCTGATGTCTGCCTGGCTAGCTACCACCCTCAAGTTGAAAACCTGTCGCAAAATACTAATAGGTGCGTTCAGGCAGATGCACTTGAGAGCCAGTGCCTCCACAGGTTTAGTCTTGTGTCTGTTGTCTTTCGTCTTTCGTCTTTCGTCTTTCGTCTTTCGTCTTTCGTCTTTCGTCTTTTGTCTACAAACTTGGGCCGTATCGTCACTTAAGATCAGGTGAGGTTATGACCATAACTGTAAACCTTAAGTGTAAAACGTTAAATGTTTCTGTATCGTATACATTGTTGTCGTGATATTGTATTCTAAACTAAATATATTATACTGATGCTATCAATATATCCTACTGTAAAATGGCAGCTCAAAAAAAAAAGACGACTGGTGTCGTGGGACAATATATAGGAACGTAGATCCTTATTACAAAAATATTAATTTCAAGTTCTATTCGAGGTATAAAGAAAATAATTATTTCAATTATTTCGGCATACATTTTTTATTATCATTTTTTAAACGATAACAGTAAAAATATAACTACTGTACAAACATATCTTAACACCTTTATTTTGTTTACGATGACTTATAAAAATATATAATAAAAACAGTGATCACGTAAACTATACATTAGACACTGTATAGCCATCATACAGAGACTATACATAAAAATCTTACGCTAACGTTACGGACGTTTTTTGCCGGCTAATGTACCCCTTCGCGACGATCTATAAGGAACTTTGTTACAAAAAAAAAATACAATTTAGTATAAGCACTAACCATACTAACATAATTCAAGAATCAGTTAAAGTAAATAATTAAAATTAAGGCAAACAATTAACTAATACCGGTAATAATGACGTAACATATGGCACTGACTAATAATAAATAACATTTAATAATTAATTACAAAGAACAATTTTGTATTACCAAATAAAATAAACAAATAAAAAAGATCTCGGATCGTGTCAGAAGTGTGTTAGCGGATTTCAATGAAAAAAAAAAACCTACATTCAAAATGAATGGCTTTACGACGCAATACCATCGAGCCATTCATAAACACCTCGAACACCTAGAAATCTACACAATTATTTCAACCGCAGACACTCACTATATTGGAAAATTATCAAAACAACGAAGAATTCCTTTCGAGTTCTTACAATTTTGCGCTCATCGCAAAAAGAACCAAGTCCATAGTAAAGAATGTCTCACCGAGAAAATAATAAGTGTTAATTTAATAATACCTAAGGCTACAGTCTACAACATCGCATGGTATTTCGAAATAATTTTCTCCTCGGATACTCTAGACTTCGGGATTAATTTCACTAGAAAATATTTTCATTATACAATCAACACTACAGTAGGGCAAGTAAATAGTTGAGACAAGGAAATTTTAATATAAATTCGTATTGCGTTCTCACTACATCTTGGTATCTATAATTGTTTTTTTTTACATATTAATTACGCTCAATTCATCATCTTCTTGTCCTGTTCCAAATTCGTGTAAGTTCGGCGCAATACTTTTTCTTCTTCCATATATCTCTATCAGCCACCATCTTCTCATTCACTCCTTACCTTTCATCTCACTCTTCATATTATCCATCTTTTCTTTGGCATTTTCTTCCTTTCCATCCTTCAACATTCATACCCATTGCTTCTCTCAACACATGCGTTTACTCTCGTGTTTGTTTATTCCCTTTCAACTTCTCTACCACTGGCGACACTTTCAATCTTCACTTACTATCAAATACTGCCACATCTATATATATAAATGAATTTCCATTTCCCTTGGTCATCGCATCACGCGTGAACGGGTGGAGCAATTTAGCTAATTCTTTTCTTGTTGTGTTAGTTATTATCAGGTGGAGCTTCTTATTGAAGTAAAATTAAGGAAGTTGAGTGAAACATTAGGAAATTTATGAAAACTTAACGCCAATATTATTTTACATAACTCTCAGTTGTCATAGCGCATTGCAATAGTAATTATTATACTATGTTTTTAGATAATATTTTTTTTATGAATTATACCAATGTTAATTCAATATTCATAGTTAAGACAGGACAACGACGTCGGGTCTGCTAGTAATAAATAAACGCAAGTCGACGGTTCCAACTTCAATTTAGATACTAACGCTCGACTGCCATTTAAAATATTCAATTCAGATTTCGATTCGTAAATTTAAATAGAAACCATTGATATAAGCTGCAAAATGCCAATTCTAATAAGTGATCATACGTAGATATTATTTCTCATACGAGTTTTTTCTAGCACAACTCCATATGCCTGTTAATTATTTGTTAATATGAATGATTTACCCAAAACATGACAGCTTATGCTTGCCTCTGTTGATGAAAATTAGTGTGTCAGTTTTTTTTTTGCTTTTTTTGTTTTTTTTGTTTAGGGGCTTTAAACCATAGTTATATCAGCCCCATCGTAACCTAAAATAATATTATAATTTAGCTCTTTCATACATCCTCGTCCATACAATCATCTTTCACTCATATCATATAGCATTTTAGCTGCCTCACTCGAAGGCTTCACTAAAATACTATGAAACATGCCCATATTTAATTTATTTAAATTACGCTTGTTAATTAATTTATTTCTGATAGTACTATTCTTAACATAATAAAAAAGAGACTTTCATTAGCATTACAATCGTAGGGCTTTTTCTAATGCCCGCCTGGCTAGCAACCAGCCTCGAGTTGAAAATCTGCCGCCAAATACCATTAGGTTTGCACTTGAATTGCTTTGCAGTAATCACTTACCGTCAGGTGACACGATTGCTCGTTTGCCCGCTATTACATTTAAAAAAAATACTAAGCTCTCAACATTACGGAACACCCTCTATAAATAATCTTTAAAGTGACGTGATAGTTGTTACGTTATTTATACTCAATTTGAAAAGTAATATATTTCGAAAATCAATCAAATTAGGTACTATTTGTCATTTGATTATCGCGTAGAGTGGTTAAACCTCATATCCTTCAACTAATATTGTAAACGAAAATTTGAGTTTGTTTGTGTGTTTATTACGTTTTCACGCCTAAACTGCTGAATCGAATACGACGTTTTTTTGTAAAGAGAGGATTTGGAGAGGGATAAACTTTGTATGAAACCTTTTATTGGGCGATTTGTTTGACAAAAACAATATTAACGCGGGCAAAGTCGCGGGTGAAATTTAGTTATACATAAATTCATTACTGAAAATACATTGTACCGTAACTTTCTAATGTTATAGGTAAATTATTGGGGCTTATTTCGTCCTTTTCAATGTACGATAACCTGATCGCAGATTCGCTATCATATTTAGGTCTAAAATCACTTGTCGGGTTAAAAGCTATGCCTCAAAATGGACCAGAGAATATACATTTACAAATTTCATTGTCATCTGTTTAGCGGTTATCGAGTTTTTTTTTTATCTCACCTGAACTTAAGTAACGATACGGCCCAAGTCGGTAGACAAGTTAAACCTGTGGAGGAACTGGCTTTCAAGTGCAGCTGCCGGAACACACCTATTGGTATTCGGCGGCAGGTTTACAACTTGAGGGTGGTAGCTACCCAGGCGGGCATTAGAAGAAGCCCTATCACCGTGCTATGGTTTCCTCGCTGTTTCCTTCACCGCAAGCTCAGGCTTATTGTTGGTGCTTGGATTCGAACTCACGTCTCTTGACGCGAAGTCGCATACACTACCACTGAGCTATCATCGCTTCAAAAAAAAGATAATCGCAGACAAACATCGTGACACGAAATTTTTGTGTATCAAAAGATTACCTCTTTTAAGTTAACCTAAGATGACCTAGCTTTGTCCACGACTTTGTCCGTGTGGAACTAAAAATTTTTGCCCGTTTTTGTAACTTTTTCCAACACAGATCGTTCCATCAAACACAAATAAACTTTTTTTATATTAGCATGTTGAAACAAACAAACAAACTTTTCGGCTTTATTATATAGATTATAACTTCTGAAATCTTGGGAAGATTATAAATGCATGCAATAAAATATATTGTATACTTTTTGACTGAATCTCAATCTATTATTAAATTATTCAACTGACTCGGCATTTTATAACCATACTGAGAGTTGTCGGTAAGTAAACTAACCAAAACGTTAGCAAATTCCTCGGTAAATGGACAGTACGTTACAATACTATACTTTCTTAGTGACAGTTTTTGAATGAATTACAAGTAATATTGTGTTACATCTCAATCATGTGAAGCTCGGATAATCCCGCGACACCCGCGGGGCGGTTAATAAAAATTCCACACTAGAAGTTATTTTGGAAGAGCCCTCGAGGGAGCTTCGTATCAGAATCTAGCAGTAAACGGCCGCCCGCTCGCGTGAACGTGTTACACTATGGTACAACTTATACGCGTTGGCGGGTCCATAAAATTGTATTACTCCAATATTTCACATCACTAAGATAACAGTATTATATGCCTTCCTTCGTCACCTCCCTTATCACGTAATACCACGTATATTTCGGTCTCTCTCTCCCTCTTCTTATGTAAGATTTTACCTGCTTTCAGGAAAATATATCACTTTCACTAAAACCGACAATTTGATGTAAATGTTTTTTGTTTATTATATAGAAATTGAAATATAGATCTCACAGATATTAAGGGGCCCTTCCTAAATTGCGGTTGCACTTATGGGAGAAGGAGAAGAGGCGTCGCTTATTGTGACAAAATGTGACATTGGGAGCTAAAAGTTCTAGGAAAACTTTGGAAATTTTATATGTGTGTAGATAAATTGGTATTTTTGCACTTCTACTAATTGCCATATAACAGGTACGAGAGGGGGAGGGCGGTCTATCATTTCTGACATAATATTTGATTGATGAAGGCGTTACTTTGCGGAATCCATCATTAAATGTAAATGTATATTACTTTATACTTCCGCTTTAAATGTATTCGCCCGCTCGAATCGGAAGAGTCAACATCGATCTGAGGATGCTCCGTGAAGGAACGAAACACGTGTAATCGATTGTACCACATACCCATATTTGTGTGCCACATTTGATCCAACCATCCACCAACGTTGGCTCAACCGTCAGCGACCAATCAATTCTAACCGGAACTGCAAAGTAATATACATTTTAACATTTTGACGTAATGTTGCTAGGGGTGTCGCAGAAACGATGACACAGCGTTACGAAAAGGGCAAGGAGGAATTCAAAAGGTACACGTTTTGGAAACGTATTTTATTAACAGCCCCTAACCCCATAGCTTTGCTCTCAAATAACCATCACCTATACTAGAAATCGCATATTTCAGTTTATACAATATTACGTTAGTATGGGGTGTACACTGAGATTTTGAATGAGAAAAACGCATGAATAAGAAATGAAATACTAGTTATGACATTTATCCTTTAGTGAAATATATAGAGTACTTTCATCCATAAAGAAAGTACTGTTCTACAAGTATACAAAAATAACTTATATTTCGAGGCGAACGAAGTCGATAGTTATGCCGTCGAAAGTTAATAATTTAAAACCTATTTTATTTTGCCTGAGTTGTATCCCTTATTATATATGAATGTGAATTTACATTTAATATTTCAAATAAATTTATCAACAACTAAACTTGCAAATAAATTAATAATTAGTTAGCTGCATATAAATCATCCAGTTAAGCTGAAATAAGTGATCGGTTAGAGCCCGGGCGCGCCACACGCGTAAATACTGCGGGGCATATAATAAATGTCAGCACATTATTTAGCTTCATACTTATTACTAGATTTACGTGGTTTATAACGGATCGACGATTTCGAATATATTTCGCAATGACAGAATAAATTGGTTGAATCTATCATAGTCATTAATCCATTTATTCTTGTTGAAATACATTTGATTTTAAAACTTGTTCAACTAGGTACTTGAACTTTGTAACTTCTAGAGTTGTATAAGTTACCTGAGTAAAATAAAGTTATTTACCAAATGAACCTAAGAGCTACTCAATAAAAAAAAATACTACTAGCTAATAAATGTCTACGTAACTTATTTATAAGCGGTCGAAGTGGGCGCTAGAGGTACACCACTGAAATTTCTTTACAGCCTTATAAAGACTACAGTAAGTTCTATGCGAGAACGTGCTGCTAAAGCTTTGCTAGCAGGCTCCTACCAAATTTGGCTAGGCAGAGAGAGAAGAACGAGTACTGAAGACGAGTGTTCATCCGCGTCAGTAAAGGGTCACTTAATCCTATACCAGATTCCCAATTCAAATTCCCCAGATTCAAAGAACTGTTTCAACTTTCCCTCTCTGCTGCAACATGGAAGATGAATCCATGGACTACTAAGAAGTTCGTATCTCTCACTATATTAGTATTCGAAGCGATGACAGCGCAGTCGGTAATATGTACATACGCCGTATCTATTGACACTTTGTGCAAGGAAGATATCGTGATGAAACAATAGAATGGAGTAGGGCTATTTGTGATACCCGCCTGGCTAGCTACCATCTTCTAGTTGAAAATCTTCCGCCAAATATCTATAGTTTTGTCCTGCAAGTGCCAAGTTGAGAGCCAACGCCTATACTAGGATTAGTGTGTCCGGTCTTTAGGTCTACATAGTCACTTAGCATGAGGTGAGATTGTAATCATAACGCTAAACCAATAAAGCCTTAAGAAAAACAGTATGATTTTATAGACCAGATGCTCCAGTAGATATAATCTCCCTGTTACAATTATTAATAATTCGACATTCATCCATTACGTTTCTAGATAGAATTAAAATTAGCTCATAATTTTGTTTACGCTGTCAACTACCAAGAAGCGAAAACTGTAGCAAAATATGTAAGTTTATTAACTAAAATAAATAATTTATTTCCCTACCATGAAGAAGCTCTTATAGTTCATCGAACAGAGGAATTACATTCTTTAGTATAGGATACAAACAAATAAATATTCAAACTATCATTTAAAAAAAACACTTAATGTACAGATTTGGTACAATTACATATTTTTGAAGAAAACTTTTATGAGAGGGCTTTGAAATTCTGACCCACAACCTTTTCGTGTTACGCTCGTTCTAATAAAATCGACTCTAGCTGATTCGTGGAGAAGAGAGATGAAGAGATGTCTCACGTCTGTCGCATGGTCACACACCGTTTTTCTGATCATTCCCGGGAACTAAAATTTATATTAACTTACAAGATCACCGCTCTAAGTGGCATCATTACCTAATATCAGGTGAAATTATAACCAAAGGTTAAACAAATAAAATGGTAAATTTATATACATATAACAATTTTACAGCGTTTTCTTTTACCTTGGACCATTGGTAACGCGGTATCTCTCTATGAAATACCACTCTCCTCATAGGTGAAAATATGCTGTAGAGTGTAAAATTTCCCAAGGTGAGACACCCTTTGGGATATTTTTCCGTGTAACTATGTATGTAATAAGGTACCGGGGACTTGAAATCGTAGAGCGCGGCTAAGTTCGCTAACTTTATGTATGTGCTCGCTTTTATACACGAGACGTTATGTATTTTACTCGAAGCGATTTGTCTTCATTGTGATTTTTAACATAGTAGTACTTATCCACTTCCTGTTCTTTGAAAATTATTCTTAACAAGCAAACCGCTCAGGCTTTACCCGGGTAATTAAGATAATCATAAAAAATAATCTTACAGCGTTAATACAATTTAAAAGATCTTTTCGAGATGAATAATTCTGTGATACATTATTTTCGTAGAACTCTACCGAATTACTCTGAATTGATTACATTGAAGCAATCAGTGCTCAATGATGATGTGTAGAGATACTGCGTCAACAGTCGTGAGTTCAAATCCCTGCAATAATTTTGAGTTTTCCGTGAATGAAAAACATCGAAACGAAACCATAGGCATCGTTATAGGCATTTTTTAATTCCCACCTGATTAGCAACCACTCTCGAGTTGAAAATCTGCCACCAAATATCTATATCTACGTGTGTTTCGGTAGTCGAGAGCAATTCATACCACTAGATTTAGCGTATCCACCATCGTAACCTACATCGTTACTTAACATCATGTTAGATTGTGATCATAATAAAGTTCGCAGACGGCATGATTTTTAACGACATCCCAAGATTCATCGTCAGATTTCCACAAAACATTAATCTATATTATTATCATAAAGCGGAAGCGTTTGTTTGTTTGTTTGTATTTCAAAGAGCAATCATCACATCACGCCACTACCAAATAGAAGCAGAGATGTATATGAAAACAGTTACAAGAACGGGCATAAAATAAGAAAGAACGAAGTCGCGAACACAACTAGTTAATGATAAACGTAAGCTTTTCACATGAACCACTCCGTTTATTTGAATTAATTTAATGATTTGATGGTTTGGTTGAATTCGAAATAATTTTGAAGCGATGATAGCGCAGTGACAGTGTGTACGACTTCGTGTCAAGGGACGTGATTTCGAATCCAACCACCTACAATGAACTTGAGCTTTCGGTGAAGGAAAACATCGTGAGGAAACCATTTTATGGTGGTAGGGCTTTTTCTAATGCCCGCCTGCGTAGCTACTACCCTCAAGTTGTAAACCTGCCGCCGAATACCAATAGGTGTGTTCCGGCAGTTGCACTTGAGAGCCAGTTCCTCCACAGGCTTAGCGTGTCTACCAACTTGGGCTGTATCATCACTTAAGATCAGGTGAGATTAATGCTATAACGCTAAGCCTTACCTTTAAAAAAAATCAAATAGTTAACAATTAATTATTGTATTTTATATAAATAGCTTGCAATAATTAAAAGTCCTATCAACATGTATGGAGAAATTTGATTAACTAACTCGACAGCTGTTCGATCATGTACATTCTATTTGCAAATGTAATCTATTACGACAATCAATCAAATAAAAAAATATTTCATTTTGACATTTTGATAATAAAAATTTCAAAGTAGGTAAATCGGTGGTAGATAATATAAAAATGAAGAATCCAGTGATGTATACGTTGACATAGATGGAATACAATCGTAAAGAGCGGCACAGTTTGGGCTCTGAGCCAACACGTGATTACATTCGCAGACAACGCTGTTGTCTTTGATATATACTTGTAGTACTTAACAAAGTATTGTGAAGTTTACTTAGATCTCCTACACGTATATACTGTAAACGATCTACGTAAAGCTGTACGCACCAATAGTCGTAACGATTCAAATACAATGAACTCTCTCTTGTAATAATATATTTATTCCAAATAGACATTGACGGCCATGTTACATATACGTCCGTACACGTCGGACGACCAGCAAAGAATGCTGACCTCGCCCTCGCTCTGTCAAGCATACTTTTTTTTTTGTTGCCAGTTAAAATAGTGTTACCCGTATGAAATTCAAATTACCATAGTAAAAATGTTGTTTTACTATGGTACCATATTATGGTACATACTATGGTTACCATAGTAGTTAATGTTGTAAATAAAAATTAAGGTTAATAATTAAAACCTTTCATTACTAGCATATATCCTCGATTTCACATTTTAAATAATATTTGAACACTTAGGAAAAAGACTGCGAAATAATAATGCTAAAAAGATTCCTGACTCCCATTGTAAAGCTGCCGTGGGGATTTTAGAGGGTGTTTTTATACTTTTGCCTGCAGCTTTGCTGGCGTTATTTTTGATGGTGTCCAACAAATCGGATGATGCAAGAGAGTTACATATAAAGTTTATCACTCTCTTTACCCCACTTCTAATGAGTTTTTCGCAAAAAAAGGGAGCCTATTACTGTCTTCAGGTTCTCATGTGTCTCAATGACAAAATTCATCAGAATCGAAGCAACGGTTTTGGTGTGAAAGCGTAACAAACAAACAAATCACTTTCGCATTTGTAATATACCGATTTATAATATATAGAATACAGAGAAATATTTTTTTAGAAGAAGCCCACGCCAACAGTAATCCTATACGGACATATTTTGAGAAACACTTTTGCATGCCTCATATGCGAAGCGTTGAGGTGGGTACTACTGTCACTTCACGCAAGACAACTGAGTTTTCAAACTTAAATTGTCTCTATTTATCATATATCGCACTTGTAAAATAATATACACACACATATCAAGAAAAAAAACTATTTTTAAAACTCGTAATACTTTTGACGCCATTTGTGTTATTTAAACTAGTTAACAAACTGTTCAAAAAAGTTCTGTCTCGGACGTCCGCGTGTCTGTATGTATATCACGATAAGGACCGAAATACTTTACTAATCGAGTCTTTTGTCATCTTACGCTTCAGTATAATTAGGAATAGAACTCTATTACTTTTCACGGTCTGATTCGGTGTGGTTTAATTGTTATTAAATGAACAAACAAATAAAAAGAGATTATGAGGCGGGCACATGGATTATCTAAATTTTTTTTATTACGTGTAAGAATAGATACCTATATCTATTAGGTCTGTGTTCTTTATTCCGTTTCTATGGAAACAATTTTCTGCGAAGTCTAAAGAAAGCCTTTTTTTCATTCGTTGTATTTGCTTCTATCTTTTGTTTCAAAATTAAACTCTCTATCAAAACATATATGAATACAGTTTCATCGAATCACCGAAAGTGTAAAGTGTAAATGAAGTTTTATTCGACGACACGGGCGAATATAGAATAGGTGGAAAATACTTTAAATCGTTCGGAGTGGGTACGTTGAAACACATAGCAATTTAGAATCTATTTCCATTTCAATGCTATATTATTGAAAGCGGTCGACCGCCGCGGTCGTCGCCGATTCGAACACGCTACACGTTTTAATGATGACATTTGTTTTTCCGATCTATTATGAAATCGACATTGCCTGTTTATGTTATTTTATAGTTTTATTTATGAAAATGCCAATTACAATAAATATCGCGCAAAGTTATATGAATTATAAAAATTTTTATACTTTATAGGTTCAGCGTTACGGTCACAATCTCACGTGATGTTAAGTTATGATGTGGACAAGATGGTGAACACGCTAAGCTGGAGGAACTGACTCTCATGTTATGCGGTGAATACAGGCTCGGCCTAGTTCAGGCGCTAGGATTCAAAAATGTATAGCGATACTATGTCTTAGAATATTTTTTTTATGTATTGTAGTGTAAAAATTCTTGTAAATAAAGTTATTATTATTAAAAAAATAAAAAATTACGATATTTCCTACACTGAAAGCCAAGGCGTATTGCAGAGGTTTGAACTCACGTCCATCGTATAATGTAATTAAAAAATAATTAAGTGCCTTCTGGTCAGATGAATTATGTTATACACTGGCCAATTCACGCACAGGATCGCTAATTCGTTGCAAAACAGTGGCCGTCACAGAGCCGCGTCTCGCCTCGTCTCGGTTGGCGCGAGCTCGCACAACTTCAGCGAAGTCGCACCGAGGTTATCTCGTTTTCACGAACAATTTAATAATTGTATAAACTCAGCGAATTATATAAGAGTTTTCAATTCCATTTCACAGTTTCGTCCATTGCCGTTTCTGTTGATCGATTACGTTGTTAATGTTTCTTGAATTTTTTTTAATGATCTCACCGATTCTACTCTCCCTTTGTATTCGCTAGTTTAACGCAGATAAAGTTGTTAGGTAAATGATAATTTCGTGTTATGATAAGTTTGCCGTTTTTAAACTTAGCAAAGCGCAGCGTGAAGTTTCAAGACCGGACTTGAGTGGAGATAACACTTGGAGGACTTGGAGATAAAGTCGTTTATCAAAGAATTCATAAAATGAATGAAATTGAAACAGTACAATATTTTAGTAGTTAATGCTTAGCGTTATGACGGAAATCTCACTTGATGTTAAGTAACGACTTGGCTCAAGTTGTTGTTGTGTCCCTAGTGGAGGGACTGGGTTTCAAGTGCACCTGCAGGAACACACCTGTAAGTATTTGGGGACAGATTTTAAACCTGAAGGTGGTAGCTAGCCAGGTGGGTATTGGAAAAAGCCCTACCACCAACTATTTAAATAATTAATATTGTTTTTTTGTTTGTTGCCATGAAAATAAACATCTTTCAGATATAATATATATGTTAGCATGATCAAAGTATTTTTTTTTAAGTTAAGGTTTAGCGTTATGGCCATAATCTCACCAGACCTTAAGTGACGATACGGCCCAAGTTAGTAGACGCGCTAAGCCTGTGGAGGAACTGGCTCTCAAGTGCAGCGAGGAACTGGCTCTCAAGTGCAGCTGCCGGAACACACCTATTGGTATTTGGCGGCACATTTTTAAGTTGAGGGTAGTTGCTAGTCAGGCTTTAGAAAAAGCCCTAGCACCACCATGCATAAAACTGGAATATTATAAAACAAACACCAGAAATATCTAAGAAAGTACCCCGTTTGGTTAAGTCACTGAAATCGTTAACAAACACGCTATTTGATAATATCAGCAATGATCTTCGAAAACGATGCATAGTTGCCAAGTTATAAAGTAAAGACTAAGTAAGAAGCGCTTTGAATTATTATTTTGCAAAAGACATTTACAATAACTGTAAGTAAATGTACCTATGTACCTATATATGCTACACGTCGAACTTAAACGTCTGAAACGAAAGAACTTTCATCGAAGGAAATTGCGCGACCTAGTTAACTTGAATTAACTTCATATACAAGAACGGAAATAATATTGCCAGCCTCTATTTGTGTAATATACCGATTGGTCACCAATTTAAGAGTTATATACTTTACTAGCTATGTCCGCGACTCCCTTCATGTGAAACTAAAATTTTATTGGATAAATTTCCTGTAAAAAATGTTATATAGCCTATGTTACTCGGCACTAATGTGGCATTCTAATGGGGAAAGAATTTTTAAAATCGGTCCAGCAGTTCTTGAGTGTGCTCGTTACAAACAAAGATACAATGATTTCCTCTATATAATCTTTATATTATATGTAAGATTTTCGTGTTAAATGGTTAGTCTTTTTTATAGGTAAGATTTGGCGTTATGGCCATAATCTCACTTGATATTAAATGACGATGCAGCCAGAGGAATCACAGGTGCGTCGCCGGCCTTTATAGGAGGGACTGGCTCTCAAATGCAACTACCGGAACACAACTAATCCTCCCTTCCCTCCACTACACTTATCGTGCCCACCGTTTCCGGTCACATTGTCACTTAATATGAGGTGATATTTTGTTCATATCACTTTACTTAACAATAAGAAAAATCTTAAAGAAAACGTAGAATACGGAGCAAGAATTTTAACATTTTTGTTATTTGATTTCTAAATATTACATATATATACATACTATGTTTGATTCTCATTGATCTAAAATACCTATTACGAGAGAAGTAAAACGTGTCCGATTACCTATCGAGAAGACAAAAACAGAGCTATTAAATTGGCGTAGGCAGAAGACCTTAGAAGGCGTCCGTTATAAGCATTCATTTCTACGCGGACCGTTCTAGAAATTTATTACGTAGTTTGCCGTATTGGCCGATATGAGGTCAACGGGTACTGGGAATCGAAGATTAGATTTTTTCCTTCTTGAGGTTTAGCGTTCTGGTCATCATCTCACCTGATCTTAGTTGACGATACGGCCCAAGTTGGTAAACACGCTAATGTGCTAACTGGCTCTCAAGTGAAACTTCTGGAACACGCCGATTGGTGTTTGGTGGCAGATTTTCAACTTGAGAGTGGTAGCTAGCCAGTCGGTCATTAGACAAAGCCCTACCATCATGCAATCTGTTCCATCGACTATGTTATCTATAATAAAAAGTCTAAACAGATAAATAAAAATAATATATTACCCGTTACCAACGCAAAATATTTGATTATTCATTACTGAAGCGATGATAGCACAGTGGTAGTGACACGTGACACACAAGAGACGTGAGTTCGAATCCTCCTACAAGGAGCTTAAGATTTCGGTGAAGGAAAACATCATGAGGAAACCATAGCATGGTGGTAGGACTTTTTTCTAATACCCATCTGGCTAGCTACCACCCTCAAGGTGAAAATCTACCGGCAAATACCGATAGATGTGTTCCGGAAGTTGCACTTGAGGACCAGTCACTCCAGTAAGGCCGGAAACGCTCCTGCGATTCTTCTGGAATTGCGGGTGTCCGTGGGCGGCGGTAATCACTCACCATCAGGTGAAACACTTGCTAGTTTGCCACATACTATATATAAAAAATACTATGATGACACTGTAGTTACTGACTTTGCAGCTTTATATCTTAGGTTCTGTAAAAAAAATTTCACACAATACCAACCCGATGCATGTTCCTGTCCTAAGAGTTAGAATACATGCGATATACATCGCTAAGAGCTTAGAACAACTAAAACTGTGGATTACCATTACCTTAGTTAACATGTTATATTATCTATTATTAGCAATCGGATACAATTTAGGTTAAAAAAAATAAGCAAAACACAATTCGAAAGATTTCACACCGTTGCTTTAATACAAAATGATTTAACAAACAAATCTACTTAAAATTAACTATTTAACAATGTAAAACTCAGAACAAATCGGCCATATACAAATACGAGATTAGGTTACACCGATACACAAACCGACAGAGCGTCCGCCCGTGAGCAAGTGGAATGAAAAAGTGACCAAAACCTTTTTTTTGTTGTGACCTACACTGTTAGCCTGAGAGGCTTTAACAGCTTCACCGAACTAGTGGGGCAACTCGCGCAAGGGTGTCACTAGTGACCGAACCTCGGCTTGGGCTGTTGCCGAAACGCGTAAGAGAAAATCGAACGCGGTACTAGCTATTGATAACAATAGAAAAACCTAAAGTACTAACTGATCCCATTCGGGATCTGGAAACTTAATTTGGTTTTTATGAGCAAACGATGGCTGAGTTCCCTACTTTAAAGGGTTTACTCCCGCTACGCTTATTTACGAGGTCTTAGATTCCTAACACTATATTAATTTATTAAGTTTCATTTAACAATCCGATTAACTTCGATTCGAATCATGCAAAGAAATCTAGAAGAAACCCAACTATAAAATAGAATCCCGCCTCGAATGAATAAAACTGCTTATCAATTTAATTCAGTATATGTACTATATTACATAATAATTACACGATTTTAGTACTCAGCGATGATAGCTCAGTGGTAGTGTGTACGACTTCGCGTCAAGGGACGTGAGTTCGAATCCACCAAAATGAACTTAAGATTTTCGTGAAGGAAAACATCTTTAGGAAACCATAAGTAGGGCTTTTTCAAATGCCTGCCTGGCTACCACCCTCAAGTATAAAATCTGCCATCAAACACCATTAGATGTTTTCCGTCAGTTGGACTTTAGAGCCAGTTCCTCCACAGATTTAGCGTGCCTACCAATTTGGGCCGTATCGTCACTTAAGATCAGGTAAGATTATGGACATAACGTTAAACCTTAAGTATATAAAAAACAAGAGAATAACTCAAACTGGTAAAACCACTAGTAGAAGAAAGGGTTTTAATATGTAAGAGAATTTAATATACTATGAGACAAGCTCGGTATCCGTTACCCCCTAACACTGAGATGTAATCCTCCCGCGGGAGACAGCATCCTCTTTTATAGCGTCCCCTTTAAAACAACCCTGTAATACCTTCAGGGACTACGATCGCCGGCCAATACACTTTACTCGTAACCCTTGCGCCGGGTTACAAGCCAATTAAAAATTACCCACTTAACTTATCAAAATGTATAAATGTTCATTTGCAAAATTACTTAAATGGATCGCCAAGCTGTTCAGTAAAACTGCTAGTTCATAGTAATTTTTCAGCTGAAAATCAGATGTTTTTCTTGAATGATTTGAACGGATTTAACCATCTTGGTTATGTTTAGATCTTGTCATAGCAGAATACATGGTGCATGTGAAATGGATAATAATATAAATTAATCAAAACGAAGAACGCACTTACATTCGAGTAGTTTGTATAGACGTTTGTTAGACTCTATATAAAACCGTTCACTTTTTACTGCTTTTCAAATTTAATTTAGATTATTTTATGCATTTCTACGTTATATAATAAACCACGACTATTGAAAGTTCTACAGTACTTATGTATATTACTGGTAATAGGATTACAACTTAACAAACTTATCTACGAGCAAGTTAAACTATACAAGATATCTTATCAAAGCACAATGTAGGGTTTTATCTTATCTGTATTCAATAGTAATTAACTTGAAGCGGTGATAGCTCAGTGGTAGTGAGTAGGAGCGCCGCGTCATGGGTAGTGAGTTCGAATCCGACCAAGTACAATGATCTTGAGCTTTCGGTAACGGAAAACATCGTGAGGATACCATAGCATGGTGGTAGGGTTTTTTTTGATGCCCGCCTGCTTAGCTACCACCTTCAAGTTGGAAATCTGCCGCCAAATATCAATAGGTGTGGTCAGGCAGTTGCACTTGAGAGCCAGTACCTCTAATAAAGGCCGGCTACGCACTTGCGATTCCCCTGATATTGTGGGTGAGACGGTGATGATATCTTACTTTCAGGTGACAGGCTCGTCTGCCCCCTATTCCATATAAACAATCCTCAAACGTAAATGATTGTAGAAGCCATTATAAAGGCGTTGTTGTAAAAGTCTTGCAGGTATTCTATTCATATATTTGAAAATCGTTAATGAGACAAAAAATCAAGCAGTAAACAAATAGGAAACGAGATAACGCAAAAATAACATACTTTTTTTTTTTTTGAAGGTACACGTTAGCCTAGGGGCTTTTACAGCTTCACCGAACTAGGGAGCCGAGCGCGGAAAGGGCAACTCGCACAAGGGTGTCACTAGTGACCGAACCTCGGCTTGGGCTGTTGCCGAAACGCGTGAGAGAGAATCGAACGCGGTACTAGCTACTAATACAAAGATAAGAGTAATTGTATTGGCGCGCGAGATTATACTAACATAAACCTAGCTGATGCTGAAACGTTTACCTGATCGAAAGTAGTAAAATCGAAACTAACTGATCCCCTTCGGGATCTGAATATAAATGACATGAAATGTTTAGTGTACCAGCTTGTAATAATAGTGTGTCAAAGAATAATCCGATTTATAGAATGTGTAGGCGCTACAATGAAAGTCATGTTCAACACGACATATTCTTCAATAGCTTAGTAAAATTCAAAAGTTTAATTACATAACTGGTTGATGCTACATCTCCAATTTTTACTAGGTTTTTTTGTTTTGTGTACATTTACGTTCAAAATGTTTTAAAATATTATAATTTATGTAAAAAATATTACAATTTATGTAATCTGTATTCTGTTCATGTTCACACATAATAAAAGTTTCTAACTGTGTAAGTTGTGCAATAATGTAATAGGGTATAGGATTTAAAATGATATCTAGAATTAAGTTGCTTTTGTAGTTAATCTCATATCTGTATCAGTGCCTTGTAAAATAAAATAAAATAAAATAAAATACATAATACGTAAAAATAATATATAGGTAGGTACGCATAGGAAAAGTTCTCAACTTCCATTACGACGTTTACGAGCAGACTTGACAAGGATTTTTTTTAATATTCCCCTAGTGACACATCAAGCCCATAATATCGGCGAGGTCGGTGTAGAAATATACACCTAAAATAGGTTCGGATGAATTAGCCGCAATTTTACTTACGACCGCCGACGTTCCGAGACGAGTTCTATTGCCTCCGTTTTCATTGGTATTTTTATCGCAAAACGTTGGTACATGTTTCTCAAACTACTTTCTATTGTTTTTCAGAATCGAAAAAAAAAAACAAACTGAATTCACAATAAACCGATGCGAGTGTGAAAGGGAACAAAATTTTAACGAATTACTTTGGAAAACGTGTTGGAAGTTTGCAACTTTGGATCCAGAATATATGTCTCGGATGTCAGATGGACCTCTTTCTTTTCTTCATTACCTCTACATTTCCGGAGGTGACTTTAGAGTTGTAGGTATGTTATTGATTGATTTGTATGTGTCAACAGCGATGTATTGATATATATTTTTTTATACTTAAGGTTTAACGTTATGGCTATAATCTCACCTGATCTTATGTGACTATACGGCCCAAGTTGGTAATCACGCTAAGCCTGTGGAGGAACTGGCTCTCAAGTGCAGCTGCCGGAACACAACTATTGGTATTTGGCGGCAGGTTTTCAACTCAAGCTCATTGTAGGTGGTTGGATTCGAACTCACGTCCCTTGACGCGAAGTCGTACACACTACCGCTGAGCTATCATCGCTTCTAAATAGATAGAAACCTTTCGGTATCTGCAATATACACCGACTGATCCTAAACGTGAAATACTAAAAGAGGCTTTCAAGAGTTTTATGAATACGTGCATGGTTTTCGCAACCCAGTTCCCAAAATTCATTACTGAATATACATTTGTGTAAGCCACCGTATCTTACTATTCCGCTTGTATATTTCATAATCATATTTTAATTTATAAAACACCACATATACCTTCTATCACGTTAATTACATTTGAAAATATTATCAAATACCCTATATCTCTGCGAGGTTATTTGGTTTCCAGTTAATGAGGGATGATTGGCCCCAAAGGTTTCGTCTACAAATACATCCAAAAAAACCTTGTTACAGGTGTAAAAACCTAGGATACAGTGAGTATAGTGTGTCTGAACATCTCTTGCGACGACAATCAGCTAATAATAGTTAATAAATTTGCTCTCTTAACAGAGCCAGCAAAAACGTCTCATGTCGTCTCATGACCATACCCAGTATGTACCCAGTACCCAGTAACCATCACCAGTACATACTTAGATCATCAACCATTGAGAACCAGTATTACATACCACGTCTACTGCTAATTAATATGAAAACTTAATAATACATTAAATTAATGAAATGTAGGGTAGTTGATAACACAGATTACTACATAAGTGCGATGCGAGCGCGGCTAGAGGTTCAGTCCAGTTCAGTTCAGTTCAGTCCAAGTCAGTCCAATTCAGTACAAGTCAGTCCAGTTCAGTCCAGATCAGTCCAATTCAGTCCAGTTCAGTCAAAGCCACAGTCGCGGCAAGTTCAGTTGAGTTAAGAACGTTAAGCAGTACGGACGTTTTGTAGTAAGCGGAAGCTCTGCTGTAAAATATAACGATTGTGGAACGAAACTCTGAGTATAATTCTACGTAACCACCACGGCGTGTAACACCAGTTCCTCCACAGGATTAGCGTGTCTACCAACTTAGGTATTATCGTCACTTAAGATCAGATGAGATTATAGCCATAGCCATTAAACCTTAACTATAAAAAAGAAACATTTTAACATTTAATCATTGTAAATAGTTATGACTAGCTACGTATTTAACATTATTAATAGATTAATATTTAGATTATGTTTGATTTTAGCTCGGTTAAATCAATATAAATACATATTATGCAGGATCCTTTAAGGTACTAATATGTTGATTACTGGGCAGTAGCATCGACATATACATTTATGATGATATATATACATAATGGAAACGCTGTCGATCAAATTCTAAAAGAGCTAGTCATCGGAGGAAAACCTCTTGGAAATGTTCAGTAATTTACCTGATTTCATTTATTCCAGCGACACGGCTGTAAGTGCGTCGACAAAAAGCTCTGCTTTACGACAACGTGTATATAAAATCCGATTTATAAGAATAAATACATCGCAAGTAACGGCCGGGCCGGTCGTCTCTCTCGCTTATTTGAATTTACGAGTGTACACTCGGCGACATAAAACTGTTCGCTAGAAACATCGTGTTAGTTCGTGGAATATCTAATAGGTAGAGTTAAATTCAATTTTGTATGTATCTTATTGCGGTCTGAGTAATGTGAATATGATTATTTACGGCCTCACTGTTTTTAACAACTTTAATCCCAAAGTATGCTGGATTATTTAAATTCAATTTCAGTATTCGTAAGAGGGTTTAGGGCACTCATACCACTTACAGCATTCATCTAATGAATACCATGGTACCTACATATCTTTTCAAATTAATTCAATTTATAATATTTAATTATTTATTGGTAGTCAAAATAAGCCTTGAGTAATTAAAAAGTAAATCAATGATTTATAAATTTGTATTTTGGATAAAACCGACATTGCATCAACGAGTTTATTTAGTCATCAATCTAATGTTTTTTTTTATATGTCATAGCTTAACGTTACGGCCACAATCTCACTTTTATAATATCTAGAAAAAACAGTGTAGACACAGTAGACACAGTAACATAAACTTTTTCTGGACAACGTACACCTCAGTCCGCCCCGTGACCACGAAGGCTGAAAAGCTTTCGAAACGTCGGGATCAAAATTTAATAAATAACCGCGATAAAATCCGTTTAAATTAGTTTTATTTCAGTGTTCTTGTTGATATTTGTCAACTCATTTAATATTCAAAGTGCAAAAAAGACCGGGATAAAAGCAATTCAAGCCGAAATAATTGCTTGACCATAAGACTGTAATAGCAAAGCACAACTCAAACGTTTCGCGTCATGAGACGTGCGAAAATTATATACTACCTTTATAGGTATTTTCTTCCCGGACTGTACTCGACTAATAGCGGGCCCAGTTTATTGGGTGTTATAAAGAAAGCGTCCTATATTCAGATTTACGTGTTCTAAATACCAGAACAATTTATCGTTGAAGTAGTCAGCAGAGAATATAGAAATGGCTTAAAATATCAAAATGAACTTCCTGATACACATATATATAGTGTCAAATAAACATTCAAAGCAATGACTTTTTTGTGACGTACCTTTCATTTGCGTATTTGTTCGCGTTAATTTAAAGCTCAGTGGTAGTGTGTAGGAACGCCGCGTCATTGGACGTGAGTTCGAATTCAACCACCTACTACTTGAGTTCTAGTTGAAAGAAAACATCCTGAGGCAGCTGTAGCATGGTGGTAGGGCTTTTTCCGATGCCCGCCTGGCTACCTACCACCCACAAGTTGAAAATCTGCCAGCAAATACCAATATGTTCCGGCAGTTGCCCTTGTGACCCAGTTCCTCCAAAATAAAGGCCGGCAACGCATCTACGATTCCCTTGGTGTTCTGGGTATCAATGAGTAGCGGTTATCACTTACCATCAGGTGACACGCTTGCTCACGCAAAGCTAAGCCTTGATATAACATACATGATCTTTGGTATAGTTACATACCATATAAATATGAAATTGCAAACTTTGGGGACATTTTTTAATAAGAACTCTGTTATCACCGCAAACTTCTATATCGCTTAATGTTATCAAATGTAATTTTTTTGTATACTTAAACTTTAGCGTTATGGCCATAATCTCACCTGATATTAAGTGACGATATGGCCCAAGTTGGTAGACACGCTAAACCTGTGGAGGAACTGGCTCTCAAGTGCAGCTGCCGGAACACACCTATTGGTAATTGGCAGCAGGTTTACAACTTGAGGGTGGTTGCTAGCCAGGCGGGCATTAGAAAAAGCCCTACCACCGTGCTATGGTTTCCTCACGATGTTTTCCTTCACCGAAAACTCAAGCTCATTGTAGGTGTTTGGATTCGAACTCACGCCCCTTGACGCGAATTGGTACACACTACTACTGAGCTTTCATCGCTTCAAAGTAACTTGACTTATTCAAAATTGTATTACACGATCAGTTTTTTTTTATGTCCTTTTCTGTACTGCCGACTATGGTTAGGGAAAAATTCATAATAATCGCTGTAGTAGGTGAGGTGTCAAAGACTAACACACAAACAAACGAAAAAACAAACTCATATTCAAAGTAATATCATATATTAGGATAATTAATATGCGAAATAGACGTGTTTACTATACTGAGAGATGACCTATGGTTATTATTTGATTAGTGTCCATCAGAGAAGCGACGGGGCCGGTAGTCAATTACACGCCGGAAATAGAGAGTCTGGAAACTCGATCGCCTACAGTTATATACCGCCATAGGGTTAGCAAGGAAGACTTATGTCTACCTAGACTTATACACAAATTATAGATTTTGAAGCGATGATAGCTCAGTGGTAGTGTGTACGACTTCGCGTCAAGGGACGTGAGTTCGAATCCAAGCACCTACAACGAGCTTGAGATTTTGCTGAAGGAAAAAAAACTTGTTGAAACCATAGCATGGTGGTAGGGCTTTTTTTGATTCCCGACTGGCTAGCTACCACCCTTAATTTGAAAATCTGCTGACAAATACCAATAGGTGTGTTCCGGCAGCTGCACTTGAGAGCCAGTTCCTCCACAGGTTTAGCGTGTCTACCAACTTGGGCCGTATCTTCACTTAAGATCAGTTGAGATTATGGCCATAACGCTAAAACCTTAGCTATAAAAAAAATATCTATCTGATTGACAGGCATGATTTCAGTTCTAGAAATCGTGACAGACCGGTCTACTGTGGAAATCAGACATCAACAACAAACATTCCTTTAGATAAATAAATTAATAATTATCATTATCAGACTTTAGTGACTGTGAAGTTTATTAAAAGTATTTAAAAAAAAAACCCCCTGAACACCCTGTCTCTTAACTAAGGGCTGATTTTAAAAAGCCCCCGAAATACGCGTGTCATTAACCGTATTGCAAAGTATTAATTCCAAATTTTAATTGCATGTGGCCTTAAAAATATTACTTCTCCCGCATGAAATGATTCACCTTTACTCCCCGAGGGATTGAAAAAAAAAACATAAGCGTGCGTCCCTTTAATTAAGTCGAAGTGCTTTATTAAGTGCATTTAAATGAATTTCATTACAAAAAAAAACCATTTAAACTTCACCGTACCTTTTTAAGCCCCTAGGCGGTATAGTTTTATAAACGCCAAACACACAATTCGTTAAATTTAAATATATTTTTGTAACGAGACATGACGAGACCAACGTTATTCACATTAAATGTCTGAGTGGAAACCTCTTTGCACCAGCGCCCAGAATAGAATGATATTTAAAATCATATAAAACAAAACATTAATAAAAAACACAATTATTATTTATATTTTAGATTATTACCAAGTTATTAAGCTCGTAGTTGGTCAACAGTTTTTCTTTTTTTATACTTGGCAACTCAGTCCTCTTTAGAGACTATTTCTGCCATTTTCAAGCGATTAGATTTGGACAGATGAAACTATCTTGAACAAGATAGCGACTCTCTTGTTAAAGCTCTCCTGCGAGTTTTTGTGGCAATTAATATATCATGTTCCAAATGATTATTTATAATTCACTTCACTTGTTTCAGTTCGTAATTTTTCTTTCTTCCTATTACTAGTTTCAGGTTTAACTGTTTAAGGTACATGTCGCACAAATAAAATCAAACGTTTTCATTGCAGTACAAAATAACGTTCACTCTCCACATGTAATATTAAAAACTAAACTTCAGCAGAGAAACGTCTTTTTCGACCAAAATCTTAACATACGCCACAAGAAGGTTCTATAGAACTTTAGTGTTGTCGCGATTCGGTCAGGCTTTAGATTGTGAAGATAATTAGGCAGTGCAGAAGGGCGGAAAGTGTCATTAGAGTGGTCATTAGAGCACCGTAGCGAAAAAAACAGAACATTTCCCATTGTATTCGCTGTTGTTACTTGGGATCTAATATAAGTTTGTTTTATTGCGCTGCTCTAGCTTAACTACTCCATCAACCATCACGAAATTCTAAACACAGACTACCGGAAGTACAGAAAAGAATATAGGCTACCTTTTATAAAAAGACGTGAATTCCCTAGGGACAGAAAATAACTTTCAACAAACGAGAGAGATGAAGGCAGAAGTTAGTCGGTTATAAATATTTTCCCCGGTTCAAACAGAACTGCCTTTAAACATATGGAACGGACTTAGCAGAGTCTCGGCATCGAAGCAAAGTCATTAATTCCACGAAGGAAAATTAAAATCCGATACGACACAAATTTCCCTCTGCTAACTTTTAAGGAGAGATTTTATTTAAACCGCACATTTAACTTTTTATTTTACCGCCAACAGTATACGGTTGAATTTGCATCGGTTTTCAAACGAGATAAGTGAAAAATAAAGTGAAAACAAAGCAAGTTTCCAATTTAATTTGCCGCGCACATTTCGTATCGTTTTCCTCCAGTATATTTATCTCTATTTGATTATACGTTTTAGTTCGAGATGTTCTTATAATTAATTTCAAACATTATACACTTTGTAGTATATTTATGAGCTGAACAAAAGAGTGTCTAATTAATAAAGTAACAACTAAAAATGTCTACCTTAGAAATAATAAGCTAAATATATGGTCTAAGACAACCCAAATTGTTATCTACTGTATTAAGTATTTTTTATTGTTTATAGACGTCATCAGCGTCATGTCCGTAAACTTCCTCTCTTTCAGTCTACCGCTTTCTCGGCCCAGCGCCAGAGTTCGACTTAACATTCTTCAGGATCCGGTCTTCAGCATGCTTTTGTGTGAGGTCGTTCTCCTTGATGTCCACCTTCATGACCTCCAGCCAGTGTTTTCTGGGCCTGCCGCAATATATACCGCAATGATTGGAAGATAGCTCAGTGGTAGTGCATACCACTTCGCGTCAAGGGACACGAATCCATCTATAATGAGCTTGAGCTTTCGATAAAGGGCAACATCGTGAAGCAACCATAGCATGGTGGTAGGGCTTTTTCTAATGCCTGCCTGGCTAGCAACCATCCTCACGTTGAAAATCTGCCGCCAAATACCGATACGTTTCTTCGGGCAGCTGCACTTGAGAGACAGTTCCTCCACAGGGTTAGCGTGTCTACTAACTTGGGCCGTATCATCACTTAAGATCAGATGAGATTATGGCCATAACGCTGAACTTTAACTATAAAAAAAAACCCTTGTACAGTGAATTTGCTTATGTGACCTTATCATCGAATGCAACTTCCCTACATCTCATCCGCTACGTCACGGAATCGAAGGTTGCCAAGGAAGTGTTCATTAACCACGCGATCAAGCCGTGTAATTCCATACATCCGTCGCATGTGGAATATGTCTACCTTAAGTGAATATGAGACCGAAGCTGGTGAACACGTCAAACTTATGAGGGATCTGACTCTCAAGTGCAACTGCCGGAACACACCTATAGGTATTTGGCGGCTGATTTTCAAAATGGGTTAGTAGCTGACCAGACGGGCATTAGAAAAAGCCATACTACCATGCTATTGTTTCATCACGATATTTTCGTTAAACAGACAAACGTAATGACGTACTTCATTTGATATTACACGCACACGAGCACATAAAAATAACATAGTAATATGTTGATAAAATATTTGTTTACAATCAAAGTATAAGTTTCGAACATTACAAAATAATTCACATTTCTTTTTTTTATACTTAAGGTTTAGCGTTATGGCCATAATCTAACCTGATCTTAAGTGACGATAAGGCCCAAGTTGATAAACACGCTAAACCTGTGGAGGAACTAGCTCTCAAGTGCAGCTGCCGGAACACACCTATTGGTATTTGGCGGCAGGTTTACAACTTGAGGATGGTTGCTAGCCAGGCGGGCATTTGAAAAAGCCCTACCACCATGCTATGGTTTCCTCACAATGTTTTCCTTCACCAAAAGCTCAAGCTCATTGTAGGTGCTTGGATTCGAACTAACATCCCTTGACGCGAAGTCGTACAAATTACCACTGAGCTAACTTCGCTTCAAAAAAAAAATTATTTAATATTATTATCCACCTATATTATATTACTAGCTGATCGTACAGACTTTGTCCTGTCTTAACTATGAATATATTTAACTAATGTGAATTTGTTGGTGGGAGGCGCCCGACGTGACGGCCACTCGTGAGCTGCGCGCGGTACTGGACAGTACTTGGACATTGCAACATTACTTTATTTTACTAAAGTAAAAGATTATTTCTAAACTAAACATAGCCTAAGTTACTCCTTATTACATCAGCTACCTGCCAATAAAAGTCCCGTCAAAATCGGTCCAGCCATTTCAGAGATTAGCCGCAACAAACAGACGGACAGACAAAAATTGTAAAAAAATGTTATTTCGGTGTATGTACCGTACATATTCATATACGTGTAGTGAAAAACGGTTATTTCAATATTACAAACAGACACTCCAATTTTATTTATATGTATAGATAAATATAAAGCGGAGATGTTTGTTTGTTTGACCGTGCTAATCCTGAGAACTACCATTCAAATTTCAAAAATCCTCCTTCTTCCTTCTTCATCATTCCTGTATCTGATAAAACTCTCATTGAAAAAAGCCTTGGATTACTTAATATCATCACGGTAACATAACGGGCAAAAAAATATTAAAATATTTTTCAGTCACACACAGACGAAGTCGCGGGTACAGCTAGTATTACACAAAATATTGGAATCAAAACACATGCATATATATAGTACGTATATAAAATTACGTACAAACAACCAAACAACATTTCTACACAGCAATTTGTTTATAAGAATAAGAGATACTTCATGCTCCGTAACTTTACTAAACTGCATACAAATATGAACCCTATTTAAATGATATAAGGTTACATCTCTGAACACACAATTCTTCTATATTGTCGTAGATACTTTAAAGTGACTTTGTTATTAAGGGGAAGTTAATTCAAGTTGTTTCGTGCGTTAGGTTTAAATTGTTATGAACACTTTATTGAAGTGTTTGTAACTTTCGTTAGGTATAATATGAAGCAATCGTATTCTTACTATTCATAGCAATGATATATTTTCTTTGCTTTAAAGGAAAAGAAAGAGTTTTATAAGTCCAACTTATATCCGCGAAGAATTGTAAATATACACTTATTGTGTACAAAGCGACACCCATTAAGTAATAATGAAGCTATGATAGCTCGGTTGGTATTGAGTAAGGGTGCCGCGTCAATAGACGGGCGTTTGAAACCCTGCAACGAGCCTGAGGTTTCGGTGAAGGTAATCATTCAAGTTGACTTGAGAACCAGCGCATCCCCTACAATTTAAAGGTATTTTCCACTATAAGGTGTTTAAGTACCTCCAGGCTGCTCCAACATTCAATCCTTAGAAATATCAAATTTAGCTCTATCAATAAATCTTTTTATGGAACAGGAGGCAAACTAGCTAGCGGATCACCTGATGGTAAGTGATCACTATCGGTCCGGAAACACTACATACGTAAAATGGTTCCGCAGGATGGTCGTTCGGGGAAAGAAATTCCACGCGAAAAGCACTGTCGTGGCTCGCCATAAATCCATATGGTGTGTGTGGAAAATATAAGCACGTAAAAATACGTCTTTGTAGAAAATACAGACAGGTTGCCAATTCAGAATGTGTGAATATGAACGTCTATATACTAGACCTTAATATTTTAAAAATGACATTCATGTAATGCAGATATCTTTGAATCCAACGTCGAAATGTTTCCTAGGAACAATTCTGAACACGCGCCGACGAACGCGGCCGAATACAATAAGCCCAGATCTCGAGTGCACGTTCTCTATTTTTTTTTTTTTTTATTAACAAGTATTATGTAACTAATTGATAGAATAAATAAAGGTAATATTAAATGTTCTGAGGATGCTCTGTGACGGAGCATAACACGTGTTATCGATTATGCACTTACCCACATTTGCGTCAACCATCCACCGACGTCGGGTCGACTGTCAACCGTCAACGTCAGCGGATAATCAGTTCCAAGCGGAAGTGTAAAGTGACATACGCTTCAATATCGAATGGCGGATTTCTGCAAGGTAAAGCCTCCATCAATCAAAAATAATGATGTTCTATGACTAATGTTTTAACAATAATCTATACATATAATAAAATTTTACCAGAGCTAAGTCTGCAATCTTAGATAGTTTTTGTAAATTATAATTTAATTGTACTCTGCCAATCACCTTGTATCTGCGTCACTCTGAAATTACTAGATAGATTTTCAGTAAATATAATTCGGTGATAACTGTTAATATGGATCAAAATATTAGATACTATTTACATATATATTTTATAGTTAAGGTTTAGCGTTATGGCCATAATCTCACCTGATCTTAAATGTCGATTCGGCCCAAGTTGGTAGACACGCTAACCTGTGGAGGGACTGGTTCTCAAGTGTAACTGCCGGAACACACCTGTTGGTATTTGGCGGTAGATTTTCAACTTGAGGGTGGAAGCTAGCAAGGCGGGCATCAGGAAAAGCCCTACCATCAAGCTATGGGTTTCTCACGATGTTTTCCTTCACCGAAAGCTCAAGCTCATTGTAGGTGGTTGGATTCGAACTCACGTGCCTTGACGCAAAGTCGTACACTCTACCACTACTGCACTATATCTACACTATATTGTGGATATCGCTGGGATAAAAAAAAAACACTAAACTCCAAAATCATTTGACCGAGCTCCCTTAAAATCGCTACATTGTACATTTTGAACTGAAATTGCTTATGGGGGAACTTTGAAATGCTGACCAGCAATCTTTTTATGTGACGCTCGTTTGGATAAATTCGGTTGGAGGCGAGTAAAGGGGCGAGATAGATATAGTGTTGTTTCATTTTTATCGTATGTTCACGCACAAACCGGTTTTTTTTATGTGTAGAAGGTTTTTATGCCACCCGTAAACGCGATAGATGACGCTGTAATCGAATTGTTGATAAGAAATGAGGTCAAGATAACGTCTATGATGTTAAATTGGTCGTTGATCGTTTCTTTATATTTAATCTAATATTACAGAGGTTTAAATATTTACACGTTTGATTAAAAAAATAACTTTATAAATTCAAATTGTAATTATGAGATTTTATGAAAATTTTGTAAATAATTTATTTCAAATAGCTCTCTTTTAGCTTCCGGTTGTGGTACTATATAAAAACGTATGTTTTACAATACCGCCGCAGTGATAATGGAGCTCCGGAACGAATCAGTGCTCACTGAAGTATTAGTATTGTGAAGAAATGATGTGAGAAATAAGAACAATACGAGTGAGATAAAAGAATCTTTACAATCGGAAGTATAAGTTGACTATAAACATATAGGTATATTATTATTATCCACTTCAAATCGAAGTTAGCTCTGTATGTGATCTGACTATTGAATTGAGTTTTCTAGTAAAAATCATATTTATGTTGGAAGTAGTGAGTAGTTTGAATTCATATGGAAATTACGTTATTTCCTTACTAATATAAAAACACTTTTTTAATTATCTTAAATGTTTTTTTTTTTATTCTTAAGGTTTAGCGTCATGGCCCTAATCTCACCTGATCTTAAGTGACGATACGGCCCAAGTTGGTAGACACGCTAAACCTGTGGAGGAACGGGCTCTCAAGTGCAGCTGCCGGAACACACCCATTGGTATTTGGCGACAGGCTTACAACTTGAAGGTGGTAGCTACCCAGGCGGGCATTAGAATAAGCCCTACCACCACGCTATGGTTTCCTCATGATGTTTTCCTTCACCGAAAGCTCAAGCGCATTGTAGGTGCTTGGATTCGAACTCACGTCCCTTGACGCGAAGTCTTACACACTACCACTGAGCTATCATCGCTTCACCAGTTAAACCAGTTTGCAATTGCAACACTATACCTGTTGGTAATATTAACAAAACACAAACATAACCTCCACCAAGAATTGTTTAGATTTTTTTAATAGTTGAAGTTTAGTTTTATCGCACCAGTTTCACGTGATGCTTAGTGACGATATGGTCTAAGATGGCGTACACGGTAGACCTAGTAGAAGGACTGGCTCTCAAGTGCAACTGTCGAAACACACCTATAAGGTATTCGATGGCAGATTTTCAACTTGAAGGTGGTAGCTAGCCACGCGTCAAAAAAGCCATAGCACCATGCTATGGTTTCAGCACGATATTTGCCTTCACCAAAAGCTGAAGCTCATTGTAGTAGGATTCAAACTCACGTCCCTTGACGCGGCGTACCGTAAACACTACCGACTAGGTTGCTATCGCTTAATAGATGACTGTCACTGTCTTATAACTGTATGGAAACTTAATTCGTGATTTTCACCGGAATGTTTATTATAATTATTATCTATTCCTCGAAGATGTATTACTTGTATCAACACCATATCTTTATAAATTCTTTTATTCGTACCGCAATAATTTTATTTCCACGCGAACGAATTCGCTGGCGTAGCTAGTCTGATACTATAAAAGTAAGTACATAACACATATAAGAGGAATAAAACCACATGCGCCGGTACAAACGCAAGCGAGCAAGTTTCAGAAGTCGTCATTTTTCATCCCTTTGTCGCGGATCCCCGGGAAAATGGGGTGCAGTGAAAATGTTACGCGAACGAAAAATTAATCAACCCCCGCCTGCTACCGGGCCTGTCACTGTAACTCAATTTTTGGGGGTTATTTTACCTTTTACGTTAGACAGGGTTTTGAGACGGTTAAGTGGATCGCAGCTTTTGCGTTTGTAGGAATTATTACGATACATGATTTGTAAGTTTACTGTACACTGTGTATTGCTTTCCGCTATGTACGAAAAACAGAGAAATAGGGTTTTTCATTTTATTATCGTCTTAGTTTCATTAGTAAGCCATCAATATGTAAGTAGCGCCATCTATTAACGATAGATTTAACTAACTTGACAGATTTAGAGTACATCCAAATGTAATCTGTTACGAAATTTAATCAAATAGGTACTATTCAATGTTTGATTACAATAATGAGTGAAATATCAGTAAAAATAGGTTCTGAAGATCCTTATCGAATGCTCTCATCTAAACAACCATTAAATAGTTAAAGAAATATGAATTGTAATAACACTTTATTTTTATTATTTCTTCACACTGCATTTGTTTTGCACCAATTTCTTTTTTTTTGTGTTACTCTTAATAAAAATTGCACAATGTAAGTGACTTACTGAGCAGTGTTAATTTTGATCCCGACCTGTGTCTATCAATAACAAAAATAAATAAATTGAAGGTAGACACAGTAACATATATTTTTCTGGACAACCCACACCTCAGTCCGCCCCGTGACCACGAAGGCTGAAAAGCTTTCAAAACGTCGGGATCAAAATTAATAAATGATCGCGATAAAATCCGTTTAAATTCGTTTTATTTCGATGAATAATATTCGCGTAAACATAAGAAATCATTATTGAGTAGTGGTCTCGTATAAATATACAATTGTTATTAATATAGCCCTTTGAATTATTATTTTAATTGTATTTGTGATTTTATTGTCCCGCCGGGTCAGCAACGAAAACATCCTCTTTTGTTATGTTGAAAGTCTTATTTACTGTTTTCCAATGTAGTAGGATATAAAATTATCAACATAAAAATACATTTTTGCCATTCTGATCGAAACGTATCGAACCTGACATCGATATAAAATTTATCGATGAATTTACCGACACACTACACCAGTAGAGTCAGTTATGAATTATTCGAGTACCCGTATCGTGGGAAATCCGTGCGCTAGAGAAACTATTTCCGAGATAGATACTACAGTAAGATTCGGCGGGAGTAGGTGTGGAAACCGCAGCCGACAGATACGGAGAGGTCGGGATTCAGTGCACGGCCGTTATTCACAGGTATCATGCACAGTGTTCAAGATTACTAAGAAGCTGGGCACAGATTTTCCTTGAACTTACTGGCACTAAACGTTAGGTATTTCGGGTTATGTATAATATTTTGTTAGCATTAAGCATTAAGGAGACCCACTTAATACCTGCGATTCAGCACTATGGAATCGTGAAGTTTAAAAAAAACGCATATATAGGCATATAGTTATAGGAGGTTAATTTATTATACCGATTAGTATAAAGAACGTTGTGAGCGCGGCTATGTGTTCAGTCAAAGCGATGCTATCGAGGAAAGATATTCATCGTACGTACCTGGAACGTCGTCGAATCTATATCTTCATTATTGACAATATTTTGGTGCTTATGCTGTAAATCATTATTGGGAATGATTTATACTGGGCGAAGAGAGAAAGCAATGAAGGTAAATGTTGACAATTGTAGTAAGGAGGCCTCCTGAGACCTAAATAAATAGAATTTATTGTGGATTTTTATACAGTTAAAAGTAGTTGGTAGAATTTAACTAACCAGTAGGTATTTAGCTAATTTTATATGTCTTTAGTTTGGCGAAATAAAATAGCAGCATACAAAAACATAATTTTTGAGCACCATAGTAGAACATGGCAAGGATAGCTCAAATCACACTCCAGTGGTTATTTGCCCCGTCTTTTATCAGTTGGTAGTTTCATTTTATTCCTCAATACTTATTTCGCGATTTATCCTTATTCTTTCCCCAACTTACTAACATTATAAATGCGGAAGTGAGTTTGTTTGTTTGTGTATTAGTTACGCTTTCATGCCTAGACTGCTGACTTGGCTCGATGAATTTTGACATAGAGATATATGGAATCCCGGAAATGGTAATAGACTACTTTTTCTGGCAAAACACTTACATGGTGTGCGGTAAAGAGAAGAATAAACTTTATATGAATCTTCTTATTGCGCCATCCGATTTTAATGCGAGGACAGCCGCGGGTAAAACCTAGCAAAACTATAAAAGGTGAATAATAGTTTGTAATATAGAAAAAGAAAACGAATATTACTAATTTTTGGCCGACTATTTCGTATCGACTCGAACCAGCGTGCACTGGAGGCTCGGCGTAATGTGCGCGAACCGTGCTCAATGGATCGCGTTTTATATCCAATTCGCTGGAATGTATGAGAATTCGGCGAGGAGCGATACTTTCCCCATGAATTTTATTGACTTTTGATTATCCGTGCCCTTGTCCCGTCCCCGCTGGTGGGGCGCTTAGCCCACAATAATGAGATCCGGAATGCTCTGTACGGGAGTGATTGTTCTGCCTCTTCCCGTTTCGAATTGAAAACCTTTTGAATTAAATTATTCATCTCGTATTTTTATTATAGTCCTGGGTTTCCATTTATATGGAGAACGTGACGTATATACTACGTAAATAAATACTACGTGTTAGTATGTGACTTCGTAGTTCATTTATAAGTGGTCGAAGTGGGAGCGAGAGGTATAAATTTATCCATAATCTTCTAAGCGATCTTGGCTTGCCTAGAACATCAGTAAGTTCTTTTCTGTAGCAAAGAGGACAGGGAGAGAAGTAGTAAAGTGAAGAGTAGTGCTGGTGAGTGTTGATGTGTACCAGCTAGGGGTCTCTTAAACCTACGCTCGTTTCAAAATTACCGGGTTTTCCAAGTTTCTCTCGCTGCTATAGATGTACACAATACCCTTATGGTAAATCCATGGTTTGCTAAGGAGTTCGTGTCTCTGATATAGATCGAAAAATATTTATTACCAGCTGCCTCGGTAGACGTTTTTTTAACTACTATAAATCAAAGTATGACCTACCTCTTATGGAAATATCAAAATACCAGTTTATAATTGTCAGTCATGTTACCTATATGTTAGTTTGGTCGTTGAATGTTTCTTTAAATTATACTCTTTATACAGGGATTGACATATTCCGTCTACGGTCACTTATCACTTTAAAAATTATAGACAGGGTTTGATGAAATTTTCCACGTGCAGTAGTAAGTAGTTGACAACTTAAGTAATGATCTAAGCTACGGTTAATTACTTACGGTATTAATGGACTAAAAATACTATGTCGGAAATAAGATTTTTCGAGTTCCTACATGAACTCTGTTATTGTATACCATGTGTGCATGTGGGAGATGCAATTCCTTTGACGAGCAACCGGATCAAAACTACTGAAGTTATCGGAATGGATTAATAACCGGATGCGGAGTTTTTCGTGGTCGGTTTTAAGCTTCTTGGGTTTCGGGTTGCGTTGACCCTCAGCATTTTCTTCGATTTACTTTTGTACGTTTATTTTAATATTCAAAGTTTAGCGTTATAGTTATAATCTCACCTAATTTTAAATGACGATACGACCCAAGTTGGTAGATACGCTAAACCTGTGGAGGAACTGGCTGTCAACTGCAATTGCTGGAACATAAGTATTATAATATTTGGCCGTAGGTTTTCGATTTGAGGGTGGTAGCTAGCCAGGTGGGCATTAGAAAAAGCCCTACCTCGATGCTGTGGTTTCCTCACGATGTTTCCCTTCACCGAAAGCTCAAGCTCATTGTGGGTGCATTCGAACTCACGTCTCTTGACGCAAAGTCGTACACGCTACCATTGAGCTAGAATCACTTCAAAATTTTAAGATTAAAATGTATTCATTAATTGAAATTGATATTTACACGTTTGGTAAAGTATTTCTCTATATAAGTTCATAAGATTTTATGAAAACTGTTTCAGTAATTAATTTCAAGTAGCTCGCATTTATTTTAATTTTGATCACGAAAGCTGAAAAGCTTTCGTAACGCCGAGCTCAAAATTAATAAATAACCGCGATAAAATCCAATTAAATTAGTTTTATTTCGATGAGTAATATTCACGTAAACATAAGAAATCATTATTACATAACGTTAAACCTATAAAATATATTTAAAAAAAAACATCCCTAATAAAGATAAATCACGTGTCTCAAGTTTTTGCAAAATTCATCGTCAAAGTTTGTAAAACAGCAGATGATTTGTTTACATTAACACTTTTAATGAAAAAAATCCAAAATTACGAGACTTGTTTGTTATGGGTATTCCTTTCATGACTTAGAAACCCATTAAAACCCATTAATAAGGAATATTACCATTATACGTACAGACGACAATAATACGAACAAGGTCACGGGACACCAACTAGTAAAGTTCCATACGTTGCAATTAAATAAGAGATATAAAGAATCAGAAGGAGAGTGATATAAGGACAGGAATACCTTTTCTCTCTCACCAGGCTAAATCATTGCGAGGTAACGTTGAACACACCGCGTCGACAATAACTTTAAAATGGTACATTCGAAGAAATAAATTGAACTGTCACGTCAGCGCAAAATATACGCTCTCAAGAAGTTTCCCATTGGTGGCTTATCAGTTAAATTTACAACCGCGAGTCGATTTACAGTAACTGGTATCGATATATGTATATCAGCGCAAATATTATATAAACAGAAAAAACGATGAAAATACTTCAACGAATGTTAGTGCATTACGAGTACGTCAACGAAATATGATTAGAGTACGTCAACGATTTATGATTAAAAGTACTTCAATGAATTATTAAAAGTACTTCAACGAATGTTAGTGCATTACGAGTACGTCAACGAAATATGATTAGAGTACGTCAACGATTTATGATTAAAAGTACTTCAACGAATTATTAAAAGTACTTCAACGATAAAAAGGCGCTACGTAATGCTCTCTAGGATATATCGTGAAACACTCGCGAACGAGATTGATCAGTCGGAGTTTGTAATCATTTTAGGAATAAAAACTTAAGTCAATTAGCTGGCTTATTTTCTGAGAGTACTCAAGATTCTCTTACATGTATGTAGAGGTGGTAAAGTTTGTACATGGCTTCTTTGAAGCGGTGATAGCACTGTTGGTAGTGTGTACGGATGTCGCGTCATCGAGTGCGCCTATAAAGTGACGATATTAGGCTTAATGATAAGAGTCACTGCGATTGCTTTATCACCTTTTTAATGACGTCGGGTCGATTATAGATTATTAGAAGCTCTTGAAGGTTACGCTGTAACGTGTAACAACATACTCGAAGTTTGATGGACGCTAATTAACAGTTGTAAAGTCCTACCGATACCCCTTTAATTAGACAATTTACTTCAACCAATAACACAATTTAATTGAAACTTGCGTCCATCGTATCACTTGTTTGACTGTGTTACATGTAAACATACAAAATACATAGAATTCAAGATCAGGAACCATGCTTTCCGCGGATTACAATTGCAGAAAAATGAAACATAAATATGTTAAGGTTTTATTAAAAGTAAACATGTTTTCCGGGTATATTTAGTTACATTCTTTATATCGGCCAAACTAAAAGAAATATAGGGACCTGCGTAAAAGAACATATAGCTGACTTTAAACACCGACGCTCTACGAAGTCTGCAGTTGCTGAACATTCAGAAGAAGGCTGCAAACATTATCTTAGATTCGACAAGCCACACTTCCTTGCCAAAAAACACTGATTCCTACCTAGGACGATTCGCGAGGTTATTGGAATTAAAAAACATCCAAATTACAATAGAGAAGGTGGTTGGAAGCTAGCACAAGTCTGGGATCCGATTATACATTTAATTAAATTGGAACCCAAAACACCAATTGCCAGACCTTAAGACACTGTGAGCTCTTTATACGTGGATCGGAAAACTATCAATATTAAAAATTTAATTGAAGGTAGACACAGTAACATAAACTTTTCTGGGACAACCTACACCTTAGTTCGCCCCGTGACCACGAATGCTGAAAAGCTTTTGAAACATCGGGATTAAAATTAATAAATAACCGCGATAAAGTTCGTTAAAATTAGTTTTATTTCGATAGATTTTTTAAATCTGGCTAACACTGTCTCATTGTAGCATGTGTCAATGTGTATAAGTTAGAAAGGAGTAGCATTAGGCGCTAGTTGCCTGAGACGCTTGTTCTTATTTCTGATTTTTATACAAAGCTGTAAATTATTTGTATGTTATAAATAGAATGACGAGACGAAAATTAATCACCTAATAGACTCTTAATATTTCTTATTTTATCGCAATCTATTTCTGATTTTTTTAATCCTATAAGAACTTAATTTGATTGTTCTTTCGAAAATAAAAAGTGCAACTGCGTTTAGCTACTTCCGTCCTAAAGTCAGTTTTCATTTGAGTGTAATAAGACATTCATTTGATCTTTTTAATGTTTGTTAAACGCGGAAACGTTGATGTCGACATATATTTCCGGCACATCTGGGCATACCCTTGGTGATAGGTCTTACTTGGAATATTGGGAGAGTGATTCTTTAGACTCGGTCATAGCAAGACGTTGACTAGAGTACTTGTCTGTGACCGCGTGGGTACCTACGATTATTTATTAAGTACACATGCACTACATAAATCATTCAAGTACTATTGTGAAGTGCACACACTGAAACAAATCGTGGTGACCGTTTTGTGCTTCGTTTTACTTCGCCGCCTGGGGAACCCAGTAGCGCCTTTTTTATAATTAAGGTTTAGCGTTATGGCCCTAATCTTACCCGATCTTAGGTAACGATACGTCCCAAGTTGATAGACACGTTAAACCTGTGGAGGAACTGGCTCTCGAGTGCAGCTGCCAGAACACACTTATTGGTATTTGGCAGCAGGTTTACAACTTGAGGGTGGTAGCTACCATCATGCTATGGTTTCCTCACGATGTTTCCCTGCACCGAAAGCTCAAGCTCATTGTAGATGCTTGGATTCAAACTGACGTCCCTTGACGCGAAGTCGTACACAATGCCACTGAGCTATCATCGCTTCAAAATAATAATCGCAATAAATAATCATGGATGGTGAACATAGCGAACACGTTTTATTTACGTAGTTTCATTCTCATTTCCTCGGTAGGTATTGATGAGAGGAAATGCAGTGGTGTAAGTTCAGCCCTACTGGCTCTTTTTCATTTATCTCACCGCGCCATTTGGATCGGCTTAGTGGCGGAATACTTTTCTATTGCGTGATAAGTTATCGAAGCGATGATTGCTCCGTTGGTACGTATATACTCCACGTCAATAGTCGCGAATTCGGATCCCTGCAATGAGCTTTTACGGAACAACATAGTGATGAAACCAAAGCATGGTAGTAGGGTCTATTGCTCGCTGCAGTTGCACTTGAGACCCAATCCCTCCACTAGGCTTAGCATGTCCACAATCTTGAGTGACATCGTCACTTAACATCGGACGAGATTGTGGATATAACGATAAGCCTATAAACAATAAAATAAAAAAGGTCGATAAACTGTGTATGTCTGAGTGTTGCTAGTATTTACTTGATTTAAATATATATATATATATATATAGTCTCGTATAGTATAGTATAGTAAGTCTAGGATATGTAAGAAATAATTATAGAATGCAGTCATATTCGGTACATGTTCCGATATCGTTCGTATATGTGTAAAAGATTTTTCCACTTCGAAAGGTAACATTAAAATCCCTACATACATTTCGAGGAATTTCTCAAAGCGCCGTCAAAGCAGTTGGATTCCAATCCGTCGACGGCTTCTGAGTGGCGAGACACTTTGTCGATGCATTCGTGTATAGCTTCAAATACTCGAGACCCTGTCGAACCGGTATATAATCGTATTGAATACAAATTTTATTGCATTCAATATAGATAAATGAAAAACGTCTAAATATGTTATTTTATTGGACATATTGCTTTGTCAAAAGTGGTGAGAAATATTGCTTTGGCTTAATATAAAGTAGATATGAAATTTGTAGAGTATAAATGATGTATTCATATAAATAATTTTATTAACGTTGTTACTTTTCACGTGATATGTAAAATAATTTGCTATATTATGAAATAACCGTGAAATAATTTTAAACCTTTATTTATCATGTGAAATCAATAATAATGTTATCATGTGATAATTATCAGAGAATTATTTGTTTTACATGTGGCGAAAAAAAACCTTTAGTTAATAATTGTAAATTATTTTATTCAATACTTAGTAATAAATTTATATCAAATGAAATATACAATAATTCGGCAAAACAGGATATGTATGTAAGAGTAGCGGGGGTACGTACCCTCCGGAAATAAAGTCATCCTTGTCGATTCATGTTTTTATTCGTAAACTGACAACTACCTCTGAATGATCAGTCTCGTTTGGGAGTCTCACGATATATCCTAGCTAGCTTGTTTTTTTTTTTGGGACCTACACTTAGTCAGGGGCTTTTACAGCTTCACTGAACTAGAGATGCAACTCGCAAAAGGGTGTCACTAGTGACCCAACCTCGGTTTGGGCTGTTGCCGAATCACGTATGAGAAAATCGAACGCGGTACTAGCTATTAATAAAAAATAAAAACCTAAAGTAGTAACTGATTCCCTTCAGGATCTGGAAACTAAATTTGGTATCTTAGCCAGCGTTACCTACCGCCTTTTTATAGTATAGTGTTGCATTACGTCACGTAATGCGCAAACATCCGTTGAAGTACTTTTAATCGTAATTCGTTGATGTACTCGTAACGCTCTAACATTGGTGGAAGTACTTTCATGGTATTTTCTGCTTATATAATATTTGAGGTGATATATATAACTATAGTATAGTTCCATTAACGGTCAATCATATCAAAACTACTGAACTTATCGGAATGGAAATATGACCATTCGATGCGGAGTTTTCCGTAAATGATACTAACGTACTTGGTCCTTCGATTTCATTATATCTATAAGATCGTGGTCCGACTTTGCCTTTTTATAGATTGACGCGGGTATATTGAGTACATCGGAGAAGTATTAGAGATCGTAGAGGTTGCGTCGAACCATACTCAGTCTCGTTTCACATCCGTTACATTTCACACAATTATAGCATTTCACAGCAGAGCTTCCTCTTACAACTATAGATTTTCTCCGTACTGTCGAATGTTTTTAACTCCACTTAACTGACTGAACTGACTATAGCCACGCTTGCATCGTTCCTATATAGTAATCTGTGTTATCAACTACCCTCCTTCTAATATAGTATATAGTATTACTAAGCTTCCATATTAATAAGTAGTAGATGTGGTATGTAACATATTCTCAACTCGACTGGCTCGCCTAGTCGTGTTACTACCCAGGAAACCACTTAATCAACTATCCTACTTCTTTCACAATCACTACACTAACTATAAGATCATTACAACAACTTTTATAATTGCAAAGTATAGTCATTATTGGTAGTTGCATCATTTAATTAATTTAAAGTATGTAGTATTATTATGTTTCTAGTATCATTACGTGTCCACGCCAATAAGCAGTAGTTGTGATATTTAACACAAGCGCAGTTGAACAAATAAACTCCTCCCGTTTTTTTTTTAAAGGGCCCAAACTGTTATCCAAATAGGCTTTCACATTTTCCCCGGACACTTTGTCTGAGTCACTGCTACTCAAGACACATCTTTATCTTTTTATTAACACTTGTATACATTAATTTTCATTTAGTTTTATTCCGGCGTTTTATTTAGTGTCGGGTAAAACAAAAGACGCATTTACATAGCCATGTGGGTGATAGCTAAAAACATATAACTATTGTAGGATAATAAATTGACCCAAAAGACGTCACTAAGTCATAATATGAGTGGAGGCGGTATGGATTGACGTTTGCGCATACACTGAAATATCGCAGGGCTTTCATTTCATTGTTTGAACCTATCTGCGCGGCTCGATGTGTTCCACAGGAGATGCGGTAACAATACTTCGATATTACTCTGTGTGGATATTATTTTTATTTATTTTTTTATGTAATAGGGGGCAAACGAGCAGCCGTGTCACCTGATGGTAACAGATCACTGCTGCCCATGGATGCCTACAACACCAGAGGAATCGCAGGTGCCTTGCCCGCCTTTATAGGAGGGACTGGCTCTCAAGTGTCACTGTCGGAACACACCTAATGGTATTTGGCGGCAGTATTAAGTAATTAAAAGTAAAATATTTGGTGGTATTAGACCCCATACCACCATGCTATGGTATCCTTACGATGTTTTCCTTCACCGAAAGCTCAAGTTCATTGTAGGTGGTTGAATTGGAAATCACATCCCTCGGTACGGCATTCGTATACACTGCCACTGAGCAATCATCGCTTCTAATCGCTAGTATGAAGCTAAGTTGGATGTTATATCTTTAATTAATAGGTTAGAGCTTAAGAAAGACATTCACTCTTATGTTAAAACTATAACTCTTGTTGAAATGGAGTTTTTATGGTCACTAGAATAATGTTCCGAACCATTTCTCATAGTTTATTTCGATAATACTCGTTAGACAAGCTACATTACCAACGTTACCAATATTGCAGGACATAAGACCAATTTATATATATATAATAGTTTATGTTTATTGAAATTTTTAACACTAATCTTAATTTAAATTTATTAAAACTTATTTTCTATTTTTTTAGTTCAGTTTTCTATAAATAACATGTTTTTTAGTTTTTTTTAACTATTATTTATTTTCTACTTTTTAGTTCATTGCAAAATGGAATAATTTTATCAAATTAGTGTATTGTCATCGGTCCATGATAACTCTACAAAGTTAAAATGAAATCTGGCCGTTTAAAGTGGGTCAAAATCACGTTCAAAGGAGTCGGTTACAAACGTACAAACAAACATACAGGTGAAGTTAATATAAAAGCGTGTAAAAATATGGAATATTTTTGAGAGCCATTTCCTCCACAGGTTTAGCGTATCTACCAATTTGGGCCGTATCGGCACTCACTGATTAGGTGAGATAATGGCCATTACGCTAAACCTTAACTAAAAAAAAAAAAAAGCATATGTATTATTTCTCTCTCTCCAAATACTACCTGACCATCTCTGAATACTCACTGTTGTTATATTGGATCGTACTGTATTTGACAACAGCCAAAGTGCCTCCACTGTTACGTACTTCTATAAATAATATAGTGAAGTAAAAATAATATTAAAACTATCCATGTTACAGGGAGAAACATGGCTACCGCAGTGACAGATCAAAGTGATTCGCTTTTGTTCCGGCTCAGAGGCCCGTCGAATGATTCCGCGTTAGTTCGGTGATTGCTTTTCTACGTACCCGTAGTTTCGGTTCGATGCCCGATCCGATATCAGCTCACCGCCGCGATATTTACAAATTGCCTGCGAATATTGTTCCGTGTAATCGTAATTTCCCACCCCCACGTAGAGAACGGGGTGGGGGGTTGTTTCATATGAATTGGAATGGTTTGTAAAATTAATAGCTGTGCCCGGACATTCGTTGAAGTGATTTTAAAATATATTGTATTAACATACGAGGGTAGTCAAGGTGAAAGTAACGTATAACGTTATCGATACTTACTAAAACTAAAAATTACAAACAGTGATTGTATTGCAATCTCTACATATCAAAATGTATGTGTGTCTATAAGAAATCATTAAGCTCTGACACCGTGTTAGTCATTTTGAAGCGACGATAGCTCAGTTGGTAGGGTGTACGGACCGTGAGTGAATGGACGTGAGTTCGAATTCACCTGAAATGAGAACCTGAAAGCATCGTGAGGAAATCATAGCATGGTAGTAGGGCTTGTACTAATGCCAGACTAGTTAGCTACCACCCTCAAGTTGAAAATCTGCCGCCAAATCCCAATAGGTGTATAATACCAATAGGCAGTGAAATTTGAGAGCCGGTCTCTCCTATAAAGGCCGGCAAAGCACCTTTTTTTATTCTTAAGGTTTAGCGTTTTGGCCATAATCTCACCTGATCTTAAGTGACGATATGGCCCTAGTTGGTAGACGCGCTAAACCTGTGGAGGAACTGGCTCTCAAGTGCAGCTGCCGGAACACACCTATTGGTATTTGGTGACAGGTTTTTCAACTTGAGGGTGGCAGCTAGCCAGGTGGGCATTAGAAAAAGCCCTAACACCATGCAACTGGTGCAACAACTACATACAACATATAAAAATGTATGTGTGTTTATAAGAAATCACTAAGCTCTTTCGGGGGGACTGAGAGAGGTATGTGGGACTCACCCAGCGCTAAGCGCCGGGAATACCCACTAAATCCCCACGGCCGTTTGTCGTCTTCCTGGGGCGACGGGGGTCCGTGCATGCAATCACCGCGTCACCCCAGAGACCGGCCAGGCCTGGTGGTAAGCCGGGTCTCATCCAGGCAGCCTGGTTAGCTGCACTTGCAGTCAACCGGACTGGTGCAATGGGTAGCAGATCCCCCAACCCGCCCCCCTCAGTAAGGCCTGAAAATCACTAAGCTCTAACACCGTATTAATCATTTTAAAGCGTCGATAGCTCGGTTGGTAGAGTGTACAGACGGCGCGTCAATGGACGTGAGTTCGAATTCCCCTGAAATGAGCTTGAGCTTTCAGTGAAGGAAAACATCGTGAGGAAATCATAGCACGGTAGTAGGGCTTTTACTAATGGCAAACTAGTTAGCTACCACCCTCAAGCTAAAAATCTGCCACCAAATACCAATAGATATGTTCCGGCACTGGAATTTGAGAGCCAATTTCTCCTATAAAGGCTGGCAACGCACCTGCAATTCCTCTGGTGTTGTGGATGTGCGTTGATGGAGGTCATCACTTACAATCAGATGACACGCTAGCTCGTTTGCCCCCGTATTCCAAAAAAAAAGCTTACATTATTGCTTATTAGCTTTTGGGTTAAATATGACAGATGATTAATATTTGATACTAACTTCTATTTCTTGTGGCAATTTAATTAAATAATTAAACTGAATGTCATTGTAAGTCCAAAATGGCCGCACTACAAAATGACGGATTACGCATTTCTTATTCTCGTGAATATCAAATAAACGGTCTAGACAAGTAAAGTACGTAATATTATTACAAAAGCTCCCAAAATCCAACATGGCCGCCAACAATAAAGTAACCAAATAAAAACTATAAACTTGCAAATCAAGTTGGACATTCTTCTTAATAAACAATTTCATTAACAATGATAATAATTATGCAGGTAATGTACTAAAAACTAATTTGGTAGATCCATCACACCACTCTCCTCGACAATCTAGGGTACTGATTAGACTTACAATAAAATTCGAGATTATGATGCCACTACAGACGATGATTATAACTATTAAAGTTCACGCGAATCTAAGAGATGATAGCTCAGCGGTTGTGTGTACGACTTCGCGTCAAGGGACGTGACTTCGAATCCAACCAGCTACAATAAGCTTGAACTTTCATTGCATGGTGTTAGAGCTTTTTCTAATGCCCGTCTGGCTAGCAAACACCTTCAACTTGAAAATCTGCCACCAAGTACCAATAGGTGTGTTCCGGCAGCTGCACTTGACAGCCAGTACCTCTACAAGTTTAGCGTGTCTACCAACTTGGGCCGTATCGTAATTTAAGTTCAAGTGAGTGATAGCCATAACGCTAAACGTTAACTATATAAAAAAAACGCAGCCAGAGTTATTAATAATAAACGTGACCAAATAAGTAAACTCCGTCCGAAGGTGAACATATGGCCAGATTGAGCGCTTCACACGACATGCCGATGGACCGAAGTTTAACAGAGCTCGGACGATGTACTTAACGCGCTTGATCGTAACTTGGAAACCAACTATTCACTCAGCGCTGCCCGTCGAACTCACTTTGACGACTTAGCGGTTTTCAGGGAAAACTTGGACGTCTCCAAGTTAACGTCAAGCTGGAATACAGTGGACTTGGTATATAATGATAAAAAATACAACGTAGGCATTTTAGGGCATTCAAATGTAATATATTTTATTTCTAAAGTGTTACCTAGCCTAGTTATACCTCCATAATAAGCCCAATCTGCGTGTTTTTTCACCCAAGTGACATGTGTTTGGGTGGTATTCTAATTCCTCTTTATTCTTGGGTTATTAAAAAAATATTTTTATCATTAAAATTAGATTACATCAAAACGGTTTCGTGCATCCGTTCGTAGCGTGTACAGATGTTGCATCAATGACCTTGAGCTTTCGGTGAAGGAAACACCGTGATGAAATCGTAACATGGTGGTAAGACTTTTTTCTATTGCCCTCGAATTAGCGATAGAACCATAGCATGGTGGTAGGGCTTTTTCTGATGCCCGTCTGGCTAGCTACCACCCTCAAGTTGAAAATCTGCCGGTAAATACCAATAGGTGTGTTCCAGCCGTTGCACTTGAGAGCCAGTTCCTTCACAGGTTTAGCGTGTCTACCATCTCGGGCCACACTGTCACTTAACATCAAGCGAGATAGTGGCCATAACGCTAAAATTTTACATGAATTCCCATTTCCGAAGCTCTTAGGAGAATCAAAGCGGAAATCATTTGCGCCGACACACCTTGCGCCTACACAGGTATGGTGAAGTGTTAGAAGAAAGTTGAAGATTTATAAAAGAATATCACACGTTCTGACGTAAAATAAGGTTGTAGAATAGTGTCAACTTCAGTCGATCTCATCCTTCACAAGGGTGTGTTGTTAATTTGAATAACAAAGCCGGCTGCATGCGCCGGAATAATTAACAGCCTTTCTCACTTACAAGAACTCTTTACTGTTGACTTCGATAATGTGATGTGATACGAAACCTATGTTTTCTTTTGTTGACTGACTGTTTTTTTTTTTTTTTCTCACTCTATTTCTTTTTGAAACTTATTGAAGATTATTTTTATATTATAAGTATTTTTTTTTATCTTTAGTTATGGATGGCTATCTTTTTTACTCTTCGAAAGTATGTCGGATTTTATTAAGATTTACCGCTAATTTTAACAAACCTGCCACAATATTAACGAATTTATTTAATACTATTTATAACGTTCAATTTTCACATAAATTCTTGTGTTTCTGGGACTGCATATATATAATCAAATTTATCCTATTCTTCAAAGTTACGTTTTAACCAAACAAAGAGCTAAACGCATTACTTACAATTGGTTATTAACACTTTCATACAGCAATACTGAAAATCTTTTATCTGTGGTTTCATAACTGGATTGATTCTAATTTCCCGGAGACAAAGTAAGAAAAATGCAAACAAATATTAGAGAACAAGGGAAATCTGTAGCTTAGGTCATTGTTCCTTTTTTCAGACTCCAGATCTCACACAAATTTTATCAATATATCTTATTTTCATTGTTTTTGCTATATAGCTTTTGTAAACAAATTTTTGTACTTTATCTCGAGTGAGTGTGAGATAAATTTATTATTTATTTCAATCACAATTGATCTCAAATTAATTTTTCATAACTTATATTATCCGCTAAAATATTACACTATGTAGATCATTTAAGTTGATAGCTCCCGCACCCTGACGTGAGTGGAATGGATGTGTTAGCTATTCTCGGGCTTTTCTATCTCCGGGAAATTGATTAAACCATTTATCGGCACTAAAAAGAGCACACGTACGCAACATATTACATCAATTTTTATTTTTCTATATCCTGGTGATCCTGTTCATCCAACAACTATTTATTTATTTAACGCCAATGGTCAGTGCGTTACAACAATTACGGACTATAATTAAGGCAATTACAAAAATATACACCAACGCTCGTAAGTCAATCACGACAAAAAAAAAAGAAAAGTCAAATAATTTGTTAAACTGAGCAACAAATAAAAACAAGTGTGAATATACTATAACAAACTTCTGAACGTACTGTTATCTCTTTTTTATGGAATAGGCGGCAAACGAGCAAGCGTGTCACCTGATTGTAAGTGATCACCGCCGCCCATGGACACCCCCACAACACCAGAGGAGTTGCAGGCGCGTTACCGGCCTTTACAGGAGGGACTGACTGTCAAGATCAGTTCTTACTGGTCCTTGACAATTATGAAAAGTTTCAAGTCAATTCGAAGCTTTGAAGTAGGTGAAATTCGTGTTCAATGATTCGCCTACATAGACCCATAGATACAGATGTAGCTAATAAAAAAATATAATAATGGGTAATTACTTGCAAATAATTCACGAATCCTTTCGTGACAACACAACGCCATTGCGGTACGCATTCATCAATTTCTTATTCGGGAAAGTCGATAAGTTAACGGTTTCCCTTTTGTAAATTTAATTTCGTTACCGTGACAGTTGAACGCGCGACGCGTTACACCGTGATAGAGATTGACGAGCGAACTGTCGATAAAGTGTTTTTATTCCAGTGATGAGTGGGCTTAAACCACCCCAAACGTTCTCGGATACGTATATCTGTGTGTTTATTAAATAGCATGATAAATGTGTATTTAATTGATATATAAAACTATTCAACCGCTTCGACTTCGTTCGCGTTTTCCCAATTAATCCCGAAATCTGTTTCTAGTTGATATCGAGTCGATAGGGCCTCTAACTCTCGAAACTATGTAGCTGAAGTAATATATACAAATTCATAAATAGTGTAGACGATGGATACAAAGTTGTGTAGATTAAAATTTATATTTTGAAAATACACAACACAGCGAGAGGATTTCTTTAGTGATGCCTCAATCTTGTCTGTATACATTTATTGCTAGGCACTTACATATAAATTAACACATGCTATAAACCGGTGTGAGAATTGTGGCGTGTTGTGTATAGATTGAAACGATATTTCATGCGACTTCCACTATTTTCTTCTTCTATTGTGTCAAATATTCTAGCAAATTAAGTTGGACCAGTATTCCGTCATTCTCTGACCATGTGACGTAGATGCCGACAGCTCAGCGAGTGTGATTATATGATAATATCTAATATCTTTTATTAGAGAAAATTGAACTCCCAAGTTCGAGACGGGGCAAGCTTTTATCTTCATTAAGATATCTACAATTTAAAAGAAGTAACCTCATCAAGTATCTCTCGGTTCATGTAAATGCTCCAGTGAGACACATCAAGCTGCAGGTAACAAATGACATTTTTACGTCAAAGTTTGTTGCTGTAAGAAAATTGTTCGCCACTATACCTTACAATACATCTCGGAGACTGTATTTCAAACCCTTTTTGAATAGACCTGTACTTCCGCTGGAATACTTTGCTGGCTAGCCGATTTCATAGATTCAACCTAATCAATCAAAATTTAACTGTTATCTCAATACGGTTCGGGTGTAAAGTATAGGGGATAACCAGCTAACCAACGGCCAGTAGTGCGATGTTGAAACGAAAACTGTTACAAAAATTATACTTAAGGCCATCGTTTTGGCAGAAAAATAAAGATGTAGATTTAAGGAGCCCCTGTACGACCCACTTTAACACTCACCTCAACTATCATGCTGATCTTCTTATCCAGATAAATTTGGTAGGAGCCTGCCAGCGCAACTTTAGAAGCACGATCCAGTATAGAACTTACTAAAATTCTTTACAAGATGAGATCTTTTAGTATTAAAACCTAAACAATTCCTAATACATATCAGACAGCGGCAACCTTACATCCCATGTCAATTTCAATAATAAAATTAAATATTAATTTTTATTGCAACAATAATTAATAATTGGATAACTATTATTATTTATTTTACCATATTCTATTATGTATGTAAATGTCGCAGTCGACGATACGGCCCAAGTTGGTAGACACGCTAAACCTGTGGAGGAACTGACTCTCAAGTGCAACTGCCAGATCACACCTATTGGTATTTGGCGGCAGATTTTTAACTTGAGGGTGGTAGCTAACCAGGCGAGCATCAGTCCTACCATCACGCTATGGTTTCCTCACGATGTTTTCCTGCACCGAAAGCTCAAGCTCATTGTAGGAGATTGGATTCGAACTGTCGTCCCTGGACGCGAAGTCGTGCACACTACCACTGCGCTATCATCGCTTCAACCAGCGGACCGTACCACCAACAAATAATGATAGGTAATAAAGCATGAACTTGTAGGCGGTGTATGTAGAGTTGTTTGCTGGATTCGGTTAGGTTGGACTCGTGATAACAGATTATCAGTGGGGAACTCATGCAATATATTGCGTTGTATATTGTAGGCTGTCGATTGAACGACTAATTACGCTAGTTGCGACATGTACTAAATAATAATAATATATTTTCCAAAAAATATTTTTACAACAACATAAGGTTAAGCCTTGTCACCTGAACTAGGTTTTTATCCTGTATCTCAGGTGCCAGTGTCTTCCCAATCTACATAATTCGTTACTCTACAATATTATTCTTATGAAGTACATAAATGCTTAATTTAGCGCACTTTTCGTGGGTATGAGATGTTGCGTGTGCATGTGTATGAGTATATGTGTGTGATCGTGTGTGTATGAATGAGTATGTGCGTGTGTGTATTTATTGGCTCACACAAGATACAGGTAATGTAACTTGTTTGCTTTATTGCTTTTAGTAGATTCTCTATCCCTTTGTAATCATATTCAAACAAATTTTTTTGTAATTCATTTTTCAATCTATATTTATTTAATATATTTTATACAGTTTAATATTCCTTAACGGAATATATCATTATTTTGTTATTTACCATTTAATTATGCATTTCACACAATAAAAAGAAAACTTCAGCCACACACACGTAACATAACATTCTGACTTGTAACCTATGTGTTACATACTAATTTCAAACTCCCCGCCACTGATTTTGAGAAACCGTATTTCTTCTTTTTCTTTTATTTTTCTTTTGTGTCCGTGAGTAACAAATAAATGTATTTACTCTCTCTCTTTCTTTCAAATCGTCGAATGATTTTTATCTTAGGTAATTATTATACATGTCGATAATGCCCCGCCTCGGGGCAGCACTACGCGGCGGCAATGCGACACCGTTAATCAGAACTGGCTGCGTTAATATCGCAAATATTTATCTTTAGGTAACAGAGCAAATGAAAATATCCATCGGGCAAACGCCGGTCTCGGTGCCGCACCGCACTGAACACCGGTCATTATTGTGTTCTATAAATTAAAATAATACGCATTGTACTCATTATGGTAGTACTGTGTGCACTTCGATCACTGATCATTTAGGTACAGAATCGAGCTCGCATGTTTTTGATAGTTACCATAAATCCAGTGACGGATTTAGATTCTATGGTACCATAGGTCAAATTAATTTGACACACTTACCTGTAGTTCTATATTATATATTTTTTTTGTAATCTATAGGTTTAGCGTTAACTCGCTTGATGTTAAGTGACGATGGCGTAAGGTCGTGGACAAGCTAAGCCCAGTGGAGGGACTGGATCTCAAGGGCAACTGCCAGAACGCATCTTCGTGCGTTATAGACGTGGGGGTGGTAGCTAGCCAGGCGCACTTAAAATAAACCCTACCATAATGTTATGATGGTTTCACGATGTTTTCCTTCAGCGAAAGCTCGAGCTCATTATATTCGAACTCACTACCACTGAGCTAAGATTGCATTAAATTTAGGTATTAAATTTAGGCATTAATTAAATATATGTATTTATAGTTTTCTTTTGGTAATAACAACTAAAAATAAATTGAACGCCTTGTTTTTGATTACGAAATAAATTACACTTACAGGTTTTTTTTTAATAACTCAACCCTTTAAGTATTAACATTTTGAGGTTGCGAAAGCAATAAAAAAAGAATCAATTTGGTCGTACATGTGATAAAAAAAAGGATTTAAAATTCTTACCGATGCAAACATTTTAGTGTCCCTAAAAATTGCAACTTTTGACTGGGGCCCCGCGGGCTGAAACCTAAATAGGTCATTGTGAAGATATATATGGATCGTTTATTTTGAAAGTGGTGTAAATCCATTTTTGAGAAAAATGAGCTATCACGTAATTCATGCTTAATTTTATGTAAAAATTTTATATATAACTAGTCAGTGTTTAATTTCTCAAAAAAATCCCATGTTTTGTACAACTTAAAATCGGTCGGTAAATGAAATTGCATTATCAACAAATATAGTAGTAACCTTTAATTTTCTCGAAACAAAATAAAATGGACTTACACCACTTTCAAAATAAACGGTCCACATATATATATATACATATATATACATATATATATATATATATATGTATATATATATATACATATTAAGAAAATACATTTCCTTTGACGTGCAATCATCTTAAAACGTGCCGGGATTCGTTTATGACAATTCGAATCGGAAACGTTCGCAAATGGTTCGAGGGTATTTGTCCCATTGTAAATTTGTTTCCCATTTACTTATGCATGCCCATCGTAATTGGCGGATGACGAATATTTTATATACATAATAAAACTATCGAAGCCAGAATTTTGTCTATTACGATGATAGTGAATAAAAACAATTTTAAATACCGGTTTTTTTGATATGTAAAAAGTTCAAAGTGACGGTATGTGATACAAATAAAGAAAACAATGTTAAAAATGAATTTTATTGATATTACGTCGCTTAAGTTTGATTTACAGTGCAGCATAGTGTAAAAATCCTTATATCTTAACCGTCTTGTTTAATAGGCTGCACGTACTATTCGGTTCTTCATATCACTAATACTTCAGCCCACTGATTCCTTCTGGACCTCCACTGTCTCCGCCTCAAGACGTATTTATATTGCCACAACCGGAAACTAAAAGCGCTAAAAGCGAACTAGTGTGAATATGATTATCAAAACAATTTATATAAAACCTCTTCATTACAATTTGAATTTATAAAGTTATTTTTAACCAAACATGTAAATGTCAATTTGAATCTATAAAGTTATTTTGAACTAACGTGTGAATATTGAAACCCCTGCAATATGACATTTAATGTATAGAGAAGATCAACGATAAGGCTGAAAATAAAGAGGCGACTAATGATAAAGCTAACAATAGTGAATGCACTGCACCTCGTGTTAATTACAGTACAATCCACCGATTGACATTGAACAAAATTCACTTCTGTTTTCCATAAAAAAAAATACTAGACGAATTTATCACGAGAGGAAATTAATCATTTGAATTTACACATAATCTAGTGATTATTTTTACAATGCAATAAATAAAACAATTATATCCATTTAAATTTTCTCCTCCGTTTTCAATTTCAACAAGTGTCTACTTCTTATTACGTTATGTCAGTCTCTTCCTTAAATAATTCGACAGTAATCAAATTTGATCCAGTAATAACTAACATTACGGATATTTTTACATAACCATTTTAACTTCATATAACGTAAGGGTTCCTCCGGGATGTAGGATCGAGGTTGATATTTAGAGTAAACTAGCAGATTATCCCGACTTCGTTCGCAATTACCCGTTCACCGTACGTGATCTTGAAATCCGCTTGACAACATAACTATACATATCACAAAAGATCTTACAAAAGATAAAAGTTCAAAGAATATAAAAGTTCAAAAAAAAAAATATATATATATATATATAACATTTGGATTCGGATCCAAATCAGGAAAAGGGAGACCATTTTCACGGCCAAGTTTCCCAGATAAATCATTCAGACTGTTATAATTTAGGTGGAATCTGATTATGCAAAGGTGGGAAAAGTGGAAAGAAAAGTCTGAGACGCGAGTACGGTCATAGATTAAGCAAACCCGAGTTGCATATAAGATAGAGAAAAACTTTCAATCATTTATTTAATATTTTTTCAGGTTTTATCGACACAATCTCACCTTATGTTAAGTGACGATGTAGCACGAGATGGTGGACACTCTAAGCCCGGATCTAAAGTGCTACTGCCGGAACACACCTATAGTTATTTGTCGTAAGATTTTCAGCTTCAGGATGGTAAGCTAGCCAAGTGGGCATTATAAGAGGCTTACCGCCATGCTGTGTCTTCATCACGATGTTTTACTTCACCAAACGCTCATTCTCATAGCAGGGATTCGAAGTTACGTCCATTGAAGCGGCATCGCTGCCCACTTCCCGCACATCATCGCTTCAAAAGCTATCGCTGTTATCGATACAGAAGTCAAATAGAATTTTCTTCTCTCACTCTAACAACACACAATCAGATGAAATTGAACACAGTAACAACTAACACTATAAATTAAAATTTAGGACACTCGGTACATAAATCGAAACGCACATGACAAACGTACATGAAGCGATGATCGCTCAGTGGCAGTGTGTACGAATACGCGTCAAGGGACGTGAGTTCGTATCCAACCACCTACAATGAGCTTGAGGTGAAGGAAAACATCGTGAGGAAACCATAGCATGGTGGTAGGGCTTTTTCTGATGCCCGCCTAACTCGCTAACACCCTCAAGTTGAAAATCTACCGTCAAATATCAATAGGTGTCTTCCGGAAGCGGCACTTGAGAGCCAGTTCCTCCACAGGTGTAGCGTGTCTACCAACTTGGGCCATATCGTCACTTAAGATCAGGTGAGAAAAAAAAGGGATAGGGGATAAACGTTAAAATTGTCTAACCACTTTACACCTTATTTTACTAAAATGATAGTTTCCATCTAGATGTGCTATTCGCCGTGTCTGTCGTCTGTTACTCTGCGTGAAAAACTCAGAATTAAATTTGCAAATGGATCCAAAGTTAACGTAGGGATTGTACAAGAAATTGATTAATGCTTCGCGCTGGATCAAACAATTATTAAATTGGATTATCTTCGCGGGAATAAGTTTCGGCGCTTTTCTTTTCTACAATTTTCTTCTTCGTCGTCTCTAACTCGTAGGCGATACTTATTTTAATTCGGTTTTTCTCCACTCAATTTTATATGATATTAACAGAATTTAACATATGGTAAATGAAAGCTAGCAGACGCTGCCACAATTTTATTAATATGAAAGAAATCTCATATCATTACTTATATTTATTATTTTTATGAACTCCATTCGGTTGTTAATACGAAAATAATTTTATTATTAAATCTTTATATCGATTTCTGTAATATAATGGTCCTGAAAAGTCGTATTATGTTTTTATTTTTCGTTTATTATAACTCCAAAAGTTCACAAGGCAAAATAATATGCGTTAAATTCGCACACAAGGTTTACTCAGGCATATATTATTTTAGGTACTATAACGTTCCAATTATCAGTGTTACAATTTAATATCGTTTGTTGTGGACAGGAGATTAGGCAACATCTAAGTTAAGATGAATGTTGTCCGCTTTTAAAAGTATTACTAAATTGAAAAGTCCAAAGTTACATGCCTCATACCATTTATTTAATTAAAAAAGAAACAAGCCGTACCATTCACTTGTTTTATTCATTATTTATTAGTTTAATCTATATTTAAAAGCAAGTATGATTTATTACTTACCACAAAAACTTCGTCGGTAGTTTTACCTAGAGAGTCTCTGTCATGCTGAAGCGCTAACTAACATAATGAAATAACTTTCAACTTGGCTGTATGGTTTCGGTATCTTTGCCTTTTCCTTAAAAAAATTACAACTCAAATACTTCTAATTGTAAAATATAATAAATTCAGAAATGAGACGTGTAAAAACTATTTTATTATTAAACAATGGGTTGAAATAATTTAGAAAATTAAAAAAATGCAGAATACAAAACTTTCGTGCTTTAGAAGTAAAACTTTTTCAAATTGACCGGACATTATGTTGACGATGACAGCGTAAACCGTATATTATATGGTCAATTTATAGCCCTATTTCTATTTCTTATATAACATCTCCTTCTCTTTCATTTAAATAAATAAATTATAAAAAAAATGTATATTAAAATGATACACCCATAAAATCAACCAAAGTCGCTTAAGAAATGTCGTTTAAAAAGATGTAAAGGTGAACTACTAAGATTAACTAATTTAAATACATAACATAATAAATCTAATACAGGGCGTTAAATGAAAGCATTATTTTCTATCGAATCAACAACGAGTTTTATATACCTACAACACAGACAGAAATTCCTAACATAGAAAAACGTCGAGTGTTTACGCAAATGTTGAAGCGCTGATCAAAGAGAAATACGACGGACGGGAATAAACTGACGGATACCTACTGAACACGTAAAAATATAAAGAACCTGTTTTTGTATAACAAATTAAATGAGGGAATGAAAGAAGAGAATGTTTTCCAGTTTTAGGCGGCCCGTACGAGATGCGAATCGGCGATGAATTTTGCGTATCACAAGTCGATATTTGATTTATCTATATATGTATACCAGTGACTCTGCTAGCGCGATACAGTGACACTTTACATCACTGATAGAACATCAGCACACCGCATATCCACGACTACCCCCGCAGCCCTTGCGTTGGTAAGGTCGTTGTAAGAATCACTAAATTAGTCACTCAGGACCTGTTGGTTAGTTAGGCTTGCGAATCTTTGTTCATTTTCCGGGCAGCAGCCCAAGCTAAGGGTAGGCTATTCTGGAATCCTTGCGCCCGCTGCCTCGGAGCCGAGTGCCCTCAGCATTCGCCCCCAAAAGCTCGGTCAAGCTGTCAAATCCCTTAAGGCTAACAGCATTTGTCAGTTAAGTAAGTCAGTTGCTAATGCCAGTAATCATTCTGTTACAGCGCTTGCTATTACGTTTATTGATTGCATAAAAGTATAACTCATACGTTTGTCATATTGTACAGCTGTCGAACGAAGCAAATTGCTTCAAAAAAGCAGTTCACTTACAGTTTTAAATTTGATTCTCCATCCCGGTGACACCCTTTCATTTTATACATGAAGAAGTAACCTTAGATACAAGGATGTGTTTGCAAGACCACCGAAAATTAAATACAAATTATTTCTGAACTCGGTACGGATATCAAATTATAGAGTGAGGATAATAACATCTTTTTTGTTCCTTTGCAAATGTTAAACAATAGAACATGCAACTTAGATCTGTATTTAAAACAGCATAAAATATATGATATAGGTATATCAAAATTTTTTCCCGCATCACACAGACCGAATTTCCCTAACATACAGCCAGCCTTAATCCTGATGAGAAGGCACCGGGATGTACGTGACAATGATGCCGAGAGAGATCTTAATTTTTACATTTCCATTGACGATCCAGTGTTTCGAATCAATTTGTGTCATTTGCCATTCAAATTGTGTATCGGGGAGTATAAATTTTTTTTTGTCCCTTTATTATTTCGGCAAACGATTTCATTCTGCTTATTTTACCAATTAGCTCCGTGTATTTTTCCCATAGAACGGTTGAGGATTTAAATGTCGTTTTCCTTTTCGGCGGCAGTTACTCGATAAATAAGCCAATTATATGTTGCGTCTACATTGACATAATGCTTTTTGTGTGTAAAAAAGGAATACCCTAATATTTTGTTATACCAAAGATTCGTTTATTTAAAGATGAAAGCAAACTTGAATTAATAATAAAATAAAAAATTAATAATAAAATAAAGAATTAATAATAATAATAAAAAATAATAATATCAGTGGTTATTTGAACCAATTATACTGGATCTCTTATCGCCGACCATAACAGCTATATCGTCTTTTGCCTCTCAAGATGTCTTATTGCCCATAACCGACATACGTCGTGCCACCGCACACTTGAAAACAGAATAATTTAAATGATTTCTTGTGCAAAAAGATATGGCTGGAGTATTTATTTAAAAAAAAAGGTATTTTTACTTGTTTAATAATATAGTTTGTATTAATCTCAAACCACCCAGTAATTCTTAGTAAAATTTGTCAAGACAACAACTCATGTTATGGATAAACATAAAATACTTTCTATTCGATAACGCGAAAGACTTACGGGGAAATAGGGGACAAAAGTTATTTTTTTCTAGCATATGACCCTGTATTGATGTTACTATAATGTATAGAAGCTTAAAAAGGTATAAATTATCAGTGGTACTTAGCATATTCATAAGTAACTAAATAATAACAAAAGAATTTTAAAAAAAAAGGTTCCAAAATTGTGCGATGCCTACCAAACATAATTCAAGCTCACAACGACAAAGAAAAATAAGATGATAATTGAATTTAACGAAAATGCTTTATAAAAAAATATTTGCTGTAATAAATACTCTACCACAAAATCAGTTATAAAACCCTATAACAAAAGCGAAATGCACACAAGGTACTCGACTAAACTTTAACGTAGTTCAGGTGAAGCCGGAGCTAAGGGTCCCCTTCACTGAGACAACTAAAGGGCCGCTTAAGAGCTCATTCCAAGAAATTAAGCAACAGAGTACGTCTCTTGTAGGGCTTTAGTTTGGTATACGACCCAAGTGACGTGTTCATGCGATTACCTTTTTTTGTATCACAGATAGCGAATGCCTACCACAAACATTGCTTTTAGTTGCGTGTAATTAATTAATTTCAAGCATGACCGCAATCAAGTCTTCAGGATTAGTTTCATACGTTTTGCATTTAAGCCTTTTCATAGCTTCTACAATATTCAAGGGAAATTCATGACATAATTGATTAGCTTAATCGCTTACACAATAGCAGGAAAAGATTCAATTCTGCTTTCAAATTCCAGTATAAAATAAATGTAGAAAAAAACAAAGTGACTAGACAGTGGCAATTTTAGAAAAACAAACACGCACTTAGTTATCACGTTCATAAATGCAATATTTTCGTTTTTAAACTTAAAAAACATACATTCTTCTAAGTTAGTTCATGACACGCTTTCAGTACTATTATTTTCCTCTTCTCTATCAGGCCCAGTTCATCATCTTCTAGATATAGATCAGCTATCATTGACGCCATGTTTTCTGATCCCATACCAGCCTCATTTTATCAATCATTGTCTGATGATGATTATGTCAAACTGGCTGTTTTCGGCTATAGTGACTGTTGATTGCTCGAACAGGTATACAAAGCTTACTCAGGGGTGAATTTGTCTGCCCTTTGATGTACTCTGATTAATATATCCAATTTGTTGTGTAAAGGTAGTGTGAATTTGCAGTCATGTTCAAACTCCACCATGATAATTATAAGATGTTCATCGTCTACCCGTTGTCAGACAAGCTGAAATTTCAGTGGAGTTATTTTGTTGGTAAGTAGTATGTTTTAGTCCGTTTTGAATTCCTATTTAGTGACTTCTTTGATCCACCTCTTGGCATACCTTTTAATTAAGCATTCTATTGAATTCTACCTATACTTTTCATTGTAATGACGCCAGAAAAGTTTTGATTTTGCATTACTTCATCATACACTACACATTCATACACTATCGATGTTACATTATTTATAACAGTAAATAATTTAATCACTTACCCACTGTTTCACATATAATTGAGAAATTTCAAACCAAATCAGCTACAATAAAAAAATAGTATATAAAATTGTAATACTCGAAACCAACCAACTTAAAAAATACCAGCTTAGGACTAAACCGGATTTACTTTTACACCCCTTAATTAGATCCAACAAGAAAAAAGGATAAGTAAATACTCAAAAAAGTATTATATATATATTTTAATACATCTTCAAAAATGACATTACACAGAATTGTTAAAAAACAAAAAAAAACTAAATCTTTTGACCGAAATATGTTTTAGTGGAAAAATATTACCACACTTACGTACATAAATTTCGCTACAAGTAAATAACTTAACCCTCAAAGCCCGCCGGGGCAGAGCCCTAAATCGCGTTAGTGTCGACCGAGTGTTTATAATGCGGCCCGCCCCATCCAGTTATTACCGGAATAATCGGAAATAATCGACACTGAACCGGATTTAGTGGAATTAATTTATTTTAAACAACAATTTCGACGGATTACACAAACTAGATTAGGAAACTTTAATATATTATTGTGTCATCAAAACAATAATGTGGTCATTTACTAAAATATATAAGAGTCTTCTAACATTGATTTTATCCAAGGAATTATAGGGAATGGGAGATAAAGATTATTATATTCAGATACCGGTAAATTTGTCCTGATTCGTTTAAGATAAAAAAGTTAAAGAGCAAATAGTGTACAGAAAAATCTTCCAACTCTAATGACATGTTACAAGCTAGAATTTCACTATGGTCTTTCATTATTCATACGCCAAAATAACTACAAGATCACTGTATGCACCAAGATATTATGCACTTTTTCTTTTCACTCGAGTAAAATCCTTTGACAGATTCTCCTGGGCAGGTTTCAACTCACACTCGGCTCACACGTTGGGTACTAGAAATACCAATTGAAACTCCCACGGTGACTGCCCTCGATGAGAGATCGTAACCCACATTCACGTGTCTTTCAGACCCTGTCGGTACCAACTGTGAAGGTATCTGTTGCATAAAACATATGTTTAAAAACCTATCATAGTAAGTTTGTTCACTGTCAAGCATCTCCAAAGTCATTCAGTCAAATTAATTCCGTGATAGTTGTAGATTCACTACTAATCTACAATTAAGTTCACGCAATTATTTTATAGAACTAAGTAATGTCTGAACAGTAACTGGCCTTATAGTACTGTCCTTCCATTTGCAAAAGTCATTAACTTGTTCAAGAAAAGCATGAAAATATTGTCTATGAATAAATGCGCATATATATATACGTTTCAATTTTCATAGAGATTAGTATTTTTTTTAGGATATTACGCCCTACACCCAGATGAAACTTTTTTTTAATAGTTTTAAATGTGTCCTATATATTGATCGATAATTTTAACTATTTCCATGTAAAATTATATAAAAATCTATACAGTACTTTAAGAGTGATCCGCGTACAAGAGGAAAGCAAATACCTTACCTTAAATATAAAAATCTTTATTCTGACATTTATTTATCAGTTTTGACTAACTCTTTTTACAGTGAACATTTAATGTCATTTAAAAAAGTATGCCTTCAATCAAAGTCATTTTTTTTATTTATTCAATGAAATCGAGTGCATTAAATGGTAGTTTACAAGAAAAACAAAAAAATATTACATTTGCCAAAAACGATTTCATTAAATTCATATAGCCAGCTAAATTAATATCATAATTAATCCAAACAATTATACAAAATTCGATATAAACGAGTACATACATACATTCGATATAAATAAAAAAATACTAATATATCGTCCCATAATAAATAAAAACTGTGTATGTGTGTGTTTGTATTATCTGCATATGTCTGAATGTATGAATGTAAACTTCACGTAATATTGGTTTTCTAAATTTTTCTATCACTTTTTCTTATCTCTACTACGTACATAAAGGCTATCTGCTTCTGATCTACTATTTACGTGCGGACACTTTATCATTACTGAACGTTTCGCATAATTATTATCAGCTCCAGGTTCGTAAAAGAATTTCGCGTCTGAATCCCATATTGATATAAATCTGACTATACGTGTAATGATTAAATATTCCTTTATAGTATGAAACAGGGTTTCCGTTGTTACAAAGGTTATGTCGGTTGTCGGGTATTGAAATATCGCCGTCGGTATAACCGCAGAGACCGCACAGTATCCGTCAGCAATATTGACATGTCATGTTGCGGACAAGTTGATCGAGCGTGCGATGCGGTCGCTCCGACGTAACAAATTTCATAATCCGTGTATCTAGCATATTACAAAATTAAATCTCCCATTTTAAACAGTTTGTTGAGCGATATATATCGCCATGGTTTTATCTGTATAAGCCTAGACAGGGGTGTAGTAAGGGCGTACAAAGATACGTTGGTGCCCTCTGACCACTCTAAGTGTATTATTAACTTAGGAATATAACTAGGACACTTAAGGAACAGGGGGCAAACGAGCATGCGTGTCCTCTAATGGTAAGTGATCAGAGAACACCACCGGAGAAATCGCAGGCGCGTTACCGCCCTTTGATGCCGGAACACACCTGTTAGTATTTGGCGGCAGATTTTCAACTTGAGGGTGGTAGCTACCCAGGCGGGCATTAGAAAAAGCCCTACCACCATGCTATGGTTCTGTCTTCACCGAAAGCTCAAGCTCATTCTAGTTGGTTGTATTCTAACTCACGTCCCATGACGCAACGTTTCTGCACGCTACCACTGAGCTGTCATCGCCTTTACTCTCTACACTCTCTTCACAAGTGGCTCCAAGTAGCTGTATTGCACACAGCGGTTAACCCTCGAGCTTCCACGACCAGCAGTGGACTAACCGAAGGGACTAAGGGCATGCGTAGTTGACAGGTGGACCTTCTTTAGGTACACGAAGCCTGCATCGATATGATAATCGTCGATTACTTTCCGATTATTATGGTGTAACAGCATGGTAGTGTGAAGCACTTTTAAAGGGTGTTTTCAGGATTTATTCAATGGTTTATGGCCGTTCGCTGCATCCTGGTATCTGCCAATCGTATCTGTTATCCGGTACATTGGAGTATAGAGTGCAGGACGAAAGAGTGCATATGCACTTACGCGTCCGCTTGTGCACTAAAAATAATTTCAAGCGCAGATGAATCCTACGTTTTGTTCTACGCGATGTGTGTAATAAATTTCAATGTGTAGTGCCAATAGTGTTATTGACACAGTCTCACCTGATAATAAGTGAAGAAGTCGACCAGCCTGATAAATACGCTAAGCCTAATGGAGGGACTGGTTTTCTAGTGCAACTGCTGACACACACTTATAGGTATTTGGCGGCAGATTTTCAGCTTGAGGTCGGAACCTAGCCAGGCGGGCATTAAAAAATGCCCTACCACTATGCTATGGAAGTTTTAGTTGGTATTTCCCGTTCACACCGGGTGAGCCCCACATAACCCAGAACCCAGAACCAGAAACGGATTTATTAAGTACGGATTAAAAAAAAGGCTCATTACAGATGGATTCGAACTTACGTCTTCTATGACGCGGCGTCCGTACACAATACCAAATGAATTATCATCGCTCTAAGGTTTTATTGTATTATATGAACGTATATTTGAATATTCTGGTATTCACTCATACGGAGTTGTATAAATACGGTACGAACACTTCTATTGCTTGAGAGTCGGTTCGATCAGCCACAGCGAACGGACGTGTCCGTGAGCTCTGCCGATTGTTCTAAACTATTCGACCGCTGTGCCTTACCGCGCCGCTATTGTTCTCGGTTTCCTTTGTTCTCGCACCTGCGACGACGCACCTGCAACAAACCGGCTATTGTTGCTTGTTCGCGATACAGTGTCTTTGTTCTCTAACCATATTGTTTGGTTATCGTGGTATTTAAATTGGGAGATATCTCTCAGTGTTTTTGTGCCGTGATTCCAAATATTGCTTTGTTATCGTGATTAAGTGCAGTGAAATTAGTGTCACCGCCTGTAAGTACGCCGGTCACCGGCTCCCAGATAAGGTAAAATTTAATTAATCCTTTTTACGGGCCAAGGCCCAGTACTTTTTGGAATATTGTTCTTTCCTTTACTGTTATTTTCGATTTTACACGCTATTCCTTCGTGTACATACAAGTTAGATTGCCTAACGCAGGATAGTTTCTTTATTTCCTTTTAGCCGCGCCCCCCTGCCCTTCAGGCAGGGAGGTTTTTTCTGACGTAAGTCAAACTATTACCTTACTCTTTTATTTTTATCTGGACTTATCCATCTCCTCAAGATGGAGAAGGTTCTAAAATTTCTAGAAAGAGAGAGTCCGGAACTTTTAAAAAAGTACCTCGCGACCGAGTCTGCGCCCACGCAGCGCGTCCGCGCCCCACCCACCGGCGCAAACGCGCCAGCGCGCCGTCCGCCGACCCCGCCCACTACCACCTCCCTACCCGTCCGGGCCCCCGCCACCAAGGCAACCGCCCCGGCGCGTCGTCCGACGTCGCCGCCTCTACCGCCGCGTTCACGCTCGCGCTCCCGCTCGCCGGTCATCCGGCATGCGGTAGCACCCCCCGCGTCACCCGCTACTACCTCATCGCGGACCCCGTCGCCCTCAGCGACCCCCGCCGCCGTACCCACGCCTCGTCCGTTCGAGGAAAAAATTTCTTACGCGCCCCGACCGATACCCACGGCGAACTTATTTTCGCCACTCTCACCGGATCCGACTCCGGAAATCAACATGGAGGTAACTAATCCCGAAACGGATTTCATTACAGTCTCAAGGGCGAAGCTCAAACATAAACGGGTGTTATCACCCGAAACCACACCCCCAGCCGCCGCAAAAACCATGCGTGCCGGCAACAACCGCGTCCCCACATCGCGCGACACTCACGCTGCACAAACAGCAGCTCCCACCGAAAGGGCGGTGCGGCCACCGCCCCCAGTCACAATAACTGACAAAGCAGCGTGGCTAAATATTTCCACGCGGCTGAATGCCGCCAAAATTAGATATACTCACGCCCGGAGCACCCCATCCGGTATACAAATCAAAGTCCCCACAATCGCGGTCTACAAAAACCTAACAACATTCCTCCGCGAAGGAAAATTCCAATTTTTTACTTACACGCCCGAAGAAGAGCGCCTTCTGCGCGTAGTAATCAGGCGCGTCCCTAAAGAACTTCCCACGGAAGTCATTCTTGCCTCCCTTAAGGAGCAAAACTTACCCGCGCACGAGGTACACCGAATGTACCACTCCTTCACAAAGGAGGTTTACGACCTCGTCCTAGTCACCTTGGACCGCTCCAATGAAGGCAAGGAGGTTTTCAACCTCCAATCGGTCTGCGGCCTCTCCGGAATATCCGTAGAGATCCCGCATAAAAAGCATGCCCCTACGCAGTGTCACAACTGCCAATCTTACGGACACTCGGCGAGAAACTGTCACATCAAGCCGAGATGTGTCAAATGTCTAGGAGATCACTCCACAAAGGAGTGCCCCCGCATGCCGGAAACGGTAGAGCCACCTAGCTGCGTCTTATGCGGCAAGGCCGGTCACCCCGCGAACTATCGCGGGTGTGAACGCGCCCCACGCACTAGGCGCACTCGCACGCGCGTCCCACAGCGCGCTCCTCCAGCGCACGCCGCGTCAACGCGCCCTGCCCCGCCACCGCTCATCTCAACCCAGGCCTTCCCGAGCCTGCCAAGTCCAGCGCGAGTCACTACCGCGCACACACCATCACAAGCCCCGCCTTCCGCGTGGGCCGCTAAAGTACAACCGCCTAGAGTTGTACCTTCGAGCTCGGAAGCTCCGTCCTTCGACTTCCTAGGCCTAACCTGGATCGCAGGTATTCTTAAAGATTTTGACGTCGAAGACATCATCGCCTTCGACAAAATGGCCAGCTCTCCCGTCGGAATAGACCGACTTAAGGCCGTAGCCGCCTACCCTGCCCTCGCACGTGCTGTGCAAGACCTTGCCCGCGCTTCCCCATAAATAGTTTTCGCGATGCAGGATAAAATTAGACCCCGGGGCCTCTCTTTATCCTTTTTTAACGCGAGTAGCTTAACTTCCCAACGCGACTTAGTAGCCTGCTTCCTTAAGGAGCGGCAAATCGACGTGTTCCTCGTACAGGAAACACTACTTAAACCGAAGTTCCGCGCCCCTGCGATCGCAAACTACAAAATAATAAGAGACGATCGCACCGGCGCAAGAGGCGGAGGTACACTCATATATTTCAAAAAATCTTTATATTGCACGCGAATAGAACCTCCTAAACTTACTAACCTAGAGGTATCTATATGCAGAGTGGGCATGACCGATCATCCCACGATCCACATCGTTTCAGCGTACCTCTCGCCAAAGAAAACACTTATCAAATCAGATCTAGAAGCGCTCTTCGCGCTCGGTGAATCGGTAATCGTGGCCGGCGATCTTAACTCCGGGCACATTTATTATAATAACCCGCGTACCACTGTCAACGGTAGAATACTTCTCCGCTTGGAACACGAGCTAACTTTCGATGTGATAGCTCCTCCAGAGCCAACACACTTTCAGACCAACTGTCGACCCTCAGTATTAGATATAGCTATCCTAAAAGGGGTCGCCCTTCAGGTGCGACACATCGAAGTCGCTCACGAACTCGATTCAGACCATCGCCCAGTAATTCTACTCCTCGGTCAGCCCGACGAGCATAACCTGCCTCCCATTAAAGTTGCCGATTATCCCAGACTTAGGCAATACTTGGCTACTAACATCTCCTCTCCCGAGCTTGACAGGATTCCAGACGTGATAGACTCGCCGGCCGACGCCGATCTGGCGGTCGACTCCCTGGTCAGTCACCTCCAGAATGCCGTCGAGGAAACCTCGAAAGAGGTAAAAGTGGCGAACGATCGCCGCTTTATACTCCCCGACGACATTCGGAGGCTGATCACTGAGAAGAACGCCGCGACTCGCGCCCACGACGCCTATCCGACAGTAGAGAACCGCGTCCGGCTACGCGCCCTACAAAGACAGGTCAGATCTCACATCTCTGAATTTCGCTCTCAAAGATGGGACAGCCTCCTGGAGGACCTCAAGCCATCGCACCTGGCCTTCTGGGAGCTCGTCCGCAAACAAAAGAGCAGTTACTCCTCAGCCACACCTCCACTAGACAGAGGCCCCACTCTTCCCCCTGCTTTCGAGAGCAGAGACAAAGCGGAGCTCCTCGCTAACACCCTAGAGGAACAATGCTCCCCCAACCCTTACGAATATCAGGACATAGATCCCGAACACTGGGAAAGGGTCACCCGAACAATACACACAATAAGGGAGACCCGCCCAGCAGAAATCCTAGACCCGGTCACCACCGACGAAGTCCTCTCAATAATTAAAGGACTCAAACCTAGGAAATCTCCCGGTCCTGATGGTATCAGGAATGAAGTCCTAAAGCTTCTTCCTGACAAACTCATAGCGCTTCTGGTCTGCATCCTCAATGCGGCCATATCTCATTGCCACTTTCCAGCCGTCTGGAAAAGGGCCACCGTCATAGGTATCCGGAAACCAGGCAAAAAAGCCTGCTCCCCAGAGAGCTACCGTCCGATCAGCCTATTAAACACCTTAGGCAAAATATACGAGCGGATTATTTTAAACCGCCTCCAAGTCGTCGTAGCCGACAAATATCTGTTTCCGGACCAGCAATTCGGCTTCCGGCCGAAACATTCATGCACCCACCAAGTTCTCCGCCTCACGGAACACGTAGTCTCCAACTTTACGGAGTTACGCCTTCCTAGACGCACTCTCGCTGTTTTCTTCGATGTCGCCAAAGCCTTCGACAGGGTCTGGCACGAAGGACTCATATATAAGCTCCACCAGTTCCAAGTTCCGGACAGACTTGTCCACTTAGTTATACAATACTTATCTAACCGCTCCTTCTGCTACAAAGTAGACGGAGCCCTCTCCTCACCCCATCCTATTCGCTCTGGAGTCCCCCAAGGCTCCATTCTAGCGCCCTGTCTATTTAATCTATATGTCAGCGACATCCCAATCTTCGATAATGTCCAAGTAGGCCTCTACGCCGACGACACAATCATATATAGCTCGGGAAGGCACAGAGCCAATCTCAAAAATCGAGTTCAACAAGCCATCTTCGCCTTCGGATCCTGGTGCCTCAAATGGCGCATAGGATTAAATCCAGATAAAAGCTCGGCTATCATGTTCGATCCCCACAACTTCAAGCCACTCGAAGGCTCATTACACTTATTCGGTGTCGATATCGCCTGGGTAAATAAAACCAAATACCTAGGCGTAGTACTCGACAAACATCTCACCTTCACCCACCATATCGATTACGTTATCAAAAAGGCCAACACCGCCTCGGCCCTGCTACGTAATCTCACTTCTTCGAAAAGCAAAATGTCACTCAGACATAAGCTTACAATCTATAAGACCTGCATACGCCCAATATTGACTTACAGCTGCCCAGTCTTTGCCCATGCAGCAATAACAAACCTGGAAAAACTTCAAGTCTTCCAGAATAAATTCATTCGGACAATGGTCCAAGCCTCGCCTTACGCACGCAACATAGATCTCCACAAAGATATGAATCTCCCTTCCATATACGCCTACATACGCGAACTCACCAAGAAATTCTTTGAAAAAGCCGAAGCTCATTCGAATCCCGAAATAGTAGAAGCAGTCAACTATACTGCAAATCCTCAAGCCGTTTGGTTCGCACGCCGGCCACGAAACTGCTTCACCGATCCCGTAGACGACATCACTAGGGAAAACGCGCTCCTTCCTGCCGTCTCTTCAAACCGTTCGTGTCCGCGCACACGCCCGCGTAACCGCAGGTCTCGCCGCCGAGGCCTTACGGTTAATTTCACTCCCGCACACCCGCCGCGGCCTCCCTCTGCAGACGCTCGAGCCTAGGTCCGATCCTCCGGAAAGGAGCCCTCAAGCGACTCTGCTCGCGCGATACAGTGACACTCTACAACACTGAGAATACAACATCACACTGCATACCATCCGTGCACACCCACACGCTAAGTACACGGTTCTGTAAGGGACCAAAAACCTGTGGCCCTGCCAGTTGTTTGCCTTTGTAATTTTTAATAATGGTTCCTCTGTTCACAGTCAGTTTCATACAGTTCATGGGCGTTTTAATGCGAAGACTACGTCCATCCAACACCGATAACTCAATCTCAAAACAGTACAGTACAATCCACTCCACCGACTTCCTTGCCTCTCTTAACAATTAGTATATTTAACATTTCACAAATTAGTAATTTATCTAAAGGTCTACTCCAGTAGGCCAGCTCTCATTATTTTATAATATATTTTCTCTTCCGGCAGCAGTCCATGCCAAGGGCCAGCCACAACGGCACCCTTGTGCCCGCTGCCTCGGGGCTGAGTGCCCTCAGCATTCGCCCCAAAAAGTCCTGCCAAGCTGTAAAAGCCCCTCCGGCTAACAGCGTATGTCCAGTCGAAAAAAAAAAAAAAAAAAAAAAAACTTCTATTGCTTGAATTTGTCAGACGTTTGTGATAGCTGGAACATCACCGATGGGGCCTTAAGATATATACCCTTCTGTTACCAACATTATTTTAGTGTTTATGCTGTAAATCATTGTTACTTTATGAGTTTGCTGGTTGTAATTTCGTTCCTTCAGAAATGACCACAACGTTAATATTAAACGTGCATAATTAGAATTCTTGTTATCACTGAAATGAGACTTCTTATGGGAGGGTTTGAAATTTTCGATTCGCAAGCTTTTTATGTGACACTCGTTCGGGTAAAGTCAGCTTGAGGTTACTAAAGAGGCGTGAAAGGTATAGTGACTTTATTATTTTTTTAAATAACTTGTGATTGCAAAGAATATTTATTGTTCATAAAAATAAAAATATTTTTTTCGTAAAATTCGTATTTTATTCATAAAAATATTTATTCTTCATTGAGCTTGTCTCGCTTTCTTGTAATGCTGACCGGGAGAAATTTCGTAATTGATTTTTAACTAACTGACCGATGTGCTAGTTACTTGATATTTGGGCAATAGCTCAGAAGTGGATGACAATGCATAAAAATGTAATAAAAAATGTATTTATTTTCTCGATAAAAAAATTATAATCGATTATAACTTACTTCTCGGTCAGATATATATTTGAAATAAACTCCAATCTAATTTACAGTTCGTTACAAAAACATTGCACATATTTTTTTTTACTTACAATGAGTACGTAAGAGGAAGTTTGAAAGTGGCACTGGTAGTAGAAAAGTTGAAAGGGAATCCTTTGTCTTGGTTTAGGCATGTCATGAGAAAAGAGGAAACGAATGTGGTGAGAAAAGTGATCGATATGAATGTTAAAGGACGGAACGGAAGAGGAAGACCAAAGAAAAGATGGATAGAGTGTGTGGAAATGAGATGAATAAAAGAGGACTAAATGAAGAGATGACAGCTGACAGAGATGTATGGAAGAGCAAAATGCATTGCGCCGATCCCAAATAACTTGATAACAGGACAAGGTGATAATTCTGATACATATTTTTTGGTTTATTATTGTTTAGTCACACGTGAACTCTAACCGCAAGATATCAACAAACATAATCATAGCGGTGATAATAATGAAATGTTATCTCTACTAAAATGAAACTATACCAAAAATATAATACAAGAGAGGCCATTATAACTTCCTACTTACAGGGGGGTAAACTTCATTGTCGCATTGTCCGCTGGCGCCTCTCTCTCGGCGTTCATTTGTACAAGTTATGTATTATTCCGTTTTGTTTCAGGAATTATCCCAGTTGGGAGAGTTTCACGACAAATTTACTGGTTTCACGGTACGTTCGTAACGTGTTTATGAATTCGTAGGTGTAGAGTACTATATTCTAATGACAAAAGGAAGCAAAGTGCTATTTTGTCTCTTTATATAACTAAACTGTCAACTAATTATTAAGAAATGTTTAAATAAGTGTAATAAATAAACTCGAAACTATGTAGCTCAGTGATAGCGATACAGAGGTGAGTTCCAGTCCTTGCAATGAGCTTTCGATGAAGGAAAACATCGTAATGAAACCATAGCATGGCACTCTCAATTTGCAGATCTGCCGCTAAATGCCTATTAGTATGTTCGGGCAGTTGTACTTGAGATCCAGTTCCTCCATTGGGCTTAGCGTGTCCACCATCTTCGGCCACATCGTCACTTAACGTTAGGAGAGATTGTGACCACAACGCTAAACCTATAAAGTATTTTAGCATAGATTAAAACACATTTGTTTTTCTCGTACGAACCATTTTAAAATGAATCTAAAATTCGAAGGCTTTATAAAGATATTTTTTTAATAAATATAAAAATATGACGATAGTGAGAACAGTGAATTAACAATGTTTCTATTGGTAAAGTTATGCCAATACTCTCTCAATATCTCTTTAATTATATGACGTTACGAAAATATTAGGTATCTTTTTAAAATAAAAGCAATAATCATTTCAAACGTCTCTGATACTTGTTACGAGTAAAAACTCATACCATGGAAATAATATAAAAAAGTGTGTCGAACAAAACCTTTACAGGGTACATTTCTTCCGCGACACAATTCCACGAATGTTCCCTTGGATGGAGCGAAACTGCTTCAGGCGACCGATGCGATAAAAAACTTAAATTGAACACGCCCAACCCTCGACTCATAACATCATTGTACAATAGTATATAATCTGTGTAACAATTTTATAAACAAGTTGACGAATATCTGTGTGTTTATTTTCATCATGCTACTTGCAGCTATGGTGTAGGTAGAGTTTTCTAAACACCGACAGTATTTATTACTACCGAGTTTGCTCACTATTTCTACAATCGTTAGCGTAAAATGCAAAGAAATAATGTATATTCTAAACACTAAATTGACATAATTAAAATATCGTAAGTGACAATTGTACTTTTTACAGTAGAAAGTTTTTTCATTTCTAATTAAAAAGTATTAGTGGTCACGCAGTGGTCGAAATTCGACCATAATTAATCTAAATTATAAGTCTGAACATTATTAAGATTTTGTTGTCAAAAACTCTTATTAATATATAAGGTTATGTTTGACATTCAATAAAGGCAAACAATATTAATCTATAATCTATTCCCAATTCGACCACAGACTTTAACAATAAACAAAAGAGTATATATTCGTGAGTGTATCAAATACATGGTAGTGGTTGTAATGTTATTTCTAATAATTTAATGTATGCATAACTTAACTAAAAAAAATAGATTTCTGCACTCTTTCTCTATTTAAACCATAAGTACACGAAATTTCATACTCCATCGTCCGTGCAATATTCATGAAAAGTGTATAAAGTGTTTGCTTCATTTATTAATATTAAAAAGTATTTAAGATATAAAAAGATAACTTGTTATTCATAATTAATCAGTGATGTATAGAAAATTACTATTAACATATTGTTTCCAATTTACAAGATTATTTAATGATTTCTTATGCATATGCGAATATTACTCATCGACATAAAACTAATTTAAACGGATTTTGTCGCGGTTTTTTTTTATTTTTGATCCCGACGATACGAAAGCTTTTCAGCCTTCACGGTTTTCTATAATTTCCGGAAAGAGTGAACGTAGACAGGAAGGTTAGAAGAGCGTACGAAAATATTTACCGAGTCAACTGTTCATATACTAAAATATTTTCAGCAGTTATTTAACTAGAAGCATTCAGCTCTCTAAAATCCAAAATATAATAATGTTAAATACTGTACTCAAGCACAATATTAACCTCTTTGGTTCAATGCATTCTTCTTCATCTTCTTTATTCTTGGCAAGTTATTTTGACTATTACTGCTATTTTCAAGTAATAAGATTTGGGTATTTCGGCCAAACGGTACTATCTTCAACAAATGGTGACTCTCTTGTTAACGCTCTCTCTCATTTGTGGCAACTAATATATCACGTTCCGAATGATTATTCACAATTCACTTCACCTATGCTCTTCAGCTACACGAAATTCCTAAAAATGTCGCCATAATTTACACAAAACAGGGCTAAACACCTAAGTATATGAATAAAAATAAAAATCATTACATGACAGATCAAGATCCCGTCAAAAACTCCATTGTCATATTTATAGTACCGCGAAAGCGCTCCATCAATCCTGGTGGAAGACACAGAGACCGTAAGCTTTTAGTAATAAGATTCTGACATAGCCCATATTTTTCCTGCCCTGCGGTAGGTGGGTATTTTATATAAGCTCTTCCTACAAAAAAAAAGACCACTAACAAAAAGAGACTAACAAACTAAAAAAAAATTGTCGATTTTGGTCACTACACCAACATTAAAGTACATTGATCAAAAAAAAAAACCAGTTAATAAAATTAGTCAAGTTACATTTTTATTGATATTCCGGCCGCGCCGTTATTTAATTATTTTTGTGCCCGTTTTTGTTACTTGTTTCGATACAGCTTTACTCTTATTGATGGTTGAAGTTATTTACGAAATAATAATAAAGAGAACAAAGCCTTACAGCAAATGAACAAACGGCACTGTAGGGCGGTGTTACTTCAGCCGTGAATCGCTGGGGACTAGGCGATGTACCGTTGAAAGGTAATTAGCAATTCTAATGTTATTCATATGTCGTGACCTGAACAGTCGTACAACTAACGCCGAATCATTATATGAATACAGACAGTAAGGCAAGTTGTATACTACCCATTATTTCACAACGGCTTTATTACTGCAACGCCGTATTTCAATCACGCGCCTTTTGTCAAAACTAATTATTTAATAATCATTTTAAAGCTTACGTCTTCCACTATTAATGAAAAGTAGGTGACTGACTAGTTTCAACATTCATATCTCTCTTTTTAATACATATTTGATTATGATTTCTTATGTTTACGCGAATATTATTCATCGAAATAAAACTAATTTAAACGGATTTTATCGCGGTTATTTATTAAATTTGATCCCGACGTTTCGAAAGCTTTGATTGTTTAAATGTTAAGCATAATTAACACAATCTCATCCTATAAAATTACGTTGTGGCCCAAGATGGTGAACACATTAAGCCTAATGAAGGAACTGGCTGTATTAAAACTTCCGGAACATACAGGTATTTGGGGGCAGATTTTCAACTTAGGCGTTACAACGTAGGCTTCATCGCAATGTTTTCCTTCACCGAATCAAACACACTACAGGGATTTACAGGGATCCATTTACACGGCACGGCACGGCATGTGGTTACTTCTTTAAAACGTACTTTAATTAGTAAGCCATCAATTTGTTCGACGCACTACTGTTAACAAACTATTTAACTAACATGAGATTTTTTTATAGCTAAGGTTTGAGCATTACGGCCATAATATCACCTGATCTTAAGTGACGATACGGCCTAAGTTAGTAGACACGTTAAACCTGTGGAGGAACTGGCTCTCACGTGCAGCTACCGGAACACACCTATTGATATTTGACGGTGGATTTTCAACTTGAGGGTGGTAGCTAGCCAGTCGGGTATCAGGAAAAATCCTACCACCATGCTACGGTTTCCTCACGATGTTTCTTCACCGAAAGCTCAAGCTCATTGTAGGTGGTTGGATTCGAACTCACGTCCCTTGACGTAAAGTCGTACACACTTTCACTAAGCTATGACACTGAGCTATCATCGCTTCAAAATGTTAGATTATTTAGGTTTAATTAGTTAGCCATTATTTAATTTTAAATTTAATCAAAGCGAAGTCATAGTTAATTTTATTTAAATAAAAACTAGACATACTGTTCTTCTGTATATTGGGATAATTGAGAATTAGACCGTGAATACAATTTATTGAGGCCAGATACTCCACATCACATGAACGGGACGTCACTTACTGTTACGTGTTCCACCGAGTCGCGTAATTAATAATTATTTTACTGATTTAAGTAAGTTAATCCCGGGCGTTCTTTCATTAACGCGGTGTTTAAACCCTATCCTGTATGAAAATCTTCGTAGCAACGCGTAATCACATATCCCGGGTATATGAGGTATATATCCACTTAAACCCACCACGACGATAAGTCAAACTCCCATGTTGCCAAATACCAGAGACAACATTCAAACCATCAGCAGCTTTCCAATGAACGCTCACCTGTAAATTCGATAAATATAATTACAAAAGGAGAAAATTTTTGTAACGGCCCCATCGTTTCTGACTTCCATTTCCAAAAACTATTTTCATTTCTCGTCAATCCTGGTCAATAGTTATTAATAAAAAAATCAGCCAAGTTGTCTTTTACCCAAAAACGTTAGCGCAAAGACAAAATAATAAATATATGTCATTAGAATCTAAACAGTAAATCTTTTACATAAAATCCTTACTAATATTATAAACGCGAAAGTGGGTTTGTGTGTTCGTTACGCTTTCACGCCTAAATCGCTGAATATATTACGATGAATTTTGGTATAAAGATAGTTGGCACCCTGGAGACTGTGATAGGCTACTTTTTCTGCTGAAATACTAATGAGCAAGTTCAAGGACTGTAATATTTAAACTTTATTCTTCAGACATATTCTTGAAAATTTAATAGATGTTCGCAAAAACTGGGATAATTTGAACTTCATAGGCAAAATTTATAAATATAACAGAGTAATCCCGTTTTTAGTACCAAGACATGTCTCGAGACTCACTAATGCAAAAGTTTCAGTTATACAATAATTTAAGTTCGTATACCGGAAATAGTTTTGCAAATATGTACGTAAAGTATATGAGCTTGCCAATTTTCAGTATCTGCTCTTATCCGTCATATATATTATTTACCTTCTTTTTTTTTCTTCATTTACCACCGAAAAAGCATTAGCTAATGTGTATGTTTTATTTTAATAAAAACTACAATCCTTACTAATATTATTATAAATGAAAAAGTGAACTTGTTTGTTTGTTACGCTTTCACGAATTACCCGCTGAATCGATTATGATGAATTTTGGTATAGAGATAGGTGGGAACCTGGAAACGGTGATAGACTAGTTTTGGTTTAGAAAAACTCATTAGAAATGAGATAACTTTGTATTAAACCTTTTACTGCATCATCCGATTTGTTTGACAAAATCAATAATAGTAACACAAGTGAAGACACAAGTAAAAGCTAGTACAATTTATACGTTTTTGACTAATTATATAACAGAATATTCATTTCCATAAATGCACAATTCTAACGTTACAAAGCATGGAGCCAAGTCGGTTGTTATTTCTTAATTAAGAGGTTAGGTTCCGAGGTTAAGACGGTAACTCTCTTGTTTCTAACTGTCCAGTGAGTTTTTGTGGCATGTAATATATCTTGTTCCGAGTCATTCTTCCTAACACACTTCACTATAGCTCGTAGTCAAGTTACATAACGTAAAACATCAGTAATATTACATAGTATAGAGTCATAGTATAGCCATAGTCTATGAATATGAATTAAAATAAAAATCATAACGTGACAGATCAAGATTCTTTCAAAACCTAAAATTATTTAAAAAAAAGAGTGGAAGGATATAATAGAAAATTAAGAAGAATAGAAATAATAGAAAATTTGAGGCGATGATAGCTCAGTGGTAGTGTGTACGACTTCGCGTCAAGGGACGTGATTTCGAATCCAAGCACCTACAATGAGCTTGAGCTTTCGGTGAAGGTAAACATCGTGACGAAACCATAGCATGGTGGTAGGGCGTTTTCTAATGCTCGCCTGGGTAGCTACCACCCTCAAGTTGTAAACCTGCCGCCAAATACCAATAGGTGTGTTCCGGCAGCTGCACTTTAGAGCCAGTTCCTCCACAGGTTTAGCGTGTCTACTAACTTGGGCCGTATCGTCACTTAAGATCAGGTGAGGTTATGGCCATAACGCAAAAAACTTAAGTATAAAAAAAGAAGAAATTTATTATTAGATAAACAAACAATTAACAACACAACATGATTTTTTGATATCGACACCGTATTGCTCTTTTTTCACTAACGTGGTGTCGAAATCCCAGTCTTATTGACTTGTGCATCGTAGACATCAAACACATTACCCCGGGCTCAGGTCAAAAGCATGAGGGGCACTCATCATGTGTTATCATCCAACACTATTAAAACACTCCCTTTTGCCAGAGACCATCTCCCTCTCTCTTCTTTCTCACTCAATTTTTCGGCCATTTCTTCAACTGGTAAGGCAACCGTGAAATCATTAGCTACCACCAGCTGAGGTAGACATCGTATTTCTTTTACAAAAACGAACAGTATGATGAGATCTTGCGAATCGTTAAAGATAAGTTTTCAGAATTTAGTATTTTAACTTTCCCCTCCCAATATATTCCTGATAATTTAATTAATGTATGTCCGCAAAAACTTACAAAAGATAGATTTCGTTAAAGACCGCCATAATTTGAATACTAGAAATCGCGACAAACTGTTCACTTTTAGACTGAGTAAGACAAGTAACAGCATTTTTGGTAATAGTGTCAAGTTTTATAATAAAGTCCCTAAGCACATTACTGAATCGCCGGACAGTAGGTTCAAGAACCATGTCAAACGGGTTTCGATGTCAAAAGGCTGTTATAGGGTAAATCAATATGTGAGCGATCGTAAAGTCTGCAATTGACACCCCTCTCTGTACATCCGCTAATAACTACTGTAACACATTAAACTGTTATATAAAAATATTAGAATAAGACTTAAAAAAAAGATGCAAATCGAGATTCTTACCGTTTTTTCTCGATAACTGCATTACTTTCGGAACCGGTAGTAGTTTTGACGTTCATAAGCGCCTTCTTAGGGCCTAAATTGAATAAAAATTTTTGATTTGATTTGACATAACAATGTCGACTCATGAGGGATCGCTCATCTCTCGATTCCTATGTAATTATCGTTTTTAGATTATATATACTGTTATCACCACTAAACGCATTGTGGTCAATATAGCGCGCTACAAAGAAAAGGTTAATCGAACAACCTTGTTTCTCGGTTTTATGTTAGGACCGTTTCCAATTTTAACGATAGAAAAGCATTAAGGAGGGATATGATTTTGTTTTCTTCGCGTAACATAACATCAAATCTTACTGTTTGTTTAACGTTTTCAAGTAAACGATGAATATGTATCAGAAGATGAAAGACTTCTCATTCATTTTCCAGCTTTATAAATATACCTTACATAAGGCTTGTTGATCTTAGAAATTTTCCGTCGCTATTATCTAAGCAGCGTTCAATATATTACATCAAAGGGGCCAAGTTACAGAAAATAAATAACGTTTCTAATTTAAATATGTATACTTCGAACAATTTTTGGAAAGTAGACAATTAACTAAATAACTGAAACGTCGTGAAATTATCTTTTCACTTCTATATCACAGGTTACATTTCACGTCTAGATATATTCACACGTCATGATCAATGTTAACGCTGTACCTTATCTGACTGAGGGGAATTGTAATTAAATCAAAACCATACCATGTAGAAATTAAAATTCATTTTCAAACCGATTCTCATTTCTATCTAATAGCATTATATCAGCTAACGGAAAAATTCTGTGAATAATATACTATCTGACCTGGCAGACATTGTGCTGCTTTTTCGAGTAGTCAATCACATCAAACTCAAGCGACATATGTCGCATTATGATCACTTATCGAGATAAGAAGTATCCTATCTCTCAAGTTGGATCAAACTGCACACAATCTGCAAAATTTTATTGAAATCGGTTCAGTAGTTTTGAAGCAGATAGCTCAATGTTTGTATGTACGACTTCGCGTCAAAGGACGTGGGTTCTAATCCAAGCACCTACATTGAGCTTGAGCTTTCGGTGAAGGTAAACATCGTGAGGAAACCATAGCATGGTGGTAGGGCTTTTTCTAATGCCCGCCTGGGTAGCTACCACCCTCAAGTTGTATACCTGCCGCCAAGTACCATAGGTGTGTTCCGGCAGTGGCATTTGAAAGCCAGCCCCTCCACAGGTTTAGCGTGTCTACCAACTTGGGCCGTATCGTCACTTAAGATCAGGTGAGATTATAGCCATAACGCTAAACCTTAACTATAAAAAAAAGAGTTCGTCGCGGATAAACAACGTGACACGAAATTTTTATATATAAAGATCACACGTGATACATTTTCACCAGCTATATAACGAGTGATACGTTATATATTTCATGTTATATTATCAGGATTATATATATTGTTATAAGTTCCGTACCTTTCGAGACGCTTTTCTTTACCACAGAGCATGCGACAAGCATAATAAATATTATACTATATTATATGAAAAAATTAGTGCGCAATCCACATACACGCTTTTGACGCGGTTCAGCGCAATTTTAAACTTTCAACAAATTGAAAATCACCGGAGAATTCGCGCACCGCGGAACTCCCTGATAGCAGTTCCCAGTTTATTATTTTATTTCCATTTTTATTTACCAGTTCGAGATTTGCAACGATTTGTGGACTGTTCGGGAATTTTTAAATTTAATATTTTCAACGTAAACTCCGTTTACTAGTTTTAAAACTAAATTTTTCAACTTCAATATTAAGAATAGCTTGTAAATCGACGAACTCTGTTAAACTTGTACTCTATTGGTCTCGCCTTTTTTAGATTGAACTTCCGTTACAATACAGTTACTATATCATGATTCTACAAAATATACTCACACCTTAGCTTAAATTTCCAATAAAATGGTTACTTTACCCAAATAACTTTTACTTATACATTTCCCATTTAAAAGCCCAGAGCTGTCATAACCACGCGCCGAGAACTATTTGTTCCAAATCAGTCCGCAGCTAAAACCCTTCGACACTACATTTTAATAAACCTAACCAAAGTCAACAGAGAATCCATTCCAAAAATCCCGACTCGGCCCTAAAATGTTAACGATAGTGCTTAAAAACATTTCGAACTAGTTCTCGATTCGTCGTGAGTTCGAATTCACCACAATGAGCTTGAGCTTTCGGTGAAAGAAAACATCATGATGAAACCTTAGCATGATGGAAGAGCTTTTTCTAATGCCAGCCTGGCTAGCTGCCACCCTCTCAATTGTAAATTTGCTGCCAAATACCTACAGATATGTTCCAACAGTTACACTTGATAACCACCAATCCCCCTCCACTAGAATTAGTGTATCCACCATCTTGGGCTATAGTGTCACTTAATATCAGATAAGATTGTAACCATAACGTGAAAACCATAACTATAAAAAACTTATATATAGAATCAGAACACTGCTGCATTTTACTTAAATAGATATCGCACGTGTCCGCGCACACGTCCGCGTAACCGCCGCCCTCGCCAGCGAGGGCGAGTAGTTAATTTCGCTCCCGCACACCCGCCGCGGCCTCCCTCCGCAGGCGCTTGAGCCTAGGATCGATCCTCCGGATAAGAGCCCTCTAGTGATTCTACTTGCGCGATACAGTTACACTATACATCGCTGAGAGTACATCATCACACCGCGTACCATTCGTGCATTAACTTCACGCTTCTGTAAGGGATTACCCTTGCGTGGCTTGCCCGATGTCATTGTTAGGACCTCTTATAAGTTGGGACCTGTTGGTTTCGCGAATCTTTGTTCGTTTTCCGGCAGTAATCCAAGCCGAGGTTCAGCCATTCTGGCAACCTTGCGCCTGCTGCCTCGGGGCTGAGTGCCCTCAGCATCCGCGCCAAAAACTTCGGTGAAATTGTCAAAGCCCTTACGGTTAACAGCGTATGTCAGGTCAAAAAAAAAGTCATAAATTATGGTCAATAATAACTTCTCAACAAAAAACACAGAACTAGTTCAATTGTTATCAGTAAATGGCGTTTGAGCTTATCGGTGTCTTACATATCTCTCGCCATTCACCTTTATTTACAAGTATACAGTTATCGCCATTTCTGAAGACATATCTCATAATGAGTTTTTATGTTTACGCGAATATTAGAAATTAAATTAATTTAAACGGATTTTATCGCGCTTATTTATTAATGTTGATTCTGACGTTAGCATACCCTGGCATGTTATATATTTTTTATATGTATAGACTGAACGCTGTGTGATATAGGTGACATTTTGAATAGTACACCTCGGTTAACGTGCATAAATACTATGAACTGGATGTTAAAGTATGAACCTAGAATACTAAGATATTATAAAAAATGCCTGGAAAATTCTAGCAAAGTTGTCATCTTTCTATTAGAATACGAAAAGATCAAAAAACATTCTACGCAATTAATAATGACAGTTATTAACCTTTATTTTTGTTGCCAGGCTTATAAAAAAAAAAACGATATATATTTGTTTCTTTCCTACATTAATGTATACCGTTCCATTGTATGTTTAGTTCAAACGTGTCCCATCCCTAGTAGTTTGTATAAGCATGGAGGTTAGTGCGTAAATATTTACTATCCGATATCCGCCGATGGATTTAACTACTTTACGACGGTACCCGGCGCTGCTTCACATCCTTTTGTGTGATAATAAATTTATTTACATGTTATTATCCCTTGAAATTGTTGATACCACTCTCAGCGATGTCAGTACTGCATTAGGTACGTTCTATTTCGTATCGGTTTTATCTTTGGACATCTTTTTAAAGGCTTATCTGGGTATAAGTGAGAATTATGAGAAATCTTTTCTGTGTATTCTTATTTCTATTTATTTAAATGTGGTTTATATCACATACTATTGTAAAATATGAGACAGTTTTTTTTTTATTAGTAGTGGCTCTATACTAGCAAACTATCCCGGCGTGGCACGGGTATTAGTTTAATTTTAGAAGATATAGCATTATTATGAAAGACTAAACAGACCTTTTCACGAGAAATATGGACATTCGCATAATTTTTTTTCTCTTTGTTGTGTTAAGAAGTTTTGAAAGCACAGTTATATCAGTCCCTATATAAGTTATTAATATAATAAGTTATTAATAAAAAGTTAACATGAACTTTTTTGGACAACCTACATCTCAGTCCGCCCCGTGACCACGAAGGCTGAAAAGCTTTCGAAACGTCGGGATCAAAATAAATAAATAACGTGATAAAATCCGTTTAAATTAGTTTTATTTCAATGAATAATATTCGAGTAAACATAAGAAATCATTATTAATATCTACTGAGATTAAAGTTTTTCGAACATTCTCTTTTGCACCATCATTCTTCATTTCATAGTTTCGACTCACGTAGTATGTTAGCACCGATGGTCAATGGACTGTATACATAGAAATTACGTTTTTCTTTTGGGTTTAATTGCGTTTGGGACGGAAAGTGCTGCACCGAAAAGGCAACCACGGACCTGAATTCTGTCCTGTGGGTGAATGCAGGTCTTACACAGGGTGCCTTCAACGGTCACCACACAAGTTTAATAGATTCTTGTCACATTAAGCTTATTTTTATAAATACTTAAAGTTTAGCGTTATGACCATAACCACACCTGATCTTAAGTGACGGTACGGCCCACGTTGGTAGACACGCTAAACCTGTAGAGGAACTGGCTATCAAGTGCAATTGCCGGACCACACCTATTGGTAATTGACGGCAGATTTTCGACTTGAGGGTGGTTGCTATCGAGACGAGGTTTAGATAAAGCCCTACCACCATGCTATGGTACCCTCACGATGTTTTCCTTCACCGCAAACTCAACGTCAGCGTAGGTAGTCGGATTCCAACTCACGTCCCTTGGCGCGAACTCGTACACACTACCACTGAGCTATCATCGCTTATACGCGGTGATTAGTTTACGGCCATAATCTCACCTGATCTTAAGTGACGATACGTCTCAATTCGGTAGACACGCTAAACCTGTAGAGGAACTGGCTATCAAGTGCAATTGCCGGACCACACCTATTGGTATTTGGCGGCAGATCTTCAACTTGAAGGTGGTAGCTAACCAGGAGGGCATCAGAAAGAGCCCTACGATGTACTATATATCTATATATTTATTTATTTACTCATTAAAAATCGATCATATTTACACTTCAAAAATAATGTGATGTCGTTAAGAATCTGGTAGACCTCGAAAGTCCTACACTCAGAACTCTCATGCCCAATAGAACAGCGCGAGGTAAATGTAAAGAATTCTGTTCGTCGTGTGGGATTCGAGTGATTTATACGAGCCGATGCAGCTGAGACCATGTGTTTCTCGCGCTATGGGATTACTACAACGGTGACAACGTTTTCGAAAATTATTAGATCAATAAATTCGGTGAAAAAGTTATCAGTCATCAGCAAGTTATCAGTCGGCAAATTATCATTGGATTCACCGTGCGGGTGTCGCAGAAAGAGAAACTCCAAACGGTTCTCGAGACTTGTATCATCTTGTCACTTAAGAAACGTTTCGGAGCGGAGATAGTTCAGTGGTAGTGTGCACGACTTCGCCAAGGTATGTGAGTTCGTATCCAATCACCTATAAGCTTGAGCTTTCGGTGAACGTAAACATCGTGAGAAGACTATAGCATGTTAGCATGTTTGTACGGCTTATTCTAATGTCCGCCTGGCTAGTAACTCATATTGAAAATACCAATAGGTGTGTTCCGACAGCTGCATCTGAGAGCCAGTTCTTCCACAAGTTTAGCGTGTCTACCAACTCGGGCCGTATCGTCATTTAAAAAAATTGAAATATGGCCATGACGCTAAACGTTAACTATAAAAAAGGGTCGTGACGGGAAAATCTTACATTTTGATTTGTCTAGCGCCATCCCTACCGTGCAATAAGGTACTTCGTTCGAAGATTTTAATTATCCGAAAAAGGGATTTTTGAAAAAATCTAAAGACAATAAGTTAGGATACAAATTTTTTAGCAATCTATGGATTTACCATGTGGGTGCCAGGTATATCGTGTGACAGAGAGGGAAACTCCGACCAGTTCCAGAGACTTGTGTCTTATCTAAAGAAAGAGTCTTGTCGGGAAAAATCTTAAATTCTGATTTTTCTAGCCTCCATCCGTACTACGCGGTAAGGGACTACGTTCCAAGATACTATATTTTTAATTATCCGATAACAGAACACTATTATGGCAAACTTTTAACTTGATTATATCCAGAGGTACTGTGAACCGTGGCCACCGTAACTCGGCGGCGGTAACGTTAAAATATAAAGTGACACAAATTGCTTCGTCTATTTAATAATGTAACATCACGTCGGGTTTCTGTTACGGATTACTTACGGTTTATGACACGTGAGCCGTTTGAATGCGGCACGAGTAATTACGTTACGGTAATTATGAATTTCCATGGTAATTCTGTAGCGTAGAGGCGCGTTGGAGCCGCGCGCCATACCTTCACACACCCTTTAAACTTTTAGGCATTTTGCTAAGATGTTATGCTAGGAACTAAAAGGTACTTTCCTATATATACCCCAGAAACAGTATTTTTTTGTGAAATGATTCCTGTAACCTGTCACCTATACAAAAGTATTTAATATAAAAAATCTGTAACAGTAATAAATATGTACATAATTTTGTATTTTTGAAAATTGTAATTGAAGTGTACTTTAAGATCGTATATCCTTTTACTTCTGTCTGTCATTTAAAACTGATAGATTTATATGTCGGAAATAGAATAAAAAGGTGGAAATTAATCAGCTAATCGACTCTAAATATTCCTTATTTTATCTCAATCTATTTTGTGATCTTTTTAAATGCTATAAGCAGTTCATTTTCAGTTTTGCATGGTGGTAGGGCTTTTTCAAATGCCCGCCTGGCTAGCTACGACCCTCAAGTGTGAGATTATGGCCATAACGCTAAACCTTTAAGTATATAAAAAAAAAAGTTGTACATTTCAATATCGAAATAAAAAAGAGAGTCACCATTCTGTAAGCATACATTATCAAAAGCTATACAATCGAATACCGTAATAAAACGCACGGAATTCTCATGGATTATCTCATGATAATTTAATAACCAGCAAAGCTGTGAATTCTCGTGTATTCATATAGTTTATTTATCCCATACCAAGCAAAATACGTTTAACATCGAATTAAAATGCAAAAAGATTCGATATAATCGTAGGAATTTTCATATAAAACTTTTAACTCGAACACGCATCTTAAGCACTACATTTATAAAGTTTATTTTACAGTGACACAATAAATAATACCCAGCTGGAGCACAGAAGAAATAGATGCAGAATGCAAACTCCATACTGACTCCACGGGTCATTGAAGGTATGGTAGGAATATAATATAAGAAGTCCTTGGTCTCTGGTAACGAAAAGTTTCGAAATCCATAAGTGCACGCCTCATAATGTAATTATAAATTAATGATATACATTTAAGCCTTCATATTAAATTGGAAGTAATCCGATGTCATTCTACAGTTATTAAAAAATAATTGGTCGCGATACATTACATTTTTTTGGGCGTAAACATCTGAACGTCCACGAAAGATCATTTTCAATAAGATTTTTATGATATAATGGAATAAATTAATTTATAAATTATGTACTTTGATAGTGAGAGTATTTCTTGGGATAACGAAACATTTGAATTGCAGTAAAAACGCAAAAGATTTTAAAAATTGATCAAGGTAGTCTAGAAAATTGCCCGACTTTGAAATGCTAAGAGCAATGCACAACTTCAAACATTTCGCGTTATGAGGCGTACAATAATTTTATAAAGTACAATATTTATATTGAAAGTGCAATATTTTTGCAGCTCTGGTACAGCCCTGGAACATAAATATTTATCACGGTTCTACCAACACTGCTTGAAGTTGTCATTTTCAAAGGTATCACTTCTATCCTGTGTAAATTGCACATATTTTGGAATAAAGTTATTTACCGCAAGGTATGAATGGAGGCTAGACAAATAAAAATGTACGATCCTTCCGTCCCGGCCCTTCCGGTTAGTTCTATATTGCATTATATTTCTATAGTGTAGACGGTTATCCATAGCGCGTACGCTATTGGCTGTGCGCGGTCATAGGTGCGCGCTTATTGGTTCAAGACAGCCAGTAAGTTTTCAACGGCTATAAATGTCATAGGTGTCAGCTGTTTTGTAGCGCGTATTATATGTTTTACAATGCATTAGATGAATTAAATGACGCACTATAAAATGGTTTTTATTTATTTTTATTTGGTCCCCAAACCCAACAACACATAGATATAAGAACAAACGCCTAATAAAGAATAAAATATAAAAATATGCGAGACTTAAAAAAGTGAACACAGATTAAGTTAACTTAAGATAAGCTTTAGTTTATTTTAAAAACTACAAAAAATATATCCTTCTTTTAATTAGTTATTGCTGCGTTTCATTTAATTATTCTTAGACGCTAGAAATTAATTTATTCGTATTTGTTAATCAATAATATAATATGTTAATCAAGAATAAAACACTACGTAAGGAAATTCGCATGTCTTTGTGATAAACATTTTCTATTGAAGTTTCCAATTTAACATTTCCATACAATGATTTCAATGCCAGCCCTGTGTTAATTCTCGTTCGACCGAAGTCGGCCTTCTGTGCGTCACTATGTTGCGACTGAAGCGGTCACGATTGCAGCCGTGTTACAAAATGGCAGACAATAACGCATCGATTGTCAATTACTAGTTAAACGAACGTGCGGCTCATTAACCAACATTGATGGTTTGCAATCGCTCTCCACTTGTACGATTCAATCATTTCATGTCATCGTTTTCATATTATCCCGTTTAGTAACTACTTTGTGGATATTAAATTTTATTACTCACATAATAGAGAGTGTATTTATTTGTCCTGTACATTCAATATTATAGTGAGCTGCTTTCGATGATTTATCTTCCGCTCTCCCTTCGCCGTATTATACTCAGTATTGAGGTCATCAGTTGACTGGGGGAAATTAGCGTATTCGGTGACAATTTATTTGACATAACAGAATGAAAATTATCTACGTATAACGTTATTTAATTTGTTTTTCGATAGAGTAAATGTTAGGCAGAAGATTCCAGTTTCGAATCCTGGCAGAGTTGCCATATGGTGCGTCCCCAGGGCGGGATGAGTAAGCAACACGAGTGTTCTCATCGAAGTGCGGTTTATTACTATTCTAATATAAAACAATACAGTACGTCGTGTATAGTCGTGTATAGGTTGTACATCTATGCGACACCACAATTCGACCACCATACACCACCGTCATGCCGACATACAACACCGCCATGCCAACATACACCACCGCCACGCCAACATACAACACCGCCATGCCAACATACAACACCGCCATGCCAACATACAACAGTAACTACACATCCTGTAGGGGCACGTTTAAGTGACATACGTTTTGGTATCACTCAAAGTATATCCACACGTAAAAAGGGTTTCTCAGTAAGAGCTTTTACCCACGCTATGTAATTTAGTTCCTATTTTTTGGTTACTGAACGAGACTGAGCTGAAACGCTCCCCTATGTAACGCTCGTTTGGGCAAAGTACGTCCAAGTAGACTAAGAGAGTGAAACAGATATAGTGAACGCGTCATTGCTATACTCGCTTTGTGTGCGTTACATGCGAGAGAATGACGCATAACTCGCTTTCAATAACTACACGGTATTGCGTTACCAATACGTTTTATTTTCATTTATTTTTTATAGTTCAGGTTTAGTGTTATGGCTATAATCTCAGCTGATCTTAAGTGACGATACGGCCCAAGTTGGCCCAAGTTGGTAGACACGTTAAACCTGTGAAGAAACTAGCTCTCACGTGTAGCTGCCGGAACATACCTATTGGTATTTAACCACTTAACCATTTGACCATTTACTTAGATTTACTTATTCATTGATAGATTACTAGTTGACCCGGCAAACTTCGTACCGCCTAACAGTCAATGAATTTCGTATTAACTTAACTAAACCTAGCTAACTAAGCCTGACTAACTAAAGTTAAACTCAATTTACCTTTTTATTAAGACGAATCCAGCGAGTCTGGGATCATTAAAATCGATTTAGCCGTTTTTGAATACAAACGGTGTAAATAACCCGAATTTGTTTTACGCATATAGATAGTGTATTTAGATGATGAATGTGAAAGGGCTCCATCAATCTTGGTGGAAGGAGCAGAGGGCGTAGATTTTTAGTCTGTAAGAATCTGACATAACCCATACTTTTGCTGACCGGCGGATGGTGGGTACCTTATGTAAGACCTACCTACAAAAAAAAACCATAGACTGACGAACTAAATAAAAAAAAAAGTCGATTTTGGTCACTACACCAATATTAAAGTACAATGATTATAATTTAAAAAAAACATCCAATTAAAAAATTCGGTTAAGTTACATTTTTATTGATATTCCGGCTGTGCCGTTATTTAATTATTTTTGTGCCCGTTTTTGTTACTTGTTTCAATACGGCTTTACTCTTATTGATGGTTGAAGTTATTCACAAAATAATAATAAAGAGAATAAAGCCTTACAACAACCAGGCACATTATGTAAGATCTTGCTATGAAAAAAGAGGGTAGATATAAATTTTCTACATCATATTTTTTTAGTTATTCTGCTATTCTAGGCAATATCTGTGATCGTTACAATCGTTGATTTATAAATGGTGTAAATAACACGACTTTGTTTTATGTAAATAGACGTAAAGATATTATGTGTCTAATTTATTTAATGTTTATCGAAGTCCAGTTGGAAACAAACTGACAGCCGAAGAAAGTTCAATATTAGAATTATTTAACTCAGAATCTAATTATTTCACCTGTTATCAGCGATAATAAATCACGTCCGAACTGCTACATAACGAATCTACGATATCATTTATTACATCTGTCAAAGTCCTGTGAAATTATAACAGGTTCTTTTCAACGTTGAAACAATGACTTTGTTGTTTTTATTTCGATTTGTTCTAGAAGGTGTTTTCAGTTTTTAATGTTAAATACACCATTTATCTTTTCGTGAATAAATAAAATACACAAATAAATAAAAAATATAACAGCCTAACGGTGGAACGCAATGAGCTGCTTCTACATTATTTTCACTGTTTTTGGTATTTAAATTACACCGATTGTTATGTATTTCAAAATAAATCTTTATTTAATTAATAGGTCTAGCGTTATGGCCACACTCTCACCTGATGTTAAGTGACGACGTCGCCCAAAATAGTAGACACGCTAAGCCTAGCGGAAGGACTGTACTTCAAGTTCATCCGCCGGAACACACCTATAGGTATTTAGCAGCATAATATTTAAGTAAATAATAAGGAAATAATGTATCACTTATAATCTCACTTTAATATTCCACAAAAATCTTACTGTATTGCCCGAAAAACCACCAATATTTCGTAATTAAAACTTTAATAACTAAATTACCTAAACAGGAATGTCTACGTGGTTAATTTACATGTGATCAAAGTGTGTATACCAGCGAAATCGCCACATAATCTTCTAAAAGATCTTGGCATGTCTAGGACTGCGATAAGTTCTATACCAGGAAACACCTCTGAAGCTGCGATAACAGACTCCAACTAAATTTGGCTGGGCAGAGAGAGGAGCACGAGTGGTAAAGGTGTTTATGGGTGTCGGAGAAGCGGTGCCTTTAACTGTATTGAATAGGGGGCAAACGAGCTAGCGGGTCACGTGATGGTAAGTGATCACCACCGCCCGTAGACTCCCACAACACCAGAGGAATCGCAGGTGGGTTACGGGTCTTTAAGGTAAGAGTAAGCTCTCTTCTTAAAGATCGAATCGGACCGGAAATGCTGCCAAGGATGTGAGTTCGAATTCAAGCACCTACAATGAGCTTGAGCTTTTGGTGAAGGAAAACATCGTGAGGAAACTATAGCATGGTGGTAGGGCTTTTTGTAATGTCCGCCTGGCTAGCTACTACCCTCAAGTTGTAAACCTACCGCCAAATACCAATAAGTATGTTCCGGCAGCTGCACTCGAGAGCCAGTTCCTCCACAGGTTTAGCGTGTCTACCAACTTGGGCCGTATCGTCACTTAAGATCAGGTGAGATTATGGCCATAACGCTAAAACCTTAAGTATAAAAAAAGGTTGCATAAGGCAGCCGTGCGAGGAAAAAAATTCCACGTGAGACGTATCACATTGGATCGCCAGTCATCCAGATGATAGGAACGCATTGTGGCGCGTTATACGGTAGCAGAATCCAGCTGCAGGCATTAGTTCGTGTAATTCCTCGGAACACTCTCCATTGTAAACGCGATAGAAGATGCAAAGAGATGCCGCGCTCTTCGCAACGCCAGTAAATCAGGTCGATCTGAGAGAACTTAGTGATTGATTGATGTTATTTCCGTTTCTGTTTTCTGTAAATTTACGATTAAAATGCTTTAAAATATTATAATTTATGTAAAAAATATTAAAATTCATGTAATCTTTATTCTGTTCATCTTCACTCATAATAAAAGTTCCTAACTGTGTAAGTTGTGCACTAATGTAATAGGGTATAGGATTTAAAATAATATCTAGAATTAAGTTGCTTTTGTATTTAATCACATATCTGTATCAGTGCCTTTTAAAATAAAAAAAAAATAAAAAAAAATTCGAGACACTCTACATTGAATGTGGTCGAATGGAAGATGCTGGTACTGGAGTGGCCGTGTCCAGAGATGAAAACAGTATTCCATATGAGCCTGGGAATCTGCTCCCTCCCCTAACTTTCCCTCACATCCACATCATGGACCCGGGGACCATACGGTGAATACGGTGAAAAATAATATCCCGAACATGATAGATGAAGATCCCGACAGAAACTCCGTAAACCAGCAGCATTATAATCATGTCGCTATATGAAATGAAGATCTTCCGTGTTCATGTCACTCTGGTACCTTGCGTTTAATTAACCTACGACACGCTAACATAGTAAATTTTACATCAGTATTGAAAATGAATGTTGGAACATATTTATCAGTACAATTTTAACCAGAACTTTCCAGAGATTTTTTCTAGTAACTCAACTATTACGGAAAATACTTTTAAAATTGTCAATATGTTCAAAATTATCATGTTTTAGTATAAATATATCAAAATTTTTATTCACGACAGTTTTTGTGATTTCGTGTGACCCTTATTTCATTAGTGAACACAAACAAAATAAATAATAAGTGATAAATAAAAACTTATATTTTAAGTAGATACACAAGTTTTCTAGATAATTTAAACAAAGCAACAACCATTCTATTAAAACAATTGTTTAATAATAAAATAAATACTACAAAATTAAGATTAATATGTATATATTACCAATGCACTTCAAATATAATCAAAAGTTAGGTACTTGTAGAGCTTTTAGTCTGTCAGTCTGGCCTGAGGTAATTTTATTTTGTATATTACATAATATAGGTGACATACATCATAATATAACCAGAGATATAACAGAGTTATATCAATTAGAAACTATATCGTGAATCATGAAAATCCGCCCACAAAACCATCCTGAGAAGTTCTAACAGGAGAGCAAAGGTTTTATTAGTATACTCAGTACATTACACGATATTATATCTACTTGATATTACTACTACTACTAGATATTATATCTACTTGCGTTACGAACAGACCTCCAACCCACGTCCACCTGAGGGCACACACCATTTCCTGTAACTGCGGCCGAGGGATCCTCTCCCGGATCGATCTACTCAGCTGTGAGCGCAAGTATTACCACGATGCTGCCTAAATCATCTCTCAAAGATGTAAAAGCCATTATTATTATTGATAATAATAACATTTTTTAACAATCAGCTAATGCTAAGTCAGGACAATAAACACCAACGTAGAATTGACGTACGCAAACCCGCTGTACTGTGTCAGGCCGTGTCGAGTCATCCCTTGCAACGAGACGCAACATACACGGACTGCCAACACTGTAATATCTCACTCAACTTTCCAAATAAATACAGACAGATTGAAATATCCTACGTGTGTAAATTTAAACGTCTAATATCTATCTGTTTGTACACTTGGAAATGTTGTTAAGTAAAATTGAGTATTTGATGATCGAACTAATTTTTTATCAAATGAAGCCAGCCCTACGTGCAAACTGAAAAGTTTCTTACATCATAAAATAAGATAATGTTAAAAACATCTAAATGAACGGTAGTTTAAAAAAAATATACAAATGTATGACTCCAGCCGCTTGTTCTATGAAGGGTTTATTAAGTTCAAGGCAGTGATTTGTTCAACATGAACACGGTATTCGATAGGGCTGTTCCTGCATGATTCGCGTGGAACTTAGAACTCTATCCCTTGGAAATAGAACTATTTTTCCATATCGAAGATCCATGTCCTTTTATGTTTACCTGGTAAAGTGCAGACAAATATAACGGCTTGAAATCGTAACAAACAACCGATACGAAATTAAAAGTTACATACAAAGTTTACCCCTTGTCTTTACTCCTCTTCCTATAAGTTTTTCAAGAGGAAAAGTAGCCTATCACTGTCCCTAGTGTAAATTATTCTTATATCTTAACCGTCTTGTTTAATAGGCAGCACGTACTACTTGGTTCTTCATATCACTAATACTTCAGTCCACTGATTCGTTCTGGAGCTCCACTGTCTCTGCCTCAGTATTATAAGACATATTTATATTGCCACAACCGGAAACTAAAAGCGCTAAAAGCGAACTAGTGTGAATATGATTATTAAAACAATTTTTATAAAATCTCGTCATTACAATTTGAATTTATTAAGTTATTTTTAACCAAACATGTAAATAATCAATTTGAATCTATAAAGTTATTTTGAACTAACATGTGAATATTAAAACCCTTGTAATATGAAATTTAAAGTAAAGAGACGATCAATGATAAATCAAAAATAAAGAAGCGACCAATGAAAAAGCCTAACACTTGAAATAGATTATTAAAACAATTTATATAAAACCTCTTCATTACAATTTGAATTTATAAAGTTAAATATAACCAAATGTAAATATTAATTTAAATCCAAAAAGTTATTTTGAACTAACATGTGATTATTGAAACCCATGCAATATGACATTTAATGTATAGAGAAGATCAACGATAAGGCTAAAAACAAAGCGGCGACCAATGATAATGCTAACATTCGTCCATCCTGACAACTTTTCGCGTCCCCGCGATACATAACAGATCATTTTATATAAAACGATAATTTTAATAGTACAACGTCCAATGTATATAGGCATAGAAGCCTAATAGCTAGGTAGTAGTTTAAAATTATATAAAACGATAATTTTAATAGTACAACGTCCAATGTATATAGGCATAGAAGCCTAATAGCTAGGTAGTAGTTTAAAAGATTAATCGGATCATAACATTTACACGATGAAAGTCATATTGTGGTACAGAGAAGATAACACGAACAGCGTTCGAGTCTAGTGACACGGATGTTAGTTTAAGAAAGCCCCTTTCGACAATTGTAAAGACTCACTTTCACTACTCTTGTTTCTCTCCTCGCTCAGTATAAATTATTCCCGACATAAAGATATCAAAAGAATCACGTCAGTAATAGAAATTATAAATCTTACGTCCCTTTGGTAACACTCCATCTACGTACGATGAATAACTGCCCTCGATGATTCACTGTGTTCTATGCGTCACTGGTCACTGGGTGGCCAATCTTTCAAATCCCTCACACTGCTTCTTAGCACGCTTCCACATTGCATACGTAGATTTTGGAGGTTGACCGTAGCGTCCCGTGACTTTGACTAGTTTCGCTCATAGTTCGAGATACATGTGCACGTTGCACTGTAAAGGTTCGCTCATAGCGACAGAGAGTTTGCTCATAGCGATTTAAATGTAGATTTAAATGTACACTTTGCACTTCAGACTTTGCTCATAGCGACGTCGTGTGCATATTGACTAGAGTTTCGCTCATAGCGAGATACATGTATACATGTGCACCTTGCACTGTAAAGGTTCGCTCATAGCGACAGAGGGTTTGCTCATAGCGATTTAAACGTACACTTTGCACTTCAGAATTCGCTCATAGCGACGTCATGTGCATATTGACTACAGTTTCGCTCATAGCGAGATACATGTGCATCTTGCACTGTAAAGGTTCGCTCATAGCGATTCTTTGCACTTCAGAATTTGCTTGTAGCGACGTCATGTGCATATTGACGGACTTAAGTTTCGCTCATAGCGAGATACATGTGCACCTAGTACTGTAGAGATTCGCTCATAGCGATTTAAATGGGCAGTTTTACACTTCAGAGGGTTCGCTCATAGCGATTCTTCGCACTACAGAATTCGCTCATAGCGACGTCATGTGCATATTCTACGTGGATGGCACCACTAATAATAAACGTACATCTCGCGCACCTCAGAAGGTTCATTAATAGTGACGTTATGTGTACATTGCACTTCAATGGCTCCTCTCATAGAGGTCATGTATACATTGCACTTCGATGACCCCTCATAGTTAATGTGCACCTCACGCACTACAAAAGATTCACAAATAATGACGTTATGTGCACGTTGTACTCAATAGCTACTATTATAAATAGGTCATGTGCACATTGCACGTCGCTGACGCCTCTCATAGTAAATGTGCATCTCGTGTATTTCAGGACCTCTTCGCATTTCAGAATTCGCTCATAACGACGTCATGTGCATATTCCACGTGGATAGCACCACTCATAATAAACGTACATCTCGCGCACCTCAGAAGGTTCATTAATAGTGACGTTATGTGTACATTGCACTTCAATGGGTTCTCTCATAGAGGTCATGTATACATTGCACTTCGATGACCCCTCTCATAGTAAATGTGCACCTCACGCACTTCAGAAGATTTACAAATAATGACGCTATGTGCACGTTACACTCAATAGCTATTCTTATAAATAGGTCATGTGCACATTGCACATCGCTGACGCCTCTCATAGTAAATGTGCATCTCGTGTATTTCAGGAGGTTCACTAAAAATGACGTTATGTGACTATTGTACTTCAATGGCACCATTCATAGCGAGAAGTTTTTGCACTAAGACATCAGTGGATCTTGCTCTTAGCATGAAGACATCAGTGGATCTTGTTCTTAGCATGAAGCACTTCAGAAGCTTCGCTCATAACTTGGTGTGTATGTTGCACTTAACAGTTTATGCTTATAATGCCCAGATGAATCCGTACACCTTTATTTTAATAAGATGCTTACATTGCCTCACTTAAGCCGTTCTTCATAATTTTACTCATCACTTTTATCAATGAAATATAGACCCATTCATCAGAACTTTTACTCACGTCCGAGAGTACAGCGGCGGTTACCAAAGTATCTTCTGAATCAACAGTTACTATTAGAGATTCTTTGTGTTATGAAGCTTGTACATTGTACATATATGCCTCTTGTAACTCCATCTTGGAGGCTATAAATGTGGTCCCATGTCAATCTCGAAATGTACAAAGTTTTCTATTTACACTAACCAGCAGCACTTTGTCTTTAAAATGTCAAAAGTTTCCGATTCTTTTCTATGCTTTTATCTTCTTCAGCATTCTAGAATTCTTTCTCAATTTTTTTTTATAAAATATTGCATCTAGTATCTCAGACTTTATTTTTATTTTGTAATTGGAACATTTGTTCCTGTTCTTTTCCCTGGTTAAATACTAATAATTAAAATAGAACTTCCCTGGTTAAATACTAATAATTAAAATCTTACTGAATTACTACAACAAACGCTATCATCTAACGGTTATTTATTTCATCATCTATGTTCTTGAAATTGCAATTTACATTTATGTTTTTCTCCTTTTTTTTTTCACTTTTGTATACTATGCATTATTTCGTTTTTGAACACCGTTTTCTTAATTCTGCTTAATGTAATGCGCTGTTTTGCTCTCATTTAACAACATAAAACTTCGCTTTATCACCAGTAAATACTTCTGAACTGGTTATTGAAGTTAAGTTGATCTCACGGAAACGGTCTGTTGTTTTACTTCTGTGTATATGTTCTCACGATAATACTTCCAAATATCTCCAAATAGAATGAGTTTCTTTTTCATTTTTTTGATGTGTACATCACCGATCCTTGATTATTTTTATCGATAACGATAATTTTCAATTCGTTTCACTTTCGTCGCCAATGTTAGACTCTTTCAAGATACATACATGTAGATAATATAACTATAACAGTCTCATCACTATCTTTGCTAATAAATAGTATTATTTACATACATGTAGATAATTTAACTATAACAGTCTCATCACTATCTTTGCTAATAAATAGTATTATTTAATAACCGTTGTACTTATAATAACTTTGTATCCATTAGTCTTATCAGCTGATAATTTCTACAGTCGGCATTATAATGTGATCGTTGTATATTTCAATAGTCACAGGACAGTATGCGCCCATAGTATTACAAAACAAATAATTACAGTCTTGTAGTGTTGAACATTAGGCAGAACCTTCCACACCTCACACAGAGCGATTATTATCTGCAAACACCTTAGCTCAAGCAACACAAGCGACACTTTTAAAGTGGTTAAAAAATGATCATTGTTTAAGCGTTGACCATACTAGGCAAGTATTATGCAGATAACTCTATAAAGCCGAATCCTAGAAAAACACAATCCTGTACTTTCCAATTGCGGAACCGACATACGTTTGTGCTTCAATACAAAGAAGAAGGTAGCATTGAGCTACAATCCATCCCGTCGCTTGACCTCGTCTGCCTGGGGCGCTATTCCACCTGTCATTAGCAAGCCAGGCTTTTTGCTACTCGGCTCGATAAATACGCATATTCAGCGTGGCAACGCTCAGTACATCAAGCTCAAGCTAAAGATAAATGTGGCTAGAAAAGTTAGCACCGACATCAGGCTACGTGATTTCTGCTGTAAATGGTCTAAATTACATCTGCGTTTTCGGCTGTTGGGTTTCTGTTCAACGCGTTGGCATGAATCATGCCATATTACAATACTCTTGAATCAAACTTCACAATAGTGCAACTCCAACACTTATGTTCTGAATCTCACTAAAGTGGCAATAACTATCGTTCAGAATGACTGAACTTATAGGTCGGTTGATAGACGACTGGTCCCGTGTCTTGTAGTAAAATAATATTTAATTTCCTAATTAGTTAAGCCAATAAACCAACATCCTTGCCCAAGTATGGGGTAATCGTTCATAGTAATCCTAATCCCTGGGTCCCCCACATTAGACTATTGTGATACAAATCAGTTGGTTGTAAGCAATCATCTTTTCTAAGTTTCTACGTTTCTACGACGTTCGTTTCCACGTGCTGCTCGACCGATAAACGACTATTACTAAACACGTCCACGAGCACACCGCGAAGAAATAATAAAATATTCTGTCTTTTCATCAAACAAAATCAGACATCTGGCGGAGCACAGGAAAAGGTAAAGTTGTTACACGACGTTGTGCTCAGTTCACGCTTCACTCATGCTCGACTCGTCTAGTGTAGGTACACCTTATTAATCTTCTCTATAGTATTATTTGCTTGGACAGTACAATCACGAGCCCTTGGACAGTACAATCACGAGCCAAGACAGACTCTCTTTAATCTGAATTGGTTTTTTCTCATAGTTTAGAATAAAATAATTAAATATCCACTGCCATTCTTGACATTATACATACCAACTTTTAAATAAAATGTGAGGTAGCTCTGTAGCAATTTGTTCAGTAAATAGATCATAGTTAATTCAATAAATACGTCATAGTTAAAGTAAAATTATTCTCAGTTTAGAATAAATTAATTAAATATCCACTGCCATTCTTGACATTATACGTACCAACTTTTATATAAAATGTGAGGTAGCTCTGTAGCAATTTGTTCAGTAAATAGATCATAGTTAATTCAATAAATATGTCATAGTGAAAGTAAAATTATTCTCATAGTTTAGAATAAAATAATTAAATATCCACTGCCATTCTTGACATTATACGTACCAACTTTTATATAAAATGTGAGGTAGTTCTGTAGCAATTTTGTCAGTAAATAAATCATAGTTAATTCAATAAATAGGTCATAGTTAAAGTAAAATTATCAGGAACGATGTTGTATTTCAACGTAGGCTTTTGTGCCATCAATTATCAATGAAATCTTACACTTACCACATTCACATATGCATTATATGTCAGGTACCTCTGTAGCAATTTGTTCAGTAAATAGATCATAGTTAATGCAGTACATAGGTCATAGTTAAAGCAAAATTATCAGGTACGATGTTGTATTTCAACGTAAGTTTTTGTGCCATCAATTACCAATGAAATCTTTTTGTACCATCAATTATCAATGTAATCTTACACTTCGGCCTTGTCGTTAGTAAATTTTTCTCTACATTGAGAATGCTGAGAATGCACAGATGAAATAAATCCTCTTTTGGTTTCTCGCCTCTGATTCAAATCTGTCTTTTAGGATGACAGATCTTCTTTCACTGGACCTGCATCCACTCTTCGACCGGTCATTAGGTATTATTAATCCGTATAATGGTCAAAGACCTGAAATAATTATCACAACCGAGTATCTACTTTCATAGTAGGTAATTCAAAATTCAACAAAACAGCAGAAAAAGCAGAATATAAGACCTCCGTCCACTATTAGACCGGTCATTACGTATCATTTATCCGTATAGTGATCAAAGACCTGAAATAATTATCACAACCGAGTATCTACTTCATAGTAGGTAATTCAAAATTCAACAAAACAGAAAATAAGACCTCCCTCCACTATTGGACCGGTCATTAGGTATCATTTATCCGTATAGTGATCAAAGACCTGAAATAATTATCACAACCGAGTATCTACTTTCGTAGTAGGTAACTCATATTCATAAAACAACAGAAAATAAACATCTACTCTTTTATGTTAAAAGACACGATGTACACGATTTTGATTAGTAGGCCATTCAAGATTCAACAAAAGAGCAGAAAATAAATTTCTACTTTTTTATTAATAAAGACTCTTCACTACTTTAAATAGTATCAAAATTCAACAGCAGTAAATAAGCATCTAATATACATACGTGAGTCATTTGTTGTTTTTTATTTTCTTATAAAACGCGACTTTCAGGATTTTAAATATTAGGTAATTTAAAATCCAGCATTCAAGAAAAGAGTAAAAAATAAACATTTAATATGCAGTTTAGTGAGTCTCTCATTTTTATATAATTTTTTTTTAATAAAAAAAGAGGGTGTTCACGATTTTAAGTGACTATTTATTTATTTATGATACTTTTAAGCCAGAATATGACCGTGGGTAGAAATAATAATAATCACCATACCTTATTGCGGGCGTAAGATTACATCAAGGTGGAAGTAAATAATCGAATTTAAAAAACCTTGATGTTTTCCCTCTTCTGAAATTGTAAATTATTCTTATATCTTAACCGTCTTGTTTAATAGGCAGCACGTACTACTTGGTTCTTCATATCACTAATACTTCAGTCCACTGATTCGTTCTGGAGCTCCACTGTCTCTGCCTCAGTATTATAAGACATATTTATATTGCCACAACCGGAAACTAAAAGCGCTAAAAGCGAACTAGTGTGAATATGATTATTAAAACAATTTTTATAAAATCTCGTCATTACAATTTGAATTTATTAAGTTATTTTTAACCAAACATGTAAATAATCAATTTGAATCTATAAAGTTATTTTGAACTAACATGTGAATATTAAAACCCTTGTAATATGAAATTTAAAGTAAAGAGACGATCAATGATAAATCAAAAATAAAGAAGCGACCAATGAAAAAGCCTAACACTTGAAATAGATTATTAAAACAATTTATATAAAACCTCTTCATTACAATTTGAATTTATAAAGTTAAATATAACCAAATGTAAATATTAATTTAAATCCAAAAAGTTATTTTGAACTAACATGTGATTATTGAAACCCATGCAATATGACATTTAATGTATAGAGAAGATCAACGATAAGGCTAAAAACAAAGCGGCGACCAATGATAATGCTAACACTAGGTTCCCAACTATCTATGTACCAAAATTCATCACAATCGATCCAGCCGTTTACGTGTAAAAGCGTAACAAACAAAAAGCCAACACACTCTCACATTTATAATATTAGGAATGACAAGGAAGTAAGAATTTATTTTTCTGTATAGTTAATAAGTTTTAGCATCATGGTCAAAATCACACCTGATGTTAAGTGACAATATGATTGAAGATGTGAACCCTAATGCTAATAGAGGGAGTGGCTCTCAAGTGTTACTTCCGGAAAAACTTATATATAGGGACATATGTGGCAGCGGATATTCAACTTGAAAGTGATAGGAAGCTACCCAGGCGGCATTAGAAAAAGGCTGTACACACAACCGACTGAGCTATCGAAACTCAGGGTAGGATAGGATATATTATTAACTGACGTACTGAACTAGATTTATACTTAAGGCATTCTGGCCACTACATATAACAATTACTATAACACTACGGAAACTATACAACGTAGTTGTGAACTCCCGAACACCTTTGCAAAAGTAAGCCGACGGATGAACGAGGCTTGTGAGAAATCAACATTTCCCTGCAACTAAAAGCCACTCGTCTCGCAACACGAGGCGGTTATATAAATAAAAGAGCGTACACCTCCAAGGAACCTCTCCTGGCGGCAATATAAGACAGCGGGTCCGCTTTATTTCGACATTTGTCGCGAATAAATCACAATTTAAGAACAACAATATCGTCTTGGCAGCAAACACGAGTGCTTTTACACACCGTGACGGAACACACGACGGGTTATTGTGGGCAGTGACGCGGCAGTCCATTGGAGATAGTTACAACTAAAAAGTTTCAAACTCAACTTTAATACGTCAGTGTTGTCGTTTGTAATTTTTCGACAGCCGATAGATAACCCAATGAAACGCTTAAACCCCTTGTTCTAGTAAAGAAAAAAAATATTACCAGTCGATGCAGAACGTTTGCATTTTACAATCATTGGCTGTTTAGGCCCTCGATTTATACCCATATAAATAAAATTAAAATAAAACAAGTGTACAGGACATTAGACACGTTTGAAAAGTATAATCGATTTGTACTTTATTATCGATAAAGAGGTCAAAAGTATTTTATTCGGAATTTGATCTTGATATATTAACATATTACTTTATTTTTATCGCATAAAATGTCAATATGTAGCAGTAAATAAATGTCTATGTACACATTTGTAGTGTGCTTAAGAATAAAGAAGAAATCAAAAGATGTGTGATAGGAGTGATTGTATCATATTATATCGACAAAGTTTTTTAAATATGTTCTATAATATTAATAATTGAAGTCCATCGAACCAAGTCGCTATCACAGTATCAGAGATAAAGCTAACAACAGACAACGATAAAAAAAACACGTCTACTAACGTTATTCTTGACCCTATGTTTTCAAACCGACCTCGCGGTACGTACACCGCCAAACCTTAATATAAACTTATACATTTTCAATTTGCATAACCTATTTTGTAAATTACCTTTATTTATTGAAATACATTTTCGTTAGTGGTATATAATATTTTGATTATTTGAAACACCAGCTGAGAGCGTCACTACGTTCGCGTATACCCGAAATCATACCTCTATGCGTATTGATAGCTCAGTGGTAGTACGTACGACTTCGCGTCAAGGGACGTGAGTTCGAACTCACATACAATAAGCTTGAGCTTTCGGTGGAGGAAAACATCGTGAGGAAACCATAGCATGGTGTTAGGACTTTTTCTAATGCCCACCTGGCTAGCAACCACCCTCAAGTTGAAATTGCCGCCAAATAGCTATTTTTTTTTAGTTAAAGTTTTAGCGTTGTGGCCATAACCTCACCTGATCTTAAGTGACGATACGGCCCAAGTTGGTAAACATGCTAAACCTGTGGAGGGATTGGCTCTCAAATGCAGCTACAGGAACACACCTATTGGTATTTGACGGCAGATTTTCAACTTGAGGGTGGTTGCCAGTTGGGCGTCAGAAAAATCCCTACCACCATGCTATTTCTCGAGCTGAAAGCTCAAGCTCATTGTAGGTGATTGGATTCGAACTCACGTCCCTTGGCGAGGTCGTACACACTACCACTGAGCTAATTTTCTTATTACTTATAATGCCTAAAAAGATTATTGTTTTTATTATGATACTACAGAAGTCTTGAACCGATGATGGCTCAGTTGCTAGCGTGTGCGGTCGCCGCATCAATGACCGTGGGTTCGAACACACCTAAAATGAGCTTGAGCTTTCGGAGACGGAAAACACCGCGAGGCAAGCATAGTATGCTAATATGGGTTTTTTAATGCTCGCCTAGCTAGCCACCATAATTAACTTGAAAATCTACAGCCAAACACCTATAGGTTTGTTCCGGCAGTCCCACTTCTGAACCAATCTCTTCACAAGGCTCAACGTGTTCGCTATCTTGGGTCACGCTTAGCCAATTCCAAATCTAATCTACCTTCGTCTCACATTCATCAAAGATTCCGTACTGAATGATATGTTATGTCTCATTAAATAGATTAATTACGAAAAAGCCTGCCTGTTTTAGAGGTAATAGGCGGCGGTGCGGAGCGTCCTGCCCTCGGGATTAACAAGAAAACTTAATTACAACACAAAAAAAAAACGGGGATTTTAAACAATACCTCGCCCACTACTAAAGCTCGGAAGGTTAATTTTTCACCGAAAAGATAAATGTATATAAAATTTCGTTACAAAATAAAAAAAAAACTTTCAGGCCGCTTTACTTTATTTTGGGAGCGATTATAATATGATATCGTTGAAAGGGACGGACTTGGGCATTTTACGAGGGAATATAAGGAAGGTGTGAGTAAATTCTGATATGACCTGAATCTACCTCGTTCTGTAATCGAGTTCTGAAGTTTGATTCTCGTGTAACATTGAAATTGACTTAGTGTATAGGATTGTTGTGAAGGCCATTCCCGAAAGAGAGAAGATATATATGTATACCTATAATTTTTCCATAAACAGGTCAATTGATGATAGCTCTGTGGTAGCGTGTACGACTTCGCGTTAAGAGACGTGAGTTCGAATCCAAGCACCTACAATCAGCTTGAGCTTTCAGTGAAGGAAAACATCGTGAGGAAACCATAAGATGGTGGTAGGGCTTTTTCTAATGCCCGCCTGGCTGGCAACCACCCTCAAATTGTAAATCTGCCGCCAAATACCAATAGGTGTGTTCTGGCAGCTGCACTTGAGAGCCAGTTCTTCGACAGGTTTAGCGTGTCTACCAACTTGGGTCGTATCGTCACTTAAGACCAGGTGAGATTATGGCCATAACGCTAAACCTTACAAGTATAAAAAATAAAATGTTTTATCTATAAGAAATGTGTATCCGTACGTTAACTTTGTTAAGTACTTTCTAAAACTGGCTGGCAAATATTATTGTAATATGTCATGGTGATAATATTTAGGATAGTTTTATTGCAAGAATACCTCCGGGATAGAGAATATACGTTATTTTTTTTTAACAAAAAGAACTTACTTCAACATCATGACAGTGCTTTTAAATTTCAATAGGTTTATCAATTGTACCATTTATGTTTAGCATAATAATACCAGAATTCTATCGTCAAATAACTTTAGGTCAGTGTTCTAGCAATGTCCCAGTATTCCAGTTTTGAAAGCCAGTCCTTTTATTAGGCTCTGCCTGACCACTATCTGGGGCCACATCGTCACTTAATATTAGGTGGCCAAACGATAAACCTGCAAAATTGTTAAAAAAAAGTTAAATGCAACCCAAACGAAGTTGCCAGCATAGTTAATAAATAATATAAAATTAAAGTCACATCAGTATTGTATCGGAGACAATGATTATAAAACAACGGGGGGTCCAAACCCCCGGATAAATCGCACTGAATCCGTACAGTACGACTTATATTATTCTTAATAAAGATAAATTCTTCGAGCGATTGCATTAAATGATTAATGGCTGTATACAGCAAAACCGACGTTAATTTTTCGATGTTTTCTCCGTTTTCATATTAAAAATTCGCCTTTATTTGATTTTTCTTACACTTAGCTCGTACCGGTCACTTTAACGTCCGCTGTGACTTCCTAGTTCATTTGTTTATTTTCAACGGTATTAAAGAAACACGCAATAACTTCAGAGATCGGAGTAATGATTTGAAGCGATAGCTCAGTGGTAGTGTGTACGGATGCCGCGTGAACGAACGTGGCTTCGAATCCACCTACAATGAGCTTTAGCGTTTGGTGACGAAAAACGTCGTGAGAAAACCAAAGCTTGTTGGTAGGGTTTTTTCTAATGCCCACCTGGCTAGATACTACCCGCAAATTGGAAATCTGCCGCCAAATACCTGTAAGTGTAGGTCTACCAACGTTGGCCGTATCGTCACTTAAGATCAGGTGAGATTATTACCATAACGGTATACCTATAGACTATTAAAAAAAACACTAGTTAACTCAAATGCGTTATGTTTTTGGATACCTATCACTTTGAAAATAATTGTCAAAGACAATCGTACTTGAAAAGTAAGCTCCATTGGTGCGTTGGAGCTGGCACAAACACACACAGACACCTTTTGAAGTGTAACTTTTCAAGGGTGGGCTTTGAAATTTTGATCCGCAACCTTTTAGTGTGACGCTCATTTGAAAACTCTCGGTCAAGTCTGCCCAAAGCTACTAAAGAGGGAGAGAGATATACTGATGTTTCACGTCTATCGTATGGCGTTAAATACGCGAAGTTTTTTATTCACTTAATTTTTTCTATGTTATAACGTATCATTATAAAATCAATATTCTTTCCAATTTAAATGATACAGATTTTCTCAAATTCTATATATATAATATAATAAAACTGTAAATGAACCAATTCGAAAACTTTTATAGCAAATAATAATTTGCATATACTTTGTTTACAGTATACAGGCCAGGCAAATATTATCGATGTTTGTCTATCCCTTTGTGCGAGTACATATCTAAACCAACTAGACAGATTTTAATTAAATTTAACACACTAGTAACTAATGCTATGGATAAACACAGAATAAATACTCTCTATCATAAAGTTCGAAATGGTCGTACAAACTTTATTTTTTCAACACTGGCGGATTTTGACATAATCGATTTTTAGTCGATACCTGACATCACATAGCGATGAAACCACAACATGGGGGTACATTGTTTTGTAATGTCCGATTCGTTAGCATCTACCTTGAAGGCAGAAAGCCTGTTGCCAAGCATCTATTGTTGTATTACAACTTATATCAGCTAACGTCGAGAAAAATCCTCTTATTTGGCTTAAACTGGTACAATTTTGAGTGACAGTTCAATTTAACAATAAATGAGATTGCGATCTAAAAAGTTGTACCAATAAAGCAGGGCTTGTAAACCTTTTTATAATGGACTTCTAGCAACATTATCTGATGAAAATCATTAGTAAATTTACTTGTAGATGGGAAAGTATAATTTATTATTTGTCATACAAATATATGATATCTATGGCATTTACATACGGACCGTTTATTTTGAAAGTGGTGTAAATCCATTTTTGAGAAAAATGAACTATCACGTAATTCATGCTTAATTTAATGTAAATTTTTTATACATAACTAGTCCGTGTTTAATTTCTAAAAAAAATCCCATGTTTTGTACAACTTAAAATCGGTCGGTAAATGAAATTGCATTATCAACAAATATAGTAGTAACCTTTAATTTTCTCGAAACAAAAGAAAATGGACTTACACCAGTTTCAAAATAAACGGTCCATATATTGATTTTGAGCTACAATACAGTAACATTATATGCGATTTCGACTTTAAATGTTTTTTTTTATAGTTAAAGTTTAGCGTTATGTCCACAATCTCACCTGATATGTGACGATGTGGGCAAAGACATTGGACACGTAATGCCTAGTGGAGAGACTGGCTCTCAAGTGTAACTGCCGGAACACACCTATACATATTTGGAGGTAGATTTTCAACTTGAGGATGGTGTTTAGCCAGGCTGGCATTAGAAAAAGTCCTACCACCATATAAAGGTATAGATGAACCTATAAAGCAGGGTTTCTTCACCTTCTCATAGCAATGGATATGTAGCAACATTTTAAAGTCTTACAAACGCATTACAAAATTTGAATATAGATTTAGAGAATAACAAACTATTACATGCGATATAAATATATTGTTAGAAATCTATAGAACCTATATATTTAGATCGATCACACACAATATATACTAATTACTTTCTTCATTGGTACGGATCCTTAGCACTCGTACCTCATGGACCCCAAGTTAAGAAACACTGTTAAAACCAGAGTCAAAGTAGTTCCAGGTCTCTTCTGGTGATAACGCATTGTCCTTCTAGGGTTGTTTAAAGGGGTTTTATTTATGGAATAAGGGAGCAAACGAGCGAGCGTGACATATCCTGGCAAATCATCACGGCAGCCCATGGACACCCACAACACCAGAGGAATCGCAGATACGTCGCCAGCCTTTATAGGAAGGACTGACTCTTAAGTGCAAATGCCGGAACACGCCTGTAGGTATTTAGCGGCAGATTCTCAACTCGAGGGTGGTAGCTAGCCAGGCGAGCATTAGAAAAACCCTGCCACCGTGCTATGGTTTCCTCACGATGTTTTCCATCACCGAAAGCTCAAGCTCATTGTAGATGATTGGATTCGAGCTCACGCCTCATGACGCGGCGTTTCTACACTCTACCACTGAGCTATCATCACTTCAAATGGTATTTAAGCGGATTCGCAACAGGTCCATCTCACACGAACCTTTTCTAGTACCCAGCATATTGTGAGAGGTAATAAGTATATGTATTTGTTCCCAGATAAAAGAAACAAATAAACAGATACCATTTCATATAACGAGAAATAGGAAATATATAATTAACTGAAACAACTGAATACTAGTTTCAAATATTTGACCTTTGAATTATGACCAATGCTATCGCCGTAACCGGCTCCGAAACTGGCCAATTATGTACCCTAAATCAAACTCGTACATATTACAGTATTTACCCGAGTCCAAACAAAGCGGATTCCCCTCGAATAAACTTAATAATACCAAAACACCTTTGTTTGGTGCAAGTTACGAAAGTAAAAATAAACAAATCGTAGGAAAAGTGCTAATATAGCTCAGTGTACACAGACGCCACGTCAAGGGACGTGAGTTCCTTTCCACCTGTAATGAGCTCGAGCTTTCTGTATAGGAAAATATAATTATGAAACTATAGCATGGTGGTAGGGCTTTTTCTTAATCCCGCCTAAAGTTGAAAATCTGCGGCCAAAAACCTATAGGTGTGTTCCGGAAGTTGCACTTAAGAGTCAGTCCCGCAACTAGGCTTAGCGTATCTACCATGTTTGACCTGATCGTCACTTAACATCAAATGAGATTAGAGCCGTAACTCTATGTCTTGGTCGGCCTTCGAGGTTTTTAATTTTTGTGAAACCAGAGACGATACGTGAATTGACGTTCCGATACACGTAACATCTCACTTTTTTTTTGTTGTAAAAAGTAAAATTAAACAAAACGAAACGTAAGTACATTTTTCTCTTTATACTGGCAATCGTTACTCTATGAAGTTGACATTTGTCAAATAGTTGATAATACCATTTGACAATTTAACATTGATGCTTAACCTAAAATTATATTTACTTGTTTAAATTTTTTTCCATGTTGATGGCATATTGGCAGCGTTAACATCTAATGAGAAATTTGGTTGTGGAGCGTATGTATGATTAGACTTGGTCTCTATCATTTTGTTGCGTACTTTCAATATTTAAATATTTGAAATGAATTTCTACCTTTACTGTTTGTAGCGATTTTGAGGCACGTACGTTTATAGCTGAGTTACTTCTGACACCATGTCTTAGTCGGCCATCGTGGTTTTTAATTTTTGTGAAAGTGGTCATGTGTGTACAACTCGTGAACCAGAGACGATACACGTAACACTCTAAACAAATAAACTATAAAAAATCACAATGCTTCTTGAAACATAACCTATAAAATATCTATTATTTTGAAAGTAAAACTTCTTATGGAAACGATTTGACATTTCGATCTGCAACCTTTTTGTGTGACACTCGTTCGGGTATAGTCGGCTAAGGCGACTAAGGGGGCGAGATAGATATAGTTCTGTCTCACTTCAGTCACTATATATACAATATTTTCCGCTATACGCTGTTCACTTCAACAGGGGGCTTGTAGTGGCGGAGGTCACCCGTACCGCGCCGCGCCTCGGGGCCGGGCTGCCCGTTAACTATGACAAACACAATCACCCGCAATACTCATAATTCACCGCAAACATACCATCAACTGAAATACGTACAACGGGATGCGGTGTCTTCGTTTTTACAATATTCATTATTCATACATCCTCGCCGTCATATCAATACACCATCTTGTTGGCTTACGTTTTTATTCGTAGAATGATAACTACCTCCGAATGATCAGTCTCGCTCAGGAGTCTCACGATATATTTAGACAGATTTTCTTTGATACTATCTACTTACACTGCAATAAATACCTGTGCTAGCTATCTAGATAAGTTGTCCATCAACAATTGCTAATGTATAACAGTGTTCTTAGTTTTATTTTAGAATTCTACGTTCGAAGCCTTGGTAATGTGTACGTACGTGTAGGGACGTGAGTTCGAATCTACCTACAATGAGCTTGAGCTTTCGGAGAAGGAAAACGTGCTGAAATCATACCATGGTGGTAAGGCTTTTTCTTATGCCCGCTTGGCTAGCTACCAACCTCAAGTTCAAAACCTGCTTCCAACTACCTACAGGTATGTTCCGGCAGTTGTATTTAAGAACCAGTTCTTCCACTAGGCTTAGTGTGTCCACTATCTCGGGCCACATCGTCATCTAAGATCAGGTGCGGCCATAACGCTAAACCTCACTATAAAAAAAAAAACATATTTTGTGATAAATCTTTCTCTTCTATATTAAAAAGTTTTTATGTTTGTTTGAACGCACTAATCTTAATAACCACCAGTCGGATTTGAAAAATTCTTATAACATTTGATAGAAAAATCATCGAGAAAGGTTTTAGGTATTTAACATCACGCTACCACTAATAGGGGCAAAGCTGTATTGAAAAAAGTCACAAAAACGGGCAAAAATTATCAGATAAATATTACTTCCATGCGGACCAAGTCGCGGGCACAACTAAGTAATCACCTATAAAAGGTGAATAAGATCGTCGCTACATTCATTCAGATTATACGTGATATATTTCAATACCTGTACACTTATGTACGAGATAGTAGTTACAGATTTAATATCTCTGATTTATTGAAGTATATTCGGGCAAACCGGGCACTATGCCCGCGAACTCGCCCCTACCTGATAAGATATAATTAATGTGGTCACATTTACTTTCAGTTGTGTATTAACCGTAAACGTGCCGAATGAAATACGCCTCAGCACAAGAGAATGTATCACAAGTATTTATCATGATTCTGTATGGAATGAAAACGGTCAGGTGAACTGCGGCTACTTAATATTTGAACTCGGTCAAAATTAGAATCTTATATATTGAATTGATGCGAATACTGTGTTTCTTGCTTTCTTCTCGGTTCTTGGGGTTCTTTTTGCTAGGTTGGGTACTCTCGTCTTCTTCTATTTAGGTAGGGAGGACGCACAGTACAATCTTTCCTCGCCTGCCATGGCACAGTACAAACCAAAATAAATTTTTCAGATCCCGAAGGGGATCAGTTAGTTTCGATTTTTCCTTTTTTGCAATTAATAACATTTCTATTTTTTCTTATAAATAGCTAGTACCGCGTTCGATTTTTTTTCGTACACGATTCGGCAACAGCCCACGACGAGGTTCGGTCACTAGTGACACCCTTGTGCGAGTTGCCCCGCGGGCTCGAGCGCCTTCCGCGCTCGCCCCCCTCTAGTTCGGTGAGCTGTAAAAGCCCCTCAGGCTAACAGTGTTGGTCCTTTCGAAAAAAAAAAAAGTCGTACACTACCGTTGAGCTATCATCGCTACGATGAATTTGAGTTTTGTTTATTGGTTTGTTTTTTATTGTTCCGGCAGTTGCACTTGAGAGCCAGTTCCTCCACAGATTTAGCATATCTACCAACATGGGTCGTAATGCCTCTTAAAATCAGATGAAATTATAGCCATAACGCTAAACCCTGAATATAAAAAAAATGCCTTACTAAAGGATGTGTAATGGAAAATTGTGTAAGATTAAATAAAAATAATCTTTTACTGCATTTAAAAATTTAGTACCCTATTCTACTTAAATCGTCTTCCGTACTCTTATCTTTTTCTGTCATCGTCCATCATAAATCGTAGAGGTAAAAATCAAAATGACAACGAATACTAAAATAACACGAAATGGCAGAAGTCTAAAGTTTTCGCAACGGAAAAAGTGAATCCGAGGAACAAACGTGGAATGCCAAGCAGATAATAACATTATACAAGAAATGTATGGAGAAATGAACGCAGGTCAATTAGTTTAATCCATGGTTAACTAACCAGCCGACATACCGATGAGAACGGATTTACCATCGAGGAAAACTATTTGAAAATACTTTTCCTATCGTAACTCGATAATTTGCACATTCTTCGACGGACGTTTTAATTAGCATCAACATTAGAGAATTACCTGCAGAGAGCCTAGTAAAATTAATAGCAGTATTATTACATCATGCCTTTGTTTATTTATTTTTATTTTATTTATTAAACTTTGAACACAAGGTATACAGGCGGACCTTAATGCCTAAGCCATTTTTCCTAGTCGACCTTAGGGTGGTGGAGATCATAACTGAGGCAGATGCAAAATCAAATAAATAAAAAAGTATATTATTTTACTAAATAATTACGCATTTGAATAGATATATACATAAAAAAATTACAAATATAACATATAGATAAATAATGTATACGTTCTATTCTCTCCTATCGGTCTTAGTACACGCTTCGGACGTCTGGGATCTGTGATCATTTCCTACATGCCTAGCTACCGGAAACCTGGTATATGTATCAAAAGGTACACTGATAATTATCTATTCCTCGATTATTAACATTGTTTCTGGGTTATATTATGCTTTGAGATAAGCAAAACTGTAGTTAAAAATACACGGTTTAACTAAACCGAGTTAACAAGAAAACGGTAATCTTTAGGTGGGAATAATTGTTTATTTACCGTTATAAATGTCATTGCACAAAAAGTGTGATGTCTCTGGTACCGCATGGTAATAGTGACGTACAGACGTTTATAAAAACTATGGTAAACATTGAAATAAAACTAATTTAAACGGATTTTATCGCGGTTATTTATTAAATTTTGATCCCGACGTTTCGAAAGCTTTTCAGCCTTCGTGGTCACGGGGCGGACTGAGGTGTAGGTTGTCCAGAAAAGTTTATGTTACTATGTCTACCTTCAATTTAATTTTTATTATTGATAGTGTTCCGATCTACGCAGAAAGAGCTCACAGTGTCTTGACGTCTGGCAATTGGTCTTTTGGGTTCCGATTTAATTAAATGTATAATTGGATCCCAGGCTTGTGCTAGCTTCCAACCATCGTCTCTATTGAAATTTGGATGTTTTTTAATTTCAATAGCCTCACGAATCATCCTAGGTAGGAATCGGTGTTCTTTTGCAAGGATTTGTGGCTTGTCAAATCGAAGATAATGTTTGGAGCCTTCTTCTGAATGTTCAGCAACTGCAGACTTCGTAGAGCGTAAAAGAACATATAGCTGATGTTAAAAATTAAATTGAAGGTAGACATAGTAACATAAACTTTTCTGGACAACCTACACCTCAGTCCGCCCCGTGACCACGAAGGCTGAAAAGCTTTCGAAACGTCGGGATCAAAATTTAATAAATAACCGCGATAAAATCCGTTTAAATTAGTTTTATTTCAATGAATAATATTCGCGTAAACCTAAGAAATCATTATGATAAACATATCGTTAAAAGCACTCCATGTTTTCTGCAATACAATTTATATTATAGTTTAAGAATAAATTCTCTATAACCAGAAATCAGTTTTTAATTATTAATTTATTTTCAGTTTGTTGTTAAAACGTGTCTTTCATAGTTTTTTAAACTGTATATTTCTTTAGTCTACTGTCATAGAGTGCAATGCGGAAAATTACCTGAGCGACATCTATGAGGTTATTCATAAGTATAATATTTTATATTTATTACACACCTCATAAGTGAAGCGTTGAGTTGGGTACTACAGTCACTTCACGCAAAACAACTTACTTTTCAAATTTACAATATCTCTATTTATCATACACTGCACTTGTAAAATAATATATACACACACATATCAAGAAAAAGTACTATTTTTAACACTCATGATATTTGTGCTGCCATTTTTGTTATTTAAACTATAAAACTGTTTAAAGACGTTCTGTCTTGGACGTCCGTGTGTCTGTATGTGCGGATCCTGTATGTTATCACGGTAACGACCGAAATACTTTACTAATCAAGTCTTTTGTTCTTACGCTTCAGTATAATTAGGAATAGAACCCTATTACTTTTCTCGGTCTGATTCGATGTGGTTTAATTGTTATTAAATAAACAATAACAAAAAAATGAGATTATTAGGCGTGCAGTTATCAATTTTTCAAACTATTTTTTTAATGTTGCATAGCATAGTGACTGCACTGCACCTGATGTTAAGTACAGTTCAGTACTAATCAGCGGCGACTGAAAACGAACCCATATTCTCTGACAGCCACCGCTGTCATGCTGATCTGCTTAGGTGCCTTTTCACGCCTCTATTGAAGGTCCCCACATCATAGGAAGGAGGAAACACGTTAACGGGAAGACAATTCCACAGTTCCAAGGTACAAGAGAAATGAGAATCAGCGAACTTTTTAGTTACGATATGACTGCGGTGTCATTGGATTTTGACACGAGAGTAAATTTTTTTTTATGCTTAAGGTGTAGCGTTATGACCATAATCTCACCTGATCTTAAGTGACGATACGGCCCAAGTTGGTAGACACGCTAAACCTGTGCAGGAACTGGCTCTCAAGTGCAGCTGCCGGAACACACCTATTGGTATTTGGCGGCAGGTTTACAACTTGAGGGTGGTAGCTACCCAGGCGGGCATTAGAAAAAGCCCTACCACCATGCAAAATTTTCGAGTCAATGAGTCAGTGAAAATGTGGTCAAACTATTTCATTACATCGATAAACACACGCGTACATCAAGTGTCAAGCAATGGCGCAGACGTAAAAGAAAACCACACTGAATTGTAATTCAATGGAAAAGAAAAATTAATAATACTCGACCACGTATTTTGAATACAGCACGAATGTGCCTTCAGAATTCCTGAGCAAAATTACTAATAGACAGATCAAAAAGACAAAGTCCCGTAGAACAAACAACGGGCCGCACATCTCATAATCCGGGTATATGTTTATGAGTGTCGTTTTCCGTTAGAGGAGGCATCAGTATGCCACGTGGCCCCCCGAGCAATCCGTCAGCGTGGCCCAGCTAACGCGTGACTGGAATCGTATCCGAACTAGTTTTACTGGAAGGAACTACTAATTTACCACTAATTACTTTATATAATACAAACTTAAACATCATTATAACACACAGAGGCTATCATTTATAAAGATATTGCGTGAATTATTCAAAATATAACGATAAATGTCAAAAGTAGGTAGGGAAAAATTCGGCCACATGCGGGCTATTCTGGCGTGCGCTGCAAAAACCGTTACAGTTACACGTTAATATGTGTCTAATGGAAATGTTTATCTTAAATAGTCCTCCTACAAAAAAGTCCGCGACAGCATATATCTATCTTGCATGTGTAAGCCGTTATCGCCAAAATAGTGAGCGTCCCGCGTATGAATAACTACGAGCACAAAGGTTCTCAAACCAGTCTCATTTGGCATAATTTATGTAAAATAGCGGCTACCGGAATCAGAATTGCTTGATGCAAGCAAAGCCGCGGGTAAAAGCTAGTAATACATACTTTTGAAATAATCACACCCTTGACCGATAGTGGTATTTAATCACTGGATGTGTTTACGTGAAACATCTATTGGTAATCCTCGGGTGTAAAACTGACCCGTGCTACAGAAAGCACCATGATTCTTTTTTTTTTTTTTGTCGTCAAGCCCTGTCCACGACACCTTCTACTTCACCTTACTCGACTCCCTTGAATGCGTACTATTGTTGGCAACTAAAATTATAGCTGTTTGATGCCTCCATGAAAGATAACATTTCTCAAGCCGTATTGGAAACTCTGTAACATATAACGAGGATATTACAGATCTTATCCAGTGTTGTATTCTGATGTGACTTTTCAATACCTATTTTATTATAAACTCGCTGAGCCCGCGACTTCGTTCGCGTGGAACTAAAAATTAACTGAAATAAAAATATTTTTTGAAATCGGACATGTTCCTAAGATTAGCGCTCTCAAACAAACAAACAGACAGACAGTCAGACAAACAAACAAACTCTTCGGCTATAAAACATTAGTATCTGCACAAGTAAAGTGCTGCTAGTAACATGAAAAATTTATTTACTTTTAATCTAGTCGAGGAGTTCCCAATCCTTTTTCAGTTCGCCGCACACACACTTGTTTACTATTTTATCGGGGAGTCCTAACCTATATTGCTGATCGAAATAGATAGATACAGATATGTAGATAAGCATAAAATTAAAATAAAAACACACACACACACACACACATTTGGAATCCAAGCTATTTATTTATATTTACTGAAAATAGAATTTTCTGAGAATGGTAATGAGAATTGCCTCACGGCGCCCTCCTTCGCTCTCTACGGCGCAACCGGAGGCCCGCGGTGCGTACTTCGTGAACCGCCGATACAGTCACTTCCAGTGGCACGTGCTCTTTAACTCCTTGATGTTATGAAATATTATAGACACCCGATCGTTACGGCGAGCTATCGACTTGGATTCAATGCCGCCATTTGGTCGGGTACCAAACTTTATTTCGGATATATTCGGACCTTATTCCACGAGCAACTTTAACGCAGCGGCTCTGCCTAGACATCAAGTTATATTTTAATTCCTTTTCTTCTTATGTTACATTAAATTTTATGTTTGACTATGTTCTCGTATTAGCTGTACCCGCGACTTTGGTCGCGTATTTGGGCGTGATATGTTTATATAATTCAATCACTTATTATGACTTCTATGAAAACGCAATAGTATTATCGTAATGTGTATACAAATACTGGATCACATTTTTTTTATTTATATCAAAATTATATTATTCTATATGTAAATAAATAAATAAATATTCATGTTAATATATAGTATACTTATAAACGTGTCTATTTTCAGTCAAATTTGTTCCGTAATTTAATAATAATGCACACACAAGAGAAATAATAGAAAAATTCGAAATACAATAATTTCGGCCTTGATATCAGTAACCTCTATTGTATTTTTATATATATAATGGGTTGTGATACAGTTTTGGTGTATTCATATATAAATTTAACGTTTAGTTACTATTTAAACTGATGTTAAATGACGAAAGTAGAACATAGGTCCTATTTATTTAAATTATGGCGTTTTAGCGTTATGTCCATAATCTCACCTGATCTTAAGTGACCATACGGCCCAAGTTGGTAGACACGCTAGACCTGAGAAGGAACTGACTCTCATGTACAGCTTCCGGAACACACCTACTGGTATTGGGCGGCAATTTCAACTTGAGGGTGGTTGCCAGCCAGGCGGGCATCAGAAAAAGCCCTACCGCCATGCTATGGTTTCCTCACGATGTTTCCCTTCACCGAAACCTCAAGCTCATTGTAGGTGGATTCAAACTCACGATCTTTAACTCGAAGCCGTACACACTACCATTGAGCTATCATCGCTTCAAGATGATGGCTCTTAATACCGGAACACATTTATCGGTGAAAGAAACCACATAACATCTATTAGATTATAAATTGTTTAGAATTTCGCGCTAGACAAAAAAACAAAGATAATGAATGAATTTCACCTTTCAAATTTTAAGTTAAAAGTCATATAAAAAAACAATGGATCAAGTTGTTTAACCCCAGACACATAGATAGAAAAAATCCCGGGGGGGGGGGGCATAGTATTGTAATCACTCCCTTCTCGCATCGCTGTACTGACGTCTCAATTTTGGCTCGAACGGTTCTGCTGTTGTCGGGTGCGTTTACATTATTGTAAGAATAGCGATTATTTTCTAATATTTAGAAACACTTTCTACTCTCGTCCAATGCCCCCCATCCAGCCTGTCCTTCAACAACTGCTAAGGTAAAAAAAAATGTGTGCAATGAAACAAATGTCAAAGTGTTTATGACATTCTAAATAGAATGGTTGGACCTTGAAGGGCGACTTGGTTAGTTGTCAGATCGTCACTTGACAATTTCCGCTTCGAGTCCTCTAATTTACAATTTGTAATAAATATATTTAAAAATACAGTTTTTTTTTTTATCAAATTAATATAATCATCAATATAAATTTCTTCTTTTTCTTACCCCCCAACACTACTGTTGTAGAATCGATACAACACGTTTTTTTGTCGAACTACCCACAGTAACCACACTAAAAAAAAGTGTAGACTGCGAATCTTGACAGCCTGTTCTAATTTGTTAAGATATTTAATTTGCGCTATCTCTTGCTATAAGATACAAACAGTTTACCCATTCATTATCATCATAATTTTTCACACGTATTTTATACAAATATTCAACCATATTTTCTTCTGTTAATCCACGTACGCACTTAACATCTCTGTTGTTATAATTATTATCGCGATCGCTCATTGTCGCAACGCAAGCTTATAGACTCATCTTGCGCCGGCATCTGCAGTCTATGGATTACTTTGCAATTGAAAACAAATAATAATAAATACGGTAGCTACAAAATCGCGCGCGCGCTCCGGCAAATTGGAAAAAGTGGAAAAAATACCAAGTACTCGATACTGGGAACCGTCTCGCTGAGATATTGAAGCCGCGGAGGCCAGATGCCCAGCCTTGTACTGTTATATGGAAGCTTTACAGTCCCTTTATAAAAATACATAATCAAATACATACCTATAATATTTCTTAAATATATTTTTATGGGAACATCATATTGTTAGCTTTATCATTGGTCGCCGCTTTGTTTTTAGCCTTATCGTTGATCTTCTCTATACATTAAATGTCATATTGCAGGGGTTTCAATATTCACACGTTAGTTCAAAATAACTTCATGGATTTAAATTAATATTTACAATATATATACATATATTTAACTTTATAAATTCAAATTGTAATGAAGAAGTTTTATATAAATTGTTTTAATAATCTATTTCATGTGTTAGGCTTTTTCATTGGTCGCCTCAATATTTTTGCTTTATCATTGATCGTCTCTTTACTTTAAATTTCATATTACAAGGGCTTCAATATTCACACGTTAGTTCAAAATAACTTTATAGATTCAAATTGATATTTACATGTTTGGTTAAAAATATCTTTATAAATTCAAATTGTAATGACGAGATTTTATAAAAATTGTTTTAATTCACATTAGTTCGCTTTTAGCGCTTTTAGTTTCCGGTGGTGGCAATATAAATATGTCTTATAATACTGAGGCAGATATAGTGGAGCTCCAGAAGGAATCAGTGGACTGAAGTATTAGTGATATGAAGAACCGAATAGTACGTGCAGCCTATTAAACAAGACGGTTAAGATGTAAGGATTTTTTTTTACAATATCGTGCGGGAAAACAGCGACAAATGCACTATTTTACAGAAGACAGCTTTTCATTTTTAATGAAAATTTATTTATGGTATCTTTATAAACAATTACGAGTTACTGTTCAAAATTAATCACTGATCTATGAAAATAGTGGCTATTAACATCCCACCATCCATTCAACCGAAAGACGTCCACTGCTGGACATAGGTCTCCCCCAAAGATCTCCACGACGACCGAACTTGCGCCACCCGCATCCAGCGGATTCCCGCGACCTTCACCAGGTCGTCGGTCCACCTTGTGGGAGGCCTACCCACGCTACGTCTTCCGGTACGTGGTAGCCATTCGAGGACCCGTTGGCCCCATTGGGCATCGGTTCTGCGAGCAATGTGCCCAGCCCACTGCCACTTAAGTTTAGCAATTCTTCGGGCAATGTCAGTTACTTTGGTTCTCATGCGGATCTCCTCATACAAATATGTATGCTCAATTTTATTTTTAGGAGGTTACAATAAAAATAAAAAATCATTTTTCAGATTTTTGGCGCTTACGAAAACGTTACGTTCTTCCTTAGAAGGCTCGATATCTCCGTCAACTCTATTTCAAAATAAAATTTGAACAGACAAAATTGACAAAAAAAAAATGGTTTTTATTTAAAAAATCATCGACGCGTAAGATCCGCCAACTATTAACAACCTATTTAACAGCTGTTAGATTATTTACATTTTATCCTCCAATGGAATCTATTATGAAGAATATAATATGTCATTATTTCGAGGGTCGCTTTGAGGCCCTAACACTTGGACTTGCACACCCTTATGATGACGTCAGAACTGATCTTAGTACATTATACGACAAACTCGTGGCGATTTGAATGAAAACAAACAAGCCTTTTCATAGTCATACAGAACAGTTGCCAATAATTTATTTCAGGTAGCTCACGACTTCCTTCTTCGACGTTTCATCTTTGACAGTGCGTATAGATTTAATATATTCGGTATAATGGTTTCTTTCTCGGCGAAATTCAATCATTTTCCACGTACGATCGTGCGTGCCACGTGACAATTGTAGGAAAACGGAGGGTCCATTGTCGGTGTATCCCTCCCTTGGTACAGAGGACGCTCGACGCCTCACCGCACGTCAACGGGTTAGGCGGATATTTCCATAACGACGATATGGATTGTAATATATCGGATAAAATACGTTTCATGTGACAATCATATTGACACGTCTTTATCCGACGCGTGCAGGGCTGTCAGAAATTTTATTATTTTTTGTAATTATTATTCTTTACTTTTTATTAGTACACTATAGTGTATATAAATAATAAGAATTTAAATTAAACATCTATTTACTTTTGGATATATGCGAAAATAATTATTGCAAGTGACATTGCTAGTGAAAACATTCACAAATTTTTACAAGGTCTGTCTGTCTGATCGTTTGCCCATGTATCACTGGTAAAATATAACGTTTATGACAATATATCGTCAAGCAAATCATAAATCATATCCTCAAGTAACATTTAGTCTTTGTTTCATTAAAATCGATTAACTCTATCAAAAATTATTGTAATTTGATGTCGGCGCGAGATCAAATAATTTTAGTTTCGTGTGAACGAACTCGCGAGCACAACTAATGTAATATAAATCTATTGCACTATATCTATTCGCGTCTTCGTTAAACGTGCATAGGGTTTTTTTCATATCCCCTACGAGCAGTACTATTTTCTAGGAGGAAAATATACCGTATGTCCTTTTCTATACACATGGCAACGTGTATGGAAAAATTCATGATGCCCGGTAGGTAAGGTGTCAAAACGATAGAAACAAGGTCACATAAGGATTTATAATATTCCTTGAGATGTAATAGGAGTACTTCCGCCAAAGATTAGAGGCAGTGTGCGTGCCGTCCCTGGACTCTGGAAACGAAGTATCGCCCTGGTGCTTTTACTAGGTAATGCTTTGACGCGTTGTGATGAGGAAGTCCATAAAGAATAGGGTATTGTCCATTAATAAAAAAGGTATAATAGAAGTGAAATCTACTCTCGTAGATGACTCATTTATTACTTTCTACAGTGGACATTGTAAATATACTTTTGTACATTTTATAGTAAAAAAAAGAAACCAAAAACATCCGTTATCCGGACACCCCTAACACAAAGGGTTCGATGAATATTCACTATGAAGGTTCAGGGACACGCCGGCAAACGTTATTAATCCATGTATATACACTGCTATATATATAAACTTTATATCATTATATGATCAAGTCCCAAAATATACCCTTTATAAAAAGAAAATTTGGGACTTATGGCAGGATTTAATCCGTCTAATGTGTTGCTTTCTATTTAAATTCATAAATATGTAAGAGTAACGGAAGTACTCTCAGGAAATAAGCCATCTAGTTGACTCAACGTTTTTAATCGTAAAATGATAAATTCCGAATGATCAGTCTCACTCGCAAGTTTTCCACGATATATCGTAGCCAGCTTTTTTTTTTTTTTTTTTGATGGGATTATAAGTCATTGATGTACTCTTATTATAAGTCATTGATGTACTCTAATTATAAGTCGTTGATATACTCTAATTACAAGTCGTTTATGTACTCTTTCGAACTCTGCAATTTTAGCCAAAAATTCTATCGGCGTGAAATCGGTAGAATTATATATGAGCAAATGTTTCTTTTTTTTTGTAGTTAAAGTTTAGCGTTATAGTCACAATCTCGTCTGATGTTAAGTGGCGATGTGACCCAAGATGAAGTCAAGCGAAGCGTAGTGAAGGAACTGGTTCTCAAGTGCAACTGCCGGATCACACCTATAGTTATTTGAGAATGCACCTATGCAGATATGAAGCAATGATAGCTCAGTGGAAGTACGGACGGACTCCGCATCCAGGGACGTGAGTTCGAATCCACCTACAATCAGCTTGAGTTTTCGGTGAAAGAAAACATCGTGGGGACATCATAGTATACCACCCTCAAGTTGAAATCTACCAATAGGGAGACCCAGTATCGTCAGTTAAGATCAGGTGTGATTATGGCCATAACGCTAAACCTTAACTATAAAAAAAAAGAAAGAAAAAAACATGGCATTAGAAATTCTCTACCGTCATGCAAATACGTTAAATGCATGGATGTATTATCATATAAAATGGATGGGAAATATTAGGAAACGTGGTGATATCTCTTTTAATCATAAAAATCAATAAATGCAGCTCAAACTAGCGCATACATACTCACTAGCAAGAGAAAACTAAAATAAAAACTATATCTATATACCACAGGTATAATTGAAATACATTTTGCTTTAAATTCTGCCTTGTAAATATTCCTAGAGCATTCTCAACGCTGATTCTAACTTAACAATGTGTATATTAACTTCGGCGTAACTCGGGCTTCGTGCGAAATCCGGTCTTATGCCTGCGAAATACTTTTATAATGTTTAAAAATCTTCCGGGAACAAAATATTTCCTAAAACAATGTGCATATTATTTTAAACTCTGAGTTATGTTAAAAAAATTATAACTATTTAAATCGAAGAATATTTTGTTATAGATTTATAGGTGAAATATATTTACTGTACTTTATAATGCTGTCTTCTTGAAAATCTTTTTTTTTCAATTGTGGGTAAACGTGCAATCGCGTCAACTGATGGTAAGTGATCACCGCAGCCCATGAACACCCACAACACCCGAGGGATCGCAGGTGAGATGTTGGCCTTTATAGGACTGGCTCTCAAGTGCCACTGCCAGAATACACCAATTGGTATTTGGCAGCAGATTTTCAACTTAAGGGTAGTAGCTAGCGAGGTGGGCATTAAATAAAGTATTTCAGGTTTTTGAAAGGTCATCTGCAAAGTGATTCTTTTTTATAGTTAAGTTTTTAGCGTTATGGCCATAATCACACCTGATATTAAGTGACAATACGGCCCAAGATGGTAGACACGCTAAACCTGTGGCGGAACTGGCTCTCAAGTGCAGCTGCCGGAACACATCTACTGATATTTGGCGGCGATTTCAACTTGAAGTTGGTAGCTAGCCAGGCGGGCATTAGAAAAAGCCCTACCACCATACTATGGTCTCCTCACGATGTTTTCCTTCACCGAAAGCTCAATTTCATTGTAGGTGGTTGGATTCGAACTCTCGTCCCATGACGCGGTGTTCCTAAACGCTACCACTGTGCTGCCACCGTTTAAATTATCATTATAATCATTTTGTTATACCGGCCTGACTAACTACCAACTTTAAGTTAAAGATCTACACATATAATAGCGTATGTACTGTCCGGCTGTAGAGTACCGAATTGGATCCACTTGTAGGTGTAAGATTGTATTATATTTGGCCTAACTCTCACTTAACATCTAATCCGATGAATATTTTATCTTGTTATGAAATATAGTCTACTACATAAAGAAATCAATATTGTGGTCCTTCGAGCCGGATTTTAACTAGAATATTCTATATAAAGCAATTAACAAGGTTGAACTTTCAAATAATTAAAAAGAAAAAAATCTAAAAGTAATTTTGCCATATTCAGTCTTTGAAGGCGTTGTAAAGAATTTCATATTAATCAATATATATATAACAAAACTTTTTTGTTTGTCTGTTTGCAACGCGCTAATCTCAGGAATTACCAATCATATTCAAGAAAATATTTTCATATGGTAGCCAGATTCCCAAATGAATGTTCAGAGAATGACCAGAGGAACACTACAGAGAGGGTACATTACATGCGGCTTTTTTTTCTAAGGTATAGAAACTTTAACTCTATAAAGTTGCCAGTGTAACGAACACCGCGTCAATGAACGTGAATTCAAATCCTTGCAACGAGGCTGAGCTTTCGGTGAAAAAAACGTATTGTGATCAAACCATAGCAAGGTGGTATGGCTTTTACTAAAGCACATCTGCCTTACTTCCACCCTTAAGTGAAAATCTAAGGCTTCCATAGGCTTAGCGTGTCCACCGACTTAGACCACATCGACACTTAAGATCAGATGAGATTGAAGTTATAACGCTACACTTTTTGGAACGATGGTAGTTCAGTTGGCACTGTGTAGGGACGCCGCCTCAAGGGTCGTGAGTTCGAATCCACCACGAGCTTGAGGTTTCGGTGATAGGAACGTCATGATGAACCCATAGCGTGGTGGTAGAGATTTTTCTAAAACCCACCTGGTTAGCTATGACACTTAAGTGAAAATTTACCGTCTCAATACCTACGGGCTTAGCATGTCCATCATCTTGGCCATCTGAGACTGAGGTCTTAACGCCAAACCTTTAGAGTATATTTAATTATTATTATATTTGATAACAGTTTCCTCGTCGACTGTACATGTCTCACGAGTCTACGATGACACAGTATTCAAACGGACCGATTTGGAGCCAAGCCTAATAGCGTATACAGCCGACATAACAATAACTTAAACGACATTAATTCCTTATCATATTATCATAAGTAGATTATTGGGCATTCAGTTTATACGCGAATAACAGTTCCAGTAACTTTATCTCCACAATATTAATACAAATTTCAAAATACGTATAGATGTAATAAGAAAAAACCTATTAATAAAAATAGACCTATACAAATTAGTTTTCAGCCCACTTCAGTTGTGTAATATATTGTAAGTAATAAATCAAAAGTGTAAGATAATATTAAAACATATTTAGATCAAACGCTAGCTAAAAAAATATCTCACTGAAACACAAAAATAATTAAGCGCTCGTCTAGAACATGGAGAAAAAGAGAGAAAATATAACAAGGGTGTGCTACAAATAATAAAAAGAGTTTCAAAAAATTGAAAGTCTTCTGTAAGAGCTTCTGCAGAACTAGATAATAATGATAACCAAATATTTCATAACAAGCAGTAAAAATTATGTATGTAAGACCAACTTACGTCTATCAAAAAACTCTTTGACTTTTAATTGAAGCAATTATAGCTCAGTGGTAGCCTGTAGGAACGCCGCGTCATTGGACGTGAGTTCTAATCCAACCACCTACAACGAGCTTGAGCTTTCGGTGATGGAAAACATCGTGAGGAAACCATAGCATGGTGGTAGGGCTTTCTCTAATGCAAATTTCAAGTTACAATTCTGCCACCAAATACCAGTAGGTGTGTTCCGGCAGTTGCACTTGAGAGCCGGTCCCTTCTATAAAGGTCGGCAATTCCCTTGGTCTTGTGGATGTTCATAGGCGGCGATGATCACTTACCATCAGGAGACACGCTTGCCCATTTGCCCCCTATTCCATAAAAAAAAACTATATACAATAAGTTCAAAAAAATACATCAAAACAGTAGTCATATGAATATAAATATTACTAAAGTAAGATTTACAGAGTATCGAATCGAAATCATTAAGTTTGCGGGAGTTAAACTATAAATAGACTGCGGAAAGACCTGAGAGAAATAGAAATATTGTATTAAAACTAAGTAAAAGAAATATTTAAGCCATCACACATAAGTGAAGTGAAACAAATGTTATTCATATTAAGTAAACCATGTTCTTTTGAATACCTACCTACCTTTTATAATAATGTTCTTTCACCCGAACCAGATCTGCGCAAAGACCACTTTTTGATTATATTTAGGATGACATTTGCGATCGAATTTTTGCCTGTCTTTCTATTTATATTAATCTATTCCTTGTACGCGCATCTCTCTCAATTTACTGGACAGATTTTGATGTTTTTTTTTATATTTATTATCTCACCTGATCTTAAGTGCCAATGCGGCCCATGTTGGTAGACACGCTAAACCTGTGGAGGAACTGGCTCTGAAGTTCTACTGCCGGAACATACCTATTGTTATTTGGCGGAAGATTTTCAACTTGAAGGTGGTAGCTAGCCAGGCGGGCATTAGAAAAAGCCCTGCTACCATGCTATGGTTTCCACACGATGTATTCCTACACCGGGCGCTCAAGCTCATTGTAGGTGGTTGGATTCAAAGTCACGTCCCTCGACCCAAAATCGTATACACTATCACTGAGCTATCATAGCTTCAATTCAATGTATTTGAACGCAATGATAACTAATGTTATGAATTGATATATGAGATACTTTATACCCATAATACGAAGAACGTCATTCATGATGGCGTATAAAATAGTACGCCCCAGTACCCTTTGACTCATCATCCTGAATTTGGCATTGAATTTTTTAAGCTATGCCAGTAACGTATACGTAGTAATTGAAATAAAACTAATTTAAACGGATTTTATCGCGGTTATTTATTGATTTTGATCCCGACGTTTTGAAAGCTTTTCAGCATTCGTGGTCACGGGGCCATAAACCGCGATAAAATCCGTTTAAATTAGTTTTATTGCAATTAATAATATTCCCGTAAACATAAGAAATCATTCTGTATACGTAATAAATAAATAAAATAAATAATCAATAAAAAAATGAATAGTAAACTAAAAAATAGTAAATAAATTTTAATAAATTTGTAATAAGAATAGTGTAATTATTTGTTATAAATATAAATTAATAATAGTGTAAATAAAAAATGAAAAAAAATTAAAAGAACGTCGGGTGCATGGTGTCAATAGTTATAAATATTATATTGAGAGATATAAGTAGAAGGATTATCATTTCGATAATATCTTAAAAAGCAACCGACGCTTTTTTGAAGTAAAATACATTTGTTTCTTATTTACACTATTAATAATTTTTAATTATTAAAAAAATATTACACTATTCTTAATTCAAATTTATTTGCCTATTTTTAGTTTGGTTTTCTATAAAAGCGTGTTATTTTTTTTATTTTTTTTAACTAATATTTATTTTCTACTTTTTAATTTGGTATATTTATAAAAGCGTATTTTATTTATACTTATTATTTTTATTAGAGCATAATTAATCGGTAGCCCAATCATCATTAATTACAATAACGAACAAGGCTCTTTCCTCCAAAATTGTAAATATAAATTCTTGCTTATTTTGTTGCAATAATATTCTCTTTGGTATTCGGAATTTTCTTAATATCAGATATAGCGGTTAAGGATAATGATTGGAAATTATTATTAACATGAATTCCTGCCTTATCGACTATAGATGTGAGTTATATAAGTTAACAAATCTTATTGCGCGAATTAAATAAAGGAATAATCTTATAAAATTAGTGTATTGTCATCGGTCCTCGATAAGTCTTCGAGATTTAAACGAAATCTGACCCTTTGAAGTGGGTGAAAATCAAGCCCAAAGGAGTTGTAAACAGTACGGTTGGTGAGAAAATCTAATACAAAGTTATGTGCATCAACAGTCTACGTACATGAGGGTCAACTAACTGAATGAATACTTGTGCAGAGATATAAAAGAAAGAAATAACATTTATTTAGATGCTTATACAATGCACACAGCGTAATTACACAAACACAGTCTTACAAACCAAAATCATCATAAAACATCAAAAACGGACCCGAGCTCAGCATATGCTGTGGCAACACAGCTATAGCGCTGGTTTTCAGCTGGACCTGCAGCTAGGTTAGTTACATTAAGATTCGTGGCCTTAGATCAAAACGAGTGGATAAGCTAACGTACCACTGTAATATACTTTAGCCCTCTATACACATATATTTCGAGAGTCGACATCCCATTTCATGAAACAGCACTTGTCCATAAGTACGAAGATTCCACGACAGCGAGATAAGAGTGGTAAAAACACCTGCCCATAACTCAATGACTCACGCACTCGTCCTTATAATATACCTGGTTATTAATTCGCACTTGTCCTGTTTCCTTCTAAGGTCGAGCCTTGGCCGGCCTTTGCAAAGGTTAGAATGTTTTCTGAATCGATTGTAAAAGTTTTACCGTTAACGCCTTCTGAGTCTCCAAATTTAACAGTGTTTTTTAATTAAATTTTGGTATATTATTAACTATCATTAAGGTTCTGTGTATATTTTTTTTTATTTGGTAAGGTTCATCGTTATGGCCATAATCTCACCTGATCTTAAGTGACGATACGGCCCAAGTTGGTAGACACGCTAACACTGTGGAGCAACTGGCTCTCAAGTGCAACTGCCGGAACACACCTATTGGTATTTGGCGGCGGAATTTCAATCTTGAGGGTGGTTGCTAGCCAGGCGGACATTCGAAAAAGCTCTACCACCATGCTATGGTTTATTCACCGAAAACTCAAGCTCACTGTAGGTGGATTCAAACTCACGTCCCTTGACGCAAAATATATCACGAAAGCGTTTTGTAAAACAAAAATGAATTTTAGTGGCACAATGAACACCCACTGAAAATAGGTTCCTCAGTAAAAGTAAAATTATATCAAAATCCGTTAAGAACTTATTTTACCGCTGTATTTTATCTTTTAATCCCTGTCGGGGAAAAGCTCTTCTATTTGTTGGTTATAAAATAACCTCAATGTATTCTGTTTCATTCACATCTAGCCGGTAGTTGCTGAGTGAAACATACATAAGAGTACAGACAAACATTCCTAGAAAAATATTTTTGAATTAAAAATTAAAAATAAAATTTCATGTACTGATTTCGCTACAGTTACCCAGGTACGGTTTTTCCCGATAACCTACACAACGTCTTTCCCTGTCTACTCTTCATAATACGACAAATTGCGCTGGACTTCCATCTCACAGTTTTACTGCAACCTCCATTACTGTCATATTTTTGTATTGCGTGAAGCTGTGGAATAATCTCGTATTCTATGTTCACTTTCTTCTATAACATCTGGCAAAGAGTTCTCGTTGTCTCTATGGTCACTACTGTTTTCAGGTTAGATGCTCAAATTCAGGTATAGAGGTATCATACAAAAAAAAAACAAACGGCTTCTCAAATAGAATGAGGTGACACAATACTAAGAAATACTGTGACAAACACCCATTCACAGTTGAACGCAACCAAACTTTGATCTTCAGACCAAAGCTTACTTACTAAGCGCCCACCAGACCGGAATTCTCGAATCCGCTAATTTATTACCTTCGTATGTAAGTCTGCTCTCGATTCCTATATAGTGAGGAACAGTAACGCACTTTTTTGTATACACATTACCACTTTTTTTATCACAGCACGTAACTTGCATGTGCATTTGTATGGTGGTAGGGCTTTTTCAAATGCCTGCCTGGCTAGCTACCAGCCCATAGGATAGCTAGCCTCAAGTTGTAAACCTGCCGCCAAATACCAATAGGTGTGTTCCGGCAACTGCACTTGAGAGCCAGTTCCTCCATAGGTTTAGTGTGTCTACCAACTCGGGCCGTATCGTCACTTAAGATCAGGTGATATTATGGCCATAACGCTAAACATTAAGTATAAAAAAACAGTTCCTATGATAAACACTGTAGTATCCAAAAACTAACGAAGAAAAAAAAAGATAGCAAAAAAAATTCTTTTACGCACATATATATGCATCATATAACCAGGAGCCAGGAATTGCTTTCGCACTGCTTCTAAAACTGCTATGTACGCCTGAAGACCTTTCAAGAACTGCACATACAGTGGCTGCCTTGAGATGGGACACACTAAATTAAAGCTATTATGTCTTGTTTGCTGACATATAAACGATAGTTCCAACTGAGTTAGACATAGATACCTACCGACCCGTTCAGTAGATGGATATACACTGACTGACTATGGAATAAGCTGGCTACACTTGACATACGGTGATCTTGTTCCAGTCCACATTTACGAAAACCGGCCGATACCCAAAAATCTCGAATTCTCCAAACAATGCACATAGGAGAGCTCGCACGCTGTCTATATTCACTCACGTGAAAGTTTGCGTATAGTGGTAGGGGTTTTTTAATACCCACCCTTTTTTATTAACGTGGTGTTTGAAATCCTATTCACGGATCACGAGACTTATTACCGAAGTATATAGTCGATTTTTTAATACATTTTTAATACTGTTATTGTTTGAAGCTAATTTCAAAATAAGCCAACTTGCTTAGGAGCTAAGGTATTGACAACGACGCGCGTAAATAATTGTCGGTGATATCTGTAATTGAAAAGATGTGTTACTGTTCTTAACAACATGGCGCGTGAGCATTTAACTGTTGACTTGCCTCCAGTGGAGGCGGGCTCCGTACATCAAGAGACGAATGTACAGCTTTAATCAAGTACTTTATTTTTGCCGGGATCCCCTGGGACCTGAGCACAGATACTGGGAAACGTTCCACTTGCGACCAGACAGAAGATTGTCTAAATGGTTAATTCTGTTAGATAACTCTCGTTCCGTCGATGTTTTTCACTCATTCTCTCATTACAACATTGAGGGGACTCTCGAGGTTTTGTAAGAAAGCTTATAGCATTATTTGACACGTTTAGTTAGCAATTTAAGTGGTCGAAGTGCTGTGTGTTCGAATCCCGTACCGGACAATTATTTCTGTGATTCACAAATGATTCTTTTAAGTGTGGGTGTTACTTTTCATCCGTGTATATCTATAGAGAAGTAGTTTATCATTAGTGACTGATAACAATAAATAAAAATTAGACATTTAAAATTACAGTATTTTTCTGGTTAACAAAAACAAATGTCTATTCAAAATTTTAACATTTAATTGTATAAAAAGACATTACTTAGACATTAAGACAATAATTGTATATTTTTGAAGCGATGACAGCTCACTGGTAGTGTGTACGACTTTGCGTCAAGGGACGTGAGTTCTAACCCAAGCACCTACAATAAGCTTGAGCTTTCGGTGAAGGAAAACATCGTTAGGAAACCATAGCAAGGTGGTAGGGCTTTTTCAAATGCCCGCCTGGCTAACTACTACCCTCAAGTTGTAAAACCTGCCGCCAAATACCAATAGGTGTGTACCGGCAGCTGCACTTGAGAGCAAATTCCTCTACAGGTTTAGCGTGTCTACCAACTTGGACCGTATCGTCACTTAAGACCAAGTACGACTATAGCCATAACGCTAAGCCATATCTATATAAAATTTAAATCTATTTGCACTCCGAGCGTTTTAGGTATATATGTTTATATGGTTTATTTATTTATCAAAACACATTGATATAATAATTAATGTACATTTTAATATTATCTACACATAGTGTAATTTTTTTTTGTTCGTAACATTACGCAGGCGTATCGGTGACGTGACAATATTTTTTTCACCCCAAGATCATATTATAAAAAATCACTCAACGCGCCTACAAATGTTTTCACTTCAAACAGTTAGTCAAAGCACCTGATTTTGCTGGGCAAATACTACAATATGAAATAAGATTTACCAACCGTTATATTATTACAAAAGTATCCAACTATTAAATAAACTTCTATGTAATTCATAACCGTTAGATGATGTTGCGGAAAGAAATGTATAGTCAATATTACCAACAAGTTTTACTGACTAAGAGCCGAGTATTTATTCATTTCTCTTTACTGCTCGCGAATCTACGTTCAAAAGAACTTTGAGAGGTATCTAGAAACTTCTCTCACTCAACAATAACTATAATAGAAGCAAAAGATATAATAGACTGTTAAGGAATAGAGACGACATTCATTTATTTATATAATTAATTTAATAATGTAGTCTATGGAATACATTTCAAAGAGTTTCCTCAGTTTTTTTTTAATTGTATAGGTTATCTGTGTTAATTGCAAATATGATTATCGAATAGTTCGAGCTTAAAATATCAACTGCCTCTGTGAGCTAAAACAGCATTCAAAATAATAAAATCAACGTCTGCAAGTGGCTTTAAAATTTATCGCAATTTTCAATTGGAACATAATAAAAATTCATTGAACTGCCTCCGGCGGCGCTCGAACGAAATTAGTAAATTAGATCCATCAAAATTATGGCCGGCACTTATTCTACAGCGTTCGTGAAGCGGATTTTTCATCTCGGATTACCAGCAAATAATGTTCCTCTTTCTAAGGCATCGCGGACCGCGGCCCCTAATTCTGTTATAACGAGGGAACTTTTTCCATTACTTGAAAAAAAAAAAAAAAAAAAAAGACAAGTTTCAAACAAACCTCTTTTGTGTATATTTCCTTGGATTTTTTCTTTTTCCTGTTGCCAGTCAACTAATTGAGTGCCAGCTATTTAAACCGACGGATTGTCGTGTCGTCGTCTAAACTCTCCTAATTTCAATTTGTTCGTCCGATCTGAACGTCAGGTGAGATTGTGGCTTTAATATTAAACCCAATACACACATAATAAATCTGTAAAAAAAAATAGTTTTTGTGTACATCGAAAATATATCCAAAAAAAAACATAGCCAGGGTGTTACAGGATAACCAACACAACCCATTTCCGGCATTTTCGGAACTCTTGCCCGTTTGTCTTTACACGCATCACGTAAAATGTACGAAACTAATATAGATAACTTTTTATTGTACCCAACTTAAGATATTACTTAGTTTTTGTTTCATCGCAAACGATTCAATCCTATCAAGAGGTCTTAGATAATATGAATTTGTAATGTTCTCACGCACGCAAATCAATCACACGCAACGCCAAAATAAAACTAATATTGACAGTTGAACTCCATATTCGATAGATATTTGAAGCGATGATAGCTCAGTGGTAGTGTGCACGACTTCGCGTCAAGGGACGTGGGTTCGAATCCGAGCACCTACAATGAACTTGAGCTTTCGGTGAAGGAAAACATCGTGAGGAAACCATAGCATGATCGTAGATCTTTTTCTAAGGCCCGCCTGGGTAGCTACCACCCTCAAGTTGTAAACCTGCCGCCAAATACCAATAGGTGTGTTCCGGCAGCAGCACTTGAGAGCTAGGACCTCCACGGGTTTAGCGTGTCTACCAACTTGGGCCCTATCGTCACTTAAGATCAGGTGAGATTATGGCCATAACGCTAAACCTTAACTATAAAAAAAAAAAAGGTGGCGCTGTGCTTATGACGTCATGTAACACAGATATTGATTGTACGCTTATCTAAGCGACGCGTTCTAGTTTTCGACAACCACACGAACGAACTCACGGGCACATCTAGTAAAGTATAAAGAATACAACCACATCTAGGATGCCACAATATAATATTATAAAAAGTTTCACTTATTTTTTTCCAAAAATAGTTCTTAATAATAGCACTTCCCGATGGCGACAATCGGCAAGCCAGCCGAACGAGACAGCTTTCTCGTTTTCTACTTTAGTACGTTGATATAGTAAAAATCTAAAGATATGTTTTACGATATACACCACGCCTGTAGTGGCCGACAGAATATTAACCACCATACACAGTGTACAAGACCCACAAGGAGTGTAAAATGTACAATGGCACCCATTTGATTTCGTGTCAACAGCCGATGGGTCGAGAGGCTGGAGTATACCCGACAACCGCATATCTCATATATCTCTAAATTAATCGTCTATGTTAGACGGCATCATCAAGTATATATTCGATGCGTTACCTTAAGAGTACAAAAAAAAATTGGCAGTCATGGGACGCTCAGCAGATGTCCAACATTTCAAACAATATGATTATCTATAATTAATAAAATAAAAAAAAAAATTAATATTAACCGGGGCTTAAATAATAGGATTAAAGAAGGGGGGGTTGAAATGGCGACTGATCACGGGAATTACTTGTAAGTTTATTAGTATGGTTCTGAATGTTGGGCATCCAAAGAGATGGATGTAAGAAAATTACACGTAGCAGAGATGCGAATGTTACAATGGATGTGTTGAGTTACTAGAATGGATAAGATTAGGAACGAAAATATTCAAGGAAGCATGAAAATAGCACCAGTGAGAGAAGAATTGAGAAGTAATAGGTTAGCGTGGTATGGACATTTTAGAAGGAGGGATAAAAACCATATAACTGGAAGAATGTTAAGTATGAAGGTGAATGGATATAAGAGAAGAGGAAGGCCGAAGAAGATATGGATGGACTGTGTGAGCTATGATATGTGTATTAGAAGAGTAAATACTGAGATGACGGCTGATAGAGTGGAAGAACAAAAGATGTTGTGCCAAACCTAACTTTTTTTTTATTGTAGCTCGGCAAAGTGACTACACTGTGCCTGATGTTAAGTGCAGCACAGTCCAAAAACAGCAGCGACCATCGAGAGAACGACAATCCATCGCCAATCGCTACTGTCAAGCCGGCCTGAAATGGGCCCTTTTTTCGTGGGGAAATATATTTATGCATCCCCTCTCAGCCCGAGAGGACTGAGAGAGGTATGTGGGACTCAACCAGCGCTAAGCACCGGGAATACTCACTAAAAGCCCACGGCCATCTGTCGCCTTCCTGGGGCAACGCGGGTCCGTGCATGCAACCACCGCGTCACCCCAGTGCCAAACCTACCTACGTGAAATAAGGGCTAAAAAGAAGTTTTTTTTTTTTTATAAACTCAATGTTTTTTTATTATTTTAATTACAATACAGCGTATAGGGAACGTGACGGCATAAAAGAGCCTCAAGAGTCTTGTCATCGCGGTTGGGTAGATTTTAGTGTTAGGACGCGCCAATAGATGTTTTACGTCAAAAACACTTTAATATATTTTAGCAATATGTATTACCTCCACCAGTCGCCCCAACAAGTGGTCTCGTGTTACAGACCGTGGAGGTTGCGTCGAATCGTACTTAAGAGTCCCGTTCCACACTCGTTATATTTTACAGCAGAGCTTCCGCTTATTATAATGTATATCTCGAACAGTCGTCCGTACTGTCCGACGGTCTTAACTCAACTGAACTCACAGAGCTGACAGAACTGATTGAACTGAACTCTAGCCGCGCTCGCATCGCACTTATATAGTAATCTATGTTATCAACTACCCTCCATCTCATTAATTAAAAGTATGTACTATTATTATGTTTCTATATTAATGAGCAGTAGACGTGGTATGTATCACTCGTTTGAATTATTGAAATAAATTATACGAGTACAATAATTCTCCTTAAAGCTTTCAATTAAAGAAAACAATAAAGTTTCGTTATTACACAGTGCCACGAAATTTCTACTAGGCCCGTAGGCGCGAGTAAATTGAAACCAACAAAGTAAAAGCAATCTAGATTATAACTTGGACACATTTTCTGGGTTGGATAGCGTTGTCTCAACATAAAGTGATTTTATGAAAAACTCGCTCTTTCGCACAGGTATGTAGTTGGGTTCGCTTTGGGGGGCATTACTACATATTATAGAATAATATTTGAGCCAAATTCGCCGAATTAAATATTAAAAAGAATCGAGTTGTACTTTAGATCGATACAAGGGTAAACAACATTTTATTTTGATTTTTTAGTCAGTCCGTTTCTCCTTGAACATGCAACATTCTGAAACTACTGCACAGATTTGGTTGAAATTTCACGTGGTCATAACGTATATTATGGGTTAACATGTAGGCAGCTTTCTATTCCATATAATAAAAGGTTTTAATTAATTTAATTACATACGCTAAGACTTAAGTTAGGATAATGATTTTGATTTGAACTCACTGTTCTTCTCATCGAATTGTCTTTTTTTTTCTTTTATTTGTCATCAATCACATAACTTTTATGGATCACGCAATTTTACGAAGTGTCGCGCGTATTTCTCGGACGTGATTATTTATGTAGAGAAGTTTAAGACGTCAAAGATTGACAAGGTTAAGGTTTTTCCACATAATTTTGGTCTTTTTCTGTATAACAACGTGATTGAAAATATAAAAAGTATATGATAGTATAAGCTGTACTTAAAATCATCAAGTTTAGTCTCGTTTTCACATTTATTTAAATGTCAAGTTATAATTATATAGGTCTAGATCTGATAATGTAGTCGCTTGAATAAATAACAATCATCTACCTTGGCAAAGAGGAAAACTACGAGACAGCGTCCGAGACTTGTGTCTACGGATGTAGGCTTAAGCAGGCCGCCTTTCGATAATTGTCATCACCACTCGTGTTTCTCTCTCTGTCCTGTATAAATCATTCCTGATAATGATTTACAGCACAAACACTAATAACAGAGAAATATAAATCTTACTTCTACTATACATCATTAAATGGTTTAAAAATATATGGTAGTAAAAAAATATGCAAATTTAACATATGTGTTTTGTGGACATAAATTCCAATAACCTTAATTTTCACAAATATTTTTTATTACGTACCAAGTCTTAACCAATTAAAGAATATCGTGTGTAAATTTGTATTCAAAAATGTTTGAATTTATAATAAGGAAGGTAAAGGAAAGAAGAGAAATAAAAAGAACTGTAATAAATTTTCTCACTTAGATATTTCTCACAATATTATCATCACATCACAAATATATATTAAGAAGTATTACAGTATACCTTTACTTGAAATAATAGAAAATAAAGATTTAGCTTGACAAATAAAATGATGGGATATATATAATTGTATATATATAAAATATTTGTATATATATATATATATATATATATACACAAAAAAGTATATCACTTTGAAATAAAACTAATTTAATAAATAACCGCGATAAAATCCGTTTAAATTAGTTTTATTTCAATGAATCTTATTCGCGTAAACCTAAGAAATCATTATGTATATCACTTTATTAACAGGTGGGTGTAAGCCCCAAAACAGACTTCCTGAATGCGGCTCTGTTTCGCACTCTTCCAGAGTGACGTCACGCCGAGATAATGAGTACTCGGAACTTAATTAAAATTGTTCTGTCTGAGAATGTCTTTTTTGAATGTACTATTAAAAAAATGAACATTAAATAATTGTATCTCACAGTACATTTAAATTTTGATATACATTTTTTGTTTTAATATATGTCTCCATGCGTAATCACTTCGCCTTAACTTAGTTTACTATCAGGTTTTATAAACCATTAGCAGATATTATTACGGTCTCGAAAATATTTTGTAACATGAACAGGCTTTAAAAGAAAGAAACTTAACGTAAGATTTATTTATTACTGGCTCTTACCTGCGGCTTCGCTTGCGTTAATATTGATTTTGTCATGCAAATCGTATGAGGCAAAAAAAGTTTATCTCTCTTTTAATACCCCACCTCCTCCAAATTTTTCGCAAAAAAATAGCCTATCACTGTCTCCAGGATACCATTTATCTGTATACCAAAATTCATCACAGTCGATTCAGCGGTTTTTTTTTGTTGTTGTTATGTTGATACCGTCTTTAACTTATTATACTCGGGAGTGAATTCCTACAGGTTAATCGTAACCAACATTTTGGGGCACAACGCCACTTAACATCATGTGAGATTGTGCCCAATAATGCACAATAAACATATAAACTGTACAAAAAGTATCAACGAGTTTTTACGGAAACACATTTTTTTCACTATATTAATTACAATTTCCTCAAATTTCCAATATCGATTAAGGTCATTGTGGTATATTGCACCTTCAAGAAGCGAGAATTATTCTACCCTCACGATAAATTTAAAGATTTAAACCAACCAAAGAAGTTCTCAGACACGTCTAACGAGGTCAAGAGGCTAAGTTTCCACCGAAAGTCCCTGAAAGTCATCTTTCATCGGCTCCACCGCTTCCAGACTCACGCACCTTTGGAACAACAAACTTCTAAAAACTGGAGGTTAAAAATAAAACGTTTCACGAACGAAATCAAACCTTATCTGTAACTAATAGAATACATATTGACTTTGGAAATTAAATTAACAAGAAAGTAGGTCGGAAACATAGTTCGGTGATAATTCATCATATCGTTTAACTTTTGATGGCGATGGAAAAACATTTTCCGGATGGTAGGACATGGTAATTGCATGCGACTGTACCACGAACACCATACAATAAAACTATGCCGGTATGAAGTGAATACTGAGTGCAGAGGCGCTGAACTCGTTTATTTAATCACTGATTTATTGATTGAGACCGCTCAATCTTTTTTTTTTTTTTTTTTTCGACCTGACTTACGCTGTTAGCCCCAAGGGCTTTGACAGCTTCACCGGACTTTTGGGGGCGAGTGCTGAGGGCACTCAGCCCCGAGGCAGCAGGCACAAGGGTGCCAGGACGGCCGAACCTCGGCTAGGACTGCTGCCGGTAAATGAAAAAGATTCATGATCCTGACTAACCGACAGGTTCTTTATTACTAAATTAGTGATACTAACTACGACCTTATCAGGTAAGCAGCTCAAGGGCCACGAGGGTAGTCCCTTACAGAACCGTGTACTTAACGTGTGAGTGTGCACGAATGGTATGCGGTGTGTTGATGTAATCTCAGTGATGTAGAGTGTCACTGTATCGCGCGAGCAGAGTCACTCGAGGGCTCCTGTCCGGAGGATCGAACCTAGGCTCAGGCGTCTGCGGAAGGAGGCCGCGGCGGGTGTGCGGGAGTACCGCTCAATCACTGTATACAAAAAGTATACAATACATAGCTCTCTTTCCCCTTCACTCTAAGTTGCATCTTCCTTCTCTCTCATGCAGCGAAGTGTGATTATGCGTGACGCGTCTCTCAAATTTCGTTCACAATTGTCATCTAATTATTACGGAGTCATCGCAGAAATTTTACTTCAAATACAAGCCTCTTAAGATATATTTTTTTTGTAATAGCTGGCAAACAAGTAAGCGTGTCATCTCATGGTAAGTGATTATCGCCGTCCATTGACACCCACAATACCAAGGGAATCGCAGGTGAGTTGCCAGCCTTTATGTTGGAGGGACTAGCTCTTACGTGCAACTGCCGGAAAACCTATTACTATTTGGCAGTAGATTTTTAACTTGAGAGTGGTAGCTAGCCATGCAAACATTTGAAAAAACCCAACCACCATGCTATGATTTCCTTCGCCAAAAGCTCAGACTCATCGCAGGGGTTCGAACCCAATCCATTGATAAGACATCCGTAGACACTACCAGAGGAGCCAAAATACGATAACAGTATACGTGCGAATGTGAGTTTGTTTGTTTATTGCGCTTTCACACTTTAAATACTTAACGAAATTCAGTGGGTAACCCGACGTCGGAGACACAGAAAACGATGTACTATGTATTTGAAGCGATGATAGCTCAATGGTAGTGTGTACGACTTCGCGTCAAGGGACGTGAGTTCGAATCCAAGCACCTACAATGACCTTGAGCTTTCGGTGAAGGAAAACATCGTGAGGAAACCATAGCATGGTGGTAGGGCTTTTTCTAATGCCCGCCTGGCTAGCTACCACCCTCAAATTGTAAAACCTGCCGCCAAATACCAATAGGTGTGTTCCGGCAGCTGCACTTGAGAGCCAGTTCTTCCACAGGTTTAGCGTGTCTATCAACTTGGGCCGTATCGTCACTTAAGATCAGGTGAAATCATGGCCATAATACTAAACCTTGAGTATAAAAAAAAAAAACTATACTTTTTCCGAATAATATAAGTACCTACATTAAAGCGATTGAAACCACTTGGCCAAACTTTAATAATTCTAAAGACTTCGTAAATCACGTGCTCAGCGGACAGTGGACTTGAACAATTTCCATTCCTTCACACATACGTCATTTGTCATATAGCCCGTACAGTGTTAGGACACTTGTAATAACACGTTCAGGAGTCTTAGAAACGTTCATCGCAACTCGGCAGGGTTGCCGAGGGTGGAATCCGTGTTAACGAGTCGAGGCGGTAATTAGTCATTCATTCGAAGCGTGTTTGCTAACGTCGCCGCCCCAGTTTCGGTGTTTGATGTCTTTGTAACGCGCAGCTTTCGAGTGTAATTACTTCCAATTAATCATTACATCATACGCACCGTAACTCACTGGACCGCGTCTATAGTTTCCAGCTTTGACGAGCTCATTTCACTGACACGCGACGACTTTAATCATGAGAAGAAAACATTAATTAACAGCATGGCGGGAAACAGAAAACGTGCTATATTGTTGCCACAAAAGTAGAAGTCCGTAGCAGCCATTTACAGTAGCAAAAACAAATCACATCACTTTATTCAATATAGGCTCTGAGAAGAGGCTTATGAACGTCAAAACTGTCACAGGGTTGGATAATAATGCATTTTTTTTTTTACTTAAACAAGTAAGCGCTTGACCCCAATCTCACCTGATGGTAAGTGACGATGTGGTCTATGATGGAACGCGCTTACTCAGCAAGTACCTGTTCACTCTCTGTTTAAAGACTCCCAGATTGTATGATATACGAAAGACAGACGCCGGTAGTGAATTCCACTCCCTTGCAGGACGCATTATAAAAGAAGCCGCAAAACGCTTCGTGCCATTCGAGGGAATGTCAACTATATACGGGTGAAATCATCGAGAAAAACCGACAAGCCTTTTTTTATAGTTAAAATTTAGCGTTATGGCCATAATTTCACCTGATCTTAAGTGACGATACGGCTCAAATTGGTAGACAAGCTAAACCTGTAGAGGAACTGGCTCTCAAGTGCAACTGCCGGAACATACCTATTGGTATTTGGCGGCAGAATTTCAACTTGAGGGCGGTTGCTAGCCAGGCGGGTATCAGAAAAAGCCATACTAAATACTATGGTTTCCTCGCGATGTTTTTCTTCACCGTAAACTCAAGCTCATTGTAGGTGGTTGGATTCGAACTCACGGCCCTGGACGCAAAGTCGTACACACTACTAGTACAGCTATCTTGATCTCTCGTTAAATTTTTTTGGGTACATCTTCAACCAAAGAAAAATTTAAATACAATAACAATAGTTTTTAATGGATGCACAGAGATGGTTGTTAATTGAAAGCTGATGTCTCATCTGATATCTGATCGTTTTGATCCGCCCTGTAAAAAAAGCCTTTTATCATCAAAACCCGTTTCATATGTTTCCTGAACTTACTACTCGATAAATCAGTGATACGCTTTGGGACATCGTAAATCGTACACAATTTTACCTAAGAAGCATTGGTCTTACTGAGTATAAATTATGGGGTGACCAGTTTTTTCACGATTTCTAGTATTTAAGTCATGCCGCTCTTTTGCGTAATTCAGCTTATCCAAGTTTTTGCAAGACAGGACAGTGTTAAGATACCCAATTTCCGGTACCACAAAATAACGATAATTATGTCTTTATGAAGTGCGAACATTATAGATCAAAAATCTGTTATTTTATTTTTAACACGGTGAATAAGCCCAAGTGGCTAGCTACCATTTAGCTAGCTAAATAGTTGGCAGTTGCACTTAAGAGCCAAACGCTCCATTAGGCTTAGCGTGTCCACCATTATGGGCCACATCGTTACTTAACATCAGGTGGGACTGTAGCTAACACAATATAAAAAAGTATATTAACACATACGCAATAGATACGAATAGATACATTTTAAACAAATTTATTTTCGTTCTCTGTGCTAATACAATATATTAATGTACATAAAGAAAAAAATAACTCTTCAAGTTACTTTTTACTACTTTTGAACTACAAGAACTTTTTATATCAATTTTAAGTACGTGCCATTTAAATTTGAAGTTTTTCCATGTAAATTGCATATAAAAAACATTTTTTTAATTCTAATGCTTAGCCACCTTTTACAGTATTGTGAATCGGTTTGGTGGACCTTATGGGGAATTTCAATATGGGAAATCGCTTCAGTGTTTTTCTGTGTAACTTGGCCCGGTTCGCCAGTAGGAGTCATTAGAGTTCTTGGTACTTAAGTATTAACTCCATCTACATCGTAATAAATATTTCACTTTTAAATATAGTTTTTTTCTGAATTTTTAAAGTGTTTGGATGTTAAATAAAGTGTTTTATTTTATATTTTGTCGCCGCGGTAGAAATTCGTCCGTTTAGGTTTGACTCGTGATGAGAAAAAGCGCCAGCGGTCACGTAGCGCCGTATATTTTTAGTTAGTCAGTAATAAATGATATATATCTTTGTTGTAAATATATACGACGGTCGGGGAGCGCTTTTTCTCAACTCAAGTCAGACCTAACTTAAACCAACGGAATTCTACTGCGATGGCGTTAATACGTATCGGTTTTTTTTTTTAATTTATTTACCCAAACCACGAAATGCTGAAACAACACAAAAGCACTAAAGCAATTTCAAAGAGCGTGAAATTCACTATAAGGTCCTTCAAACCGATTCACAATATTATAAAAGTTGGCTTAGCATTAGAATTGTGACAAAAAAAACTTTTTATATGCAATTTATAGTATAGTAGTAAGTACGTAAAATTCATATTAAGAGCTCAAACTTGGTGAGTTTTTTCTTTCCTATATGATGATTAATATATTGCTTGTGCACAGTGAAAAAAAAATTTTTTTTGGCGGAAATGTATCACCCTCATACACAATACGAGCAAGTTTAGCAGTGACACGTTGACTATATTTATGTCGCTCTATTAGTATACTCGAGCCAACTTTACTCTGACGACCGTTACATCGCCGAGCGTGACGGGTCAATCCCATTCATAACGTACATAATATATGTGCTTCTCAGCGTGACTAAAGAAACTTTCACTTCACAAGTTTACGTCATACCGGTCTGCACGCTGTAGTTAGCAAAATATGTCAACAATAAATAAAGTTTTCCAACTTAATCTTCATAAGAGGTAGTTAACGAGCCGACCGCAGTCGCGTTCAAGCATTATTATATGATCACTTAAGATCAGTTGGGATACACTACTCATTAATCTTAAGTTTAGCTGTTTTAGCAGTTTTAGCACTGTTTAGCATTTTTTAGCAGTGTTTAGAAATCAAATTATAACAATCTATATATGAGTATAAAAAATAATCTTTGAATTAGCAGTTTCAAGCAATCTTTAGCACTTTTTAGTAGTTAAATTATATCGCGTACAATTTTAACAAGAAGTTCACATAAGTCTAAGAAAAGGCGGTTATTCAGAACAAAGCACTGAGCAATGCAGTAACCTCAACGAGCCAAGCTAATAACATTGTTGAAACTATAATCAATCATTCGCATCCGAGCGCGGCGAAGTTTCGGATGCGTTCTGTTCGGTTGGATGCGATTCGGTCGTTTATATTCCGGTTTGTATGTTAAAAGTTTCACGTGGATTTATTACTCTAATGAAAACTCGTGATAAAGTGCCAGCCGTGGATTTTTCAACTTAATGTTAAACAATTTTTTTTTTTAATTATAACCTACCTTCACAGGCCCGGAGTTAGGTGAAAGGGCCCTAACCTATTCCACTTGTAAGGCTATCTCTCCTATAGCCGTGCATGGGATATGCAGCAAATACACTGGTTGGCCTGGACTTATCCCACTGGAACCCCTCTTTTGCAAAAAAGGAAGTATATATAAGTATATTATTGATAACTATAATAAACTATTTGTATGCAGTAGTATTTGGAGCGATGATAGCTCAGTGGTAGTGTGTACGACTTCGCGTCAACGGACGTGAGTTCAAATCCAACCACCTATAATGAGCTTGAACATTCGGTGTAGGAAAACATCGTTTTTCTATTGCCGGCCTGGCTAGCAACCACCCTCAAGTTGATAACCTACCGCTAAATACCAATAGGTGTGTTCCGGCAGCTGCACTTGAGAGACAATTCTTCCATAGGTTTAGCGTGTCTACCAACTTGAGCCGTATCGTCACTTAAGATCAAGTGACATTATGGCCATAACGCTAAACCTTGAGCTGAATTATTACTCATATAATGTAGCAAAATTTTTAATATTTATATATACCTTATTAATATATACGCACCTACGATTCGCCTAAAGTTGTGGATGACCATGGGCGACAGTGATCACTTACCATCAGGTGACACGGTTGCTCGATTGCCCCCTGTTCTATAATATATTGGACGCGGCGTTTCAATACACTACTACTGAGCTATCATTGCTAAACTGACTATAATTATGTGTATTTTTGACGTTCATAAGAACTTTCTCTATTTTTAAATACCCACATAAGTGAAAATTAAATTCTAAAATATCACGAAACATATAAAAGACTATTCGAGCAAATTCGTAGAAAGTAATCGATAAAATTAAAGATTGCGGTGAATCCTTAAAGATTAAAATTTGGGAAACATTTGAAAAAATATGTCATACCTACATATTCTATACATATAAATAAAATTGGAGTGTCTGTTTGTAATATTGAAATAATCGTTTTTTACTACATTTATAAACCATTCCCTGGGCCGTCACGTCGGGCGCCTCCCACCAACGAATTAATATTACTTAAACATATTCACAGTTAAGACAGCACAAAGTATGTCGGGTCAGCTAGTATTAAACAGCTAAACACAATTATCTATATAATTATTGTTACAATCTTTACAAGTATTTCCTTATTTATACTTTGTATTGGACTGCTTTTTGACTTTAACATCTTAACAATACTTATACAACCACAATACTCATACATAAAACTAAGGCAAAGTTTATGTAGAACGTTGTACTCGAAAGCGAAATCCTTCCTTCGCAGTAAATAAACACAGTATTTACCGGGTCTGTAAGTAACAAAATGTCTACTGTATTAGTGGCGTATAAATCTAGACGTAATACCTAGGATTTAGTTGGAACAGTACTAGTTAAAATGTATTTGACGCTGCGTCGCCTATTTCAGAGAGAGAAGGTGAAACTAGGCCGACGTTTTTGCCGTATTGGAAAATATAAGGTCAAAAAAACTAATACTATATGAAATTTAAATGCTATGGACACTAAACTGTACTTTAAACAAATCTATTGTGTTTGAAATAAATGCAAAAATTCATGAATACATTTCGCAATATTTCGTCTCATGTCGTTATTAAACCCTTCACTATTAAATGTGAACTTTTTTTCGTCTATCAAATATTTTCGTCCATCTATCGCGTGTCGCATTACAGCCGGCCGCGAAGCACGGGTAAAGTGAAAGGCGCTTGGCAGTGCAGCCAAGGCTAGCAGGTGGCTCCTAAGAGTCATATCGTCATGTTAACAAACTTATAATCTTCCTTAACAGTTAGACTAACAAACACAATTTTTTTTTTATCTCACTGGTAGTTTCTGAAATTACAGGCTCTAAACAAACTCTTTAGCATTACTATATATGTCGATGATATAAATAAAATTTTGAAGTAAAATAAAACATCCCAACCATTACTCTCATTGTAAATAAATAAAAAAAAAACAAATAAATGTTTTCTTTAAACTAAATAAAAGCTCCGAAGTTTAAAGCTAAACTGACAATAATTTAAACCATTAACACAAACCAAGCTACAAGGCAATTTAACTTACCCCCTTACGGTTCGGACGTATAACTAAACTCCTTTGTCTAAACAATAACGTTCCATCCCTTTCCAACGGCAACGGTTAGAGCGGGACATGTAACAGGGCATTTATCGCCGAGAAAGAAATTAAAGTCGCGCCGAATCGAACAGTTTTATCTATGTGTCGATAGCGGTCACAAATTATGTGCTTCCTTGGTTTAAGGGTGAGTTCCGCTTTCACGTAAGCGACATTTTCTATATTATTATTCGTCGCGTGATCAAAATTTGTTTTAACAGTTATTCTTATGAGACAAAGTGTCTCACTCAAGTGCATAACGTGTGGATCTATGTACACTTGTTGACGGAATGTGAACGGAATCGGGCTCAACAGATAGCTGACATAGACCAGTTGGAACTTAATTCAATGGATCAGGGCATGTTCCATCAAATCGGTAGCGATGGTAGCTCAGTGGTAGTGCGTACGACTTCGCGTCAAGAGACGTGAGTTCGAATTCACCTACAATGAGCTTGAGTTTCGATGAAGGAAAACATCGTTTTTTTCTAATGCCCACCTGGCTAGCTACCACCATTCATTGTAGGTGGTTGGATTCGAACTCACGTCCCTTGACGCGAAGGCGTTCACACTACCACTGAGCTATGTGATAGTGATAGCTACAAATATATTTATTCTCATTATGAAAATGCTTTTCTTTATGTATTATTATTTTTGTTTTAGTGAAATTCCTTATACAACGGCTTTGAGGTTCTGATCCGAACCCCATTTGTGTGTGACACTCGTTCTGGCAAAGTCGTCTCGAAACGTCTAACTGAGCCAGAGAGATGTTATGAAGCGATGATAGCTCAGTTGGTAGTGGGTGCGGACGCCGCATCAAGAGACGTGAGTTCGCATCCAACAACCTACAATTAACTTGAGCTTTCGGTGAAGGAATACATCGTGTGGAAACCATAGCATGGTGGTAGGGCTACTTCTAATACCCGCCTAGCTAGCTACCACCCTCAAGTTGAAAAACAGCCGCCAAATACCAATAGGTGTGTATCAGCAGTTGCACTTGAGAGCCAGTTCCTCCACAGATTAAGCGTATACCAACTTGGGCCGTACCGTCACTTAAGATCAGGTGAGACTGTAACTATAAAAAAAGTAGCGTCTATTCTATATAATCAAGTAATCCGAGCATTATTAACATAGTTCAATATCCCCTAATTTGTATTAGTGCCGAATTACTGATACTCTAAAGTATATCAAACACACATATACTTAAATTTATAGAAATATATATAATAAGACAATATAGTCTAATATAGTCGCAGTTCAGGTGTCTCTACAGTCTTAACTGAACAGCACCTTAAGCACACAAAACATGAACAATATTCATACAAAAGTTAGCCTTAGCCTAATCGACATAAAGCTGAAATTCAATCGAACCTGATTTCACTCAAGGTTTACCAAAGATAAATGAATTTCTTCTCATTGACGATCAATCGAGCCGGCGTTATCTGTGTTTTGCGCCTTATCTGAACCCGTAATACGGACTGCCTCGGATTTATAGTGCTGGATGTACCCGATAGCTCTGAAGGATCTTCGGCCGGGACGGTAATAAATTTTGGATGGCGAGGATACAGTTATGATATGATTAGAAACGACGTGTATCTCATATATACGTTTTTTACGTCCGTCTCTTCGGCTGAACGCGCATCACTAGGGAATTACTGGACAGATTCTGATCAAATTCAACCCGGTGTTAGCTGATATAGTATACTTTTACCTGTTTGAGAACAATGAGAGTATAAATAAAAATGTTTGTATACAAAAGCGATACACTGATTTTGTGTCAGTTGGCAGACTCAAACTCCAGTATCACGGCACGTTCAAGGAATGCTGTCTAACGAGCGATCGATATATTGATGTCTTGAAACAACAGAAAATTCCGTCACGCGTATTGCGATATTGTACAAACTTTAAAACCAAACCTGTAAATTTCATGGGATTACGTTGAATTATGTTACTTTCGTGGAGTAGAGAAGAGGGTGAAACAGCTACTGTCATTGGGATACCAAAGGGGTAATTGTGTATCATTGGATAATGGCTCTTAGATACCACTCTTCACCTACACTTCAATATTTATTAATATTAAATTTTAACATAGCACGAATAAAGACCACATTTTTAAAAGTGAAGGTTCAGCATTGTGGCCATAATCTCATCTGATCTTAAGTGAAGATACGGCCCAAGTTGATAGACACGCGAAACCTGTGGAAGAACTGGCTCTCAAGTGCTACTGCCTGAACACACCTATTGATATTTAGCGGCGGATTTATAATCTTGAGGATGGTCGTTAACCAGGCGGGTATTAGAAAAAGCCCTATCACCATGCTATGGTTTCCTCACAACGTTTTCCTTCACCGGGCACTCAAGCTCATTGTAGGTGGTTGGATTCGAACTCACGTCCCTCGACGGGAAGTCGTACACATTACCACTGAGCTATCATCGCTTCAAATTTAATTGTATTATTCTATTTTCGTAACGTATACTCAGGAATATTCAGGAAATTTAAGAGTTAGATTTTCGAATGTCCGGAAACGCTGATACACAACGGCATCGCGTTCCCGTCACTTCCCTCGGGAGGCGCTGTCCTGTATAAGAACGATTACAGTTTCGCAATGCTCTCATATTTTCGTGATAACTACAAACACAAAGAAACAATTTAAAATAGTATGTTCAAATACCGGAATTTTGTTTATGTCTATGCATACTTTAAAAAATTATTTAGGCTAAATTGTGCGCACAATGATACAATCCTTATCCAGGTAACCTTCACCCACGCTCTCCCCCCTCTCACCTAATTAAGTAGTTAATTGCGGTTTGAATTCGAGAGATGCGCGATTATCTTAGTGTACGTGGTATTAATAATTAAGTAACATATTACCTTTGTTACGCACATCGTTAAGCTCATGGTGGTGCTTCAACCGAATTTAGCTTTTTTATATAATGCCTTTACATCCGGACTTGAGCTTATAATTACCTGCAATAAACTTCCGGTGAAGGAAAAAATCGTGAGAAAACTAGAACATGGTTGTAGGGGTTTTTCTAATGCCCTCCCATTGCACGTACCACCCGCAAATTGCATATCTTCCCCTACATACCTATAAGTGTGTTCCAGCAGTATTACTGGGCTTAGCGTGTCCACAATCTTGGGCCACACCGTTACTTAACATCATATGAGATTGTAGCCATAACATTAAACCTATAAGGCATAAAAACAAATCCTCGCCATTTTATATAATAATCATCAAAATTAATGAAATTGTGACTTAGCACACTTGACTTTTATGACGTCAAACTACGGTCGGTTTACAAATTTCAAAACAATATTCCGAAGCTAACAACCGGTCCATCCATCATGAGCGTCTAATAAAATTACTGCGGCCTTATTCCAAATTAAATAAACGCTTACCGATTGATGGATGATCCGCCAGTATAACGTTTAGGGAAAGTGTTACCAAACATTTCTGCTTAGTTGTTTTCTTTTCACCTTGAAACCTAACCTCTCCATCTTTCATAGTATATATATGGATATCCAATAGCTAACAAAGGCAAAGATACGAAGAAAATATGTTTTATATTCATAAAAACTAATTAGTTACAAGTAAAGTATTCATATATCTACCAAAATCGAAGCTTAAAATCAACAAATTATTTTCACTATATTCCATGTGAAGTAAGTAAAATATGCATTCATATTTTGTAGGATTTCTCAGAGAGCGCTGTCGTCAAGTACGTACGTATATACTTTCCCCGAACATTAAAATCCCTTTAGGACCCAAGGAAACCACGTGAGCTGTTATAGGAAATAAAATATCGGCTCAAACTTCACCCTTCCACTATATAACAAAAAACAGTACGGCATATTTTATGTTTTCGAAATATATATATGTAGGATTAGATTTCTGAACGTAGTCTATTATGTTATTTTCACTCATACTAAATGCATATTCATTCACATTAAGCTGAATGTTGTATTACTGTTAAGGCGTTTAAAATATTTATACTAAGAAACGAGCATTAAAGAAGTGAAATTAATGAAAAAGTGTATTTGAATTCAGATCCCCTATATATAATTATAGGCGTACAATAAAGTGATATTAACCACAGTCCAATGTACAAGCAAACCCGACCACTGATTAGTAATCGATAGGAGATAGGAGGATATATATATATACATGGACATACATATGAATGATTATCGTAGTGCGTGACTAAATTTATAAAAAAAGGGTCACTATGACGGGTTTAAATGTACCTACTTTATCATAGCTTCATGTCACAATAAGAAAAAGTAGATGTTATCTAAATTAATTGACACTCTAACACTAAATAGAAAAGTAGAACATTAGGAAATACCCTTTTTTATACTAAAGGGCAGCAAATAAGCAGACAGCCCATCTGATGGCAAGTGGTTACTGTCGTCTATGGACAGCCGCAATACCAGAGGTATTACAACTATGTTGCTGACTATGCAAACCATATTTCAATCCCTTTTTGGAGAGACCCATATCGTAGCTCTGAGGGAAAACTGTGCTTTGTACCCGATTCCATATATCCAACGAACGCGATAAGAGGATACTGCAAAACTTAACTGTCATCGCAATACGGTCAGGCTGTAAAGTATGGGGATGAGCAGCAAACCAACGGTGAATAACGCCGTTTTGAGACGGTGATGAGGGTACCATACCAAAAAGTACCTCAGAGCACTCCCCATTATACATACGGTAAAACACACAAAGAAATCCTATATCTCCACGAACTTCTAGGGGCTTTATACCGCATGTAAGTACCTTCATATGGTTTTATAAATATGTTTTCCTGATCGACACTGTGTTGAAATATTTATCAACTGTCATGTTTTTCACATCACAGTAGCGCAAGTTATCATACTGTGCATTTAGTATAGAGCATGGGAATCATATCGGCCGGTAATATCGTTCGTGACAAGGGTCCGGTCGCGGCTACATTACCCCACGAGCCCTATCTACTACGAAAGACCTATTGATTTTACCTAAAATGTTGGCTCAAGTGCTAGAAACTTCCACGCCTAGTAATAGAATATGACGAACACCGCAAAATTGGCATCTAACATACCAGTTCTTGTACCGTTTATTGATAGACTAGCTATACCCGCGACTTCGTTCGCGTGGAACTGAAATCTATTTAATAAGTTTAGCCCGTTTTGTAATTTTTTTTTAATTTCGGCTGCCAGTTCCTAAAATTAGCGCGTTCGAACAAACTTGTATGCCTCATTATTGTAATTATTAATTAATACAATCTTTTACATAACTACGGATTTAAATTAAAAAATTAAAACCCTTTGATAAACTACGCTTGACCAAAAGTAAATATCTATATAGAGATCTATTTTTTTTAATGTCTTTATTTTGTTCTACTACAATTACATGGTATGTACAGGTGACAATTGACGAACATCTTAACCTTTCATTGCATATTTATTTATTTCTGTGTGAAATAAATCAGGGTATTTCAATTACTAACCTGCCAGACTAAAGGAAAAATGTTTTAAAACATAAAATAATTGAAAAACAGTTTCAGGGGAATCTCAAGCACGCACGGTCAAGAGTACGCCCAAGTCACAAAGATGCTCGGTAATGGCCGCTTGGAGGCCATGTGCTTTGATGGCATAAAACGTTTATGTCATATACGTGGAAAATTGCGAAATTGCGAAAATGTTTATAACTATTCCATATCCAACTATAATGTCGCATCACTGCAGCATTGGTGAGAACGAATAAACAGAGGCTCGTTTTCGTTAATCTTTTTCAGCTCAAATGTATAGAGCTATATATATTTCGTTCTCTGGTACAGTGATTGTCATCAAGTGCGATACTGCCCCAGATGTGACTGTTGGAGCTCTCTAATGGGGCGGTAGTGGACCTCGAAACATATGACGCGGAAGGGGCGTTGCGTCAAATTATATAAGTGATCATACAAATAAAATATATAGATAGAAAATAATTTAACTGTCACTTTTATACATTCTACTGAATTATTTGCAATTGTAACGAATATGCAGCAATATATCCATACTAATATTATATGAAATATAAAATTAGCACCTGCTTGAAAAAGGAAAATGTAAACAAGGCTTGTACCAGAATGGTATATTATTGTAGAGGGAGTAAAAGAGGTCTAAAAAGTCAGAATAATATTGGTCATCGGGATTGCTGCTGTCGTAAGACAGGGACTTCAGAGCCAAGTTGGCTTGTTCACAATCGTTAGCGTAAGAGACAACAAAAATTATACAGGACACTCAGTAATGTACATTATACATATCTTATATAGGTTCGTTAACAGACCTTTATTTTGTATAGGTAGATTACCTCTATGTTATAATTACTAAATACACATGTCATTATAGTATATTATTTATATTCGATATAATATATATTTGAAGCGATGATAGGTCAGTGGTGATGTGTACGACTTCGCGCCAAGGAACATGAGTTGAAATCCAACCACCTATAATGAGCTCGAGCTTTTGGTGAAGGAAAACATCATGAGGAAACCATAGCATGGTGGTAGGGCTTTTTCTAATGCCCTTCTGGCTAGCAACCACTCTCATGTTGAAAATCTGCCGCCAGATACCAATAGGTGTGTTCCGGCAGTTGCACTTGAGAACCAGCGTGTCTACCAAATTGGGCCGTATCGTCACTTAATATCAGGTGACATTATGGCCATAACGCTAAACCTATATATATGATACGTATAAATAGTTTAGCTTGATTTGTAGAGATTAGTTTGATTTACGATGGCTCTTATTCGGCAACAGTCTCAGCCAAGCAGCCGCTTTGGTACCATTGAACTAGTGGCCTTTCAGCCTAGTGCTTTCCACACTCACCCTACAGTTCAGTGAATTTGAAAGAACCATTTAGTCCTTAAAAGTAGACAATCCGAAGATGGGAAGGTGATATAAAAAAATTAACTGGCCCAGCATGGATCTAAATAGCAAATGATAGGGAGGCCGTTGTTGATGGATAAGTTGTATTTAAGAAATACTAAATTAAAAGAAATAGTGATATATATAATTATGATCTATGGTTACGGACTAGGGGGCCGTTTAAATTATTGACATTTTTAAAGTGGGGTCAGAAAAGTTTGAGAATACTTGGTTTAGTTAATTACTTCGTGTGACCTACACATCGCCTACACTTTGCTACTTCGTTAACTCCCCAACAACTTCATGTTTCAAGGCGTTAACTATGTAACTTAACCTATAATGCCTACATAAACGTAACTTACTTTCCAAATATTACCGATTTATAGAGAATATTGTTACTATTCTATACTATACTAGCCGTGTCTGCGACTTCGTTCGCTTTGAACTAAAATCATTTCATCTCGCGGCGTCATTCTAGTAACATTTGTTAAAGTGAACCGATTTTATTGAAACAAAGACTAATCTTACTAGAGGATATGTTTTATGATTTCTTCGGTGACGTTTTATCATAAACGTTGTATCGGGTCACACGAGCTATAATCGCCCAAACCTCAACCACAAGGCTATTATAGAATTAATTCAAAAATTGTAATAATTTCATAAGAGAGAACAAAAAACTTATATTTTAGTTTCTTTTAGGTTTTAGTGTAATGCCTACTGCTGTAAAGATATTTTTAAGGGCTAATAAATTCTGCTCACCTAAAAAAAGGTGCGGACCTAGAGTCCGCAGACTGTGTATATAAAAAAAAAACCTTGTACTTAAGCAGTGATGCATGCGCAAACGAACAGACAGACATTCCTAAAAATGATGTTAATGTATTTAAATACTTACTCCTAATTACGTGCAATAATACTTTTTAGAAAGTCTAAAAATTACAGACCCATTAAATTCAAATTCTTATTATACGTATAGATGAATCCCTTATTTATATATCACTAGCTGGTTCCCGGCGACTTCGTTCACGCTGTTCTCGTGATTCACGCGTTCGTAATAGCCCTTTTAGTAGGTGTCTACGTCATGAAAGGATTATCAGTGGCAAATTACAAATCAAACTTCCGGTAGTCCTGGAAATGTCACAGTAAAAGTATCAATGAAAACCCTCCCTTATTTTACACACGTAGGGAAAGAAATTTTATAATGCTGGAATACGTTCTTATTTATTGTTATGAAGCAGTCTTTATGATAAATTTGAAGTCAATAAGTAAAGTTTTTTTATAACCCCAATTAAGTAACCTCAGGGATTCAATTTCGAAAAATCGCCTCTTTTTTATAGTTAAGTTTTAGCATTATGTCCATAATTTCACCTGATCTTAAGTGACGATACGGCCTAAGTACGTAGACACGCTATACCTGTGGAGAGACTGACTTTCAAGTGGAACTGCCGGAACACACCTATTGGTATTTGGCGCCAGATTTTCAACTTAAGTGTGGTAGCTAGACAGACAAGCATTAGAAAAAGCCGTACCACCAGGCTATGGTTTCTTTACAATATCATCCATCACAGAAAGCTCAAGCTCCTTGTTGGTCGATTCGAACTCACGTCTCTTGTCGCGGAGTCCGTACACACTACCACTGAGCTATCAACCGTTCCAAAGAGAAACTCAGTTCGGCGCTGGTAAGTCGGTCAACCAACGTCTTAAATATACCAAGTCTATTCAGGAGAAACATCATAGGTGACCATCTGTACTTTTTACAGGAAAGAGTTTTACATTTCTAATTAAATAATATTTATTATTTCTTTATTAACAGATACGACTTCCTGTTCGTAATTTACTCCTGATCTGTTAAAATAATACCTATTAACATCCCGATTGTAATTTTCAAAGATAAAACGATTTAATTATTTTTCTTTCGCAGACGATTAGGCTCAATATAGATGGTATTATAATGTTACGTACACGAAATTGAAAAATATGTCTCAGATGTATTATTTAAAATATTTTGCCCTATTACATATATTTGTCATTTGAAATTATTATCACTAATACATGAACATTTTCTATATTTATTATTTCACCGAAGGAGTTCTCGTATTCATTTTTCATTTATTCCCACGTAAGTTCCATGTTGCCACATTATTTTCAATGCCTCTTCAATTTATATACATACGATATAGATGCGTACCTATTTGTAATAGCTAGGAAATGCACTTTATTTCCGTCCTTTTAAACGTTCCTTAATGCGAGCTCTCGAATAAGGCTTCCTGCATACTATCGTATATTATTAAAACGAAACTGTTGAAGTCAAACATCTTAGGGGAGAGCTTTGTGACTCTCGTTCGGGAAAAGTCGGCTCGAGCCGACTAAGGAAGCGAGAGAGAGAGAGAGAGGGATATAGTGATGTTTCGTTTCATTCATTTTATATTATTTCTTATGTTACACTAAATACTTGGCAAAACGTTCAAAATATTAACGAAGTTGGTTATATAGGCCAATAAATACTTAAAAAAATGGTTTTTTTATGGCAACATCATACCTCTTAATTCTGTGTCAATGTCATGATATCAATAACATATCAAATCTTATGTTTTTCAGAAGTTCAAATTTAGTTTTTCACGCATTTAACCATGCTGATGGTTATAGGATGCGCAATTGTTAACACTATATACAACTAGGATGACAACTTTTCGATTGCTTACATTTTATTTACAAATTTAATATATTATAAAACAAATCTAGTTTATATTCAAAGGAAACTATGACATACCGGGAGTTAATTTATTAATTTCTTGGCGACTAACAGTTTATTTGTTAGTACAATCTTTATTAACACGCAATTTTGATGCATATATTATCTGTAGGTGAAATAAAACGAAAAATAAATCTGCTTTTATGCACCCTTATAAGAAGAATGCTTTGTACTGTATTATTTCTTGATATGATCGAATTCTTCTAGTAAGAAGTATGCGAGCAAAGCGATGTAATTTATTGTTTCAATTTAGACTAACTAAGACCAAATAATACAATATTCAAGTAATAATCTCACAAACTTTGAGAAAATAATTATGACGTCTTACTAATACATTTTTAAACGTCAAATATCTATAAGCTTTTATGGTGAATTAAACCTTAAGCTGTTTTCGTTGAGGAAATAATGGTGCCAGCGGTGCGAAGTAAGATTAACGAATAAAAAAAAAAAACAAGTTTTCGTATCATTAATTCGAACCCTCCAAACCCACGCACCGGAAGTAATTATAATAAAAGTTACAATCAAAAATAACTTACAGATTCATCTAATGAGATCATTGGACGCTTTATCTTACAATTAATTTTAAGAAACTTCCAAACGTGTACAAATGTTGAATTTAAAATTGAACTAATACAATTAGATGATAATAATTACATTCTAATAATAAGTAAACTTACACCACGTGAAAATTTTTTTTCATAACAAATATATCATTTAATGGTAACTAAAGGGACGGAAACTGCAGTAGTTTAAATTGAAAATCAAACCTATTTGCAATAATCTATCACTATTTATGTGGTTAATAAATCAGAGCCGGTATACACTTAATAAGATAAAATATGTATGGACATCTACAATAAACTGTAGAACTCTACGTTATAATGACAAACAATTGCTAGTCCAATATGAGCGTAATTTATAATGCGGCAAGCGTTTGTTTGAATTAATAATGTTCATTACATTACAGATACATAGTTAGCTAACCAATTTGCAATCTGGATAATTGCCTAATTGTTAATGCACTGTAAATTGTGTTAAATATTGGAAACTTCTATTTAATTTACAAAAGTGTTTGTTACAATAAAATATATAATTAATTATACGTATGGTATGTTAATCTTCATTACTTATGGTGGTATGTAGATTTACTTTAGCCGTTGTACGTCTTTCGTCTTTTCGTAATCCTACCTATGTAAGATTAGCAACTATGTCCTCTATTAGCTGTCATATCAGTACCTTTTACATATATCGTACTTCTCACGATCCATCCATATCGTCTTCGTTCTTCCTTTCTTATTTTCAAACACCTTTATACTTAGCATATTACAAGGGATACAAGGTCTCCATGTGACCATATCATTGTGAAAATTAAGAATATAAAAAATCGTATGAATGTTTTTTTATTTAAGAAATAGAGAATATTCGACGTTATTTAAAAATCATCTCTCAAGGTGGTGCAATAGGAAATGTTAGCAATTATTTGCGGGTACAATCAGATTTTTTATATATCCTCATTCAGTTATCAAAACGTTCGGGAATCCGCACTTTAAGCCAATCTGTATTACTACTTTCTGATCAAAAGGCAAATTGAAATAATTAATTGACGAAATAAATTCCGGTGTTTTAAACCTGTCGTATTTGTTTTGCCGATAAGTTTTAACTGTTCCCTCTGCTAGCGAAGCGATGGTAGCTCAGTGGTAGTGTGTACAATTTTGCGTCAAGGGACGTGTGTTAGAATCCAACCACCTATAATGAGCTTGAGCTTTCAGTGAAGGAAAATATCGTGAGGAAAGCATGATGGTAGTGCTTTTTCTGATGCCCGCCTGGCTAGCTACCACCCTCAAGTTGAAAATCTGCTGCCAAATACCAATAGGTGTGTTCCGGCAGTTGCATTTGAGAGCCAGTTCCTCCAAAGATTTAGCGTGTCTACCAAATTGGGCCGTATTGACACTTAAGACCAGGTGAGATTATAGCCATAACGGTCAACCTTAACTATAAAAAAAAACGTAATATCATTACTGATTAGACCAGAAAGTCCCTTTTTTGGTATGGTTTCAATGAAACCGATTCTCCAAGCATAATTCCAAGCAATACTATATCTAATACATCCGAGCTGTTGTGGTCGGGTCACCAAGATGCCTGACGTCTCAGCAAGCCAGGGTTACCATTCTATTGACACTCTAATTATATAGACTCAGTAATTGTAACAACTTGCTTGCTATTCAGATTTTGTTGCAGAAGGAATATTATAATACAGGTGCATCAGGAATCTAAAGATCAAGCAAGTACCTGCACGACCGAGTTCATTAAGTCAGTGAGTCAAAACAAGTTTAAACTTTGACAAGAGATTCTCTAACTGGATCCCTGAAATACGCTTATCAGCAACAGATTTAATTGTAAAATATCTCAGCACGATCGGTTGATCAATCCAAGTACTATGTAACAACATTGCGTGACAGTATGTAGGCAGTATGATTTCTTATGTTTACGCGAATATTATTTATCGAAATAAAACTAATTTAAACGGATTCTATCGCGATTATTTATTAATTTTGATCCCGACGTTTCGCAAGCTTGAGGTGTGGGTGTAAGTTTAAAATTAATAAATAATCGCGGTAAAATCCGTTTAAATTAGTTTTATTTCGATGAGTATGTAGGCAGCCTTAAGCTGTCTCTCAGTCGCTATGCTTTTAACTGATTGCTAACGTTTCGGGGGAGATGTAGCGAGTTCCGATAACTTGGCGGGAGAGAGAGAGAGCCGGCGGCGATCCAACCACCTAACTATCTTAGAACTTTCCTGTTTATGTGAGATTATTATAACTTGTACACAACTACAATCTACGTGACATACAACGGAATAGAAAACAACAGAGTTAATGTTTGTATTAATCAATATATTCCCAGTAGGGTGCGCCACAAATATATAGAATCTACAAATGTATGCCGGTATTATTTTAGATAGCTACTGACGAATGAATATAAATATTCTATATTTATATTATATTATATTATCATATAATATATAATCAAAATATTTTATACGTACAATATATATATTTACAAAATTATTATATTATTATAAAATTACTCGATACAAAATGGCCTACTTTGACTTTGCTAGTAGTTTTGAATCCATATGTCTATGATCTAATGATTTGCAACCCCGTTCTATGAGAAATGTAACAACTCCTTACTCTGGAAGTTACACATAACAACCAGAAATCATTATTTGTGCCAGAAATTAATTTATGCCCGGACCTAATTATATACATTACATATTATGTTAAGGATTAATTAACTCTATTCAATATATAACTGTATAAACTACAACATTATTTTACTCCAACGCTGGTCCCGTGATTTTCATTTCTTACTCTCTCTGCTTACGACACAAACATTATGAGTGTGAAGGTGGTTGTTATTAGGCCATTAGTATAATAGCAGCACTGTATTCTATCATCGTCCGTTCGAGGCGCATTCGTTGAAGCGACCAGTTCATTGTTTCTTTGAATCGTCGGCTGATCGAACGAATGAACGGGTCCATTGAACGGTTCGCTCAAAGACAACGGACGGCATTGTCGCCGCATCTGAATGAAATACGAGTGGAAACGACACGACACTGGACTTTGTCATTTTTTAATTCTTTTGATATCACCAATCGTGTGAATGCAGTTTAAAAAGATATTCTGTTGAATTTCCACAGGCGTCTATATTTATACTTTGGCCAATTCTAGAGCACGTTTTAGTACGAAAATGTGAGACAATTTACAAGATACGATATAAATTCTCAGTCCTTTATTCAAAAACCTCAACGAGTCACGACCGGTGGGTGCCTTAGAAAATTTCGTTTCAAATAAAGTCATTACCCTCGGCCGGAATCCTCGGGAAACTGTGAATAATGACCGGGAATTATGCTGTGTTTTATGCTTTACCCGGGACACAGCACCGTAGCGATGAGCAAAGTAGAAGGTTCACTTTGTAAATTAAACACATGACAGATTTGTGTCTGAATGAAATAAGTACATCATTATTTTTCGAGAACTGTAATCGGAATGTGTTTTGTTGTTGATATCGAAGATACTTTTTGTCCGTCTGTCAGTCCCCTTGTACGCGCATTACTCTATTACTACTGGGCCGTCTTAGAAATTTACAAAGTGATAACTAATATTACGAATTTACTATAAATAGAAATAGAATCCGCCGTGTAGAAACATTATAGTGATGACAATTGATATTCAGTAGGTTTATAAAAGTAGCTAACAGATAGAGTAATACTTAGTATAATATTATCATATTCATAAAGTATACAATACATAATTAAAATACAAGCGAATTACGTAGTTGACCGTCAGTAGGAGGTCTTTAAAAGGCAATTTTTGTCCTTTATACATTTATTATAAAACGAATTACAATATATCACTTAAAGCTAAGAATTCAACCTACTAGCTCTGGCGATCGAGCGAGATTGTTCACTTCTCATCGCTTGATCGTCTCACGATACGTTATTTCCCTTGGTCAGCGTTTTGCAATGATTCACGTGGGAACCTGTACTGTAATATGAGTCTCTCATGTGACTTATGTATTAGGTACTAGATACACTAAATATTAGGAATTAGGTACAGTAGGTAACAAGCGAACAAACAAACGCTGAACTTTGCCAAAATATACACAACATATATAAAATTCTGTCTGGATAAACGAAAAACCATTTGACATAGTATCACAAGCTTAACGATAACCTTTCAACTGAAATTTAAAATTTTAATCGATTATATTACCATATATGATTCCGATTATATAAATCACGGGAACAGGAAGTAATGAGCTTTCTAAACACGTTAATAATTAGGAGAGTATTAAAAAAGTCTTCAACGCTAAATTGGAGTTGGTTTTGAAATTGATTAGTAAAAACCTGTAATAAAAGTATAGGTAGCATAATCCCAGTAATTCGTTAAACAAAATGAACCTTCTATAGATAACATATTTTGTGTTTAACGCCGCAGGGCGCGGCGTGAGGCGAGAGTAAATTTTAACAAATTACTCCCAAAGATTGGCGCCTCTTGTGGAAAGAATCGGTGTGTGAAATTAGATTGTTTTCAAGATGATACTATGTTGTGATATACTTTCACTACTACATAGTTTTTTTTTTTTTCACATATAAAGGCAACATTTGGCCTTATTGTCATCTGATCGGAGAAAATACGGAAGCCAAGTTTTCTACTTCACGACAGACTTTTCAACTAAACAACATTTGCCTATAACAGTAAAAACGACTCAATTATGTTTTAGTTTCAACAGAGCCAAAAATGTACCCAACATTAATTATATTAAGTAACTCGGTAACAAAGAGAAATAACAAATTATAATACACGTTAGGGCGAGACGATGTTATTCGAACTAAAAACAGAAACACTCCAATTCCGAATATCAAAGAGCTTCCAGAGTAATTAACAAATTAGATTTTTATCTCTTCCCACTCCCGACCGAAGTTAACATTACATTTAATAATTCATCTTTGATGTCGAGTTTCTAACGATGTCTGCCTCCGAATACACATTAACCGCAGTTATTTTTGAGTTCAGCTTTAAAATTGATGTGTTTATATCGACGCTAGGTAAAATAAATGTGTCTGCAAAAGGGTGAATACGAGTTATATACATTACTAGCTTTTACCTGCGGCTTCGCTGGCATTGAATCCATTAAATAAGTTTTTTTTACTTTTCGTAAAAAACCAATATTTTATTAATAAATAGTATCCTATGTTACTTCTAATACCTCCACGAATATGTGTACAAACTTTCATGATAATCGATTAGGTAGTTTTCGCGTGAAAGCGTAATAAACAAACTTACATACACATTTATAATATTAGCAGGAATTGGAATCCGTAAAACAAAACGCATCGAATGAATTTAGTATCGTTGTTCTGCGATGAAATAAAATAGTGCTTAATACAACATTTTAAAAAATCACCTAAAAATTATTTATAATATATATATATTCTACACAAAAATTTTTGCATCTCCTATAATGTTCATTTTCGTTCTATATTCTTATTCATAAAACTTCATATTCTTCATTTATAAAACTAGCTCGTGCCTGTTACTTCGTTTGCATCTATCTCGTGAACAACGTGAGCTCTTAGAATCTGTTCTCATCTGTATCAGTTGTAATCTGCCTATTTGGCAACTTGATAATAAGCACTCAGGAGGGGTGAGTGAAAACCGTATCTCCTTGCATGACATTAGCTTCACTTATTTATTTACGTACAATTAATAACAAATTATACAAGGGTTCGAGCTCTACGATCGATTGGAGGAGACTAGTGCAGTATGTACCGGATGTGTGCATCGCAATTTGTTTATGCCGGCATATTATCATAGATACTATGTCGCTATAATCTCAGAGATTTTTCCAAAGGATACATAGAGACACGGGGACTGAGCGAAGCTAATCCATTATCAAAACAGAGACTATGTCAAGTAGGTTGTTTACATATAAAAATGTGAAAAATTCAGTTATTTTTCTTTGGTAGAGATAACTTTAATACTATGTAATGTTACATAAATCATTGTACATTATGATATAACAGTTTTCCGAAAAATCTATGTTTTTATAATTTAGTAAGCGTACGAGGATGCAGCAATTTGGAGCTATAGATACTCGCCGAGAGAGATTCAACTTGACAGTAATAGAGTTTCATCACGATGTATTCCTTCATTCAAAAGCTCAAGCACCCCAATCAATACATACTACTACTATACTATCATTGCTTCCAACCTTTAATCTTTGTACAATAAAACTTGTAAAGTTAATAATTCAAAATCACACGTAAGTCTCAGTTATAAGTAGAGCCGGCGAAGGTATTGTGCAAAAGCTACAGTTTACCTTCGAGACAGCGTTGCGGTTAAACCGGACGACAACGGAAACTTCAGACTCTCCGGCTGCTATACAGTTAGATGTACAATGACATAAATGTCTACAAGATATTCTATTATCATATAGTTTTAAATTTTTCTCCATCCTGTGCAACTATATCGTGGATACGTCGCCTACAAGATACTTCGCTATTTGACGGTTTCACATTTGAAGTGAAACTTCCAATGGGAAAGCTTTGAAATTCTGAACTTTTTTCTGTGACGCTCGTTCGGGTAAAGTCGGCTCGAGGCGAATGAGCGAGCGAGAGAGAGATATAGTGATGTTTCACTTTTGTTGTTTGGTCTTAATAAGAATACACAGTTTTCATTATCGTGGGGGAATCCATCAGTTCTCTCACGTAGCGGAGCATTGAGGTCGTTGTCGAGGGTTCATGCCCGGACCACAAGCCCGTGAGTGCTGGGTTCCTACAAGACTCTGTATTATATCCAACCCTGTTTCTTCTGCATATCAATGACATACTTATGGCAGGCCCATGCAGATGGCAGTACCATGATGGCTTGTACACTGGCCGTGCCAACTTTTCTCAAGAACACGTCAACGAATGCCAGATTAAACTTAGGTCTGAAGTAGATGCTTTATCGGAGCAAGTCTCGGAATAGAACAGACTAAACTTACTCCAATTCAACTCTAAGAAGACACAAGTTTGCGCGTTTACTGCTAAAAAGAATCCTTACATAGTTTCTCTTCGGTTCGAAAACGCACTCTTAGGGACCTCGCCCAGCATCAAAATTCTTGGAGTTGACATTTGAAGTATCGTTAAATTCCGCAGTCAACTGGACCATAAGGCCTCAAAAAAGCTTGATGTGCTCAGTAAAGTGAGACAGTATTTTATGCCGGACCATCGTGTTAAACTTTATAAAGTCCATGTCCGGCCTCATGTTTTTTTTTTTATACTTAAGATTTAGCGTCATGGCCATAATCTCACCTGATCTTAAATGACGATTTGGCCCAAGTTGGGAGACAATCTAAACCTGTGGAGGAACTGGCTTTCAAGTGCAGCTACCGGAACACACCTATTGTTATTTGGCGGCAGATTTATAACTTGAGGGTGGTAGCTACCCTGGCGGGCATTAGAAGAAGCCCTACTACCATGCAAATACTGGAATACTGTTCTCATCTCTGAGGATAGGCAAACCAGTACCAGCTTCTTCCATTCGACCATATCTAATGTAGAGCGCTTCGGATTGTCAGTAATCAAGGTATTTTAGATTAACTTGATCCACTGGCATTGCGAAGAGACGTGACATCTCTTTCTTTGCACCTCCTGTGCAAGTTTGCAATTGGATGTTGCCACCGTACAACGCTACATACACTTGACGATCCATGACAGTACGTATTGCGAGGATATTTTTTCTCTCGTACGACTGCCCTATGGAACCAACATGTTTTGATGGTGTTTCCCGACAGATTCGATACGGGGACTTTCATGAAGAGAGCGTACTCTTACCTTAAACGCTGGCAATGCACTTGAGGTTCCTCTGGTGTTGTGGGTGTACATTAGCGACGTTGGTCACTTACTATAAGGAGACCCGTTAGCTGGTTTCTCGTGTCGTAACGTAGTGACATATTTAGTATAACTATTGGAAAAATTGAAAATTTGTATTTGAAATAACTTATAAGTATTGGCGGGCACTTCCAGTACGTCAACGATCGCTGACTTTACAAAACTCGCTTCAGTGTAGCGACTGTAGCTGTCTTAATTCAGTTTTGGTGTCGCAGCCGGCCGCAGCGTCACCGCAGCGCCGCCGCTGCGATTTGTCCGCGATAAACTTGCGCTAACTGGTGTTCACTGAATGGAGGGTGCGTTTAAAACACGAACTTTTTCAATTACGAACCACTTTTAGTTTATTAAATTCGATTTGCTGATGCAACTCACTCGATTTTAAACTTACAATGAATGCTGTGGGCGAACTTACACGAAATAACTGTTTTCTTTTATTCTGTCGTTTCAATTTTAAAGAGTTTTAAAGCGAATCGAATATTTTTTTAATCATCTCACTCTGTAAAATACAGACATTGTGATTAAATATTCGATATCCAAAATTCCTTATTCCTTTTACAGTCCTAAAAAGCACTATTAAGGTTTTGTTTCAAAACATCCCAATCTTGTAAAAGAACCAACATGAATCCGTGACTGACTATATTTATTATTTAAAAATGATTGTATATAATTTTCTAGACATCACATGGTATCGACAATAAAATTTATTTGACATGGTCCTTGAAGTTATTACCGACTAATCGGTTATGTGCTTAAGGATACTTATTATAAAACTCAAAACTATCACACGCACACTTATTATTAAATTTACTTAATATATAACATGAAATGTCATTTCATATTGTGTTTATTTTTAACATTAAAACTGTGCCGGTCACTTATAAAATGTATCCTAAGTTTTTTGAAGCACAAACTAAACTGTCAAGTTTATTTCGGAATAGCAATTTATTTTGTCATAGATCCTAAGCTCTTAGCACTTCATAAATAAAGTATTTACCTCAATTGTAATCCTAAAATAAGACATGAAACAAACCGAGCATTCATACGTGATTAATTCTATTGGTTATATTGTGTTTTTGAATGCAATAGGGGGCAATCGAGCAAATTTTTCATGTTATGGTAAGTGATCACCATCGCCCGTGGACATCCAGGGGAATCGTATGTGCATTGCCGGCCTTTATTGGAGGAACTGGCTCTCAAGTGCGACTGCCGGAACACACCTATTGGTATTTAGCGGCAGATTCTCACCTTGAGGGTGGTAGCTACCCAGGTGAGTATTAGAAAAAGCGCTACCACCATGCTATGGGTTTCGCACTATGTTTTTCTTCACCGAAAACCCAAGCTCATTATATGTAGTTGGATTCGAACTTACATCCCATGACGCGGCGGTCCGCTACTACCACTGATCTATCATCACTCCGTAATCGTGTAATAGTCAAATAAAAACGTAGAATGTTGAGAAATAAAACTAAATTTAGTATATTATATATTTTCCCAAAATTCTTGATAATTTCAACGATCACAAATTACAGCTTACGACACGACAATATCAAGAACACATGATTCGCTATTTATTAGCTGCAAGCTTCTTCCGAAGCGATTCCGGCATCTCGGCCGGCGGGGGACGAGGCATGCCTGTGTACACCTTGAAAGCATCGTATGCAAACCACTGGAGTCCCGTCAACGCTCCAATCATAATGATCCGAGCAACCAGCCCTCTCCAAATACCCACAGGCCCGACCTCGGATATGATTCCGCCGATACTCGATCCCGGGTCCTTATTCAACTTGGACACAATAGTATCAGATGGGTGGGAGACGATCGCGCAGAGGACCCCAGCGATATACCCAGCCGTGAACGTCACCACCAGCTGTTCCACCTTCGTGCACTTGTCCCTCGGCTTGGGCACCACGTGCGCGTACAGGTACTCCAGCGTCTTCTCGAACGACGTGAACTTCATCATCGTATACGGAACCTGACGCCCCCACAATGGAACCACGCCGCGATAGAACACCCCGATCCCTTCAGTCGACAGCATATGTGGCATCGCTTTCCTCATCTGCGAAGTGTATCCCGGGGTCGTTTGCATCCTGACCTTCGTGGCTTCCCAGGGCGAGAGGAACACGTCCGCTATCAGTTCCGCGGACGCTGCGGCTGCCAAATATAAATAAGTTCTGTACAGATACGCAGTCTCAACGTCGACCATCTTTGCAAACTTGTATTTGAAGTATTCGTAACCGGCGAATTTCGCAGAGCCCTGTAAAGAGTAACCTATGAAAGTCGGCGCCCAGCCCTTGACGAGGTTCGCCGCTCCACCTTCCCTGTACGAGATACCGAACCCTCTGAATATTGATTTGTATTTGACCGGATCGACTTGGAGACGGCATTTGACAAGGTCCAGGGGTGTCACGAAGGTGTGCGTGGTCCCGCAGGCGCAGGCGCCGCCCGCGGCACACAGGAGGAAGAATTTATTACTGTACATCTCGCAGGAAAACTGTTCCTTCGGTGTTTTTGACATTTCGTTGTGTTTCTTTTGTAAGCAATATTACCGAGATACGGGTCGATCATTGATCTCGCAAGATTTCAGGCACACTTTGAGGTTCTAAGCCCGGATTCCTACGAAATACTATGCAAATATTGTGTTTCAGTCGTGAAATCTTTTCCGTGACATATTGCCGTGACAGAGGATTTGTTTTTTATAGAAGACAGTGAAAACTTCAAACGAGTTTTACAAGCTTTAGGTTTTAACAACTTTTATTATATAGATCTGATCCAAATTTATAGATATAGTAAAACTATATATATTGGTTGTACTTTATTATCGACATAGAGGCTTAAAATATATACGTAGAATAAGAGAAGAAATGGCGAGTAAGTTGAAAGGTTAATAGGATAGGAGAGGATGTTCAACACGACATATTCTTCAATAGCTTAGTAAAATTCAAAAGTTTAATTACGTAACTGGTTGATGCTACATCTCCAATTGTTACTAGGGTTTTTGTTTTGTGTACATTTACGTTCAAAATGCTTTAAAATATTATAATTTCTGTTAAAAATATTACAATTTATGTAATCTGTATTCTATTCATGTTCACTCATGATAAAAGTTCCTAACTGTGTAAGTTGTGCACTAATGTCATATGGTATGGGATTTAAAATGATATCTAGAATTAAGTTGCTTTTGTATTTAATCTCATATCTGTATCAGTGCCTTGTAAAACAAAATAAAATAAATAAATCTACTGTCAGAATGATATAGGAACTTCTTAGCAAACCACGGATTCACCGTGTGGGTGCCGGGTACATCGCGAAATCTAATCGTTGTAGCAAAGAGAGGATAACACGACACAGTGTCTGAGACTTGCAACGCAGATGTAGGCTTAAGCAGGCCTCCTTTGTCGACGCTCGACAACAGTCACCTATACCACTCGTGTTTCTCTTCCCTGCGGTAATGTTCCAGCTACGTACGATGAATACGCCTCAAGCGCCAAGCTCTGACTGAACTCAAAGCCGCGCTTGTACCGCGCTTTATACTAATCGGTGGAATCAACTACCCTCCTATAACTATATTCTGCTATAAAACAACCCCCCCTACTACATCCCTATATATACTTTTCACATTTAGCTGTCTGTCTCTTTATATATTATGCTTCGTGCTGTAACTACCGAATAGATTTTTATGAATTTTGACATAGTGATAACTAATAATTTGTAGCAATATATAGGATACATTTTATCCCATAGAATGCTAAGATTCCGACAATTGTAGGGAATAAAATTAAAAAAATTGTAGTAATTCATTATCAGGGAATTTATAATTATAGTTTTAGCTGTTTGATAACTGGCAGCATAAGGAAAAATACGGTAAGAGTTTTATGCTTTGGCCTTTGTGCTGTTCCTCAACGGGGTAGGTGGCGCTGTAGTCGAGTTATTAACAAATGAAAGGGCACAGCAATGTCCACAAGGCCGGCTAGTCAATACTGTTGATATATCATGTTATAAAGACAATTATATAACAAAAATTAAAAATACAAATCTATATTAATATTATAACACGCAAAGATTTGCTTGAACGTTCTAATCTTTCTTAGGACCTACTAGTCAGATTTCAAAAAAATATTTCTGCATTTTCTATTGCTGTTATGCAAGAAGGCTTTAAAAAATCTCGCTACCACCGTTGGAGGTAAAGCTGTTTTGAAAACAGTTAAAATACTGGTAAAAATGGTTTAATTATTATTTTTAGTTCCACACGACTGAAGTCGCTGGCGTAGCTAGTCATTCATAATTAATTAAATCCAGGGTGCCAATAACAGGAAAAAAAAAAACTTGAAATTTTAAAAATTTATTAATGTCGTTTCCATTCACGCCGACTTAATCTTAAGTTAAAAATATTTTAATATACTAAACAACTTAATATAATATGTTGATATAATTAAAAAATCAATTACGAAATCGTATTTTATATAAAACTTTACCATTTTATCTATACAAAAATCACTGACAATATAATTAGATAACTTGACCAAATGTTTGTCACTTCTCTTGTTATACATATAAAAAAAAGTACAGAAGTCACAAACAGTTTCGAAATCGATTCTAAAGTATACACATATTTACAATAAAAAAATTCTACCTTTATATTGCATAGTTTTTTTATTAAATCACATATATATTTTTATATCCCATATAACCACATATAAATCTTGCATTATTCTTATTAATAGTATGTTAGAATTAAATAAATACACCTACAAGTAACCCTACGTTAAGTTCTCGCTTATACGGTATACACTGGTTAACTTATTTATATAGTTACTTAGTGTTGTAACTTTATCGTTGTTTATTATCGACAATAAGTAGGCGTCGATTCTTATATATATCGATATACTAAAAATATTCAAATATTATGCATTCAATCTCTCAATCGATTTAATACTGCCGACGAGCTCGTCTCTAGAACACGATAGCTCGATGCTCGAGTGCGGCTAACATTTTGTGGCGACTTCCGTTCGCGCAATAACCTATAAGACCACCATACACACCGTGCAAACTCCATAAATTGGCATTTAATTTGCAATGTACAACGAATAATGTGAAGTGACATATGTTTAGACATATACTTAGACATATGTATAGGATGATATAATTATAAAGACTAAAGATTAGTAATTAAAACATTATACGGAGTTTATCGTTTTATATCGATTACTGTTAAATAGAGTTTGCACTGCATATATAAATCTTAAGTTATTCTATGTTGATGTTTATTGGTAATATCAAATTTTGTTTAGCAATGGTTTTTTTTTCTATCGATAACGCCGAAAACAGCACAATTCAATAGAATTTTATTAATACAATATTAGTAAAAAAGTTATTATATAAAAACACTTGTAAATACAATACATAAAGTCGACACATAATATTCCGTCACACAAGAACAGAACCAGTCTATATTTCCAATTATTTCTGTCGAGTAGTAAGACAATTATCGATATAAAATTTCTTACATGGGAGTCTCTAATTTATCGAGATATAAAAAATATGGCAGTGTATCAATATATGTATACGAATGGCTCTGTTTATGGCAGTTGGCTCTTTTTATGGCAGTGTCTTACATTTATTTAATTTAATTTATTATTATACTATCGACAAGTTGAAACAGAATAACATTAGAGCCTTTATCGATAAATTATACGAAAACAAAAAATATAAATATTTAGAGGCTTTTTTTAGTAAGGCACGAGCGAATAAGTGTGATACAATATTATGGAATGAGACCCAAAGATTTCCCTGCTCACTAATAGTATATTTAAGGTTCCGAAGTCAGTTTATCGATACAGCTTAAAAGTGTAAACCCCTCCGCTTCCCCGTTACATTACCAATGATATTCGAATATGTTGCAAAACTGTAGCGCTTCATGTAATTTTTATGCCATTTACGTCTTTAAAATTATTTTTTATTCAGTTTGTCTTTTTTTTTTAAAACACAGGTAAAGGTAGCGAGACCATACTGCCAATTTAAAAAATGTTATTTCATAATTTGAACTCAATTAGTGGGATCACGTTGTCAGTGTTAGGAAAAATTTGCTAATAAAAATGCTGAAATGTAAACTAATCGATGATATGTAATGACGGGGGGAGCGTAAGGGGTGTTGTGTAAAGATCAATGTCCCTTGGGCGCGATACGAACCGAGACGTAGAGTTTCAAGGGCGCCGGCACGTCCGCGAGCTGCCGCCGGGTGCGTCTGCGGGCGGACGGCGCCACGCGCACGAACCGCGCCTCCAGCTCCAGCTGCGTGTCCAGCGACGCGCGCGCGCCCACGCGCCGGCGCATGCGCAGCGCCCACCCGCCGTCGCGCCGGTGCAGCGCGAACAGCCGCTCCGGGTCCCCGTACGCGATGCGGTAGTGCGCGCGCACCCCGCCCCCGCCCCCGCCCCCACCCCCGCCACCCTCCGCCGGCACCAGGCGCAGCAGCGGCGCGCGGCCCCACGTCTGCTGCGGCGTCGCCCGGACTACCACCAGCTCCACCTCCGGCTCCGGGATCGAACGGCGACCTGGGACACGCCTCATTCACTACACATTTCTGTTTTTTTTTTTAATGGAGCACAGGGTAAGCGAGCTAGCTTGTCGCCTGATGGTAAGTAATCTCCGCCGCCCGTGGACTCCCATAATACTAGAAATGTCACAGATGCGTTGCCGGTCTTTATAAGAGTGGCTGACTCTAGAGTGAAACTGCCGGAATACACCTATTAGTATTTGATGGTGAATTTTCAACTTAGGGGTGATGACTCTAGCCAGGCAGGCATTGAAAAAAATCCTACCACCATGATATAAGATCCTCAAAACGTTTTACTCAAGCTCAAACTCATTGTAGGTGATTAAATTCGAACTAACGTCCGATGTCGCTGCTTTTCTACACGTTACCACTGAACAGTCATCGCTTCGAAAACTCGAATCGAAATTTATTATTCGATTTGAAATTCCAATCGGATTATTCGAAAAATGACAAATAATTCGCAAATCATCGAATTATCACTGGATTTTCGATTATTTTCAATTCAAAGTTCATTACATCATTATATTTAAACAAAACAAAATGACAAATTTTTAAACGTATTTTTGATAATATTTTATTTGCTATAAATTGTTTCTGGTGTCATCATTCTTATTTAAAAAAATATATACTAATTATTCTGGTATTGTAATTTTATATTATAATTTAAATATTGCATAGCCTATTAGTAAATTTTATTTATAATTATAAAATAATTCGCGAATAATACGAAAAAAAAAACCACTTCTTTCGCTAACTAGCATAATTGGATTTTTTTCGAATTATTCAGACAGTCGAATAATTCATTTCGAGTTTATAATCAAATACTAATGTTCGATTCGCAAAGATAAATACATAAGTTTGAATTATCAGCACAGATATCTTTACAAATCATCAAATGATGACTCCATTGTCACTTGATTTATACATAATAACCATATTATATCATCCTAAGGTTTAGGTTTAGTGTGTCCACCAACTTGGGCCGTACCGTCACTTAAGATCAGGTGAAATTATTACCATACCGCTAAAATCTTAACAATAACAAAAAAAACAAAATAACACAAATATTTATACAACATAACATAAATCCATAGATTAGATACTCATTCATAAATTAGAGTCAAAACAATACTGCTAAATATACAAAATGTATAATGAACAAAATACAGTAGAACCTCTTAGAACCTCTATAAGTCGAACATCAAGGGAGACTGCTAAGAATTCGAGTTGTAGAGTTTTCAACTTATAAAGAATGGAAGTTTTGGTGCTTGAAGGGAAGGGAACAAAACATCTTTTCAAGATATGGAGGTTTTCGAATTATGGAGGTTCTACTGTATGTTAAATTTTCGAAGTTAGTATTTGGACCGCCTTTTCATATTTATAACAATAATTTAATTTCATTATAAGACTGATAGTAGCTATGACAGAATAAAATAATATGAATATAATAATATGAATATATAATGTATAATATATAATGAATATTTTTATTATATTTGAATTTAATACATTATATTTATCATATTTATATTATAATTGAATATATATTTAATAGATTTTAAATAATTATCAGATATTCCAGATCAGGAATAACAATGATAATATTAAGGAAATATCTCTTCACCAGTTTGCGCCTACACATTCACTCCAGACCCACTCGACATTGGCGAATTCTTAATCGATCGTGTTGAAATTTTTAATTTATCGACTTTAGTTTATTTAAGCTTATTTTATACAAGATTGGTAGCATTTTACACTAGCAAATCAGAAAGTAAAAAAACCTCGGGCCATAGTTCATCCTGGCTAGAGTACCCGGACAGTTTTAACTAGAAAGTCGACATCGTGGTTATTGGTCGATTGCAAGATATTGTAGAATCCCACGAGACATTTGCAACAAAGCATATTTTTGCAAAAACTAGTAGCCATTTAATAAGAGTAAAAGTAATTAGAACTCACGTCGATTGCGCCTCTTTCGCTTCCTCATGATGGTTGTTCCGTTCGCGTAAATAATTGCCTCTTCAGGAGCTCTCCTTCTACGTCCATTTATCTAAGTGAATTAACATTATATTAATATGAATCAACGAAATTAGACGAATTTAGATTATTTTATATTCTGTAAAAATACAAAAGTAGATTCAAATCATATACAGTAAAATAGTTGAGCGTTATGAAATTATTAACAGAAGTTAGTCAAGGTGTACCATGAAAAATAACATATATAAATTATAATTTTTTGCAAAGAGGACATTTCTGTATTTTTTTTTAACAGTGCCGATGGTATTGCGGTGGAATTACTGACAATTGGAAAGGGAATGAAAATGATCTTCTAGAAGTGGACATAGTTAGTTGTGACACAGTTTTCGCAGATTTTTTTGTGCCACATCGTAAGGCTCCGATAAAGTTTAGTCATGATGATATAATACCTTGCAGCTGAAGCAGCCCTCTGTGGAGATGAGGTCGTTCTTGCCCCCGATCTTGTACTGGTCCCGCAGCGGGAAGACGGGCGCGTTCCCGATGTCGTCGGGCGCGAGCGGCCCCTCCAGCGCCGTGAGGCAGTGCCCCGCCACCAGCCGGTACCCGCCCGGGCACCCGCACTCGAACGACTCCCCGAACGACGTGCACCCGAACAGGCAGCTCGCCGTCGCGCACCCGCCCGCCAGCTGCACCCGCGCACACACATACACATACACACACACACACACATACATACGCACACCACCGCCGGTGGCTGCCTTCTTATTCTTAAGGTTTAAGGTAACGGCCGCAGTTTCACCTGATGTTAAATGGTGGACACGCTAAAACTGACTCTCAAATGCAACTTCCAGGGTACATCTATACGTATTTTGGTGGCAGATTTTCAACTTGAGGGTGGTAGCTATCCAAGCTCTACCGCCATGCTGTGGTTTCACCACGATGATTTCCTTCATCGAAAGCTCAAGTTCATTTTACATGGATTCGACGGGATGTCCTAACACACTACTAACAGCTGTCATCGCTTCAAAAGTATCAAGTTATCCCTATATTTCCTTGACATTTTACTGTTAACAGTATAATCGAACCATGCCGTTACAAGGAAAAGCATGACACTCCCTTATTTCATCCTAGTCTACTCTACCTCACCGCTCTAAAACCCTCTTATACGTTTATACACGTATTCTAGTCTGTCGCTTCTTTATGCCATTTTCCATACTATTATTATTTTACCTGAATACACATGCACACAACTATATTGGTGATTATCGCTGTCATATTCCAACCCGGCCCACGTCAAAATGTAATAAACCAGAAGCATATTAGTTCATCATCTAGGTCCTCCAAATTCTCACCAACGCAATACTATTGTACTTTTGTAGTTATGAGCAATTAACAAATGTATACGAGGGAATTAATTGGAGTAAACATTTGTGTGGGAATGAGCATGTCGGTACATATTTATCTGTGCGTATGTGTAATTGTGTGAGCGAGTAGGTGAATACATGTGTTTAGTAACAAATTCTAAGGGCTAAATTATGCACAACAGTCCGGTAGCGTGTTTATGCATCTTTCATCCCCCTCCCTCCGTCCTTACTCTTTCCTAACCGTCTCACTTCATTAAAATATAGTTGCGATTTGAATTTCAGCGACGAAAGAGCATCCGTCACTACGGTGCACCAAATATTGTAAATGAAGTGGCAAATAATTGTCGGGAACTTTATTACATGTGCTATACGTGTATGGTGTGTGCTCCAGCCGATAATACCAAGAAGACGAGGCTTCCTAACCTATCAAAATCGAAATTTAGGTGAGCCCTTTCTATCCATCGTCCTATTCGTTACTGTTGTGCATGAGCCGTCAGTTTTTACCTTTAAGTGTGTGTATGTATGTGTGCGTGTGTATGTGTGTGTGTGTGTGTGTGTGTGTATATGTGTGTACCTGCAGACAGACAGCGTGCGAGGCGTCCCAGCCGTAGCCGGCGGGACAGCCGCAGCGGTAGGCGCCGGCGACCGCGAAGCAAGGCGAGCTGCCGCACGGGCTCGACGCGCACGGCTCCTGCGGCACGCAGATGCCGCTCGAGGACCGCACCGTGCCTGTAACACCGCACCGACTCTTGCAACACTCAAGACGACCTTCATACATACCTCTTTTATAATTAAATAACTTAATAAAATGTAAATTAATTGCTAAATGTTACTGAAAGAAGTGCAAATTTAAAAACATAGCTGGCTACTTCTGAAACGCAATCAACCCGATTTAATGTCATCGACCCGAGCGCGACAGTTCACTTTATATTTTCTATTCAAAAAAACGAAAAATGTGCCTAAAAATGTTTCCATCCCAATATAGTTTTTCTGATGACAAAATCATCATCACCATCATGGATAGTTTTTTTTAACCCACTGCAGGGCGTAAGCCTCCTCGCTTTTTTATTTTATACCAGTCTTACCCAGATTTCTCTTCCAATATTGGTATAATATCAGATTGACCTATCTCATCATCGGATTACCTATGCTTCGCTTGCCCTCTCTCGGCCACCACTCGATCAGGAATCTGCTTCACTTGTCATCACCACATCTGGCTAAGTAACTTACTCAACGACATTTAAATTGAGCAGTACGAATATTGATGTCCTTCACTTTATGACAAAATCCAATGATATAGATTTTTTTTTTTTCGAAGTAAGATATCAATTGCATTACTGCCATATTTATTGACTGGCACAGAGTAACACATGATGATAGATGTACGACACTGTATAAGAGTGTGTGTGTGAGAGAGAGAGAGGACAGGATGTAACCTTACCGGCAGTCGCACCATATTATTTTCAAAATGAGATGCCAATTGCGTTACAGCCATATTTAGTGTGTGCGTGTGCGTGTGCGTGTGCGTGTTACCTTGCGGACAGTCGCAGCGGTATGAGCCGGCGTAGTTCCTGCAGGGCGACTGGCAGCGGCCGTCCTCGCACTCGTCGCGGTCGAGGCAGCGCGCGCGTGTACGTGTGTGTGTGTGTGTGTGTATGTGCGTGTGTGTATGTTACCTTGCGGACAGTCGCAGCGGTATGAGCCGGCGTAGTTCCTGCAGGGCGACTGGCAGCGGCCGTCCTCGCACTCGTCGCGGTCGAGGCAGCGCGCGCGTGTACGTGTGTGTGTGTGTGTGTGTATGTGCGTGTGTGTATGTTACCTTGCGGACAGTCGCAGCGGTATGAGCCGGCGTAGTTCCTGCAGGGCGACTGGCAGCGGCCGTCCTCGCACTCGTCGCGGTCGAGGCAGCGCGCGCGTGTACGTGTGTGTGTGTGTGTGTGTATGTGCGTGTGTGTATGTTACCTTGCGGACAGTCGCAGCGGTATGAGCCGGCGTAGTTCCTGCAGGGCGACTGGCAGCGGCCGTCCTCGCACTCGTCGCGGTCGAGGCAGCGCGCGCGTGTACGTGTGTGTGTGTGTGTGTGTATGTGCGTGTGTGTATGTTACCTTGCGGACAGTCGCAGCGGTATGAGCCGGCGTAGTTCCTGCAGGGCGACTGGCAGCGGCCGTCCTCGCACTCGTCGCGGTCGAGGCAGCGCGCGCGTGTACGTGTGTGTGTGTGTGTGTATGTGCGTGTGTGTATGTTACCTTGCGGACAGTCGCAGCGGTATGAGCCGGCGTAGTTCCTGCAGGGCGACTGGCAGCGGCCGTCCTCGCACTCGTCGCGGTCGAGGCAGCGCGCGCGTGTACGTGTGTGTGTGTGTGTGTGTGTATGTGCGTGTGTGTATGTTACCTTGCGGACAGTCGCAGCGGTATGAGCCGGCGTAGTTCCTGCAGGGCGACTGGCAGCGGCCGTCCTCGCACTCGTCGCGGTCGAGAGCGAGCGCGCGCGTGTACGTGTGTGTGTGTGTGCGTGTGTGTGCGTGTGTGCGTGTTACCTTGCGGACAGTCGCAGCGGTAGGAGCCGGCGTAGTTCCTGCAGGGCGACTGGCAGCGGCCGTCCTCGCACTCGTCGCGGTCGAGGCAGCGCGCGCGTGTACGTGTGTGTGTGTGTGTGTGTGTGTGTATGTTACCTTGCGGACAGTCGCAGCGGTATGAGCCGGCGTAGTTCCTGCAGGGCGACTGGCAGCGGCCGTCCTCGCACTCGTCGCGGTCGAGGCAGCGCGCGCGTGTACGTGTGTGTGTGTGTGTGTGTGTGTGTGTATGTTACCTTGCGGACAGTCGCAGCGGTATGAGCCGGCGTAGTTCCTGCAGGGCGACTGGCAGCGGCCGTCCTCGCACTCGTCGCGGTCGAGGCAGCGCGCGCGTGTACGTGTGTGTGTGTGTGTGTGTGTGTGTGTATGTTACCTTGCGGACAGTCGCAGCGGTATGAGCCGGCGTAGTTCCTGCAGGGCGACTGGCAGCGGCCGTCCTCGCACTCGTCGCGGTCGAGAGCGAGCGCGCGCGTGTACGTGTGTGTGTGTGTGTGTGCGTGTGTGTGCGTGTGTGCGTGTTACCTTGCGGACAGTCGCAGCGGTATGAGCCGGCGTAGTTCCTGCAGGGCGACTGGCAGCGGCCGTCCTCGCACTCGTCGCGGTCGAGAGCGAGCGCGCGCGTGTACGTGTGTGTGTGTGTGTGTGCGTGTGTGTGCGTGTGTGCGTGTTACCTTGCGGACAGTCGCAGCGGTATGAGCCGGCGTAGTTCCTGCAGGGCGACTGGCAGCGGCCGTCCTCGCACTCGTCGCGGTCGAGGCAGCGCGCGCGTGTACGTGTGTGTGTGTGTGTGTGTATGTGCGTGTGTGTATGTTACCTTGCGGACAGTCGCAGCGGTATGAGCCGGCGTAGTTCCTGCAGGGCGACTGGCAGCGGCCGTCCTCGCACTCGTCGCGGTCGAGGCAGCGCGCGCGTGTACGTGTGTGTGTGTGTGTGTATGTGCGTGTGTGTATGTTACCTTGCGGACAGTCGCAGCGGTATGAGCCGGCGTAGTTCCTGCAGGGCGACTGGCAGCGGCCGTCCTCGCACTCGTCGCGGTCGAGGCAGCGCGCGCGTGTACGTGTGTGTGTGTGTGTGTGTGTGTGTATGTGCGTGTGTGTATGTTACCTTGCGGACAGTCGCAGCGGTATGAGCCGGCGTAGTTCCTGCAGGGCGACTGGCAGCGGCCGTCCTCGCACTCGTCGCGGTCGAGGCAGCGCGCGCGTGTACGTGTGTGTGTGTGTGTGTATGTGCGTGTGTGTATGTTACCTTGCGGACAGTCGCAGCGGTATGAGCCGGCGTAGTTCCTGCAGGGCGACTGGCAGCGGCCGTCCTCGCACTCGTCGCGGTCGAGGCAGCGCGCGCGTGTACGTGTGTGTGTGTGTGTGTGTATGTGCGTGTGTGTATGTTACCTTGCGGACAGTCGCAGCGGTATGAGCCGGCGTAGTTCCTGCAGGGCGACTGGCAGCGGCCGTCCTCGCACTCGTCGCGGTCGAGGCAGCGCGCGCGTGTACGTGTGTGTGTGTGTGTGTGTGTGTATGTGCGTGTGTGTATGTTACCTTGCGGACAGTCGCAGCGGTATGAGCCGGCGTAGTTCCTGCAGGGCGACTGGCAGCGGCCGTCCTCGCACTCGTCGCGGTCGAGGCAGCGCGCGCGTGTACGTGTGTGTGTGTGTGTGTATGTGCGTGTGTGTATGTTACCTTGCGGACAGTCGCAGCGGTATGAGCCGGCGTAGTTCCTGCAGGGCGACTGGCAGCGGCCGTCCTCGCACTCGTCGCGGTCGAGGCAGCGCGCGCGTGTACGTGTGTGTGTGTGTGTGTATGTGCGTGTGTGTATGTTACCTTGCGGACAGTCGCAGCGGTATGAGCCGGCGTAGTTCCTGCAGGGCGACTGGCAGCGGCCGTCCTCGCACTCGTCGCGGTCGAGGCAGCGCGCGCGTGTACGTGTGTGTGTGTGTGTGTATGTGCGTGTGTGTATGTTACCTTGCGGACAGTCGCAGCGGTATGAGCCGGCGTAGTTCCTGCAGGGCGACTGGCAGCGGCCGTCCTCGCACTCGTCGCGGTCGAGGCAGCGCGCGCGTGTACGTGTGTGTGTGTGTGTGTGTGTGTATGTGCGTGTGTGTATGTTACCTTGCGGACAGTCGCAGCGGTATGAGCCGGCGTAGTTCCTGCAGGGCGACTGGCAGCGGCCGTCCTCGCACTCGTCGCGGTCGAGGCAGCGCGCGCGTGTACGTGTGTGTGTGTGTGTGTGTATGTGCGTGTGTGTATGTTACCTTGCGGACAGTCGCAGCGGTATGAGCCGGCGTAGTTCCTGCAGGGCGACTGGCAGCGGCCGTCCTCGCACTCGTCGCGGTCGAGGCAGCGCGCGCGTGTACGTGTGTGTGTGTGTGTGTATGTGCGTGTGTGTATGTTACCTTGCGGACAGTCGCAGCGGTAGGAGCCGGCGTAGTTCCTGCAGGGCGACTGGCAGCGGCCGTCCTCGCACTCGTCGCGGTCGAGGCAGCGCGCGCGTGTACGTGTGTGTGTGTGTGTGTGTGTGTATGTGCGTGTGTGTATGTTACCTTGCGGACAGTCGCAGCGGTATGAGCCGGCGTAGTTCCTGCAGGGCGACTGGCAGCGGCCGTCCTCGCACTCGTCGCGGTCGAGGCAGCGCGCGCGTGTACGTGTGTGTGTGTGTGTGTGTATGTGCGTGTGCGTGTTACCTTGCGGACAGTCGCAGCGGTAGGAGCCGGCGTAGTTCCTGCAGGGCGACTGGCAGCGGCCGTCCTCGCACTCGTCGCGGTCGAGAGCGAGCGCGCGCGTGTACGTGTGTGTGTGTGTGCGTGTGTGTGCGTGTGCGTGTGCGTGTTACCTTGCGGACAGTCGCAGCGGTATGAGCCGGCGTAGTTCCTGCAGGGCGACTGGCAGCGGCCGTCCTCGCACTCGTCGCGGTCGAGGCAGCGCGCGCGTGTACGTGTGTGTGTGTGTGTGTGTATGTGCGTGTGTGTATGTTACCTTGCGGACAGTCGCAGCGGTATGAGCCGGCGTAGTTCCTGCAGGGCGACTGGCAGCGGCCGTCCTCGCACTCGTCGCGGTCGAGGCAGCGCGCGCGTGTACGTGTGTGTGTGTGTGTGTGTATGTGCGTGTGTGTATGTTACCTTGCGGACAGTCGCAGCGGTATGAGCCGGCGTAGTTCCTGCAGGGCGACTGGCAGCGGCCGTCCTCGCACTCGTCGCGGTCGAGGCAGCGCGCGCGTGTACGTGTGTGTGTGTGTGTGTGTATGTGCGTGTGTGTATGTTACCTTGCGGACAGTCGCAGCGGTATGAGCCGGCGTAGTTCCTGCAGGGCGACTGGCAGCGGCCGTCCTCGCACTCGTCGCGGTCGAGGCAGCGCGCGCGTGTACGTGTGTGTGTGTGTGTGTATGTGCGTGTGTGTATGTTACCTTGCGGACAGTCGCAGCGGTATGAGCCGGCGTAGTTCCTGCAGGGCGACTGGCAGCGGCCGTCCTCGCACTCGTCGCGGTCGAGGCAGCGCGCGCGTGTACGTGTGTGTGTGTGTGTGTGTATGTGCGTGTGTGTATGTTACCTTGCGGACAGTCGCAGCGGTATGAGCCGGCGTAGTTCCTGCAGGGCGACTGGCAGCGGCCGTCCTCGCACTCGTCGCGGTCGAGGCAGCGCGCGCCGGCCAGGTCGAGGCGGAACCCGCGCGGACACACGCAGCGGTACGACCCGAGCAGGTTCACGCACTTGCCGGGCGCGGGGCACACGCCCTCCTCGTGGCACTCGTTGATATCTGCGCCGATACGTACAACAACACTCCGCAATGTCACTCTTATAGAATACGCTCTCGTGTTACTGGACTCATACAATCTTTACTACAATCATTTCATATGTAAGTGAATGTACTCTTTTTTTCTGATGGTAAAATTATTTAAAACGTTAAACATATGTCAGCGCCAAAGCATTTTAGTCTTAGCTTAGATTATTTTAAGTTAGTCTTATAACGATTACTTTGTTTCCGAAAATCACATAGTAAGTAATAATTGTTGATTAGTTTATCGGATATAGTTAATCGGATCTTTTAACCCGTATTGTTGTTAATTCATATTGCAATTTATTACGAATATTACTTGCGTAAACATATTTTTTGGACAATTAATTTAAAATTTAACGTTGGCATAGCAGCCGCATATCAACTAAAATGTTTTGTTGCAAATAAATCAAATTATTATTCCTGTTTGAGCTCCGGTAAAAACGACCGTAAGGACCGTAAGGACCGTAAGGTAAGTAAGTCCTGAATTTGTTATTTTGATTCTAGTTTAACTACTTGCAATTAAATTTAGCTTTCATTTTAATTTGGTGGTTGTTATTTGAAATAGAAATTTCTGTTTAAATAAGTGTTTCATTATTTCTGATGAGTGAACCACGTGGTAGAGGTTGTGACGTCATTCTTTCTAAAAACTCCGATGGTCAGAACTTTCCGTTATATATATTGTATTAATAATTACTTTGTACTGTTTATAATCATTCATTTAAGAACTCTCATATATTACGTAACTGTTATTGTGTATAAATGAGTGTGTGTGCGGGTGTGCGTGTGTGTGTGTGTGCGCACGTACCGACGCAGGCGTCACCGCGACGCTCGTACCCGTCGTGGCAGGAGCACTCGTAGGAGCCGTCGGTGTTGGAGCAGAGCTGCTGGCAGGTGTGGGAGCCGCGCTCGCACTCGTCCAGGTCGCGGCAGTTGGCGCCGTCCTCGTCCACCTCGTACCCGGACCGGCAGAGGCACTCGTAGGAGCCGTCCGTGTTCCTGCAGAGCTGGTCGCAGGGCGGCGGCCGCACGCTGCACTCGTCCACGTCCGCGCAGACCTCGCCCGCCGGCTTGTACCCGCGCCCGCACACGCACCGGAAACTTAACCGATCCGACAACCTTACCTCTCACACGATCTCACACGATCTCACACGATCTCACACGATCTCACACGATCCCGTGCTCACTTTACAAATATTATTCTATTTACTATTTTTAGAAATGGTATATTCATCTGCGATTCCTGAAGTCACAATGTATTTTCTCTCCTATCTATTTTTATCGTTCAAAATGAGTGCACAAAACATAAAATTATTATTAAAATCTAAGACAAACGAAAATTACAGATATCGCTCTTTCAATACAAACTCAAATTAACTTTGAATTCAAATTACAAATTCATTATACAATATAAAGAGTATAATGTCTATTAGAAAAAAAAAATCTTTAAAAAGAAAATTCTGAAGCAAATGATGGCGACGAAATCATTAGGTGACCTTTTAAAGAATAAAAATTATTTGATAATATAAATAATAATATAAGTAGGTAAGAATAAACAAGAAATAAAACAGTTTTATAATAAACACAAACCAATTTTTTGTTAATATAAAATGTAAATTGAAGTACTAGTAACATGAAAAAGATTACAGTATTGAGATAAATAGTGTTGGGCAATTCTTCCGAGGACTAAATTCGAATACTTTGTGTTTCAGCTCGTGTTATGGATATTTCGAAGTGCGACACGGTCAATACAATAATTATTATTCGCTATAGAAATAAAAACTCTTATCTGTTGTAACATTTTGAAAAATGTATGTTTTTTTTCTGCCTGACATACGCAGTAAGTCTGAAAGACTTCGACAACCTCATCGAACGTTTTTGGGGCTAAAGGTAGACACATCGAAAGCAAGAGTTCCAGAAACGCCACTCTTCGGCTTGAGTTGGTTCCGGGTAACGAGAACATTCACGAGTTTAGCTAACTTAAATCATCTAGGCTAGTTAAGAGAGTACTCTTAATAGTGAAACTGTTTAATAGATATATCAGAGTGTATGGTATAGTAAGCCCGTGAATTAAAGAAGGTTTTACGAAAAAATCTTTATTTCTACACACATTTATCACTCTGCTTATACTTAGACTGCATTAGGCATAAAACTAGGACTAGTGTGCGTATGTGGGTACGTACCTGCCGATAGTGTTGACGCAGCGTCCGGGCGCGCACAGGCCCGGCATGGCGGCGCACTCGTCCACGTCGCCGAACACCTCGAGGCCGGCGCCGGGGCCGAGGTCCGGCAGGCCGGTGCCGGCTCCGGGCGTGGCGAGGTTGGCGGCGGTGCACAGCTCCTGCCGGTCCGGCGTGCCGGGCGCCGGGCACAGCTCGCACTCGGGCCCCCAGGCGACGCCGAGCGTGCAGCAGCACTGGGCCCTGCGCAACAACACGCCCTCAGGACCTGCTCCGACAACACTTCAAGCCCGTCTAATACATTTCCCACTCGAAAATCAGCAGTACAATTTCAAAAACACGTCACATTTAAACTGCTTTTAAACAAAGGGAAAAGTTATAATCGGGATTTTGTTGGCGTCGAACTAACCATGATTTTCCAATCTTTACGAAACAGTAATGTTTTCTGGATTATAAATAACGTATGTCCTCTTCTATACCGCCAATAGCGAGTACATAAAATTTCATAATAATCAGTTCACATCCATGAATCTCTATTTCACTTGGTCATCGCAATACACGTATACGAATGGAACAATTTCGCGAGTTAATTTTTTGTTGCGTTCATTATTGTGAGGAGAAGGTTCTTATGGAAGAAAAAAATTAAATAAATTGATCGAAATAGAAAATGTAAGACTATTTAACAACAAATCCAATCAAATCAAAAATCTTTATTCAATTTATGCCCTAAGAAGGCGCTTTCTAACGTCAAAATTACTACTAACATAATGACAATATTAATTTTACATGAATGTCAGTTGTCATAAAGTATTACAATAATAGACACTATTTTTGTTTGTTTTTTTTTTATTATTTCTACGAATTAGATTTTAATATTCATAGTTAAAACAGGACAATGTCTGTCGGGTCAGTTATTTTTCAATATTAGTTAGAATATATTTAATACCCATTTTATGCTGGTCCCGTGCTGAACAAATCATTTTTCGCCCTTTATAAGTATTCCTGTTAGTCTTATTAATGTAGTGCATAAACTTTATAGTGAACTAATTTTCAAATGCATATTGCCACAACATGCCTATAATTATTTGACGGTAGTATTTTCAAGCTGAGGGTGGTAAGTAGCAAAGTAAACTTTAGAGAATACCCTAACACCATAGTTTCATATTTCAAGCCCATGATAATGTCAACCTTAAAGTTGGCTATCAGAGAATGCCTATGGCATAAAGTCCCGGCAGTTACACTTGAAAGCCAGTACTTCCACAAACTTAGCGTGTCCATCATCTAGGGTCACATAGTGACAACACCGGACAAGATTGTAGCTATAATACCCTCCATTTAAACGATTAAAAAATATGAACTTGATAATAAGCACACATTTGTATTACACAACTGCTGTCATATGATATTTCCTTCTTTAAATATATATTTTTCTTAAATATGACACAAGTGACTTAAGATGTTACAAATGGTCCACTTACTTGGTGACATGAGCTGGTGGCGAGGGCGTGGAGGCGATGGACTTGGGCCAGGGCTCCGGCACGCAGCGCCCGGACACCAGGGACCGGTGGCACATGCCGGTGCGCCGATCTGTTGGCCACACTCTCACAACTTATACTCTAAAAACTGGCAACGTTTTCGAGAGAAAATTGAGGAGAGCTGATTCAAGCCAAATCATAAATCTTTATTCAGTTTAGGCCCTAAGAAGGCACTTGAAGAACGTCAAAACTACGGTCGGTTCGGAAAGTAATCCAGTCATCGAGAAGAACAGTCAAGCAAGAGTCTTTCTTTTATTTTTGGAGGTATTTTTTTTTTACATTCAACAAGTAAGCGCTTGACCACAATCTCACCTGATGGTGAGTGACGTTGTGGTCTATGATGGAACGCGCTTAATCAGCAAGTACCTGTTCACTCTCTGTTTGAAGATACCCAGATTGTACGATATAGGAAAGACAGACGCCGGTAGTGAATTCCACTCCCTTGCAGGACGCATTATAAAAGAAGCTGCAAATTCTTATATCATCTTTTAGGTACATTCTGTTGTTCGTTTCGTACAAATTGTTTACTATATCTTTCTCTGTGCTCTTGTAAACAGCTTGTGGACTACCTGGCAGCCGATAAACGTTGCGTTTATAAGCGCGTATTACACCTTTACGGGTAAAAATAATCATATGCAAATAAATTTAACCATTTTTTTTTTGCTAACTTATAAATGCTATTAAAAAAATGACCGTATTATTACCATACATAATTGTTATTGGCCTTTATATAAACAAAAGTATTGTTCTGTGAGTTACCGCTCTGGCTGTGAATGTTTCTGAATGGCCTTTTACGTAGTAATAAATATGAAGACTTCTTCAGTCATTATAGGACAAGTACAGTCCAGTTATTACATCCTAAGGCAAAATTAGTAGAATCCGGCAATTTAGGAAGTTACATTGGGCTCTTAGTTCGCGTTATGGATGTGTAGGTTTTCTATTTAGTGTAGGATTCGATTTAGGAATAGTCAGGACCACGGTTTCTTTTAGCGTAGCCGGTAACAGCCCAAACTAAGGATCGGCAACTTCATGGCCCGCTAGTGCTTGCTGCCTCGAATCGAGTGCCTTATTACTCGTCTTCAAACCTCGGTGAAGCTGGGTAAGTCCTTAAAGCTAAGAAAATATGCGTGATGATAAATAGTAGGTTTACTGACCGATGCAAGACATGTTATCTTCACTGGGTTCGTAGCCCGCGTCGCAGTCGCAGACGAACCCCCCGTCCGTGTTGATGCAGACCCCGGGGGCGCAGCGCTCCGCCCCCGCGCCCGGCTCCGCGCACTCGTCTATGTCCTCGCACGCGTTGGGTGCGTCGTGCGGCGCGGACGTGCGTCGGTATCCTACACCGTACCAATATAGATAATAACATATACTCAATTTTGTGACATGCTCAAAAAAAACTATTATAAACTTCCCTTCGCTCAGGCCAAGGAGAAAGGACGCCTCGGAAACTTAGCGGGTGATAAGCACCTTCAAACAACTGTTACAAAATCACCACAGCGATATCCGACCCCTGTATTGCCAGAAATCAAGGGCACCCCTTGAGGCATCAACTACCTATCCGGTCTGACGCGTTATCTATAATCTACGATTGAAGCCGTGAGACAAGGTAGTCCTAGCCACCACCTCGTAGTTGTTAACTAGTTGACAAATATAAGTCCAATGTCTTGGGCGGTATTTAACTTAATTCTGAGCTTTTACATCAAACATAAGAAAGCAGAAACATTTGAAGCAAAAACAGCGTAGTACAAAGACTCATCGGATAGATGGCACTTGTAACACAGTATAACTGTGCGTCAGATAGTAAGTAACGAGAGTTATGTAACCCTTAGAAATTACGGCATTTTCATGAGTGTTTGTACAACTTGTATCTAGGTCCATAATCGTGTCATTTTATGTTTAAACACACCTAAGGTAAAAAATATATATATATTTCTTGAACCCAGGTAACATAAACATAGTACGAGCTATGATCGGATAGAAGGCGTTTGATACAAATCGGAAAGAAGACTAGGAACGTAACCAAAGGAAATGTGAAAGCTGTCCTTTGTTTCTAGCAGTTAGAGTCGCCGTGGTGGCATTTTAGTAGTTACTCGACGGTGTCTGTCATCTGCTAAGCCTTACTTTCAGCCTTTATGTGGTCTGTTCGGGTACTGCTTCACGCATTAACCCATTCCTCCCCACTGTCATATTTTTAGGACACTATTTTCAAAATTTCGTTTTACGTATTAGGACAATTATTGTTATTATTTAAACATTTTTTACAGCGAAAAATAGTGTCAAACTATGAATATCATCAGAAACAATAAAAATAAAAGTCCTAATACGCAAAAAGAAATATTGAAAATAGTGTCCTAAAAATATGACAGTTGGGAGGAATGGATTAAGGTCATTTATAAAATACGTTCACGCTTATAGAAATGGGAGAGAATTCTCTTACTATAACAAAGTATGTCTAAGAAAATGTCAAACATGTTACTACAGGTATTTCTTAATTGTCATATATCATGTACTTTGTATTATTTGTGACGTAATAATGATAGGATCATAGTAAATGTGTAACAGCGTGACAAGAGGTGGTGTAGAAGGAAAGGCGTCTGACCTTCGGGACACTTGCAGATGTAGGAGCCGACGACGTTCTCGCAGGCGTGCGGACAGACCTTGGCGTCGGGCGCGGCGCACTCGTCGATGTCGCGGCAGTGCACGCCGTCGGGCGCCACCGCGTACCCGTACGGACACGTGCACCGGAACGAGCCCGGCGTGTTGTGGCACCGGAACGTGCACGCCGCGCGCCCCTCCGCGCACTCGTCCACGTCCACGCACGTCTGCACGATACACGCTCACATCGCATCACATCGCATCACATAGCATCGCATAGCAAACAGCTATACTATTACTTATTTTTAATACTATATTTTAACTTTATTATTCAACTGGTACGTATCTGACGTATACTCTTATATGTTTATGTATATTATACATGTGTCTGTATGTATATATTTACGTGTAGATATAATTTCTTATCCGTGTTTAATATATAATTTTAGAATAATTACTTTGCTTTTTGTATTATTATCTACCTATTATGGTGACTCAGCTTATGCTGAATTTTGTGTTACAGTGGTGTTTAATGTTATTTTATGATAAATGCTACTTATTAGTTAATTTTAATGTATTTTTTACTTTATTTGTGTAGCCTTTTGCCTTGTAAATATTTTTTTCTTTCTTCTTTCTATACCACCACTCTACCTACAGATTTACACGTCTACTATACTACACATGTCTACATCAGATGAATTGATCAAGCACACTGTCCGACGATGCGTTACTGAAATTTACAATGCGTACCAATAGATAGATATTTCTATCGCCGATAGGATAAAAAGTTGATAGACAGATTATTCAAAACGACCGTTACTGGCGACTGTAGGAGACTTCCGAAATGTCCGACTGTCGCGGATCTAACTTACTGCTAAGATTTTACCTAAGCTATTCACAGACGCACATCAATTATAACATCCATGTATATATCTAGTGAACTTAATACTGACGACACTCTGTTTTTACAAAACCACTAGATATGTATACCCGGAACATAAGACCCAACTCTTATTAATTTTCTTTCATTGTTTATATCAAAACTTAATAAAAAATTAACGTACTGAAATACTGACTTATTCTTGAAGAACAGCCATCCTATACCATAATTAGCAATTAAAATAACAGATTTTAAGTATTTATATGCTTTTATGTAATGTAAAAATAAATATTTTCACAATTTTACAATTACTCAATAGGCAGTAGATTCTATGAACTCAGTATTCAGGCGTAATGATAGTTTTTTTAATTATAAAATCGTACTATTAAAAATAATATATATAATGATGAATATAATGCGCATTGAATAGTTCGTTTAAAATTTCATTTAATACGATCAGATAAGATAAGCCTGCATTAGTTTAAAACCCACCTGATACACATTTTTATAAACAAAAAAAAATCCAAACACATGAAAATGCATAAAAATAAAAGTTTTGTGATCATTTACATAACTAAGTTCCTCAAAAATTTAGCCTTCGGCGGTCAACCATTTTGTTAGTAACTTTTTTGGATGTATAATAGATATACATAAAAATAAATTCAATGAAGCTTCTTTTGTTAAATTTTATTAGAAGATTATAACACCCTCAACTGGTGACCTCGACTAGTAAAAGTACAGTAACAATAATTACTCTCAAACCTACCAAAATTTTGTCGTAAAAAATTAACCTACAGTTAAATTGTACGCTTAAAAAACTTCGAGCAAAATGAGTTAGTAAATTCGAGAACGATAAAGGATCACGTCTCACCTGGTCAGGGCCCTGAGTGAAGCCGTAGTTGCACCGGCACTCGTACCCGCCCGGCGTGTTGGTGCACGTCCCGTTCCCGCAGACGCGCGGGTCCGCGGCGCACTCGTCCGCGTCCGCGCACGCGAGCCCCGACGCGTCCAGCGCGTACCCGCCGCCGCACTCGCACCGGAACGACCCGTCCGTGTTCACGCAGCGCCCGCCCTTGCACACGTCCGGCCGCACCCGGCACTCGTCCAGGTCCTGTACACACACACGCACACACACACACCCGGCTTGTACACACTCTACTGTATCACGCACACCGCTATGGAACCTACGTCGACTCAAGCAGCCAGTGGGTCAGCAGTGGTTACACGGACTATACTTGTCCCGGTTAAACTTGTCACTTGGCCTCTTTTTGGGACCTGTTCGTTACTTAGGCACGCGAATCTTTGTTCGTTGTTGATTTACCATCACCTTATGTTAAGTGGAGGACACGTTAAATTTAGTAGTGGAGGGACTAGTTCTCAAGTGCAACTGTCATGACACACTTATAGGTATTACGCAGTAGATTTTCGACTTGAGGTTAGTAACTTGCTATGGTTTTGCACGATGTTTTCTTACATCAAAGACTCAGGTTCCTTGTAGATGGAATTACACTCAAATCCCAACATACTACCAACGAAGCTATCATTGCTTGAATGTAAAAGTGGCTGACGACTCAATTGTTTCTACAAATTAATAACTGAGTAGTTATTGACCTGCGTGAGGTTAGGTCTTCCCATTCCACCCTGACAGATACGGAGGAACTCTGCAGAGTCCGGAGCCGGACAACGCTCACAGTATCTGCCCCAAGCGGAACCTGGAAACATTATATCAACAGTTGAAAATCTGAAACAGTTGAACATTTTTGGCCCATCTTAATCTACCACAATATGCCCTAATTTTTACTTAAATTCATAAACTCACGGCATGCGTCTCTATGTTGCATAAACCCTGAGACATTTTCCGAGATAAAGTTTGACTATAGTGCATTGGCTAAATATTAACAAGGATCATAATCTATTTGACACCTCAACAACTCTTTGTACAGTATTAACTTAACAAATCGCCAATTAAGAAAAAAGAAGTTGTTATGTTAAAGCCAAGCAACATAAGCGAAATATCACTAGATAACTTTAGCTCCCTTAGAATTCCCGAGCCGACTGTACCCGAACGAGTGTCACACAAAAAGATTGCGGATTAGAATTTCAAAGTGTTTGCATTAAAAATTTCACTTGAAATGTTTATTTTAAATTAGTCACGAAATTTTTCTAAATGTCATAGGTAACTAGTAAAGCAAATTATCTGTGTAGGAAGGAACATGAACAGTACCTTCAGAGCAGCAGCACTCGGCCCTTCCCAGTTGTATGGGTCTGGCCTTGTGACACCTCCCGGCCTCCCAGTCGTCGTAACACAACTCTTTCCGTTCGTCGACGCAGATCGCAGCCGCTTTATCGAACCTCCACCCGGCCGGGCAGTCGCAAACATACCTACAGATACAAATTATAACGAATCTAACGTATAGCAGAGACTTCATTCAAATTTAAATGCGTATTATGATCGTATTAATATGTATATAAGTTGTTATGTAAAAATGTAAGTTGTGTCCGCGGTTAGAAATGTTCAGTTTAACGTTGATTATTGTAAACACTGTATATATTGAACCATTAAATTTGAATCCAGTTCCGTAGATCATTATAAAAAAAAATATAGTTCCTGGAGTCACTGTGGGTGTTGTAAAAATAGCAATCGTTATTCCAAAGGTTCCTCCTACTCCTTAGGGAAAGGGTATTCAAAATTTCAGTCTTATTTAAAGACCACTTCTGAACAATTGAACTTTCCGTCTCTGATGAAAGTATAAAACATTTGAGACTATTTCACAAAGAATGCTATGCTTCTGGTGTTATTACTTAAAACAGCTATTTAGAAAATCACATGATTTGCTAAACAATCAGAAAAAAATATTGTCAAATGATATTTGTATCCATAATGTTACATAACAATATAATTTAGGTGCATAGTAGATTTTTGAGTATAAAGATTACGTAGTTTGAGACTTTAGCATTAAGTTTGATTATTAAATTTGCTAGTAAAATTATTTCAAAGGAGTATTTAAAGTGAGTCATAAGTGATCTATGGAAACGTACCCTCCATTAAAGTTTCTGCACTCTCCACCAGCGCAGACATAGGGTAGTTCCTTGCACTCGTCACGATCCACGCAGCGTCTCCCGACAAGCCTCCATCCGGTGCCGCAAGAACACTCGAATCTGAATTGTAAGTTCATTACTCAGCTTTAACTAAGATTTTCAAGTATTTATTACATTTTATTGTAACTACACACAGCTATTTTATTACGAAAATAAATATAGTTTACAAGTTATAAACATAGATATATTATTGTAACTTAATTACTTGTCTGTTCTTCATAGAAACAAGTAGCTGAAAACATGATTTACGTTACTATTAATTATAACGTAATGTATCACTTGTGATATTTCACATGTGGTTAATAATAATAGTTATTGAACCAATGATAAAAGGACTATAAATTAAATAATACCTAAATAAATCAGACCTCAATGGTTTTGAGAACTAGACTCATTTTTATTCAAACGTGTTTTGATTCCTATCACATATAGCTACGATGTTAATATTTCAAGTATCCACGCGTAGTATTGATACATCATGATATAACTTTGCAAATTGTAGTTTAGCTTGACCCGCGTGCATATACATACCACGGTGGTGCGACATTTAACAGTTATTTTAAAGCGATGATAGCTTAGTGGTAGCGTGTACGAGTTTGCGTCAAGGGACGGCAGTTCGAATCCAATCACCTACAATGAAATTGAGTTTCCGGTGAAGGAGAACATCGCGAAGAAGTCATAGCATGGTAGTAGGGTCATTTTTTTGACTAACCACAACTTTCAAGTAGAAAATTTGCCGCCGAATATTAATAGGTGTTCCGGAAGTTGCACTTGAGAGCCAGTCCCTCCAAAGGTTTAGCATGTCTACCAACTTGCGCCGTACCGTCGCTTAACGATACGGCCCAAGTCGGTAGACACGTTAAACCCTTGGAACTGGCTCTCAAATGCAACTGCTGGAACACACCTATTTGTATTTAGCGGCAGATTATCCACTTGAGGGTGGTAGCCAGCCGGATGCGCATCAGAAAAATGGTTTTCCTTGACCGAAAGCTAAATCTTATTGTAGATGGTCGGACTCGAAGTGACGCCCTATAACGGTGATGGGTGATGGGTGATGTGTGACGTACCCGCCGTTGGTGTTGGTGCAGGCGGGCGAGCCGTCGCGGCCGCAGGGGTGCGGCAGCTCGGAGCACTCGTCCACGTCGCGACAGTTGCGGCCGTCGCCCGTGAGCGCGTACCCGGGCGCGCACTCGCACCGGAACGACCCCACCGTGTTGCGGCAGCGCCCGTTGCGACACACCGCGCCGCCCTCCCGGCACTCGTTTATATCTAAACACCGCCCCGTTACTCGACTACACGACTCACGACCTCGTCGTCATTTACAAACGGATTGTTTCATGCAAAAGTGATTGAATATTTACTGAGATGAAACTTCTTTTAATGATACTTATAAACGCGACATTCCTGCCGCACAAAAATAATAACAAGATTAGTAAGAAACTGAAAAAAGTTATTATTGTATTTTACGTAATGATTTGTAAAAACTGTGTCGCTTTAATTATGTTTTTGCTAACCATAACACATTACAATTACTACACTGTATCTGATAGACATATACTGACTGATTTCGAATCGTGACTGACTAGAAGAGAGTTACTTTAATCAATATTAGTACATGTAATTCAAGTCCAGCTCGATTGCGGGATAAAAACCGGTTGATCATAAAACACAATATACTTAAACGTGACCTATTACTGATTTTACATTTATTATACGGTCGTTATGAGTTAGTGGAACAGAAAGTGCTCAAAACGTTTCTGTTGTATAGAATCAAGTATTTTGCGATGCAACCCCTTCACTGAGTTTAGCGTGTCCACCGTCTTGAGTAACATGGTTACTTGAAATGACTTGACATTGTAATATGGCTACGGCAATACGATGGTAAACTTATAAAGTATAGCAAAAGTGTGTAGGTAGTGTGTTGGGTACTGACCGATGCAGTCGTTGTTGGCGCCGGGTTTGAACCCGTCGTCGCAGTGGCAGGCGTAGGAGCCGGGCAGGTTCTCGCAGGTGCCGTTGCGGCACATGGGCCGCGGCCGCGCGCACTCGTCCACGTCGCGGCACACGTTGTCGCGCAGCGTGTACCCGGGCTTGCACTCGCATCTACGCACGCCGTGTCAGGGTAACGGTGTTCAATTCTAACTTATACACTACATGTATAGCGGCGGGACGGGCCGCGAATCAGTAACAAAAAATTATATATTCGATTTTACAATGTATCATACAAGGTAATGTGGGGGGGTATGCAGAATTCGACTGAAACTCGCGAACCAATAATAGTACCTATGATGATTCTGTATTTTTTCCGTCTGAATAACGGTCAATAACGGAAATGTATCAACGATACAAAAAATCACCAGGTTTGATTGTAGTAAAAAATCATATAGACAATTCGGTAAGAATGGACCACAAGCAGTCTCCAGTTTCTAATAATAAAGGAGAATGCATGATCGTTATGGTGTCTTTTTATTGGGCGGTTCTGATTACATGCAATCGGTGAAACCCATACGCCCATCGTTTAACCGAGATATATATAAAAAAAAAACGTTTATATTTTTACACCACATTAACAAAAAAGTTGGCTGTCACGAGACGTCAACTAGATGTGATACATTACTAGAAATTAATGCGAAAATATAAAATCTAATAATATAAAAAGTAAAACAGCTTCAAGAGCATGAAGACAATAGATCAGTGGTAGTACGTACGACTTAGCATCAAGGGGCGTGAGTTTGAAGTCAACTACAATGAGCTTGAACTTTCAGTGAAGGAATACATCGTGATGAAACCATAGCATGGCGATAGGGCATGGACAGCTAGCTACCACCCTCATGTTGGCAAACTGTTGCCAAATACCAATAAGTGTAATCCGGTAGCTGCACTTAAGAGACAGTTCCTCTACAGATTTAGCGTGTCTACCAACATCCACCGTACCGTCACTTAAAATCAGGTGAGATTATGGCCGTAACGCTAAACCATAACTATAAAAAAACCCACGAAGTCTGAAAAGCTTTCGAAACGTCGGAATTAAAATTAACAAATGACCGCAGTTTGATGAATAATATACGCGTAAAAGTAAGAAATAATTATATAAAAAAAAAGCAAACAAGAGAGCGTGGTTCCGTTTCCGTGTACGGTCGGTTACCTGTATGAGCCGAGCGTGTTCCTGCAGTCGCCGTGGTCGCACAGCCGCTGGTCCGCGCACTCGTCCACGTCCTCGCACTCGTCCAGCGACGCGGCCAACCGGTACCCGCCCGGGCAGCGGCACTCGAACGCGCCCGGCACGTTCACGCACTGCGCCAGCCCGCGGCACGGCCCGCGACCCCCGCGACCCCCGCGACCCCCCGCACCGGACTCCGCGCACTCGTCGATGTCGCGGCAGAGGTGCGACGTGTTGTCGTGCTCGAATCTACGCCCCGCAAAACAATATTACTTCGTACTAAATCTGTACTTGCGAAGTGAAGGTTCTTGTGAAAAGTGGATTCTATGATACAGAAATACTATTCGGGAATGAGATAACTATACATGTATATATAGGTTTTCATACTACTCCTATACTATAAGCTACTATAAAACGGTACGCATTTTTTCGTTAAATATATCCCATACTACTACAGATACAAATATATTCTTTCATTATCAAAACTTTTCAGCTTTACTATATTTGTAAAAAATAGTTATCGTATGTCAATAAACACGATGCCTATACGTGTGCGAATTAAAACAAATTGCGAATACGGTACATAAAAAATCTCCACCAGGGACGGGGCCTAAATCTTAAAAAAATTCACGGTGCGAGTAATTTTATTTATTCTTTTTTATATCTATTATTACGTACAAAATTTAAAATTTAAACAAAATTATAACTACATCATAATTCATTCCATGGTACTATTAAAGTTTTCAGTCTAATGATTTTTTTCTGTTTTGTATAGGTAAGTGCGTGTGTGGGACTTTTGGCGGAATCTTGATCTGTTATGTTGTGATTTTTATTTTTATTCATATAATTAGTTATTTAGACATATATTGTGCAATATAGGCGACCATTTTACGTGATGTAGTGTAGCTGAAGAACATAAGTAAAACGAATTACAAATGATGATTCGGAATATGATATATTAGTTGCCACAGAAACTCGCACGAGAGCTTCAACAAGAGAGTCGCCATCTTGTTGAAGATAGTTTCATCTGTCTGAAATTCCCAAATCTTAACATTTGAAAAGAGAAGTAATAGTTTGTAAAGAGAACTGAGTTGCCAAGAATAAAAAAGAAGTGCGTGTATGTGTGCGTATGTGCGTGCGCGTGCACGTATGCGTATGCGTGTGCGCGTGCGTGCGTATGCGCAGGCGGACAGTACTGACCCGTGGTCGCAGCTGCACTGGAAGCCGGTGGGCGTGTCGTGGCAGGAGCCGGGCTTGCAGAGCTGCGGCATGATGTCGCACTCGTTGATGGGCTTGGTCTCGTTGGTCATGGGGTTGATGTACTCGCCCGGCTTCTCCCCGCAGAGCTGCGTGTGCAGCGCGGAGCCGCGCTCGGGGCAGCGCTCGCAGGGCGCGCCCCACGCCTTGCCCACGGAGCAGCAGCACAGGTACTTGGTCTGCGGGACTCCCACGGCGGCGGTGCAGCGCCCCGTCTCCTCCTCCCACTCCATGTAGCACTGCCGCTGCCGGACGTCCACGCACTCCTCTGGAATGTGCGACTCAACATATTGCAATACCGTTCAATCGGTTTCAAAATGTTTTATATAATGTATATACTGTAATATAGGAAAGAATAAATTATTTACATTTGAATTCAGAATTAGGACACCTCTGGATTGAATTAGAACACTTGCTACCGAATAGAGAAGATTCTTACTTAGGCCAAACGCTAAATGTACAAATTAGGTATATAAAGAGTCAAAATTGAATTTCTGAAAACATAGTGTTCTTTTAAGACTTCGGTATTAGGTTGAAGTACGACATTTAAGGTCGAGAATATAACTACAATATTTCTGGTATTGCATCTGTTCATAGACGATAGTAATTATTTGCCACTAGATGGGTCATTTACTTGTTTAACTTTTAGAAAAACAATAAAGAAGGTATATGTCTGAAATGTGTACGAATGGATGCGCATGTATACGTGTACGCACCGACGTTGTAAGAATGGCTGAGTACGTGTGGGCGCGTACGTACGCGTAAGTACATGGGGGTGTGTACGTGCGGATTTGCACGTGGAGTGTGTACGTGCGTGTCAGTACGTGGGGGTGTGTACGTATGTGTGCGTACACGTCGGTGTGTACTTGCGGATGTGCACGTGGAGTGTGTACGTGCGAATGTGTACGAGCACGTGAATACATAGGGGTATGTACGTGCGAATGTGTACGAGCACGTGAATACATGGGGGTATGTACGTGCGAATGTGTACGAGCACGTGAATACATGGAGGTGTGTACGTGCGTGACAGTACGTGCGGATGCGTACGTGCAAGTGAGTACGTGGGGGTGTGTACGTGCCGGTGTTCCTGTGTGCGCGTGCTAGTACTGACTTCCGTTAGGCATGGCGACGTATCCCTCGGGACAGAGACAGACGTAGGAGCCGTCGAGGTTGCGGCAGACGCCGGGCCCGCAGACGTCGGGGCGCGCGCACTCGTCGATGTCGTCGCAGCGCGAGTCGTCGGGCGCGAGCTGCCAGCCGGGCCCGCACGTGCACACGAACGACCCGAACGTGTTGGTGCAGGTCCCGTGCGCGCACAGCGCCGGGTGCGTCGCGCACTCGTCTATGTCCGCCAGCGTCACCACGTACGACGGCTGCCGACACCTCACATACTTACACACTCTTACACCTTGCACCTAGCACTCTCCACTCTATAACCTATACCTACTCTGCACTCTTCAATCTTAACCCTTGACTGTTAAAAGATGACTGTCACACTTTTTCCAATCAGGAATCACATAAAACATCTTGCAGTCAAACGCAATTATGCGTTACCATAATGTTTAACTAATTCGTATATAGGTACGTAAGAATTTACATACAAAAGTATTGTCAAAAAATATATCCATATATTTATATTATGTATGTTATCTTTACATATAAAAATTTGATATGATTTTTAAACTTATTAGAAACTTAAAAGATGACAAAATAATATACAATGTATCCCAGTAATAATTAATACTGAAACCGTTTTTTCAAGAGTGGCCATCTCAATGATAGTACACGACGCAACTCCTAAAAAAAATGATGTCTTATTTATTATACACCCATAAAATATGATTTAAATACTCTAAAATTCACTAATAAGATAAATTACATCCAGTTACATTGTAACTATTATCATTAAAAAGCATTAAATACTATAGAAGAAATGGAATGTAGGTATATAGGTGTTTGAACTGACCGGTTCGAGGACCGGCTGGTAGCCGGGGCCCCCGGGACAGAGCTGCCGGTACGCCTCAGAGCCCGGCTCCGGGCACAGGTCGCAGTAGTTGCCCCAGGCCGCGCCTGCGCAACCACACAACCAACACTGTATATCATGTTTTATACATATTTAAAATGAGTGTTAACTTTTCCACACACTAGATACGCTGTACCCACTAATATCCGATGATAGCATGCGAGATAATCTTTTCTATTTTCACACGTAGACCGTGGACTGGATACAGCGGGAGTAACGTGTCGAAACATCGCTAGTAATGAGGGTAGTCAATACAAATTGCCCGCGCTAACACACGCGTAGTAACACATCAGTCGACGCGTGACCGCGGACGGCGTAACATCGCCAGAAATGTGAAATCAATTTAAAAAGTAATGTTTAGCATTTAGCTATAAGCTTTATTTCAGATGATACATTATTTTAAGAAGTCCTAGATATCATGTCTAGTTTTTGTAATATTTTACAATAAAGCTCCTAAATGTTCAAATTCAATAACAACGTATTATTGAGTATTCATCGCTATTAGAGTTACTCGGAATCCACGTTACATACAATTCTAAATCATTGTGTCTACCATTTAAACTGCATCTATTAAAGAAAACTATACATGTATCAACTAAAGAACATAAAGACTAGCTCTGCCCGCGACTTCGTCCGTATGGAAATTAAGTTTATGTAATAATTTTTGCCCGCTTTTGTAACATATTCAATACATCTCTGCTCGTAATAGTGGTAGCGTATTGTTAAATAAATAGCTATAGCCTTCCTTAACAATTGTTCTATTACATACAAAAATATTTTTTGAAATATGACTGGTAGTTCCTAAGATTTCAACGCATTCAAGCAAACACATTTTCTCACTTTATAATTTTAATATAGATACAGCAAAATTAATTAAAAATGATGCTAAAAAAGCATATGCATTTCGTGGTATTTATAATAAATCCACTGACCAACAGAACAGCAACAGGCCGCCATAGTGCCGTCCTCCGAGAGCTCGTCGCTGTCGCGGCAGTGCTCGGTGCCGGACCGCAGATCCACTTTGCCATAACATCTCGCTTTCCTAGAGTCTGCAAAACAATATACATATTATAATTCCTTAACTATTATATACAATACTATGTCTCAAATACATAAAACTGAATGGTTTTTAGTTAAGACTACTATATTTAAAGACTATTCTAAAATTTGCTTTTACGTATAAACTAGAAGTAGAAACACGAACGAACGAAGTAAAAACAATTCAAAAGATTATTTAGGAAATATAAACAATTCAGTAATTAATAAAGCAAAAACTATAAGTTATGGAACACATAATTGATTCCAAGGAACTAAAGTATTAAATAAACTACCGAAAGACCTAAGTGAAACTGAATCATTGAATATATCCAACACAAAGTTGAAACATATTTACAAGATCTCTGGTTATATTATTATAAGTGAAAAAAAAATATTCTTATTAGGTGAGTAACCTTTAAACTTAGAATTTATATATTTGATAATTATATTTGGATTATGAATTGTATTGAGTGATATTAATAGTTAACTTTTAATTTAAAAACAGAAATTACAGACGACTAACACACCATGAAGTTAGTTGAAACTAAAGTATTTTCTTTCAACTAACTTCACGGTGTGTTACATAGGTGCGCGTATATTGTTCTTAGTCCAACAATATATTTCATATGTTTTAATTATCACATTTAATTTAGTTTATATTTATATTGACGGTAATTTTATGTGAAGATAATTTTTTAAGATCGAAATTATAATTTATGTGCACTATATGAAAATAAAAGAGTTGTGGTGTTTAATTAAGTTTGCTAAAAATATCACTGTAATTAGTTTATAGACGTGTGTATGTAACATGTTGATCAGTTTAAATAACAAATGGCTTACCAAAGCAAGCGGTGCCGTCGGAGACGAGCTCGTAGTTTGGCGGACAGCGGCAGATGTATGAGCCCTGCGTGTTGACGCACTGCCCGTACTGGCAGGACTGCGGGGACTTGCACTCGTCCACGTCCGTGCAGTTGAAACCCGGCATCACTGGGACAGGCGCACTCTCTTATACACTACTACCGAACCCCCTTCGCCGAGTATTAGTCGAGTTTCCTAATCTTTTCCCACCCCCTTTAAGAGATTAACTTCCTAAAATGTGTCTCGATTTGTAGAATGTATGTAATTAACTAGTTAAAGCTGGTTGGTCTGTCCAAACTTTATTTACAGTCAGGAATACTGAACTAATTTTTTTAATTGGTCTCTCAAATAACGAGCCATTTTTTCTCTCAAAGGTGTTTCTCATGGAAAATACTGTTTTTTTTTTAATTAGACACTTTATACTAGAAATATAATTTCAGCGCAGATGCAACCATCAAACATGCGATCAAAGATTATTTGACCTTTATTAGCAATAGTCCGCAAATAACCCCTTCGACTGATTATTTATTAGCAGTGCATGTACAATCGATTATGCAAAATATGATTTATGACCTCAACTACAGCAAAAATAAATATAAGTGTATAAATATACTAACAATCATCGACGCTGTCAGACTGGTACCCTTTGTCGCATATGCATTTGAACATGCCGTAGGTGTTGACGCAGCGTCCGAACACACATACGTTATCGAATGTAGCGCACTCGTCCATATCTGTCAAGGAATTTAATAATTAATTAATGAGAAATACACACTTGAATATTGAGTAATGACAGAAAAATGATATGAAAAAATGTATATATACATATATATATATAGTTCTTTTTTTATATATAGTCACTAATGTTCATGTTAGAATGTGTAAAAAGTATTTCTAACAAAGTCAGTAATGCTTATGGCAAATTATGTTACAGGTATTTTTAAGAAAATGACTTCTGACCATTTCGTTATTATAATAAATATAATTGCAAAGTGATTCAAGAGTATTATTATTATTATGAAAATGATTACTAGTCAATATTTCGGTTCTTTTGATGAAGTACTTTGCTTCGGGGTATATTGAATACAAGTTATCCAATAGACTGGTGCAAAATAGACGGCAAAAATATAAGCGTGCCTAGTATTTGAATGTAATGAAATCTTTATAAACTAATAAAGAATAAGAAGGAACAAAATGCAAGGTTCGAATTTATATATTTTAGGTAAAGGCGAACCAGTTCATAACATTTCTGCCCTCTGTTATATAACCCATTCTTTTTTTTGTTTTAAAAGCTGTTATTGAGTTTTAGTGTTATGTATAAAATAATGAATGCTGATTATTAGTGTTTTTGAAAGTTTAATAAATAAGTGATAGACGTAGAGAGGCATTACCTTAGTATGTATGAATAAGTGATAGACGTAGAGAGGCATTACTTTAGTATGTATGAATAAGTGATAGACGTAGAGAGGCATTACCTTAGTATGTATGAATAAGTGATAGACGTAGAGAGGCATTACCGAGGCAGGACTTCCCGTCGGGTGACTTGGTGAAGCCGACGTCGCAGTCACACTCGTACGCGCCGGGCGTGTTGGTGCAGTGCCCGTTCTCGCACAGCGTCGGGTCGTTGGCGCACTCGTCTATGTCCACGCACGAGTACCTGTCACCACACCATATCTATACTGGAACCACCTCTCTCCCTCTCACAACACGACCAAGTACGAGTAAACAACAAGGAATTCAAGGGATCGTGTTACTGATAGCAATTGCAAAGTACAGGCCGGCCCCAGCTCGTAAATCACGCACTGCGCAGCGCTACTGCAGGTATCTAACTTCCATTATCCAAATCAAACGTGATTTCATACCCAACCTTCCTAAACTATTTACTCACATATTAACGACTTTATCAGGTCGCGTTCCACTAAGCGTTCTCAACATTCATAATAAACCATTGGTCATTAAAGCGATGGTACCTCAGTTGGTAGTGTGTATGAACGGCGTATCAATGGACGTGAGGTTGAATCCACCTACAATAACCCTGTGTTTTCGAGAAGGAAACATCATGGGGGTAGAGCTTTTTCTAATGCTCACCTGGCTAGTTACCACCCTCGAGCAGAAAATCTACCGCCAAATACCTATAGGTCTACTTTAGCAGTAGCACTTAAAGCCAGTCGCTTCATTAGGGTTATTGTGTACACTGTCTTGGGCCACAGGCAGAGGCCAGGGGGTATTGTTGCGAGTGTGGTACTGACCCGTCGCCCTTGTACCCGGTGTCGCAGAGGCAGAGGAAGGAGCCGTCGGTGTTGGTGCAGGTGGCGCGCGGGTGGCAGCCGCCGTTGTTGGTCAAGCACTCGTCGATGTCCTCGCACTCGGCTCCGTCCCCGCGCCACCCGTCGCGGCACCGGCACTGGAACGAGCCCTGACGCGCACACACACAATCAATATCCCAATTACAACGCTTTTTACTCATTATATGTACTGACTGTCATCCCAAAAATGCGTTAGTGTCTTTTGATTTTAGCAAAATAATCTTTCATCAGGCATACAATGTACACAACACTACATACAAAAAAGGGCAGTAGAATTCAGGAAATAAATTCCCTCGAACCATCTATAAACGTTTTTGGTATCAAGCGGTCACAGTCCCATGCCAATAAATTCAGCAGTTTTGACACGATTAACCGTCAAATGAAATGTATCTTGCTTATATTTTTATAGGTTATGTACATATATCAAAGAATTCTACAAGTAAATTTAACCTACCAGTACACATCATTTTGTTTTGAAAGTGTAATTGAGTTATACTTTATTTTCAATATAAAATCGAATACACGACGACATTTTGATTTTTATATAGTTGTATTTGCACTATCATAAGCGCTCTGCTTTGAAGGTAAATTGATTTAGAAAGCGTTGAGGAAGCAGTTCAAGGGGGTGCGTGTGCGTGTGCGTGTGCGTGTGCGTGCGTGTGCGTGTGCGCACTAACCGGCAGGTTGATGCAGTCGGCGGCGGGATGGCAGTCGCAGGTGCCGAGCTCGCACTCGTCGTCGTCGGTGCAGGCGGGGCCCTGGTCCGGCTTCACGCTGTACCCGTCGGGACACCGGCACACGAACGACCCGATCGTGTTGCGGCACTCGCCCGCGCCGCACAGCTCCGCCACCTGCCGCAGTACCGTTACAACACTCACACGCCGACACGTCCAACAGATTACATGCTAACTGAATAATGGGCTTACTGTTATTTCATCATACGCACTATGGCTTATAATTTAATGCTTCTCGAGTTATCTATTAGCGATGACTGAGACTCCAAATACAATGCCTTTTTATAAGTATAATACATTAATATATCTCGATTTATATATCTTGGGGCATTTTTGGCGAAATCTTTATTGTAGCCAGGTCTGTCCGGGACGATGTAATCGCTAGGGCAGACAGTATGACACTATATCAATACTAATATTATAACACGTGGAAAACTTTGTATATTTGTTTGAAGGTGGCTAATCTTATAAACTACCAGACAGGTAGCATAATTTCTTTATGCATTTGAGGAACAATCGTTGAGGAAGGTTATAAGTTTATTTAACATCAAGCTACCACCAATAGAAGTTGTATTTTGTTGAAATGTATTAAAAAAGTCACAAAAACGAGGAAAAATTATACAATAATATTTAGATCTACATGAACGAAGTCACAGGTATAGCTATTTCTTAAATATAAGTAACGTTTTACGTAACATAGTTGATTACGCAAAATATCTGCATTGACTAATTCAAATGAATTAAAGAGTTCATGATTTTTGAAAAACTTAAAGAAAAGTTATATGAATGAGGCCGCCGTTTTGTTAAGATAGTTAATTTAATAGGAAACATTCGAAATCGAGGATCAGTCGGCAAGTTGAACAGAAAAGTAATGTATATATATAGATGTAGGTTCGTGTGGTGAGGTGTTGTGAGGTAAGTTTGGTTGGTATAGTTACATCAGCGCACTCGTCGATGTCCTGGCAGGTGGGCCTGGTGCCCTCGGGCGCGGGCAGCAGCCCCTCCCCGCACGTGCAGCGGTAGGAGCCGGGCGTGTTGCGGCACTCGCCGCCGCCGCAGGGCCGCGCGCCGCGCCCGCACTCGTCGATGTCGCGGCACGTGCGCCCGTCCGCGCGGAGGTGCCATCCCTCCCTGCCCGCACCAGTACACATACATACATCTATTCTCTTTACTACCCTTACTAATAATATTACTGTCAATGTCATTTAATTTGTTATGCTTTCACGCCTAAACCGCTGAATCGAGTGTGACTAATTTTGGTATATAGAAGATCGGACCTTAGAGATGGTGGTAGGCTACTTCTTCTCGCGAAAAACTTGTTGGAAGTGGGTAAACTTCGTAAGAAACATTTTATTACGTCATCCGATTTGCTTGACAAAACCAATATTAACGAGAACAAAATCAAAAGCACAGCTCTAGTCAGTAAATACATTAAACATTACAGTGTAAAAGCTGTAATTTAATCTTCCAATGCATAATTTAATACTAACATTGACTTAGAAAACAGGATATTAAATATACATTAATATAATGGTTATGGGAATATACAAAAAACAAAAAGATATATATTTTTATATCTATTTATGTAGACATTTAAGAATTATGACATTAGTGTTGTTGTTTTAATTTTATGTCAATATTTCTCGTGTTGCACGCTTCACTCTGAAAGTACTGGATAAAGTTTGAAGGAAATAAATATATCGAAAGTTATAGAACAAGGTATATGAGACATTTTATGCCATAAAATAAAAGGATTTCTCTGCAATAGGAAATAAATGTAAATATTTTTTCATTAATAAAAAAAAATAGAAATTTTGATACAGTTTCTAGTGCAATCAAAAACTGATAACATAACTATAAATATAATTTATGATTGAATTTTAATCTATTTATTTAAAACTTTATATTTGTTCATATAAAATCACTATAAGTCTAATATTGTTTGACCAACCGCCATCAAAATTCGCAAGTATTAGTGTATCTTTAATGGAGAAAGTTTCTACACTATGAAGAAACGGGATAAGTCGATCTAATTAGATTATTTACTAATGCGAAGTACAAGACAACCGGGAACTAATAATTATTATAGTGTTGATCATTATAGGCATTTGAGTTCCTTATAAAAAAGTGAGCAGCAACTAATGAATATAAAACTATTAGATTTTAAAAGGATAGTTTATAAAAAGAAATAAATATGGTACAATTAAAAATGTTTAAAATGCTGACATATTTTTTAAAAATAAAGATGTCTATTAATTTATTTATTTTTATAGAACCCATAAGGTTTACAATATAACATTCTTTTAAATTAAGAATGCATATGAAATGTCAAGCACAAATGTAACCTATTCATTTAATATACATATAAATTAATTTAATACACAAATGAAATGGAAAGAAGTTGAATGTTCTCATTAGTTGATCTCATTACATAGAGTATGATATATTATAGAAGAGGAAAGGTATATATAAGTAGGTTGTGGAGGCTGTACCTGCAGACGCAGTGGTAGGAGCCGGGCGTGTTGACGCAGTCGTGCTGGCAGCGCGTGGGGTCCTCGCTGCACTCGTCGATGTCCTCGCAGTGGGACTTGACGGTGGACTGCGCGTAGCCCTCGTCGCACACGCACTGGTACGTGCCCATCAGGTTCTCGCACGCACCGTTGCTGCATATACCTGTACCCGAACACTACTATTACTTTCCATCTTTTTTTTTGTTCAAATGTACTACCTCTCGAGCTACGAGAGAGGTCTATGTGGAACTCTTCATGTATTAATCACCATAAGTATCTATTAAAAACACACCATGAGACCGTACATTCTACCTTACCAGAGAGCAGATTAAGTGTCTGACGGAAATTTATTATTAACCTATACTTTATTATTTTTATCGTTCATAGGTTTGGCTTTATGACCATTCATTCATTCATTTAGGCATTCATCTGATTTCAACTGATGATGTGAGCCAAGAACCCAGTAAAAAGGGACTTGCTCTGAAGTGCAACTGTCGAAACACACCTATAGATATTTGGCGACAGATCTTTAAGTTGTTGGTGATAACGGCTATCACTGGAAAGACGCTAACATCATGATATGGTTTCATCGTGATGTTTTCTTTCACCCAAAGCTCAGTGTCATTATAAGTGAATTCGAACTCATGCCCATATACGCAGTATCCGTACATGCTAAGAACTAAACCATCACCAAAAAACCCCATCAAAATCACACCACGAGCCTGCATATTCCGTCTTGTTGACAGAGATCAGAGTCCAGTTTTTATCTCTGACGGAAGTTCAATCACTACCCTAGCTTTATTATGGTGGGGGTAAACACTATGCTTGTATCGAACCAAATCGCGAACACCATACACTAAGCGTTATGTCCAACATTATCATATGTTTATACATATAGATATAAATCAAGTGGCATAATTCGAGACTGATTTCTAATATATAGATAGTCGTTACTAATTTGCAACTTTTAGTAACTCCAGTATTATGTTCGCTATTATTTTGCAACACTTCTATAAAAAACCTAACCTCATCTTTATAAAACATTATAGTTTCTTTTAAGAAGTAACATAACCTAGCAATAGTTTTACTCTGGTCACACATATAAGCCAGGAGTTATTCAGTAACCTCTAAAATGAATGGAGTTGCATATACAATGCTTTGCTAATTGTGCACTAAGAATTTGGTCATGCATCAATAATGCATGTTTTGTGTGGTTTGATATATTATCTTGGTTGGGTGTCTGGAACAGTCGAATCTTAAGAACTTATTATATATTGCAAAATGACTAAACAAAAAATTGGTAGACTATACAATCCAGAGAATAAAGTAATTTTTGTTATTGGCGATGGGAAATAAATATTCAGAATGTCTCTCACCAGATGTAATAGAGCATTCGTCGACGTCCTTGCAGGAGAGTCTGTCCGGGGAGAGTTCCATCCCGGAGCCGCACTCGCACTTGAACGACCCTGGGGTGTTGATGCATCTTCCTCCTCTGCAGAGACTCTTGGTTTCCGCGCATTCGTCGATATCTGGACAACAGACAAACTTCATTTGCAAACTAGTAAAGTATCTAATAATCAACGCTCTTACTATAACCTCTGAATCAATTAATAAATATAGATTGGACCTTAGGGAAGATTATAGACTACCTACCGTCATTAGAATAAAATTAAATGTATGAAGCTTACCATGAAGCACAAATTATTTTTAAAATTACAGATATTTGAATTCATGTTTATGCTTATGGTTCAAAGTTGCACCATAGAAGACGATATCAATTGTTCGAGTTATGACCAACGTCATACTTCTTGATTGAGATCCTGCAAGAAGTAGAAGCGTAGTTACTCCAAGTGAGACTCACCAACGCAAACCTTGGAGAAGTCGTCAGCCTTGTACCCGGGAGTGCAGTGGCAGGTGAACCCGCCCTCCGTGTTCCTGCACTCGCCGTCACCGCAGACCCCGTCGACAATCTCGCATTCGTTCACGTCCACACACGTGTGGTTCTTCGAATCCTGTTTCACGAAATAAAAAACCCTTTTTCGATAACATTCTCGTGCATCGATCATATACCCGATAGATGAGAAATAAAGTACTAGGTTTGTCAGCAAAGGAGCAGCGTAATTGCTGGCATATAAAGTTCATGTTCACCGAATTATGAGGGCTGTATTACTATTATTTGAAGTATAGCAGCTACATTTTATAATATTTTTATATATCGTCATCGATTTGGATAAACCGGTTTATGACAGAAGATATAAGAAACAAATAACGTCATTGTGTGTTGTGAAAGACAGTGTGTTATTCGTGTTACGCGTCACTCATATATATTCTATGTGTAATATGGTAAAGCAATAAACTTTTGCCTACAGAAGTATTTCATAATAACTACTTAATACGTCTAACTGTTCTATAAAAACGTGCAGTAATGATAGTAGGAGGTACAAATATAAAAAAAAAGGATAATGGTACATTTCACTTGTAAGCATTTGTCTAATTTATATAAATAAAGATTACTAAAATAATTCTACCGTTTTGATTCCTTTTTTGAAGATTTATGATATATCTCTGTCGCACGAGTTACTAAATCTCGCTATCTCACTCTATAAAGTACGTGTGTTATGACCACTATTTTTGTCCACCAATCAAAATACACTAAAATTTTGGCAGATTTAGGTTGTGTTCCGATATGCACTGCGAACACTGTAAGGTGTTATGTCTATTAGTATACCGCGTAAGATGTTCCTTTATAGTTAGCTATACGTATTACTGTTTAAAACGATACACTGACTAGTATATTTTATGTATGTATAGTTACTATATGTGTAGTATGTTTGTTATTATTGAACTAATTTTTAAAGGCTAATTTATACTGTCAGTCAATAATGGAACGAGTTGTCCTATAGTGCTCGCAGTGATAACCGGAACACACTATTAGTTTCAAACAGAATAAACGACATAGCTAGAAATTAGTATTAAATTAGCACTGCTTTTCTTCGAACCACTTTTAGGTTATTTGTGTCGTAAAATATTTTTCATCGATAAATGTGATCGATAAAAAGTATGAGTACCAATTATAATATAATCTATAAAATATATATACATAGAAATAGGGAATAAGATAGGAACCTTCTCGTAACCGGGGAAGCATTCGCAGGTAAAGCCCCCGAGCAGGTTCTTGCAGCGGCCGTGCCCGCAGAGCCCCGGGAACGCCGCGCACTCGTTCACCTCCATCTGCCCCGGCACGAGCCCGTTGCCGCCCTTGCCCCAGTCCGTGCCGTTGATGCCCCAGCTCTCGTCCGCGCCGCCCCCGCTCTCGGACCCGAACACGTCCTGTCCGCCCTCCACTTGGGACCAAATGTCCGTCTTGTTCCCGTCCAGCGGCCGGTCCCAGATCGTGGGCGGGCTCAGGGACACGTCCGATATGCACAGGTTTCTGTATGCGTCGGTACCTGGGAAGTAAATAACATATAAAGTAACTGTATATAAAAATAGTCATGAGGACTGCCGACAAAAGTGAAAACTTAAAACTATAAACAAACAGTTATTATTTTTGGATATACAAATTAATTGCGTGATCTTAAATTAAAACTGTTTAGAGCGCAATAAGTGTATACAAATAAGAACAGATATAGTGTGTATGTAAACACTTCACGTGACCATGTCGATGACGACTTACATGAATTTACTCCCTACCCACACCGCGCTATAGGAGATTTCACTTCAGGAATAAAGTAAAATATGAAGGGTGGTAACTCACCCTTCTTAGGGCAAGGTTCACAGCGACCGTCGCCCCAGGCCTTCCCCAGCGAGGAGCAGCAGCAGACGGCGCGGTGGACCTCCAGCTGCAGCCGGTTGGAGCAGCGGCCGCCGATGTAGTCCGTGTAGCAGTACTCGCGCCGCGTGTCCACACACCGGTTGCCTGGAGACATTAACAAAATGGACGAGATGGTAGAAATACATTTTAACTTATTTTTTATGGTAGCTCGGCAAAGTGGCTGCACTGTACCTGATGTTATAGCACAGTCCAAAAACAGCAGCGACCATCGAGAGAACGACAATTCATCGCCAATCGCTAAATGCCGGCCTGTTTCTCTTGAAGGACTCGATGTTATATGAAACTTTATAACTTGACCTTTTTATATTCTTCTATTCGTTCTAGTTGAAGCAATGATAGCTCAGTTGGTGGCGCGTACGGACCCCGCATCAATAGACGTGACTTCGAGTCCCTGTTTGCGCTTTCAGCGATGAATAACATTGTGATGAAACTATGTTGACCACCACCACCACGTTGAAAATCTGCCACCAAATACTATAGATGTGTTCCAACGATTCCACTTGAAAGTCAGCCCCTCGACTAAGGTTAGTGTGACTTCTGTTTCCTATCTAATCTGATCTGATCTAATCTAACATCAGGAGAGGTTGTGGCCATAACACTAAACCTAGAAAATATATAACATGCGTAAAGGCGGACTTCACAATCACGTGAACTTATTAGGAAAGACGCGAGCAAAGTCGATAGCATTAGCTAGTATATTAACATAACGCATTTTGAAATGCAATACTTACCAGCAGAGTCTAAGGTCAGTCCGGGCGGACAGTCGCAACGGTATGATCCATCGGTGTTAACGCACGACCCGCCAATACACAGCTCAGGATCGAGCGTGCACTCGTCCACGTCCCGGCACGTGGCTCCATCGAACTATATAACATACAATACCGTCAAGGGACGTGGATTCGAATCCAAACACCTACAATGAGCTTGAGCTTTCGGTGAAGGAAAACATCGTGAGGAAACCATAGCATGGTGGTAGGGCTTTTTCTGATGCCCGCCTGGGTAGCTACCACCCTCAAGTTGTAAACCTGCTGCCAAATACCAATAGGTGTGTTCCGGCAGCAGCACTTGAGAGCCAGTTCCTCCATAGGTTTAGCGTGATTACCAACTTGGGCCGTATAGTCACTTAAGACCAGGTGAAATTATGGTCATAACGCTAAACCTTAAGTATAAATAAAAAATCCTTTATCTATACTGTCAGTTCATGCGGCTCGAAGGACCAAAAGGCGTACGGTATATCTATTATTATTTTTCATATATATATATATATATAATATATATATATATATATATATATATATATATATATACAAGTTGTAGTAAATAGTTTGATAAAATAATTAGTTAAATACTATAAATAAGGACGTGAGTTTATTTGCTACTCATTCACGCCTCACTCCTCGACCGACCGCCATGAAGTTTTGTATACAATTATTAGGGATACAGAAAAGAACCTGTAATGTTTTCACCGAAAAAAAGGTACATTTCCCGAGTTATATAAATTTAGCTGTCAGATTCATGTGAACGAAGTCGCGGGCACAATATGTAGTAATGGTAGTACTGTTTCCATATACTGAAATTGTAGATAAATTTAAGATAGTCCCAGAAATATTTCTTATATTTATAAACCAGCTTTTACGTCAGCGTCAGACAAATCGAATGACGAAATAAAAAGTTTCATACAAAGTTTATGCCTCCCCTTTTAGTAAGTTTTTCGTGAAAAGAAGTTTCCTGTTACCGTCTCCAGGTTCCTACCTATTTTGATGCTGAAAAGTATCATAATCGATTCAAAGGTTTAGACGTGAACGTGTAATGTTTCGTAAAATGAAAATAAAATAGTTTTAGTTAAAGATGATGACGTGAAGCAGGTGAACGGTGAAGGGGTCGGGTTACCTTAGCGAACCCTTTGGGGCAGGGGCAGTGGTCCGGGTCGCAGGGCTCGCAGGGAGAGCCCCAGGCGAGCCCCACGCTGCAGCAGCACTCCTGCCGCAGCAGCGGGTGCGGCGCCGCGGCCTCGCACTGCCCGTCCACGACGCGGCGCCAGCAGGACCCGCGCCTGTTGTCTGCGCACGCGACACACGACACACCCTCCATTAATATCCCCTATTCTTTTCTACTTCAATTCACAACCTGACCCTATACCTGTAATGCTAACGGCATATGATGCCTAAACCAGCCCCCGTCAATATTTGTAACGTTATCGTAATCAGTAATCACACACGTGACTATTTAATCGATTTTCGTAATAGATTACATTTTCATATACGATCTTGTATGGCGGTCGCACCACGCTAGTTAAATATATTATCGATAGATGGCGCCTTTACATATTAATAGCTTAGTTATTAAAGTAGGCTTTAAAAATACAGAAACACTAATTTTAAACTATTTAGCTATTCTCTATATAGTGAAAAAATAAGTTTTGAATTTAGGTTGAAATCATTAATTGGGACAAGAAAATACAGGAAATGTGTTGTTATATTTAAGAAAAAATATACTTGACGTAATACTTACCAAGACAATGCTGTGCGGTGGCGTCCAATACGAATCCGTGTTCACACTCGCATTCATAGCTCCCATGAGTGTTTATACATCTCCCGTTGTCGCAAGGGTTCGAATGTTCTGGAAATGTAAAGAAACATTCAATGGTCCCCTAGATTTTGTGTTATTAAAGTTCAACTTCTGAGGTTGCGGTTGGATAATTGGACGAGAATTTAGATTGGAATTTTAAAAGTAATATCTCACGAAGGACGAAGGACGAAGAGAGTATACCTCGTATATTTAATACACTTTCTTTTGCAATCTCGTTTGAAACAAACTCTCTATATGTCTCTCATACTCAATCTCCATTTTTTTTTAAATGTTTTTGAATTTATTTTGTTGAATTTTTTTATGAAATATATATCTATACTTCAACTGCAATCTCTTATTTCTAATATTGAACAATCGTTAGACATATTGAATGACATTATACTTATCTAATTATTTTAAAGTAATTAAAAGCAATAAAAAATAAATGACAAACAGTGAATTTTATTGCAAATTTTAAAGCAAAATCCAATGAATTTCTTTAGAAGAGAATGACACTTGTTTAATAAATATCATGACTAATATTAACTGTATATAGTACCATATGAATGCTGTGCAATTAGCTATGGATGCCATGCAAAACGTTTTTATGATGTGGAAACAGATTTTAATGTGAATATACCATAATTTTTTACATCTCTTCAAAATACATTTTTCAATTAGGAGCTTCCCGCAAACGGTTATTCAATTCAGGCAAATTAAACTAAGTCCATATGGGATTTTCCCCTTTTTCTGACCTTACCCATACTAAGTAGAGTTAGCACAATACATGTCTTAAAAAACCTTAATTCAATGTAGACCCCGAGAAGGCGTTTATGGACGTCAACCGTTCGAAAGCCATCATCGAGAAGAACTGGCAAGGAACTCGGTCGGTATGTTTATAATTTTTTTTAGGTATACATTCATTTACATTATATGTTTGTAGCCTTTTAGTATTTACCTATATCCTAATGCAATCTATTCCATACTTTCTTTGGTCTTTCTTTTACCTTTCTTGCGACTCTGTTCCCTTTGCATAACATATCCATAATGCTCTAACTTGTACATTTTCACTTTACCATTGGTCCTATTCACACTATTCCTATTCATGATTTATAACTTATAATCTAAACCGACCTATTAATATTGATACAGTGACGACCATCTCGACTAGCCACTTCAGTAGATATTTTACTGCTATTTATAACCTGCAAGATTCTTGGTAGTTAGAGATAACGCTGATTTAATCCGATACCTGGTAAACCAAATATTACAGAAGCGAACTACTCATAATTCGTGATCTGATCGGCTGCAGACCTCCTCTTGATTGCTATATATCCCACTCTGACATTATATATAACCCTCAATTTGGTACGAGGTAACTATTTCTAATATATTACAAACGTATACCGTGTTACAAATATAAATAAATTTATCCCAAACTCTTGATACACGAAAATACGTTTAATTTGTAAATGAGAATATTACAAGTTAAATATATGAGATATGCGAGATCGCACGAAAAACATCTGCAAAATGTACTGAATGAGATATTGATTAGGAGAGTGGTGAGGGTGTTATAATAAAGTATCTGAGATGAGGCAGCGGTCGGGTAATGCGGTGATAGAACCGTTCGGTCCGGCGGAAGGTGCGTGGTAGTAACCTGCGAGGGGCGGGAAGGAGGGCGGGATGTCGCCGCGCTCGTACTCCCTGAGGACGTAAATGATCTCACCCTCGCATTCGTCGATGTCGCGGCAGATCTGCTCGTCCGGCTCGTAGCGGGTGCCGCTCGGGCACGCGCACGTGAAGCTGCCGAGCGTGTTGCGGCACTGCCCGCCGGTGCAGTACTGCGCACACACACACACCCATACACATACTTACTGCACACACTGCACTTACTGCACTTACTGCGCTTACTGCACTTACTGCGCTTACTGCACTTACTGCGCTTACTGCACTTACTGCACTTACTGCACTTACTGCGCTTACTGCGCTTACTGCACTTACTGCGCTTACTGCACTTACTGCACTTACTGCACTTACTGCGCTTACTGCGCTTACTGCTTTTAGTGCACTTAGTGGACACGCTAACTGCTTTAGTGCTCCTTAACTGCAGATTTTCAACTACAAGGTGCTAGCTAACTCCGCCAGATACCAGTGGCACAGATATTTTGGCAAAATAGAAGTTCGTAGTGGTGCGTTTTGTTGGTTAGCTTGAGTCCGGGTTGTGCGCCTGCGAGTTGTGATAAGGAAGTCCGCAAAATTAAGATTTTAATACACCGCGTTATTAAAAAAACGATGCCATCATTTCATTACGATGTTTTCCTTTCATCGAAAACTCTGGTTCGTTGCAAGGATTCGAACTCATCGCTAGGGCGAAGCGGTAATTGCAAGCACGAATCTGCGTCTTCCGATGAAGACGACAGACGGTCGTGGAGTTTTTGTGGGTACTTCTGGCGGCTAGCGCCGGGTGAGTCTCACATAAACCATAGTCACTTCAATTGGTGAACACATTAAGCCTAACAGGCTGATTCTTAAGTGCAACTCCCGGGACACACCCATAAGAAACAGTTTCAACTAGATGGCAATAGTTGGTCATGTGCTACCACCATACTACGGTTTCATCACGATGTTTTACTAAGGGAAAGGGAAAAGATCCAAAACTATGCAGTTAAGTCATTAAGACTTAATATTTCAATTAACAGATTAACGTTCTAATAAGGTGGATATTATTTTATTGAAGTTCATCAGGGAGTTTTGTAGCAACCAATATACCATGGTCCAAAATGCTGTACATAAATCATTTTACTCCTCAAAGATAGTCACACTATACCATATAAAATGTTACCAACATTACAATATGGAACTAAAGAACTAAGTACATCAACAAAAACATACGCCATAATATGGCAGATTTTAATTCCGCTAAAATCTCCACTATATAAATAACCAATATCTTTTCTTCGTGTATGAGGTACATCTACTTATATCCTCCCCGTGTTTGCTTAAGCAAGCTACGAGAGGATTGACTCGAAATAGTGGGAAAACAATCAGTGCTCCCTGGTAATAAGGGGAAATTCGGGCCATCGTGATATTATCGTGGCAAGTATTCTGAATACTTCTCACTGGGTAGATCCCATATACCACTTATGTCCTACACTAGGCATATATGTATTTGTTTATGATTTTAACAGAAAATGTAAAGATAGATAGGATGTTATATGGGTGTTAGAGCGTGATGACTAACAGACTGGTGCATGTCGCACTCGTCGACGTCCCTGCAGATGCCCCCCGCGTCGGGCCGGTACCCGGGGTCGCAGATACACTTGTACCCGGGCTCGAGGTTCTCGCAGGCGCCGTGCGGACACACGCCCGGGGTCGTCGTGCACTCGTTGATGTCGGCGCCGCCGTTGTCGCGGCCCGCGCCCTCGCGGCACAGCGACGCGTACTCTTCACTGCCGCTCTCCGGGCACTGCTTGCAGCCCACGCCCCAACCGAGCTTCAGCCCTGTACGTTACAACCATATCCCCTTCATTGCCTTAAGGTTTACCGTTATGGCCGTAATCTCACCTGTTCTTAAGTGACGATACGGCCCAAGTTGGTAGACACGCTAAACCTGTGGAGGAACTGGCTCTCAAGTGCTGCTGCCGGAACACACCTATTGGTATTTGGCGGCAGGTTCACAACTAGAGGGTGGTAGCTAGCCAGGCGGGCATTAGAAAAAGCCCTACCACCATGCTATGGTTTCCTCACGATGTTTTCCTTCACCGAAAGCTCAAGCTCATTGTAGGTGCTTGGGTTCGAACCCACGTCCCTTGACGCGAAGTCGTGCACACTACCGCTGAGCTATCATCGCTTCAAAAGCTTTTTTAAAGCTTAGCGTTATACTCACAGGGCCACCTGATGGTCACTGACGATGCGATGATAACTCACTGTCAGTATGTACGTTTTTCGCATCAAGAGATGTAAGTTCGAATCCGACTACCTATAATGAGCTTGACCGCACGGTGAAGAAAAACATCGTGAGTAAATCATAGCATAATGGTAGGGCTTTTTCTAATGCCCGCCACGTTAGCGACCATCCTCAAGTTAAAATCTGCCACCAAATACCGATAAGTATGTTTTGGTAACTACACTTGAGAGCCAATTCCTCCACATGTCTACCAACTTGAGCCGTATCGCCACCTAAGATCAGGTGAGATTATGATCATAAAGCTAACCCATAACTATAAAAAAAATGGTCCAACTAGATGATGAAAACGCTATGCCAAGTGCAAGGCCTAGCTCTCCATTGCAACCGCCGAAATACATCTATAGGTATTTGGCAGTAGATTTTCAACTTAAGGGTGCGGATTGAACATTAGAAAATGCTTCAGTTATACGGTTTCCTTCACCAAACAGTCAGACTTATTACAAATATTCGAATTCGCATCCATTGTTACATCAAATTGCAGGGCCAATAGATCTGCAACGATCGGACGGAACTTTTGATAAGCCAAGAGGCTTAGCCTAGGCTAGTTAGTTTGGCTAAATTATTAAGGCTAACCTATATAATCGGAAATAAGACGAAAGCACAAAATAAATTTGATTGAACAAAGTCCTCTATTATCACATTTTCTCAATACTAAATACTGTCAGATTGTACAATCAAATTATAACTACAGAAATAGAATTACCGCCTATATGTTTCTAAAATATTGTTTAATGAATAATACATATGGGCGCAAATAAAAAAATAATGATTATATTATTACATAAATATAATTAGTATTTAAGATTGATATTTAAATAGCTATTTGTGATAACAAAACTGAGAATTTAAATACTCCAAAATGATTGAGCAACTTGTTAGTAGCGCCATCTGTTGATAAACTTTGTAAAGTGGAGTTTGGAGTATTCGAATAAATTGGTAATATGTGTAAAATAAATTATTTTGAGTTATGTAAAATTCATTATAATATGAATATTGATTTTTGAACTATATTTCATAAATTAATTGTACAGTAATTTCAATTACATGTTGTAAAAGAAGTTGCAGTTGTTAAACGTTAAGTGACTGTTGGTTTATATAAATAGTTTGCAGTTCACATTTAGTTCGGTTCTGTACTACAAATTGGCTGGAAATAAACAAAGTTATATTAAGTGTGTTCCTATCATTATGGAGTCTGAACGCGATAATTCTGGCGTATCGCCGACATACACGTTCTTGCACCTTTACTTTTCCATTACATAAGTTTCATAGATTGTAAAGATTTTATAAATGTTTGTTTTAATAATGAAGCCAAAATTAATGAAACTGTTCAATTTACCTTTGCTAGCACTGCAGCAGCACTGAGACCTAGTGACTGGATTCTCTCCAGGTCCAGTGCAGTGACCTTCTTCGAATTTCTCGTAGCATAGATCTTGAACCTCATCTGTAAAACAATACCATGTGTTAATACAAGTAATAAAATTAATATAGGCCACGATTAATCGAATACAAATTTATTCATATTTAGAATCATCTCAAAATTAATCATTTCATTGTTTGAAATCGATTTAAATCTTGCGGAGATTCTTGTAGGGGTTGGAAAAATCAAACGTTTCCAATTTGTTTACATAATTTAACACTAAAAAGTATTAATACTTTTACTACTTATCAAAATAGAAGAAAATTGGATGTTAAATAAGGAAAAGATAATAAGTAAGTTATTTTATTATATGAAAAAAAAAAAGATTGCAATGACTAATACGTTACAAAGCGCACGCATTTTGTGAAATTAGCAAAATTGTATAAAGCCTAGCCTCGAGTAACATTTAGTCTTTATTTCAGTAAAAACCCTTAAACTCCTTCAGAAATTATAGTAATTCGAATGTCGGTGCGAGATGAAATAATTTAGATGCGCAAACGAAGTCTCAGACACAGTTAGTATGTAGTGGCGGTGTGACGGAGCGGTGGTGATGGTGGGGACGGTGGTGCAGGTTATACCGATGCAGGAGCGTCCGTCGTTGGCGAGCGTGAAGCCGGGCAGACAGTCGCAGCGGAAGGAGCCGGGCGTGTCGAGGCAGCGGCCGTTGCGGCAGACGCGCTGCTCGGCGCACTCGTCGACGTCGAGGCAGGCGGCGCGCGAGGGCGCAGCGCGATACCCCGCCTCGCAGACGCACTGGAAGGAGCCCTCCGAGTTGGCGCAGCGTCCGCCGGCGCAGACACCCCCGGCAGCACACTCGTCCACGTCGGCGCAGTACCCGCCGGCGGTGGCGGTGAACCCGGGCTCGCACTCGCACCGGTACGAGCCGGCCGTGTTGTGGCAGCGCCCGCGCCGGCAGACGCGCGGGTTGTCGCGGCACTCGTCCACGTCGCGGCACGCGTGCCCGGTCGCAGTCGCCTCGTACCCGGGGTTGCACAAGCACTCGTATCTGTTCCCAATACGTTATACTCATTATCATACAATATGCCTCAACTTCGATGAATGAAAACATCCTAATAAATCTATAACACGATGGTGGACCATCTAACCTATAAATATAACTAATTGCAAATATTCAACACGTACAATATACATTATGAAAATCTTGATTTTCATACATCTGAACTGCCAATTAGATTAAAGGATCTTTTGCGTTTTCCACATGATTTATTCTAAAGTATTATAAGCTATACAAAATAATATATGATATGTTACTAGGACACTTAAGAACAAAGTAATATAACAAAGTATAATTCATAGGCTTACTCATTATAATAAATCTCTTTTAATAATTTCAACATAACTCAATGAATAACCAGTTAGTTGAATGCTTACAAAACTATTTTAGCAATAATAACTGTCGGTTAATTTTAGACCCTTAAATGATCAATATATTTTTAAGGTCTTATCATGGTTGTTACCAGACACAGTCATATAGTTATACAAGAATAATTCCTTACCCTTCATCAATATTCTTGCAGACGCCGTTGGTACACATGCCTCCGTTAGTCATTTCACATTCGTTTTTATCGCTGCACCGCAAACCGTTCTCGACGGGATCGAATCCGGGCGGGCATCTGTCAATGCAATCAAATAAAAATTAAATAAATTTCACAGACGCCACAAAAAATAATAATACAAACGATTGATATTACGAATTCTCAATAAAAATAATGGTAAAGCATTAAGGAAAGTGAAAATTGTACACTTTTATTGTAAATTTTGGTCCTTCGAGCAAGATCAACTAACGGCATAAATAAAATTAGATTAATGATGTCACGCTATGTGATGTGATATTAAGAGGCTGTATTCATTCATCCGGGCCACATTTGGATATATATATATATATATATATGTGGAGCTTTGTATTCGCGGGCCATGTTATAACACTAAAAGATCTAACCACTGGGACTGTCCCCAAAATAGTAAAAACATATTAAAATGCTTATCTACAATATTGTGAGTTATTACCTGCAGTCGAAACCGCCGGGTCTGTTGATACAAGTACCTCCCTTGCAATACTCGAGGGCGCACTCGTCTATGTCGATACAAGTTGGGTTACCATCCACTTCGGCGGCTTCGGCACCGTCCCAACACTGGCATTGGTAACTGAAAGAGTTATCTAAGTTATTATTGTTATTATTAACTTCACAATATCACTTAGATCAGCTTATTAAAGTCACTCGTTTTCAAAGATGAAAATCCCTAATAAAGTTGGGTCCTAAGAAAACACTTATGAACATCAGAATATTCCAGTCATCGAGAAATGTAGATTGGTCTTTTTTAAATAGCAAGACGAAGTGACTGCACAAAATCTGTCACTGATAGATTAGTAAGCCTTGTGGAGTATTACTGTAATATTGTCCAAATGTCGGCTAGTACTGTCTAATTCCGAAACATGAAAATAAAACCGAGTAACTGCTATTGACTGCAAATGGATCGACCAGTGTAACTATGCCCAGTTGCCTAAAGGCTTATAGGCCAGCATTACTACGATGACAACTGATGGATTCAATGGAAGTGTCATAAATTAAATCCTCCGCTGTGAAACATATCTTGACACGTGGTTCCGTGTCAAGCAAAGTTCAAACTAACACGAAACATTTGTGGCCATTTTTGACACCACCAAAGCTCAAAAATTATTTCACATAAATATGTCAAATTTGGCTGATATATTGAGGCTGAGATTTTGTGCTCCGAATTTCATCAACACACCTTAAATAGTGATTTATTACAGCTAAAACATATTTTTTATCAATGACCGACCATAGACTAAATCTCTAACCCAGTTCCAGAGGACCTAGAAAGTTCAAATATGGCATCTATTATTCAAACTCACCCAAAATCTTTATCGATACAAGTTCCGAGTCCACAGATACCGTCCCTGAGCATACACTCGTTGATCTTGGCGATGGCGGGAGGCTCGTAGTTCCCTCCGCCCTCCTCCCCCTCCCCGACCCCCTCCCCGAGACCGGTCACGTTGCGTCGCCAGTTCGGAGGTATCACCCCGCCGCCGCAGAGGTGCGTCCATTCAGCTGCCACCGCAACACAGAGTTACATTCTAAGTAAGCCTTCATTTTCCAAAAACTAGACTTAACCGGAACCATTTTGATGCAAAAGTGTTTAAACTATGAACACTGCACAAGGGAGAGGGTTCTAGCCAGCTTCCTTGTATTGTCATAACCACTGTTCAAAGTTTACAGTTTCTACTCTTGGCTTACTTCTTATTCTTCCTCTCTAGAACCTAGTCTAATCGCCACAATACTAAAGTCTCTACAAACTGTGGGGGTGGAGTAAGAAAATTTTTGTTGCGTTCAGCCGCGATCTTTTTGGAATATGTTAGCTGGCTGATAAGGTGTGTTTTAAAATATTGATATGATGTCTGTCAAAAGGATTTAAATAAATTAGTAAGAAAATAGAGTTGTGTCAAGGCGCTTGGTAAAAATATAGAGGGAAGATATATGGGCCAAGAGGTGTTTAATTTAATATAGAATGTCTTATATACCAAGTCTATTATATGTTTATTTATTTACTAGCTGACCCGACAGTCTTTGTACTGTTTTAACTATGAAAATATTTAAGTAATATGAATTCGTTGGTGGGAGGCGCCCGAGGTGGCGGCCCAGCGGCATGCGCGTGAGCTGCGCGCGGTACTCCACAGTACTTGGACATTGCAACATTATTTTATTTCTATAAAATATACGTAGCGCCGGAACAAACAGACAGACAGTCAGACAATATATGTTTTGGTATATGTACCGTATATATTCATATACATGTAGTAAAAAAAACGTTAATTTCAATACTACAAACAGACACTCCAATTTTATTTATATGTATACAATTTACACTTATACATACAATTTGTAAACAAGGCGGACTTAATGCCTGTCGCGTTCTCTACCAATCAATCTTGAAGTAGTGCAAAGATGAGATACTAAGTAGGTGCTATAGACCTTTATGTCAGGTATACTAGGGTTATGGAAAAAATTACTCAGCAAGCTCTCTTCCGCGAGTCGGCAAGATACTAAAAAAAGTACTAATAAACACCCTCCAAAGTTTACAGTTACTACTAACGTTGATTTTTTCCAAAAACGACAGTTCTTCTACATTCAAATAGATCATCTAGCTATATATTTAGAACCATATCTCTTAAACTGTTAGAAATGAATTTGTTATTGGTCAATAGTGTCAATAATTTAGTCCTGTTTTGAAGTTAGTTGTTCTATTAATAAAATAACTCGCAAAACTGACTTGATCCCCTCGGTGGGCAAGGAGTGCAGAGGTCTCCCCAGGCCCGGCCCATGTTGTATCCGCAGCAGCAATCCCTGTTGGATAACGGTACTGGGAGCTTGTCCGCACACTCGCCCGTCTCGCTCATATACGTGAAGCAACTGCCGACACGTCCATCTAGAATATCGAAATTGTAATGAAAATAGTGTAGAGAATTTATAACCCAAAAAAGAAATCGGTAAGTAATTCTTACCGATACAAAACTTCTTGTCTGGACTGGGAATGAAGTGCGGGTTACACAGACAGTAGTAATCTCCTTCAGTGTTCACACATCTGCCGTTCTGAAAATGATCATGTAAAAAGGTATCAGAAAAATGTCAGGAATTAAGGAATACTTTATTGATTATGGGCTCTAGGAACGCATTTATGTAACTCTATAGACTGCGACCGATTTTGAAAAGATCGCATGTATAGACAAAAAAAAAACGACAAGAAACACGATGGTTTTTCTTTATTTTTCAGTTATACTTTGCCGTGTCAGGGAAAAAGAATGAGAGCCAATTTTGTAACAATACGCGCGTATACAAACACACGTCGCATTAAATCGTCACCACAAAGGTGTATGGTAAATGTCTTATGAAGTTCATTTGTTTCAACATAAAAGAACGTGTCAAATAATAGATGTCACGACACTTGTGTCAAACACTTGTCTACAAATACATTTATACGAAAATAAAGAACCACAGGTAAAGTTTATTATTTTAACAGTTTCACTAGTGTTTTACTACACTAAAAATGCTGTGTTCAACTTCTTACGTGGAGTTTTCGGCGAGATCTTGATTTGGCATGTTGATTTTTATTCATATACTTAGTTGTTTAGTCCTGTATTCTCTAAATTAAGGTGACATTTTACGTAGTGTTGTGTGGCTGAAGAGCATAGGTGAAGTAAATTGTGAATAAACATTCGGAAGATGATATATTAGTTGCTATAGAAACTCCCAAGAGAGCTTCAACAAGAGAGTCACCATCTTGTTGAAAATAGTATCGCCTGGCCTAAATGCCCAAATCTTGAATCTTACTTGAAAACGGCAGTATTAGTCTGACTAATTTGCCATGATTGAAAAAGAAGAACTCTTTACGTGCGTAAATATGTAAGTTTTTGTGTTATTAAGAAAATGTAACAGTTAATAATTTACAGTAATTTACAGTACCTACAGTAATAGAGTCATTTCCTGACATGAACTTAATCTGCCCAGTAAAATTTGATATAATCTTTGAACTTACAGTCCTACTACTCGATAATGTTCTTAAGAATCTTATTACAGAACCTAAACCTATACCTAAAAAACTTTTATTACTAATTCATGTTTATTTTTAACTTTGACGGCCCTGTATTTTTGTACTAAATTTAAAAGTAAGGCAAAGTTAATATTTCCTTATTTCCATTAATTAGATTCCTGAAACTTGTACTTGAGTGACAATATTAAATCTTATATGCCGAAAAAGGGGAAAAGTTAGTTAACATTTTTTGTTTATTATTCATACAGTCAATAAAAGTTATCATACATTTGCGCAGAGAGGTGATTACCGCCTCACTATGTGAAAGTATTGCCAACACCGAAAATGATGTTGACTTTTAGAAGTATACTTTTTAACAATACAGTTTAACAATATCCAAACATTATAGTTAAATGAATGAAGGTTAAATTAGGAGTAGCAGCAGCATACCGGACAGATATCAGGGTCCTCGCACTCGTCGATGTCCTCGCAGTTGTTGGTGACGCGATGTCGCCGCTGTCCGGGAGGACACTCGCACGAGAACGACCCGACCGAGTTCACGCACTTCCCGCCCATACACAGCCCCGGTACGGCTGCGCACTCGTCTATATCCTGGATCATATATAAGGGTCAATTTAAAATTGGCCCGCACTGTTTACTGGCATATCATCCCGCAATTTACTAACTTAACGAATTTTTTTTTTGCAATATATTAGCTGGCTAGCATGTCATCTGATGGTAAATGAGCACGACCGCCCATGAACATCCACAACACCAGGGGATTTGCAGATACATTGCAGGTATTTTTGGAGGGACTGGCTCTCAAGTGCAACTGCCGGAGCACACCTATTGGTGTTTGAGGGCAGATTTTCAACTTGAAGGTGGCAGCTAGCCAGGCGGGCATGGTTTTCCGTTGTTTTCTTTCATCGAAAGCTCAAGCTCATTGTAGATAGTTGAATTCAAACTCACGTCCCATGATGCGGCGTTCCTACAGTCTACCACTGAGCTATTATCGCTACAAGAGTCGCATGGAGTCAATTCAAATCAAAAATTGTTATTCACTGTAGGCCCCGTAAGAAGGCGCTTATAAATTTCAAAACTACTATCAACATTCCAAAGCCACGCAATTTTCGAGAATTTAATGATCATTATTTTAAACTATTTTTGTTTGACGGCAATGCAAATGTTTTATTGTCCAGAGAAATACTATCACTAACACACTAGACAATTTTTAAATTAATTTATTTCATTTGTTACTTAAAAAATAATGTCTTGATGTCTGTACGGATGTGTAAGGATTAAGCCAAAAAAACTTAATGTATTGGGACCATTTCGTTCTCAATAGCTCTAGATTGACATCGGATTACTTCCTATTTAATATGAACGCTTAAATCTTTGTCATTCAATTATAAGTACGCTATGAGTCGTGCACTTTTGGAACGGCCAAACTATTTTTCTTTTTCCTGCACTTAAGCAAGTGTTGATGACAACTTTGCTAGGGGTACAGGGCCTAGTTACCTGACATTCTTTAGTGGCTAGGTTCCTCAAGTGTCCGGTCGGACAGTCGAGGTCCCCGCAGCGCTCGCAGGGATGTCCCCAGGCGACGCCGACGGTGGCACAACAGAGCTGCTTGGTGCAGACGACGCCTTCCAAAGCGCCGGTGCACAGCGCGCCCCTCGTGTCGGTATAACACGGCCCTTAAAGTTACCATACGTTTTTATATAGGTAACATTATGCATTATGGTCCTAATCTCACCTGATCTTAAGTGATGATACGACCTATATTGTTGAGGGACCTGTTGAGGGACTGGCTCTCAAGTGCAACTGCCAGAACACACTTATAGCTGTTTAGCTGACAGATTTCCAACTTGAGGGTGGTAGCTAGCCAGGCGGAAATGAGAATAAGCCCTACCGCCATGCACACGCGACAAGAGTGATTTGAATTTTAAAAAATGTCAATAAATATACAGTATCTACTTTATACAGACCCACTTAAGGATCTGTGCATTTGGCATTATTGAGCATTTTCGTGGAGGTAACATATAATACGAAAGACACAAATCATATTCAAATAATTTTAAGCGTTTTAGAGAAGTCATCGTTAAATGGACTGACGTTATTAAATGATATCCATTAAACATAAATTTTAGCGAGATTTGTGTGTTACTCGTTTATGGCAGCAGAACAAAATGACCGCACTGTTACAGATTGTCAATAAGATCGGCCATTTAGGTAACACCTTATTCATACTTGTTTCATAATTTAGTTGATGCATTTATTCGTTTTCCTTAACATGTACCATACCTATTTTTCTCCACGTCCTCCTATTTTGCGTTAAGAACGCTGCGATGGAAAGCGTGTATGCATATATAACATCACACTATAATTCGACCTTATACTACTTCTATCAATACGACAAACAGATATCATGTTACAAACCGTGGAATCATACTAATATACATATTTACAGCATATTTTACAGCTGAGCTTCCGCTTACTCCAATTTGTATTTCGAACAGTCGTCCGTACTGTCCAAAGGTCTTAACCCAACTGAAACGACTGAATTAAACTCAAGACGCGCTCGCATCGCACTTAAATAGTAATCTGTGTTATCAACTACCCTCCATCTCATTAATTTAAAGTGTGTAGTATTATTAAGTTTCCATATTAATAAGCAATAGACGTAGTATGTAATAATTATTACATAATAAATAAATTCAATTGGACTAAAGGTTGGGATTCGTGCTATTCACGCTGGTGCAACATATATCTCGAAGACCCAAAGCCAATCCTACCGTTATTTTTATTGTTAATAGCTTACAAACGAAAAATAGTATACGTTTAAAAGAGAAAGCTATTTACATACTGTTTTGAAGATATTACAGTTTAGTAATATGTAGTGTAGATTCTACTTTCTGCCACAAGTAGTGTTTAATTCCTAGTAATATTTATTAAAGTAACAAATCCCATTGTTACTCACCTGTTCTTCGATCGATTTCACATCTCGTACCGGAGAGTCCGTGGAAACAGACGCAGCGGTCCGGCGCTATGCACCTACCGCCGTGCAGACACGGCTCCCGACAGATAGCTACAAATAATTATCAAATATTTAAACATATTTTACCGGTATAAAGTACACGTAAAATTATTCTCTCTCCTATTTAATAGCAAACTGTTTAAATACAATTACATTTTAGTCGCATACTTAAAGCAAATATGTTCTTTTTTTTTCTATTTATAGTTAGGAGTCTCGCGTATATTTTATTATCAAAAAAAAAAAAAAAATATATATATATATATATATATATATATATATATATATATATACATTTTTGTATCTGTCCTCTTGTACGAACATCGCTCTAAAATTACTCAAATAAAAAAAATCCAGTCATCGAAAAGAACCAGCAAAAAATCCGATCTCGTTATAATCTCTGTTACTGGACCGAACTAAATGTAATTTGTCAAAGTGATTACCAATATTATCAACATATAGGATACTTTTATTGTAAGAATTCCCCCGGAATAGGGAATACAGTGGCAGACGCAAGCATATAGCCATGAAATCTGGGACGTAATAGGGAAAGCGTTGCGAATGCGACAGATGGCTCCTAGTAATGGAGAGACCACGTCTACGATGGCAAATAACGCTGTAAAATAAATATGTTTTTAATAGAAAGCCCTGGTGTAACTCACGCTCAGTACAGAACTCCCCGCTCCAGCCGGGAGCGCAGGCGCAGGTCCCGTTGGTGCAAGTGCCACCGTTCATGCAAATGCGACGGCAACCGCCTTGAGTCCGCGCTGCAATCAATGTGAAAAAGTAATTAATAAGAAATTAATTCCGGGTATCTCTGTTTTGTTATTTAATGTGGCTAAATAATATGTATCACTATTTACAATCTAAGTTTTATACTGTTTGTTTTACTGCAATTCATTTTATCCTATGTGGAATCTAATTAGATCTAATTAATAGAGGTAGGAGAGCTAACAGTATATCAGCTGCTGACTAATACCATCTGTTACTTATATTTTATATCTCACGGCATTTGCTTGGTTATTGTACACGAGTAATATGAATTGGGAATAATAAGGTTCAAATTTTTAACACTTGGTCAAACTTTAGATATAAGAGGTTTGTTTTCCACGTTGCAGACTCTTACTCATTTAACTATTATAGTACTTTTAATTATTACTGTTAATAAAAAATGCGCAATATAAATTACTTATTCGTTAGTTGTCTTTTGTATATAATCTATATATATACATACATATATAATGAAAGTGATGTTTGTTTGTGACGCAATCACGTCCAAAGTACTGATCGTATCGAGGCAGTGTCCAATTGATGTAGAATTTAGCCGGCGCTAAATAAAATGTTTTATCTCGATAAATAGTGCCGTGATAGAGTTATTGACTACTGGAAAGGGTAAATTAATGTCTACTGGGGCAGCTAATGTAGAGTGTATAAATCAATATCACCTGAATAGGGGTAAAATCCTCCACCACCGCAAGAGGGCGCTTCCACTCCTCCCGGACACCGACACATGTTCGGTGCGATACATGCTCCCGGCGAGCCGCAGTCGGGCCGACATAGTGCTGTAATAAATACCACAATTTTAATTCTATACTTCGATAACGTAGTATTTTTGTGACAAAACAGAGCTAATAATTTGAAAATCATTTAAAGTTAACTTGTTCCGCTATTGACGAGAAAAAGGTTAGCTATTAAAATGTAGAAAGCGACATCTATTAAAAGTTTATTTAACTAACACGACAGCTGTTACACTATTTACATTCCAATTGCAAATGTAATCAATATGCTAAGGAAATCAATCAAATAGACATTGATTGTTGTGTGATTACGACAAAGCGCGAAATATTCGCGGAGGTCGACTAGTAAGTATTATTGAATTTTATATACAATTTCCATCACAAATTCATTATTTTATGGTTTATAATTAACTGATAAATAAACAAACATTAATAAGATCCATTTATAAATATCTCACGTCTGCTTGGGGAAGCCACGATACGGGTATTAGTTATTACTAGTAACATACCGAGTAAAAATATCCTGCAGTGTGATGCATCAACATTTTCCCCTTATTTTTCAGCGCCCGGAAACAGTGTCCTCATTTTTCCAGACAAGAAATTTCATTGCAACTCTAATATTTTTTATTACTTTAAACCGCTATAACTTATTAGTCCTTTAATCGGATCAGAAGTACTAACATAGGAACCTCGTAGGGTTACTGAGCCGGCCGGTGTACTTCCTAGAAAAACCTACCAACTACCCTTAATTTGAAAGCCTTCGCCAAGCTCCCATAACTGTGCCCTTACTCTTGATAGTACCAAGGTGTTTTTACATATACACAATCTGTGGATTCTTGGTCCGCTTGGTAGTTGACGTTAAAATATTTCTTTATAACAGTACTTATGCAGTACAGTAAAAACTAAAAAGTCAGTTCTTTTTTTTATTACCAACACACCAAGGTTAGTAATTTACTATCTAACATTAAGACATTATTGAAATGCATTTGTGATATACTTACGGACGATGCAAAGTAGCGAGTTGGGTCTCGACGTCCAGCCGGGACAACAGTGCGTACTGTTCCTACTCCGACATACGTGTGGACTGGAGAAAAAAAACAAACATGCTTTACAAATTGTTGGCTACGATGTACTCAGTAAGTAAGCGGGATGACACATATCTAATCTTATATAAATATATACATATATTTTTTTTTTTTTCGAAGGACCTACACTGTTAGCCTGAGGGGCTTTTAAGCTTCACCGAACTAGGGGGGCGAGCGCGGGAAGCGCTTGAGCCCGCGGGGCAACTCGCACAAGGGTGTCACTAGTCACCGAACCTCGGCTTGGGCTGTAGCCGAAACTAATCTTGTATATACCCCTGAAAACCCATAACAGTATTGTAGAACCCATGTGGTGTATCCATAACAGTAAATTTTTAAAGCTATGATAGCTCAGTTGATAGTGATTACTGATGCCGCGTCGATAGACGTGAGTTCGAATCCACCAGCAATGAGCTTGAGGCTTCGATGAAGGAAAACATTGTGAGGAAACCATAGCACGATACTTTAGCTTTTGCTAATACCCGCCTGGTTAGTTACCACCCTTAAGTTGAAAATCTGCCGACAAATATCTATAAGTAGGTGTGTTCCCGCAGTTGCACTTAAGAACCAGTCCCTCCACTAAGCTTAGCGTGTCCACTATCTTGAGCCATATTGTCACTTAACATCAGGTGAGACTGTGGTCATAACTTATAAATTATTATTAAAATCCTCACTTTCCTTAGCTTTACTAACGGTTACTTAGACAGTAGTGGGCTATTTTAATATCGCGATAAAAATATAAGGAGTTGGGTAAACAGAATGGTAAACACGTATTGTATTCACTAAAATCCTCAAATAAATAAATTTATAACATTTGATTGAAAAATAATTTTTATATCGATCGACAACCAGAATTCATTGACAAAATCAATATTTAATGCAAACGGAGCCGCGGTTAAAAGCTAGTACAAAACCAAACCTATTACAGGTATCTAATAGAAAATAATTTCAAAATAAAAACAATTGGCAACCATATAATCCTGAAATATCTCGCCGACAAGCGAATCCTTCAAACAATTCTAGAAAATCAACAACATCTTCAGTGGTAACACATTAACACCCACGCATTAAACATGATTGATTTGCCCAAGATAAATAGTTTCCAAACGTCCATTGTGAGTCCATTAACAATAATGTCATAAGATTCACAAAGAAACATTGTCGTGTAAGGCCTTCGGTGTGAATGAGTATATAAAATTATTACATCGGAGACCTTGCGAGATCAAAGAGATGACCTCATGCGTTACGAAGTTCCGGCTTTTTGAGTTTAAAAGGGTTTTGAAGCTGCATGAGGTTATTAGGTTGCATTAGACCATTAATCGACACCCACGGCTTCTACAAAACAGGTCAAAATAGTACTAAAAACACCTGTTTCTACTGTTTCGGTAACTAGGGTAGATGTATTTTTTTTGTATGTGCATCCTTTTGATACTTCTGGGAAGACTGATAAAATTTGACATGGTTATACGTAACATTATGAATCAATATATGGGATACTTCTTGTCCAGGAAAATAAAGGTGTTCTTTCGGGATAGAGGGATAATAGTGAAAATTTTATCCTATTAGAAATGCGTAAGTGTTTGTTTGTTACGCTTTTACGTCTAAACCGCTGAACAGATAATGATAAATTTTGGTATAGAGATGATTCGACCTTGGAGACGGTGACAGGCTACTTTTAATGGCTAAGAACGTATTGTAAGTGAGGTAAAGAGAGAGATAAACTTTCTACGACACTTTTTATTGTGTCATCCGATTTGTTTGACAAAATCAATATTACAAGCGAACGAAGCTGCGAGTAAAACCTACTAGTATACAAATTCTTGATAAATTTTGATGCCATTTTCTCTATTGGACAGCTATTAACGAAGAGAAACAGGATAATTCAGTCCCATATTGAAATATAGCTTATACATGTAATAAACCTATAACAGCACCAAATTCTGTGCATTAAATTTGTATTCAGAGTCAAAATCTGAGTCTAGTTTGTTTATAATTTTGAATTGTAGAGAATAAAACATTTTATTTTTAGTTTTAATCCTACTTTTTCTCGATTGAGCGTCTGCTGTTAGACTTAAGGACTTTCACATCATCACCTAACTTTGGAGACAAGTACTAAGGCACTCAGCACGATCCTGTCTAAACGCATACTTATACGTGTATGAAATTTAGCACAATGTTTACTAATATAACACATACAACATATTTAAGATTTTTCCGAGCTATAAGATAAAAGTTATTTTTCAATAAGACTTTTTTCTTTATGTATTTCTTAATTTCATGACGATGAATTTAGACGGGAAACTACCAACATAGTAACTGTGCCCGCGGCATCGGTCGTGAAAAACTATCAATTAATTACTTGATAAAATAAATTTGCCGGATGAAAAATACCATATGTCCTATCTTGTAGACCTGATAATATGTAGGCAAAATTACATTACGATCGGTTGAGCAGTTTAAGCGTGAACGGGCAACAAACAAACACGCTCACATTCGCATTTATATATTTGTTAAGATTCACACAGTAAAAAAAATAGGTCGTCAAAATATACGAAATATAAAGTTCACGCGGACAAAGTCGCGAGCGCAACTATTATGTTATAAAGTAAGCGATTTCTTGGCAAGGTCTAGAGAATAGAGTCCGAGGACTTGAGATACTCTTTGACCCGACATTACTCTAGTTTAAGCGGCAATAACCAATTTACTTACGCTTATTATATTGGCGATGACTCGACCGTTGATTTCGAGTTTATTATCAAAGTTTTCATAACGCTACGAAAAGTTATATAATTTTTTTCATTTATTACCATATCCATAAAAAATATTGATAGATTTATCAACAGTAAGCAGAGCCAAAGAACAACGGCGAAGAATTTAACATCGTTTATATGTCACCACCCTAACTCTTTTGTATATTTTACAGTAATATTGTAAGGAAACATCTTAACCTGAACATGCAGTGGTAATCCCTAATATACACAACTTTAAATCAAGTCTTTTTCTAATCTAGTCTATATCCACCTAATTAGTATTGGCTATCTATTTATACGTCTTAATATTACCATTTTTTCAAATGTCTAATACAAGACATCCATACCTGAATATTCTTACTCTACTCCTATATCTACCAATCATGAATAATGAGTCTAATGGTAAGCAATACAAGACCTTTGAGCGCCTGTGTAATCAGATGTATCGCTAATGCATTATCTACCTTTTTCTTTATAATCTGGACAATATACATTTGCGTATCTCTCTCCCGTATATATCAGATAGTTTACGATAGGGATGTGTAAAACCAGCAATATCTACTAGAAATACACACAGCGAACAAACATTTCCTCCGACTTGACAGAGAGCAAAAACCGCATTCAGATTTCTTCGAGTATTGATTGACTACTTTGAAACGCCTTTCTGCAAGAAACTCTCTGTCAGGACAGCTATAACACGAGACTATCTAGCTGAAACCTTTTATTGGATGGAAATATTTAAGTGGTTCGGCTAATAAGAATAGATCTCATAACATAATAATAGTAAACAAAAATCATTCATTCATTCAAAGATGTCTGTTGACACGTAGTCAATACTTTTGTAATTGCAAGACTTTCATTATATTCCCTTCTAATAACAAAACCTATGGTGCTTTATGGTGCTACATATCGCTCCATAGCTCGTAAGAACTAGTATTTCGCAATACCTGTAATAACAAATAGTCTAATGCCCCATATCTGACTCATTTAAACATCGTGAGAAACTAATTGACAGATTCACCACACTAATAATATCTTCATTGCACTCAAACGCATCGACCTTGCCCGAAACGGCCTCGTCACTGTTCCAGTGAGCCCAAGACCTCGTGTTCTGGCTGTGCCCTCTGCCCGACACCCGAAATTACAACCGTGAAATCCGTCAACGCGTAAACACCTACGTTAATATCATGTGTCGTTGTGGACTGATTGCTATGAGAAAGTTATGTTTCGGGGACCTTGGATCCCTGTTACTGGAACTGACGTGAATTAAATACACGTAGATATTAATACGTGTGAATAAATACTAGACGAGTCTTTGCAATATATTCGGTTAGAACATCGTTCGTGTAGAACTGATAGTTATTTTTATGTATAGAGAGAACCCTATGTCCTTTTCAGTACCCTTGACAAAGTGTAAGAAATTTTTTATGATGATTGATATAGCACTTGGGGCGTGAGTGAGTAACACACAAGCAAAGAATATACATTTATTATATTAAGTTAGGATGTTATAAAAAAAGGACGATCAAAGTGTCCACGAGATAAAGAAAAATCCAACGAAGTAGAACCTAGTATATCAGATGAAAAATTCCTAATCACTTCAATAGGAACACTGTGTGTTAATACATTATGATTTTCCGTTGTTACTGTAGACTTTTTGACTATAACGTACTTGTTATGGCTTTTCCCTTCAACGCCGCATATTCATAAAGTCAGTTTTTTCGAATGTCTACAATATTGTATAAGGAATATGCATGCCAAATTTCAAATCGATAGATGAGGTAGTTTTAAAGAGTTGTTTATAAATTAAGGATAATTTTTCTATATTTTGCTGGTATGTTGACGATTTAATTACAGTTTCACCTGCAACCGCTCGCGACTACAAAGGAATATACACGTCGAAACATCAAGTCAATACGGTGGGTAGTTTTAAAGGTCTACTGGTGAGTGAATGGAAGAATTCCATGTATAGATACAGTATTCACGCAATAATTAGATATACTGATAACGAAAACTCAAGAATCAATACAAAAACAGATGCTTTTTAAAATACTTTTATTGGCAAGTGTCTATAAGACGGAAAGATATCTTTAAAAACACTATAAATGATATTTTACTTGTGTGAACAAAGCAAAAACGATAAGATATGTACCAATGTATTCAAACCACGTTCTTTTCCAGTGATCGAGGTTTTGCAGGCGACATATTGAGACATTCCTACCATTCGCTCCTGATATATACAAGGACTTTTATTGTTTAAACATAATCAGTGTTTTTAGGTATTCGAGCTGAGGTCTGAACTAGAGTAATGTAGGGTAAGCATAATAAGTAAATATTACTTAGATATAAGATCAAGTACTCGTAATAACTATTCAATGCATTACCATCCAACAGCAGATCGATATGAGAGTGCTACAATAAGCCCATATCTTGCAGAAGAATTTCATCATGTTCATGCCTTTTTATAATAGCAAGGCAAAATAACTCAGGTACAGTTGGTTTTGAACACAATATAAATTCAAAAAGAACCTCTGACCTTTGAACAATAAGCAGTCCGTCAGAGATCATCACATAGCCATGTCGGTTAGTAAACCTGTCAACGTATATACACTGACGAGTTTCGAAATATAAGCATACCCATAGCGAGGATACATATCACTACCACTTCTCCGACAGCACCGGTTAATCCCAGAACACGAAACATCTAAACTTAAGACTATAGTGAGTGTTACACCTAGATCTGTGGCGATCGCGATCCAGTTCAAATCTGTCTTACTAATTATTCTTACTAGCAGTAATTAGTTATTAATGCACTGACCCTACAAACTGGTTTGACGTCCGATCATCAAGTGTCCTAGGTCCTCTAGGCCAGTGGCGAGGTCGGCCTGTGCTCTGCGGGTATCGAGGGTCCGCTGCCACAGCCGCGAGCAGCACCAGCGCTGCTAAAATCCGCCACAATGTCATCTTGGCACCATCACCCTGAAACAAACAATATATAAAATTACTATCGCTAAGTTACTAATAGTTATGTCGGACGCCAACGATTTGTTGAAGCATCTCTCGCTAAAAGTATATAGTACAAAGAGCCAGAAATTTTTCATGTACGTAAATATTGTAAGGAGTCAGACATTTTTAATTGCGTTTTGAGCTGTTAATCTAACTTGTTAGTGAGTTAACGTCTCTACAAATTTATTAAGTTACTTTAATAGGAGTGCAAATTATGATTTTTTTTAACCGATGTTAAGTGACGACGTTGTCCAAGATGGGAGACACGCTGAGCCTAGTTGAGAGACTGGGTCGCAAGTGCAACTGCCGGAACACACCTATAGGTATTTGGCGGCAGATTTTCTACTTGAAAGTGATAGATAACCAGGCAGGCATTAAAAAAGCCCTCCTACCGTACTATGATTTCATCACGATGTTTTTTTTTTTTTACAGAAAGCTCAAACTCGTTGCAGTTGAATTCGAACTCACGTCCATTGACGCGACGCCCGTACACACTAGACGACGTCCATTCAAGTAGAACAAAAAATTATTCGACCATATTCGTCCGTTTTTGTAACTGTTTTCAATACAAGTTTTCCTCTATTGGTGGTAGCGTTATGTTAAATTGCCTGAAAAGCCTTTTTCAATGGCTACTCTATCAAATACAAAAATAACTTTTGAAATGCGACTGGTAGTCTTAAACTTAGCGCGTTCAAACAAACGAACAAACTTTTCCTCTCTATAATATTCACTAATATAGATAAGCTAAACTTAACATTTTTACTTTATATTTTAATAAACCGGTATCAATAAACAGAGTTGAATAAAAACAAAACGCGTTCAACGGAAGCTGTACCCGTAATAATAATATGAAGACCAAAAAAAAATACGCTGAATGCACTGATAAAATTATCTGAAAGGCCTTGAGATGATGCGCGAAGTTTAAAAATAATCGCGCGGCATAGATCCGCGTATTTATTATATAAATATAAGCACAGTCATAAAATAATGCATTCGTTGATAATAAACATATAATATTACAATATTTAGCCTAATTAATTTATTTATATAAATATTTATTCTTATTCGATGTTTTACAACTTCTGGAATAAGAAATTTCTGAGAATAAAATATCTTTTTGTATTACAGTAGCTGCCACAGCAGACGTTTTCTTTTGTTTTCCAGTGATAAATAGAGTTAGTAGTTAGTAGTAGAGAGTTGGTACATTGCTACCTATCTAGTTAGTAGTTAGTAGTAGAGAGTTGGTACAGCACCACCTAACTAGTTAGTAGTTGGTAGTAGAGAGTTGGTACAGCGCTACCTAACTAGTTAGTAGTTAGTAGTAGAGAGTTGGTATAGCGCCACCAAACTAGTTAGTAGTTGGTAGTAGAGAGTTGGTACAGCGCCACTTAACTAGTTAGTAGTTGGTAGCACAGAGTTGGTACAGTATCCGAACCCGTTCAAGTGTAGCATTAAGATAAATTATCATCAATCGAAAGAATTGTGACGATATTTTAGATTTTAGTACTCATCCCCAAAGTATTACTCCCTGTCTTCATCTTTATCTATTTTAATATTATAATGCTGAAAAATTGTTTATAGGTTTGTTTGTTAGAACACGATAATCTTAGTAGCTACCAGTCGAGCAATCATCGAGGAATGTTTTAGGCTATTTAACATTACATTACCACTAATAAACGGACAAAAATGATAGAAACACATTTTAATTCCATGCCAACGAAGTCCTGGAAACAGTCAGTACATAGTATTAGATCACCGGTCTACTTTCATCAAAGCAAATACTAATAGTTACAGAGAAATCGGACAGTCAAAAATTGATAATACAATTATTCTTGTCTTCTATTTTGATTTGCTAACAATAAACCCCCAGGGTTTAATTTTAAAAAACAATATTTAACATAGAGATTTTGACAAAGTTACTGTTTGTTTTATGTATAGATACAAATCCCTTTTAAATTTAGCCCTATAAGTAATCAAACTCTTTCTCTATTTTCATACATTAAATCTTATTTTTGATGTTAAGTGACAATAGAACTCAAGATTTTTTTTTAACAAGCAATAGGGGCTTTAGAAACTTTGACAGTTTCACTGGGCTTCGTGGTGAGTGCGGAAGGTACTCAGTCGAAACCGCAACTACCGTAAGGGTCTCTGAGTATCGAACTTCGACTCGATACATCGTATAAATCAAGATCAACAGTTCAAATCAATCAAATCAAAAATCCTTATTCAATTTAGACCCTGAAAAGGCAATCATGAACGTCAAAACTATTACCGGTTCGGAAAGTAACGCAGTCATCAAAAAGAAGAACTGGCAAGAAACTCGATCTGCATCTTTTTTATGTCTTATTCTTATCTCTTTTATATAATAGTTTAATGTGTTACAGTACTTATTGGCGGATGAACAGAGAGGGGTGTCAATTCCAGACATCACGATCGCTCACCGTTTGACATCGTTCTTGAACCTACTGTCCGGCCATTCAGTAATATGCTTTCGGAATTTATTATAAAACTTGTCACTGTTACCTACAAAACTGTTACTTGTCTTACTCAGTCTAAAATAGAGAGTAACCAGTTCTTCGCGATTTCTAGTATTGATATTATGGCGGTCTTTAACGATTGTTTTATTATTATGTGATAGTAAGAATGTGATAGGACATAAACAAATATGAACGCAGCAACAGTGGCCAATCGGACATGCAAGTAGTAAGACGTAGCCGTGGGTGGCGGCCGTCGGCGGTGACTCACGGTGATCAAATAGAATGGATCCTGTGACACCCAACTCTGTACACATGTTCTCTAGAATGTAAATTGAATAAGATTAGACTGGCATCTCCTAAACATTCCTTGTTCGGCTGCTTTGATTTCTATGTAGCCGTATTCGATTAAACATATGCAATTATTTAAAAATCTACTTATTTTTGCCTGGATATGATTATCAAATTAAAAGGGTTACAATAATTACAATCAATACACAAATTAAAATAGTAACTTTACTAAATATTTGTACTGAATATTTCTCCGATAAATTGATTCTTTATTTATTTATCAATTTATACATCACAAAAAGATAATATTGTATAGTATATAGGTTACTTAATATCTTAATGATTTCTTAGGTTTACGCGAATATTATTCATCGAAATAAAACTAATTCAAACGGATTTCATCTCGGTTATTTATTAATTTTGATCCCGACGTTTCGAAAGCTTTTCAGCCTTCGTGGTCACGGGGCGGACTCAGTCCGCCCCGTGACCACGAAGGCTGAAAAGCTTTCGAAACGTCGGGATCAAAATTTAATAAATAACCGCGATAAAATCCGTTTAAATTAGTTTTATTTCAATACTTAATATCTTATAAAATAATAAAGTTTCTCTGAAATAAGCGTTAAAATTTAAAATGTATATTACATTAAATGATAAAAATATGATTGGGCTCTAACAAGTGCATAAAAAGTATGTGACAAGTAATATTTTTCCTTGGTAAAATAAGATTATGGACTCGACCATAGCGTCACTTATCACGTTTGTGGATGGGGTCAGTTAGCGGGATAACAACTATTTTATTTCTCAAGTTGGACCTTGGTATCGCTTTCAATACACATTTACAAAACTTAATTAAAATCGGTTGAGCGGTTTCCGAGATTGGCGTGCACGAACATTGTGACACGGGATTTTTGTACGTATATATAAATATACATATATTTTGCACTGTGTAGGTTTGGCGTTATGACTATAATCCCACCTAATGTTGAGTAACGTTGTGGACACACTAAACCTAGTGAAGGGACTGGCTCACAAATGCAACTGCCAGAACTCACTTATAGTTAGCCAGTTGGCCATTAGAAAAAGCCCTACAACCATGCTATGGTTTCCTTTGGATGTTTTCCGTCATTGAAAGTTCAAGCTGAGAATGGATTCAAACTTACGTTCATTGACGCGGCATCTATACATACTACCAACTGAGCTGTCATCGCTACAGAGTATATAAGGAAGATGATGAAAGAGAAATATATTCATTCCAGTGCAGTTTTATTCGCACAGTTCAAAGTTATTATATGTTAATACTTGACCCAGTTCGAAACAATAGGTTTTTTTTAATGTACGGCAATTGGCAACACCGATGCATATTGTTATTCAGTCCGTAGGACACCAACTTAAACATTTAAAAATATATTTACATTGTTATTTTAATATTTTCTGTTACACGAGCTTCGACGCTATTTGCGTTTTATATTTATATATTTAGCGTTTAGACGACAATCTCACTAGATGTTTATTGAAGTGTTAGAACAGGACTACACGTATAGAGAGAGGTATTGGGCGACACCCTTGAGGGTGTTATCTAGGCACGCTGTATAGGTACGGACACCACTTCGATGGAGATGAATTCGAATCCCTGCATTAAGTATGAGTGCTAGCTACTACCCTCTATTTAAACTCCTATATAGGCGTGTTCTCGCAGTTGCCTCAATCTCAGGCCACATTGTCACTTAACACCAAGCTAGAAATTATAAAAAAATAGACCATAGAGAATAAAAACTATTATAACTTAACTGCAGTATATGATATCGGAGTTGAGGAAATCTTGCTCTATGTGAGTGTTGATATGTGAGCTTACTACAGTTTTACTAAATATAGATGCCGGTACAACAAGGGTCGACGGCCCTCCTTATCATTTCGGCATAGATTCCTTGACCCCCGCCCCGCTACTCTTGTGCCCCGTCTTGTGTCTCACTCTGATAATAGCATCGTCTCTTTTTAATTAAAAAAATAAAACGTTCCGTTATCAAGCCCCTCGGGATTTTTACAGCACCTCAAGTTATGGTTGTTTTTAATTCATAGGCTCACGTTATTTGACCCTATGTTATGTTATATTGGTGGTATTTGGCATAGAAAATGTTTTTGCGGATAATTAAAATGAGCTATGCATAATAACTCGAAGTACAATATATGTTAGTTTCCATAAAAACTTTCTAGATAGTTTCAACAAATCACCATCTATTTAACAGCGTTGTATGAGTCCTGAAAATTCGTGCGACCTTTTACGGGCCATCGGTTCAATTATTTACAAATTAAAGCGAGTAATAATGTTCACACTATTCGTATAATTAACAATTTCTGTAATTTTTTCTATTTTAGATTCAGTTATATTAATGTCTTCGCGAAGACTTTGAACGTTCTAATATAGAGAATCATTAGTCCACATACAGTTGTCAATCGTCAACTAGTCCTTTAAAATGATTATTCTTATATGCTTCAATCAACAAACATGGATAGGTGCCACAAGACAATCACCATCCACCCTACACCACCATACAGGTCTACCAGAGATTAGAAGAAGTTTAAAAACTCACTCACGTCTCTGGGGACATGGGAGTTTGACCTAACGCCGTGATGCTATTTAGTAAATAATATCGGGTGCTTATACCCTTGATCTAAGATCAGGTAATGCGTTGCGATGAGGAAGTCTGTAAAAAATAATATTCTGAATACCACATTAATAAAAAAAGGGATCTGTGTAAACTACTACGGACAAGCGATGATAGCTCAGTGATAGTGTGTACGATTTCGCGTCAAGGAACGTCAGTTCGAATTCAAGCACCTACAATGAGCTTGAGCTTTCGGTGAAGGAAAATATCGTGAGGAAACCATAGCATGGTGGTAGGGTTTTTTCTAATGCCCGCCTGACTAGCTACCACCCTCAAGTTGAAAAACAGCCGGCAAATACCAATAGGTGTGTTTCAGCAGTTGCACTTGAGAGCCAGTTTCTCCACAGGTTTAGCGTGTCTACCAACTTGGGCCGTATTAAGATCAGGTGAGATTATGGCCATAACGCTAAACCTTAAATACAAAAAAAAACGAGCCGTAACGATCCTTTATTGGATGGTCAGGATTCGGAATCAGGTAATCTATATCTAGCCTCTGAATGACCTGACTTGACGACCACAAATGGACTGCTTATTTATTATAGTTTTCGGATTACAGTATGCTTACCAGTGGATATTAAAAAAATAGTAATCAGACAAAAGAGATAGTAGAAGGTATATTAATTCGTATAAACATTGCGGTCAACAAACGCATCTAACGAAGATGGTATATAACACAGTAAGAAGGATGCGTTGACACGCATAAACATCAATATAAGGCCGCTAACAAGTTACACTAGCGAGAGTTTAATTAAGCAAGGAATGCTTAGTGATTTAGTGTTAGCATTTTCGAATGCTTATTATACTGGTGAAAGAAAACCATAGGCAGTGAGTCATTTTCAAAAACCCGCTTGTGACAAACTAAAGAGCATTAAAAAAGCACATGGAACACAGCAAAAATATAAGAAAAGACGTGTTACATTTTGGATTTAAAAATTCTTTAGTAACTATTACCGCCATTTTCAAGTGATAAGATTTGGATATTTTGGACAGATGAACTATCTCCAACAAGGTGACCCTTTCCTCTAAGTTGAAAATTAGTACCTTTACTTGAGAGGCAGATACACACAGTAGACGGCAACTAAGTTAGATATATTACCTATCTTTGTACCTGATGTTACGATACGATGTGGCCCAAGGTGGTGGACACGCTAAGCCTAGTGAAGGGGCTGGTTCGTTAAGTGTAAATACGAGAACACATAAGTATTCGGCGGTAGATTTTCAACTTGAGGGTAGTATCTAGCCAGGCGGACATTAAAAAAAGCCCTATCACTATGCTGTGATTTCATAACGATGTTTTATTTGCCCGAAAACTCAAACTCATTGTAGGGATTCGAACTCACTATTTGTGACGCAGCATCCGTGCACGCTACTAACTAAGCTGTAATCGCTTCAATATACACAATATAGTTAAATCATTTAATATTAATCAACAAAACCAATGATATCGACCTTAGGTCATTGACGCCGCGTCAATGGAAGTGAGTTCGTATTCATAGAAATAACTTGGGCCTTTCGATGAAGGAAAAACATAGTAAAACTCTAACATGGTGGTATAGATTTTCTAATGCCCGCCTGCCTACTCGTTACCCTCAACTTGAAAATCTGGTACCAAATACCTGTGGATGTATTCCGACAGTTTCACTTAAGAGCCAATTCCTCCACTTAGCGTATCCACCAGTTTAACAACAGGTGCAATTGTGGTTGACGCGGTGATAGCACGCACGGAACCGCGTCGCCCCAGAAAGGCGACAGATGGCCATGGGTTTTAGTGAGTATTCCCGGCGCTTAACACTGGGTGAGTCCCACATACCCCTCACAGTCCCCCCGGGCTGGGAGAGGATGCTTAAATACATTTCTCAACGATAAAAAAAAGAAAACAAAAAAGGTGCAATTGTGGCCATAACTATAAACTATACAGAAAATGACAAAAACGTAAACTATTTAGTACAAAAAAATAATTAGAAATGAAAAACCGATTATAATCGGTTAGGAAATACTTAAATTATTTACAATACTGTCAATGTGGGAAGGATTAAATTATACAACGGCACACGATCTGGTAACGATGCTGATGACCCATAGGAATAATCAACAAATACGATGATCAACGATGATACGTCAAAACGTCTCGGAAGAAGCGTACGCGTTTGTATCAATATACAGAAAACATAAGGCTGCGACTATATTACTGACGACAGCGTGTTTATGTTTACAACTAATTGTCCTGGCAGACGTTCAACGGTCAGGGATACATAAAAACCTTATACATAAAAATGTACGGTGTCAATTTTCATAATGATTCAACAAACGGTGTTGGAGTGTAGTATTTTATGCCCTATTTCGGAAGAATCCTTCTGACTATTGGTAAATATAAAGTATTTTGTATCTAGATCCGTAGTAATTTATACTTGAGAACGACATATAATTGCCGTGGAGAAGACCTTGTGAATTTTTTTTTTTTAATTGTCAACAAATTGTTTGAGAGCAAACTGAAAATACAAACAGCGGCAATATTTTTTATATCATATCTATTATTAACATCTTTTATAACAGACATGTGTAAATATAATGAAATTGTGACTCATCTAAATATGTATAGGTAAATAAATTTTATTTTTATTTTCTTCTGTCTGTCCTCTTAAGCTCTTGAACACATATTATTGTTTTCAAGGTAATGATAACAAGTGCAATAGATTAACTTTAGTACTAAAGTTATGAACAAAATAGTTTAAGAACGCGAGATCGAATTCGTAGTTATATACTAATCTATAATAAACTACATCATAAATTACATGTACATTAAAAACCATAATCACTGACACAGAACTATACACTATATTACATGCATCGCCACTTACAAACTCACACTCTCAACTTACTTCACTTTTTCTTATAGCTAATTTTATTACGTTGATCTGTAATGAATATATAATTTGAAATCGCTTTCGCTCAGTCAATTTATCCTGAACCGATAATCGGGCGGGTGCCCCCAATTGAGCGGTTATTAACGCACGGCGATGCGCCTGCGCCGCTAACATCTTACAATACCGCACAACATAAACATACACTGAATCGTATGGCCCCGGGTCACGTTGCACCGGGTTCACTGTATGTTTTCTTGCAGCGGGCACGATATCCTCACTTCAAACTTGATAAATTCTAACTAATATCATACATTCGCATGCGAGTTTGTTTGTTTGTTACGCTTTTACGTCCTGACTACTCAATGGAACGTCACGAAATTTGAATACACGTTTTCAGGGGTACAGACGAGGTCATATAGCACCCTTCATTAAAAAAAATTTGACGATAACCTGATCCAATAAGCTTGACAAAATTTACATTAACATGATCGAAGCCGAGAGAAAAAGTTAGTATCCCACTTTTAAAGGTTCCTAAGTAAAAATTGTCTGTCTCAATTTTCCTTAGCAAGCCTTGACGGTTTCGAAGACCCTCGTAAACAGTTCTCTGAACTCATTCAAACTACAGCTCACATTTCTGTATTAAATATGAACACTCACGCACATACATTTAATACAGACAAGGCAAAGATTTGTTGATGACAATTGTTTCCACAGTTGAAACCTTTACAGGCTCTATCACACTTAAATAAGTTATTTTTTGTATAAGAAGCACGGTAAAGTAATCGGCCTAGCGATAAAACAGGCAACTCACTCTTAATTGCTGTGAATTGTCTACATAAGCAGAAAACAAAACTGAAAATCATGGCACTGTGGGTTAATGACAAGCACAATATGCGACGTCGAGGTATGTGAATTCGAATCCACCTGAAATGAGCTTCAGCTGTCGGTGAAGGCTATCCTCATGATGAAACCATAGCATGGTGCTAAGGCTTTTCCTAATGTCTCGGCCGCTTGGATAGCTACCACCCTCAAGTTGAAAATCTGCCACAAATAGATATATTTCAGCAATTGCACTTAAGAGCCAGTTCCTACATTAAGCTTAGCGTGTCCACCATCATCGGCCACATCGTCACTTAACGTTACGTGAGATTACGGTCATAACGCTAAACTAAGTATAAAAAAGTCCAAAAAAATGGCAACTACAGACGGTTTAGGAATTTATTGAAGCTCCACATCTGGATTTACATCGAGTCCGAAACGTAAAACCAAACAGGGTCAATGTGTCGAGTAATACCCCGATATGATTGATGCCTGAGATATATACTGGCTGATTCCTGAAGGTACCACGTTTAAATGTACCACAACGGCGAGCGATGTTCACCATCCAGTCGGACACAATCGTCGTGTCCTACCGACCTATAGGTACTGCTGTTTTGATTTTTAATTCCGATAACAGACTAGAGATGATTCATATAAAATTCATTGCGAACTTACTAAGTACTTATCAAACTGTCCTTGTAGGGTATATCACACAAGTACTCGAAGGAAATCGTAAACATCAAGCCTTTTCGAGCCTTGAGTCAATATACAGAGATAATAGACTCGAGTTTGTGAATACAAAAATACACACGTACAAAATTCCTTATTTTCGTATCACAATTCTTCTTAATTTGCTATTGCTAATATCAACGAAATTAAAGAAGGTATATAAATCTCCTAAAATCGACGATGAACTTTTAATGGTAACTAGGAAAACATCCGAACTATCTTTATTTATATTTTCAAATTATTTCCCAAATAAATAATAAACTATTCTTCACCCGGTGTCCGAAATTCGGTGATCGGCAGTTGAATTTTTTTTTTTTTTTCGTAAAGTCATAAAAAACTGTCTCCAGGGCATATCTATTGATAGCACTTAAACTCGTTAAAACGACCAATCATATAAACCGAAGAAATTTGTTTATTTGAATGCGTTAATCTCAGGACCTACCAGTCGAATTAAAAAATATATTGCTGTATTTGATAGAGCGATTATTGAGAAAGCCTTTAGGTATTTAACATCGCGCCAACGCTGACACGAGCAAAACTTATCGAATAATCTTTAGTTCCACGCGAACGAAGCCGCGGGCACAGATAGTACAAGATAAAAAGGTACCGAACTGATTTATCCCAAATTGTTTTACTAATATCACTAAATCTACCCAATATGTGATAACAAAGAATAAAGAAAATCGTTCGACATGAAAAGAAAAATTACTAAGTTGTTTTTTGTTATTATTTATGTATGTACAAATCTACTAAGCCCTCGACTTCATTTAAGTGAAAATATATTTTTTTTTATAATTTTTGCCTGTTTTTTAGAACTTCTTTTCAATACAGCTTTTCTGCCTGATGTCGAATAGCTTGAAACCTTCAATGATTACTCTATTAATTACAAAAATAATTCTTGAAATGCGAATGGTAATTGCTAAAATTAACGCGCTCAGACAAGCATACAAACTTTTCAACTTTCTAATCTATATATATATAAAAATGAATCTCTATTACCCTTGGTCATCGCATCACGCGTGAACATATAAATTAATTTCGCTAATTCTTTTTTTGTTGTGTCAATTATAGTCAGGAGAAGGTTCTTATTAAGGAAAAAATTAAGAATGCTTAGCGGAACATTAGGAAATTAAAAAAAAACTTAACGATAATATTAATTTTACATAACTCTCAGTTGTCATAGAGAATTGTCATAGACCATACAATTATTGTCTTAGAGCATGCTTTATTTATTATACCAATTGAAAGTTAATATTCATAGTGAAGTCAGGACAACGTCTGTTGGATAAGAAAAACAAATCGAACATATTACATAAACCTACCGCCTACTTACACTACACGACAGTTTAAAAATAGATCAAAACGGATGAATAAACACTTAAGAATATTCTCGAATTTTTAATAGAACCCACCCACATCTCCCTTTAAATATTAATTAAGGAACCGTAATTATCTCTCGGGGTCGTTAATCACTTGCCCTACGATAGTGGTAAGCAATCGATTGTTAGTTAGCCTCATACACTGATATATTGTGCGGCCACCTCCGTCGCTCGAACCAGTTTGTCAAACATAGGAAAGGTCCTTTCGAAGCGCACCAATTTCCGTACATTTCTTTATACAACATAGCTGAGGCCGCGACTTCGTTCGCGTGCAACTAAAAGCCCTCCCTAATATTATAAATGGTAAATTGAGTTTGTTCGTTTATTAGTTAGACGGTGATAGGCGACTTTTTCTCGCAAAAAATCTTAACGGTACTTGGGTAAAGTGAGGGATGAAATTTCGTTGAAACTTTTTGTTCCGTCATCAGATTTGACAAAATCAATACAAACGCGAGCAAAGCCGCAGGTAAAAGCTAATCGTTTAGTAATTTTTGCCGCTCTTGTAACTGTTTTCAAAACAGCTTAGCTCCTATTCTGATAGCGTGATGTTAAGCAGCCTAAAGTCGAGCTGCCTCGATCAATAACTAAAGGAAATATTGAACTCGAGTGGCAGTCTCTAAGATTAATGCGTTCAAACAAACGAATAAGCTCTACCGTTTTTAAATATAAATTTCTTTATAAATTATAGCTTTAACGTTTAGCCACAATCTCACCTGATGCTATGTGACTATGAGACCTAAGACACTGGACATACTAATCCTAATAAAGGGCTCCTGTCTTCAGATATTTATGTATCAATAAATATACGTAATGCGTGTGTATATGAGTCAATATTGATAAAAATACAATTTACTATTATAGCTGTAGGAAAGTACTTATTATGGCATCTGCTCATTTTGGCTATTTCGGGAGCGCCTTGGCCCCATAAGCGGGAAAACGAGGCTCCCGATTCTGGTAAGGGAACCCTAAAATGACATCACACTACGAAGAGACTTTATTTACAAACATATTATTTAATATTTACGTTGCAACATACGTGTAAGATGATCAAAACAAAAATTACTAAATTTCCTAAACATGTCCGCGTTACATTTCTGTTTACAACAAACAGCAATGTTCGAATGTAGGGCGAAACCGAGCACACGTTGCATTAACGAGCAATGAAATATTCCAATTGAACAAACAAAATATTGATACCGTTCTGAAATTCGGGACAATACGAGTAAGTCAGTACCGTTTCAAAACCAGTCGTGGCGGAACTAATTTTAAAGAATTTTAACTAAGTATGAAATGCGAGAGTAACTTCTACAGGTATTTTGTAAGTTTAATCTTTGGGAATCGATTTTCACATACGGCCTCCGGATATGGAAATTTTATGGGGTGTAAAATTAAAACAAACGGTAAGTCAAAAGGGTGGTTTTTATGCAACGTTTACTTTGATATCACGTTTCAAAGACCATCGTACTTTAGGAGTACGCTCGTAGTGCGTCGGAGCTGACACAAACACACACACACTTTTCTTTATCTTAAATTTAATTAAAAACTTTCATCAGTTTAATTCCCAATTTTCAGTGACATAGAAACTAATGGCTCCTTACGACAAGAAACAATTTAAAAAAGTATAAACAACATTAACTCATGGCAATTCAAAATTTAACTTATTGTAAAAATGTATTGTTAATAAAAAGCACATAGAGAGTTCAGTATCTTTTCTTTTGATCATTAACCGATTTTCGTATTTTTTTTGTTTTGGTAACTATTACTGAGCTATATGTTTTAGCAATAAAAACATTTGGAGGCAGTTTATCCTCATATTTCAACAATAGTTATGGTTAAATTTCGCGACCACGCGAAAATGTCAATATAAGTCGACATTGAAAAGATTTGTACACAATATCACATATATATATATATATATATATATATATATATATAATCTGTGTAAAAAACAAATTCACTCCCGATTTTCTTACGGTTTTCAACAATGGACGATGAATGGATATGTTATGAAAAAGGATTAAGTGTATATTAATAATTTTTTCATAATTCATAATTAGTTCAGATATATGCTTCTAAACCTAAGCGGGTAACTGGTACAAACGTACAAAGTAGGTATACGAAAAGTATATCCACCATAAAATTTCCGTAACGATCACGACTGTTGAAATATTTACAAAACAAAAAACAAAAATAAAATTAAAAATAACTAAACCACAGAACCTGAAAAGTCATTTCATTCACATGGGATAATAAACAAATAAAGCAACATATAACGCAGATCTCGCTAATCAAGGCTAACAAACATTTACACGTTGTAAACGAATCCACATAACTCCCGTAATAAAATACGGAATACTAACGTATCTCGAACCATAAAGAAATATATTGTAAACCATAGAGCATGAGTTCGATGTACCCATCGACATCGGCGCTACGCAGACGTTCAGGCGCCGGAATATTTGACACTGCATTTGAAATGATTGATTCAAGTATCATCTATTTTCATATGTCTACAATAAGAGGTATATATAATAAACGAATTTTTTGATCATACAATCACATACAAAAGTTTTTTTTACGAGAAAGCTATGTTTTGATTGCGATTCCAGACTTGATATTCTTTAGTCTATATGACGCAAGGAGATCATAGAAGTGAAGGTTTGTGCAAATTCCCAAAGTTTCAAAGAGTTGAAAATCTGTTGCTAAGCATATACAGATTTAATTGCCGGTTTGCCTTACGGTTTACCCGTGATAGACTTTGTTACCATCTTGGGCTACTGGCTCATTTAACATGCTAAGTCAATTGTTAACTGCAAAAATTCATCACTCTTGATAAGTATGAGTGGGTTATTTTCGAAAAAATAAGTAATCTATTAAAAAAACAGTTTACAGTCGATTTTCCTATAAACTAAACAGAAGTGTTTTTTTTTTAAAGGATTAATTGATAGCAAAAACGAAAATGAATAAAGCGTTTTCAAAAATATCTTATGTACTAGGGATGGTGATATGAGATACAATAATTGAAGAATCGATATTTTAGGGGCCCAAGACAATTTTTTAATCAATTAGAACTCTGAATTGATACAGTGAATCGATATTTCACCCTCAGTAATTGAGGTTCGATTCTTATATATTTTCATAAAACAATAATTACAATTATTTGAATATTTTACCCAAACATATGTAGAAATTATCATTTTTTACATATATAGTATAAATACATACATATAAAATCGTTTATTGAAGTGTTCTTTTTGTTTTCTATGAATGGTTTTATACTGAAAATATAAGCACGCAAAGCGACTAGAAAAAAAAACGATTTTCGATGAATCGGTCCTTCATCATGATTTTTTTTTTTGAGAATCAATTCATTTGATTTCAATTCTAATCGATGCAAGAATCGATCGCTTTTTAGAAAAAATTGTCATCCCTAATATGTTTATATATATATAATATACCTATACCTATTTATATTTATTTTAAAGTGACAATAAATATTAATTTTTAAAAACTAATTTTTTGCTTTTATATGAACATCTAACATTATAAATACGAAAACATTTTAAAAATTTACATAATATTATTCAAGCCTTCGCGAAAAATTTCCAGGACATAATTTATACGAAATATGTTTATTTACAGTCTGTTAATTGTAGGCCTATACGAATTTATACAAATTCGCACAAATATTTACATTATTCATTCGTAAAAAACGATGTCTACAGATAGACACACACCGGTACCGGTTAACACAACTTTTATAGAATAATAAACACAATTGTACTCACCTATTGCAAAACTTTCAGAAGAAATATCAGAACGGAAACGTTATTTCGTTTTATTTAGTGGCATATTTATTTACAAACATACTAATGTCATATACAATTTTAGAATAACTCGCGACTCAGTAGGGTTCCTAACAACATTATGAATTTCTTGATAAAACTGACCGGGGAGTTTTTGTGGCCATTAATAAATCGTGCTGCAGATTAATATTTATATTTTCTTCACTTATGAACTATTACGAAACACTATCACGCAAAATCAGTCAATATTAAATAACACAATATGAATTAAAATAAAAAATCACAACACGACAGATTAAGATCCCGCCAAAAATTCCATTTGTATTTTTCAAATACAGTTTTTTTTTTTGTTTTATCTTCGTCCTTGCTAAGGATAAGGCAACGGTATTGAGACCATTCAGCCAAGGTGGACGTTATTCTATAATTAATAGGTTAGTGCTTTAACAATATGGGTAATTCTCTTGTTAAAACTGTTCATGGAGGTTAAACAAATATTTTTTCCCGGTCATTACTCGAAATCCACTTCACTAATATTAAATAACATAAACCCAAGGAAAGAAACATATAAATTAATTCACAACATGACACTTCTAGATCCCGCCAAAAACTCCTGCCAGATTTTTAAATAGAGATAACGATACTACATTTTTTTAATTTAAGCACAGACAATGGCTAAATAAATGATATTATTATTTTCATTACTATAAACGAGCAAATTGTGTAATCGGTATATTTGACTTATTTAATAGCATTTATACAATAATATGTTAGCAACATACGTATGTATAAATATTTTAATGAAAATAATGCTTTGATAAATGTATTTATTTGGAAATATACGTATATAAAGGGTAAAAGTCATTTATAAAAAAAGTAGAGCTTTTGTGATATGACGTTTATAATTTGTATATATTAATGTAATATAAGAAAAAGAACCATACCTATAATAACTAAATAATTTCACTATCACTGTAATATAATGGCATATAACAAATCTGAAATTACCTTATAACAGGAAACGAGTTCACACATAATTCCGATCACACACACCGATGCATCGCCCGCAAAAACTTGACACAGAATAAGAGAGGCACGACAAAAACTATCACAGGATGTACGATAACTAAAACAAATCGACCTAATTACAATAAAACAATGTCTCTTTTTTTAACCACATTAAATAATGATCAATCACTGTGATTGATACGCGGCAGAAGGCTGGAGGTAAACAGAGTTGCGACCTCGTTGCGACTCCACCTCCCGCATAATTGGGACACATGTGTTAATTAATTTAAGCTGTTCAGTGACGTCTACGTGTTCCGCTAAACGGGCAACGTCGCAGGAAGCGGCTAACTCCTATTCGAAGGGTTTGAACTTTAGTTCAGCTCCCAAACTGACTAGTGTTATTACAATAGAATATTAAACTTACAGCAAATATAGCGATAAATCTGAATCTTTTAAAATAAAATATAATTTAACAAAGGAACATATCTGAATAAAAAATGTAATGTTATTTGTTAGTTAGCCACATCAAACGAGAATGATATGTTTTTTTTTTTTTGTAATGTTAATAATAGACTGGATAAGATTTTTAGAATTATATGATATTATATTGTTAATCGGAAAGTTATTTTTACATATTAAAAAACACAACTGAACTAAGTATATACGTTACATTTTTGTCGTTCTAATCCAGGTACATTTCGTTATCGACATAGAAACCTAAGATAAATATTATTTGTCTACACGTCCCGTTGTACGTATCACTCTTAAGATTCATAACTAACTTATGAATGTTTCTATTGATATATAATACTTTTTATCCCACAAAACAAAAAAAAACCATGGAAAGAAGAAGCAAAGGTCAAAAGTTTGGAGCATATGAACTACGTGGATTTTATGTAATTTTCTCTGTTGAATTTCAATATATTTATATAAAAATTAATGTTTATTCATATGAAATTCCTAAAATCTAACATCGTTTGGCCGATTACCTTAAAAAATGAGACGTATATGTATTTTTAAAATCAATCGCTAACAATTCGAAAGGTGGTTATGAATAATACTTTTTTTTAGCCATTGTTCTAAAAATCTGTCATTAAAAAGCTCTGCGGGAAAAAAGAAAGAAACCCCTGCCAAAGCAAACAGTAAGGGATAAATTAGTTTATTACTATAATAAGGTCCAAATAATATGAAAAGAAGTAGCATTTCAATCCCATCGAAGATAAATCTCAATATAACAAATTGATCATACAATGACTATTTAGAATTAACTATATGATCAGAGTGTTACTCTCATTTTGTTGTAGAACATCAATTCTAGAATCAATGGGAGGTCATTGAAATATTTATGGCGCATCCTTTACAATGATTATGGCTACAAGAGTACAGATGGTGACCACGCTAATGGTAAATGTTTTATTGTTACAAACCCTATGATAATAAGAATAGTTTGAAAGAGGGCATTATTACAATTAAGAATTTGTTACTACGTATCTATAAATGTATTTCAACGACTACACTTGAAAACAACCCACTATACCACAGCTCGGACAGTCCTCCAGATGACTTTTTTTATATCTCTCTTTTGCCACCTTTAGCCAGTCCGCGGCCGTTACTTTTTGATTATCGCCTTTCCAACGGTATCGGGGAAATATAATCGTTGGATTTGGGCATAATGCGACCATCTCGTGGCATTTTTATCGTGGAGAAATGCATTTTTTACGCATATTCTCCCAGCCTGGCTAATCTGAGGGGGTTATATAGGAATTGGCAGCTGAGAATACCGACTAAAATCCCATAGCCAGCTGTCGCCTCGCTGGGGCGGATTCGAACTTGCAATCACCGCGACACCCCGGCAACTGGCCCGGTTGGTAAGCCGGGTTGCCTAGCGAGCTGCCCTCTCAAGCGGCCTATCCTCGACCTACCCGAATATCGAGAATATAATCGGTATGAGAGGAAACCCACAAACGGAGCGTTTGACACGACAATAAAAAAGGGTTTATTGACAGTAAAAAAGAAACACGTTAGGTTCGCGATTTCTCAATATTACTTTTTCTTCTAAATACGTCAGTATTATCAAAGTTAAATAATGTCACTGCGAATTCATCGCAATCAGCGGGCCGGGGTCAGCGGGTCACGAAATCGGATAAGCTGTAGCGAGCCGCAGCCGCTATCAATCTCAAACAAGCGCATATTTCGAATGTAGGACGAAACTGAACCGACAAGTTATCAACATTCGAGATTACACATCATTTGGGTCAAGGCCATTTCTCTTAATAACAAATCGTGCATTATTTGTGATTCATTCAATAAATCTAAACGTGCGCGTATCATTGATCGAATTGAGAGAGCGAGCTTCAAGGCATACGCCGACCACATCATGAAAATCTGTCATACAAAAATTTATATTGTTATTAGGTATTTGGCGGCAGATTTTCAACATGTCGATAGTAGGCATTCGAAAAAGCCCTACCACTATGTGTACATTTTGTCAAATTTCCGAAACGTTTTATTTTAAAACTGTTTTGAATATAAGAAAAACCATAAAACTGTTGGCAGACCCGATAGACAGGAATAATTGAACCTAAGTAACTAACTGTAAGTATTCAAGCAAGTTATATTTGACGTGAAAACTTGTTTATGCGCCTTACGCGAACAGTGAATGAAAGTGAACCGTCACGCTCGCTTCATAACGCAATGAATCCTGCCAACAGCCAGATTTTTAAGTTTTCTCTTTTATCGGTTATTCTCGATGACAGTCTATAATATAAAATATATTTACTAAAAATAAAATTTAATAAACAAAATATATTATATTGAACCTCGAGTGTGTCGATAAGCTTACACCGTCTACTAAGGAGGCAACATCGAGTTGTCTGCCATACGAAGGTTTCGTGTTAATTTCATAACGTGAAAATATATGACTAATGCCATAAAAATATAGGTTAGTCATAATCGATACGTATGAACTGATTTCCGGAGGAATCCGTACAAAATAATCCTCACATTAAATCAATGTGAAGTCCGTATTGTAGTTAGTTGACGCTTGTATTGTATAATCCTGTTATCTTTAAGGTTCGTTACTTATGCACTAGTAACCGCATTGTGCTACCTTCACGACTTAGCACCGACAAAGCAGGTAGAGTAATTCATCCATATGTAAATATATATTCTATAAATCGTTATTGTCAATAAATATCTACGATGTGCCAAGAGTATAGCTTTGAAATAACGGTTATGTATATTTATCTTTGTTGTGAATATTGTCATTCAGAATTTTTACTGCGATTGATGTAACAAGTTTTTAACGCACCGCAATTGGATTTTGGTTCCAGGTGAAAATCAGCGCTGAGTGTTTCGGACACTTCAGCATATTCTGAGCTGGACGCCCTATGCTAATAATTAGATATATACTATTGTTATTTATGTGTGTATTTTCTTTTCTTTTTTATTTTCTTTTAATGTTTTTATTTATAGTGTTCATTATTGCTTGTATGTCTTTTATTAGTATTAAACGATTTCTTTCTTTCTTATTCGATAATGTGTTGGCTGATGCACGCAGAATATATTTAGCGAAAAATGGACACGGCATAAATCCCATCGTTTAAAATGGTTCCTTCTTATAAGAAAAAATCCGGATATACTAATCTTTAAAAAGCGCACATAACTGATTTTAGTTTGACAACATTTTAGTTACATTTTCTTACATCTTTTTTAATATTAATTTTATTAATATGATGCTTGGTTGTCATTGTTTTTATTATATAAAACAAATTTCGTGAACGTCTATGACTGGTCCGCATATCGTGAATTGACTTTAGAGAAAGATATAACGAATGGACAATATCTATGCACACTGTTGGCGCTACTTTCGTGAATAAATATATGAATAAACAGATGAAAATATATAATACATATTAGCTTTTTCGTAACGTCACGATAATATCGGCATTTACAAGGTAGTAAACCTACCTATGTTTTTGACGTGACAGCGTCACACCGTGTCGCGACGTTGGACGTGGGGTCGAATCCAACTACCCATGATAAGCTTGAATTTTCAGCGCAGGAAAACATCGTGAGGAAACCATAGCATGATGGTAGGGCTTTTTCAAATGCCCACCTGGTTAGCTACCACCCTCAAGTTGAAAATCTGCCACCAAATACCGATAGGTGTGTTCCGGCAGTTGCACTGTCTCTTCACAGGTCTAGCGTGTCTACCAACTTGGGCCGTGATATCGCTTAAGACCAAGTACGAGTATGGCCATAACGCTAAAAACCTCAACTATAAAAATGTAGAGATAATGATTTGAAGTATGTTCGAATAACACGTCAATAGGTGCGAGTTCCAATCCAAGCAATGATCGTGAGCTTTCGGTGCAGGAAGGCATCGTGATGAAACCATAGCAGGGTGGAAGAGCATTTTCTACTATCCACCAGATTATCTACCACCTTCAAGTTAAGCAGCTTTCGCCAAATACACCTATAAGTTATGTTTCGGCAGCTGCAACTGAGAACAAATCCGTAAACTAGTCTTAATACAATTGTTCAAAACAGCTAGAGAACTGTATCATTTTTTATATTAATTGAAACACCATAAAAATAATCTATTAGTCACTGCAACAAATAACATAAATACAACATCTGCCACAGGATCCGAAACCCGGAACTGACAGTGCTATCTCTCGAACACAGCGCACCCTATTAAAGACATAACGCGTTCATTCAACAATAAGGAAGTAAATACACATTTCATTTCGATCAAAGAACCACTCTGAAGCACTCTCGCAGATACCCTAAGTGAAGCTTGTCTCACTTCACCAACCTTGCGTACGGGCGCCATCCACGCAGACAAATCGAATTAACTCTCTTGGTACTTATAAACTGTTAATTTCGATTATATCATTGCTGCTTTCGTAAATTATGTTTCATATATTATTACGAATGATCGTATCGAACACGAAATTATTACGCTAAGTATAACTGTTACTATCATAGAACTTAACAGTACACTAATGTACCTGGTGAAATTGAAATACATTATCAAAATGTACAAGGATTTTTAACTTTAGTCCTAAACCTAAGTTGAAAAGCAGTAGACTATTTAAAACATCATTCAATATGAAACACTCCAATTACAAAGGAGGTTAAAAAATACATTCTCCAATTAAAAACAAAACCACTTCAGCATGAAAAACTACAAAACAACACAAACATTCAAACGCACATATACAAAACGTATTATTAACCTAATCTATAAACCTATTTAATGAGAGCTTCATTTGTCATTGCCGGACTAAAGAAAAAAAAAAACAATTTAGTGTGAGGAAACAGAAAGCAGTTTTTTTTTAACACAAACAAACCGAGTGCGGGGAGGTATTAACGTCAAATAAAATATCCAAACAGATAAAAGAACGAAACGGATTCGCAAAATGGTCCGAGCATAAATCTATCCATTGCTCCCGATGCCGTGTATCGAAAATGGATCAATCCTGATGTGGGTGTTGAAGAAAAAACTATATTATATTCCAAAAGCACAATAGATCGTCCGTCGGAAACGAAAGCACTCGACACAGCAACCGTGTTGCATAATACCGACTATTCAACAGTTGGCAACGTTTTTAACTACAGGTCGAACACTGCTACAAGTATCAAACAACATGGAATCGCTTTTTATTAACACATATTAGAATAAGCGCGGATTTATCTAGAATATATCTATATATATAAAAATGAATCTCCATTTCCTTTGGTCATCGCATCACGCATGAACGGATGGAACAATTTTGCTAATTATTTTTTTGTTGTGTTAATTATTGTCAGGAAAAGGTTCTTATAAAAGAAATAAATAAGGAAGTTGAGCGGAACATTAGGAAATTTAAGGAAACTTAACGACAATATTAATTTTACATAACTGTCACTATAATGCACCGAGAATATTCATAGTGAAAACAGGACAACGTCAACTAAAGAGCATAACAATAAACAAAATCGATAAAAGCTAACAATGACTGTAGAAACTAAAATATTATAGAAAGCAAGGCAAACACGACTGAATAAGTTAGCAAAATGCAAGATCACTAAGTAAAATACACATTATATTAACATGTAATAAAGATGACTCTATACGCAATGATAGTGGTAGTGTGTGGGAACGCTGCGTTATGGGACGTGGGTTAAAACCAATCTACAATGAGCTTTGAGCTTAGAGCACATAGGTTGTATAGAACTACATATATTTATTAATACTATCCATAAACCAAAACACATTCATTGCGGTCTATCTGACTATATTTTCAAAATCCATTGTAGCTACCATGCAGTCTAACTCTTAAGGAGTATTCTGTTTACGTATTTTCGTGCAAAAATCGTCAACACGCTATTTTTATTATAACATAATCATGCTATTCTTGAACGCAATAGATGGCGCTGTGGTTTAGTAATTTACTACATAAGATGCAGGACAACGTCTGCCTGGACCGCTAATTCAAAAATATATTCTTATAAACAAAGCTTATTTTAAAGCCAATCCATGTTTAACCTAAACACGGTCGTTCAAAAATCAAATTTAAATATCTGTGTCGTAACATTGAACATCTTGAAACTATTTTGTAACAAACACATGTCCTCATTACAAATACCATAATGAATTTTAACAACTTAAAACGCTGGATATGATTTATTACACTAATTAATTTATGTGTATACATAACACACAAATACGCTGCTGAAGTGTCCTTACAGTAATTGAATCCAAACTATTATTATGAATGCGTTTATTCGTTACCATTTCACGCCTTAACTGTTCAACTGAAAATCTGTATAAACCTTGTTTATTAAAAGAAACCGGATACTTTTCATACATAGAACAAGTTTGGTTCCTCGGGTATAGAAAAATTAAAATTCTACTTTCACCCGAGCGAAGTCGCGTTAGTGCTATTATAAACACGAAAGTAAATCTGTTTAATTGTTAATTACGTTTACGCGTCCAAATCTTTACAGCATTTTCTATGAATTTCAGTGTAAAGATACATTCGATCGTCAAGGACATAGGTTACCTATTATGGCAAAAATTGTATTTGAAAGCGTGGAAAAAAGGAGGAAAGCTTGTATCGAGAACCTATAATTTGTTCTCAAATTATAGGGTAGAAATACATATGTAAGCTTTTGGCACAAATAAAATGAAAGAATAAGGAAGGATTTGAATTAATTAGGTTCACACGAGCTTAGTTCGGGCATAGCCAGTCTCTAATATCTTAGGAAACTTGAAAACATCTAGAACTTTATGAAATTAATTTTATATGTATGTTTATACACAGAGAAAATGTTAATTATAACTGTGGTCACAGTTTTTTATGCTTGTCTAAATTTAGCTTTATTCCATTTGTCACATTTGGTGATCAAGAAGCTTAAACGTAACAACAACTGTTAATATTACTTGGGTAGTTCAGACTACCATTGAACCCCTTATCGAAGCGATGATAGCTCAGTTGTAGTGTATACGACTTCGCGTCAAAGGACGTGAGTTCGAATCCAAGCACCTTCAATGAGCTTGAGCTTTCGGTGAAGAAAAACATCGTGAGAAAACCATAGCATGGTGGTAGGGCTTTTCCTAATGCCTGTCTGGCTAGCTACCACCCTCAAGTTGAAAATCTGCCGCCAAATACCAATAGATGTATTCCGGCAGCTGCACTTGAACGCCAGTTCCTTCACAGGTTTAGTGTGTTTATCAACTTGGGCCGTATTGTCACTTAAGATCAAGTACGATTATGGTCATAACGCTAAACTTTAACTATAAACAAAAAAATGCACAATATTGGACCCTTATGATAGAAATACATCAGTTTGTTAAAAGTCAGACAAATACTCGTGTATAACGTTAGAAAAATGCAGCAAATTTAATATTATAGTATTATGAAAAGAAAAAAAAAATGTTTGTTAACCAAATTAGATTGGAAGATATGACCTACAGGCGACAAAGGCACCTAGAATTGTGTCAGCGAAACACACAGTCAGACGGGGAAACAGCTGTGCAGACAAACCGCACCGTACCGTAATTGAAACAATGTCAACGTTAAAAACACAATAGTTATCGTAATAGATACGATTTTCTCCGCGAACCAAGAAAAGCGTCACAATTATATTTCTCGTTGAAGTTATAAATGCAAAATATTCATGCGACATTCGCAACTATGCGATAGATTTAACGTTATGGCCACGATCTCACCTGATGCTAAGTGGCCCAAGAAGTTGGACACGCTAAGCTTAGGTATTTGGTGGCAAAGTTTCTACTTAAGTGTGGTAGCAGGTAAAAGGTAAAGCCCTACCAACGCACCATGGTTACATCACAATGTTTTCCTTCACCGAAAGCTTAAGCTCACGTCACCAACTGAGCTATCATAACTCCAAAAGGTTAGTTCAGTAAGGTTTTAAGTAGTATATTCACTAACAGTCTACCTAGCGGTATGAACTAGCAAAAGGTATGTTATTTTATTTAATTTTATCCCAAGTTCACAAAAAATTCCTCAAAATTTCAACAATGCAACCACCAACAATAACACTAGTTTCATATATTTCTTTAACATTAGTACACAATGTACAGATAAAACCTTCTACCAATATTAAGTACCATTGAACAATGTAATGAAATAAATATTTTCCTGTAAAGAGACAGTTATGACCGACTATATTTCATGAGAAGTGTTAATCTTCTAAATACAATAGTAAATTACGGTAAGGCGTCGAAGAAATATCTACTCTACTGGCCCGTCTATTTTTAATAGTCATGTCAAAGTCGCATATTAGTTTCTAGTTATAGACAAACTCATTATTCTCTAATTTGTATAGCCTCTTAAGTATAGAGACAGAAAAGTGATGTACTTCTGCAAATAGCAAGTGAAATTAAAGTTGCATCAAAAGAAATTTGTTGAATCTGCACGTATCTATTGTCTAAGCTAGAAATTAAATTAGACTTCAAATAGAGTCCAACTTTTTCGTTGCTGTAAAAGTAACTGTATTTGTGAATATGGTGCAATTCATCATCTTCATTTACTGTACCCAAGTCCTTTGGGGTCGGTGCAGCACGTTTTCTTTTTCCACAAATCTCTACCAGCCGTTATCTATTCATTCACTCCCTTTTCTTTCATCTCTTTCTTCACTCACTCTATCCACCTTTTCTTTGTCCTTTCTTTCCATCTTACAGTATTCATATCCATTACTTTTCTCATCACTTGTGTTTCTTCTCTTCTCATGTAATGCCCGGGCAAAGACAAACGATTCCCTTTCAACTTCTCCACTACTAGCGTCATTTTCAATCTCCCTCTAACATACTCACTGCTGAGTTTGGCCATCCTTGTAACACCACACACCCATCTCAACATTCACATTTCTGCTGCATGCAATGTACGCATGCATCCATCTTATTACTATCCTAGCACTCCGATCCATACAATATAACTGGTCTTATAATAGACTTATGGTATATTTTACCCTTCAACCTAAGGGGCATTATGTAGTCGTAAATTGTGCCTGAGACCTATTGCCACTTCATCGGTACATCCAAGTACGATACAATCCAAGAGCATCCAAAAGTATATGGTTTATTTATTCATCAAATCACAAAATGGGTTGGCTGCTGAAACTCTATAAAACTAAATCTAACCTAAATTTTGTATTTACACAGATTCTTGCTTTTTAAATTCAACTGTATAAGTATTTTTTTAAATCGCCGTATTTTAAGTAACTTTATTTTTAAACTCAATTTTAAATATTATTTTTCTTTATATCATGTGATGCGAACTTGAAGCGCCTCAGAGAAAAGTTGTCTTCATAAATCTGAAAACATGACCAGATTGCTGGGTTCGATGCATTGCGAATCTCCGTGAAGACCCGGGTCGAAATTATTGCCAATTATTAAAATTAAAACGCATTTGAGACAAGATGCACATTGACACAGATATGGTAAACGATACGAATCGCGCATCAATTGAGCATGTCACTCATAGAATTAGATTGATAATGTACTTTATTACCATATTCCTTACCGTGTCAATGTCATAGTGATTGGAGACGTTTGCGATTTGGTTTCGTTTGTGGGTTACAACACGCGTTCAAACCTGTTTATTCATTATCAAATTACAGTATACCTCTATATTTTTGTCAGAGTTAATTTTTCTTCTTACCCCTTATCCTACTTAAGCAAAATCGGCATGAGATGTTTTCTTCTTCCGTTTTCCTCTAAAAGGTTTAATACATACACTATTTCTTGCACAGTCTGCATCTTTTTCTATATGCTTTGCCTATTTATCCATTACCACCTATTTATATTACCTTATACTTCTTCTCGTAATATGACCATACTTCGCTAATTTATACCTTTCAACGTTTCTGTCACTAGGGTTATTTTAATGCTTTTTCTTATTTGATTTAGGTAAAATTCTATTTCGGGTAGACCCCGCATTTGTCAGGACAATTTAATAAAGAAGTACGAATCACCTGAAATATACACTAAAACACCCCACCGGGTAAGTCAACATTTCCCTTTAACTGCCATAAATAAGGCCTCTAAAAAGGTACATGTTTTGCAAGGTCTAGATCACAAATATACCTTTGTAATCACAATCACAAAATAGAAAAAATCACAAATAATCAGAACACTTAAGCTTATACATAATACGAATTTGCCATTTCAAAGCACATATTAAGCGATTTTTGTTATGGCTTTGCTCTTGCAAAACACGTAATTAGGAGACGGCACCCATTTTGCATTGCTTCCAGTAGTTTCTTCTATGTTTTTGCTTATTCGAACATATCCATTCCTAATCTCAACTATTCTAGTTACACTAACTTAACATTTACTTCTCTGTCATGTGTAATCCCTCATTCATCTAAATCCAGCATCACTGCTGACGACATAAACCCGCAAGTAACTGGGTCAATTTTACTTTTTTTGGGTGTGATAAATTTTTACTGGTAAAAAATATTATAAATCAGCTCATATACAAAATTGGAGTAATTTCCACACGTCACTATCAATCCCGTAAATATCCAGCCTATAATAACTTTCGGACAGAAACATTTAATTGACATAGTCCTTGAACTCATTGACTGGCAAATCAGTAATGTACTTTGGTTAGACATCTTATTGTAGAACTTAACAATATTACCTATTACTTTTGCTAAGACGAAAACAATGTGCACGCTGTTTCTTTTCAATTTTAATCATATGTTCTTATATTTCTTTGAACAACTAATCCTCCACGTTGAAGATCATTTCCACCGTGAACAAGTAAGTAAAGGGAATTATGATGAATTCTGACAAACCGGTGGACATTTTTAAATTTATATGACAGCTCTGGATTCATAGTGATGCTATTTTTAATACATAGTACTTGTAAAACAAACTATAACGTGCATCAAGCAACTCATACTGCACAATTATAAGGTCATATAGAAAAGTTATGAATTATGAAATTTATGAATGAGGTAACAATATATAGACATTGTTAGCGGTCCTAAAAAGGATATAGAGCAACTTTTATCTAGGTAAAAGTTCTCAAGGTCTTAAGGCCTAGAATAACAACTTATAGGTTGATAAAATCTATATAAAGATATACGAAGCCTCGATCAAAGACTAGTTAAAAAGCAGTACAAACTCCTTATTATATTGATGTATAACGAGCTATATTTATAAGTGAATATTCAGCTCGACCAAGCAAATGAATTCTATTTTAAGTTAGCAACAAAATTATTCAACTTAGAAATCGGTTTTCGTAACATCCCACGATAACCTAACACGTGAACGACAACACCACAATGACTCGATAGAGGTTATTTTAATAATGTATCTATCACAAGTATAAATCAAAGTTTAACAATAACAAAAGAAAACGTAATTAAATTGATAAACGATGTATTAAAGAACGAAATGACACGCGAAGGAGATTAAAAGGTTATACGAAATCATACAGTACACACGTTTAATTCATACATTATAGATTTGGCGTTAGGGCCACAATCTCACTTAATATTGAATGGCAATGTGGCTCAGATGGTTCACACGATAAGCCTAGTGTACGGACTGGCTCTCAAATACAACTGCCGGAAAACACCTATAAGTAATTAGCGGCAGATTTTCAAGTTGAGAACGGTAACTAACCCGGCAGGAATAAGTGCGAATAAAGTATTTTGATTTTATTACCGTGACAGCTTTTTTTTAAGTATTTTTGTAAGTTAGTACGTGTGTGATATACGTATGTGCATTTTTTCCTATATTTTCAATTGTCTTCACTTTCAGGTCGAATAAAAATCCAGTCAACATATATAAAAGCTATTAAATATAAAATGTTTGTAATGATAACAGATCGTTTTCGAATGAACCCTTCGACACGAGTCTTCGATTTGCGATCGTTATTAAAATAACATAAATTTAGTTGGTTTTGGTTTTCACATTGTTACATTTTCTTTGCCCTACGAATCCTTGCTTATTTCCATGTAATTTAGTGTCTTATTATGATAGGGGTTTAGACAACATCGTACGCAAAAAGTAAAAGAAATTGAACTATTATTGATGCCTTTAAATATGTACTATATTTCAAAAAAACTGTCGCTAAAATAATTTAGTAATAAATTAATTTAAATGGAAATTTTAACGGAACCTTGATCTTGTTATGTTGTGATATTTATATGTATTCATATATAATGATTTCTTAGGTTTACGCGAATATTATTCATTGAAATAAAACTAATTTAAACGGATTTTATCGCGGTTATTTATTAAATTTTGATCCCGACGTTTCGAAAGCTTTTCAGCCTTCGTGGTCACGGGGAGGACTGAGGTGTAGGTTGTCCAGAAAAGTTTATGTTACTGTGTCTACCTTCAATTTAATTTTTAATATGTATAGTGTTCCGATCTACGCAGAAAGAGCTCACAGTGTCTTGAGGTCTGGCAATTGGTCTTTTGGGTTCCGATTTAATTAAATGTATAATTGGATCCCAGGCTTGTGCTAGCTTCCAACCATCTTCTCTATTGAAATTTGGATGTTTTTTAATTTCAATAGCCTCACGAATCATCCTAGGTAGGAATCGGTGTTCTTTGGCAAGGATTTGTGGCTTGTCGAATCGAAGATAATGTTTGGAGCCTTCTTCTGAATGTTCAGCAACTGCAGACTTCGTAGAGCGTCGGTGTTTAACATCAGCTATATGTTCTTTTACGCGGGTCCCTATATTTACATTTTAGGACAACCTACACCTCAGTCCTCTCCGTGACCACGAAGGCTGAAAAGCTTTCGAAACGTCGGGATCAAAATTTAATAAATAACCGCGATAAAATCCGTTTAAATTAGTTTTATTTCAATGTATTCATATATTTAGTTATTTGGCCCTACGTTGTGTAATATATATGACGTTTTGCGTGATGTAGTGAACTATGTGTGTAATACGTGTAACAATAATCTCGAATGTAATCGCCATCTTGTTATAAATATCTTGTTGAAGCCTCTTAATCATAAAATAAATTCCGACTTGGTTCTATGCTTTGTAATGTTAAAATTATACATTAATAGATGTGATTATTCTGGTAACTAGTTAATTAAAAATATTGTACAAATTTTACTGATATTTCTTCTGCTTATGGGATGTCAAAATAAGAAAAAGATACTTCTTAAAGTTGTTTCATTGATAACATAGTTACAGAAAAACTAATTTCGGTTCACAAACAGCAGAAATATGTATTGAACTGTTTTCTGTTTACCTACTTCTCGATAGATATATTGTATAAGAGGAAAAGCTTCATACGTAATATCAAATTGTATCAGTCAGAACAAAAAAAAAGTAGCCAACGCCCAAAAATTTTAAATTTTTGCGAAGCGGTACCGATTTATACCATATTCTTAACTATTTCTAACCTTTTGAGACCGTGGTAACATTAAAATACAATATTTACAGAATAAGGACTACCTTAATATATATTTATATCGCATAAGTACGTAATGGTTGGATCGAATCAAGAAACTAAAATAGAATAAGCAATAAAGTCATCAGCATAAACTCATTGTTATTCAAACGGCGCAAAGGAAATCCCTACGACGACATATTATGTTATAACAAATCCACGACCGAACATTATAGAATCGATTCTAATAAACGTGTCAAAATAAAAAGTTCAAGAGCGATCAATAGTTTAAATGTCTATACGTAATGATCTCCTAATTCGGTGTTAGCAGCACAATTAATATCCTATTTATATGTTTGAGAATCTCGTTATGGAGGAACAGCGTCACCATTTACGAGTTGGCAATCAAAAAGCAATATTTTATATAAAAACAAAAAACAATATTTAAATAAACCACAGCTTTATTTATTTATCATTTCTACAATTACAAAAATTTCGCACGTCAAAGTGAAAAGTATTATACCTGACCTGAGTATACCTGAGTATAGTATAATCCAAAAGAAGCGATGATAGCTCAGTGGTAGTGTGTACGGAAGCCGTGTCAAAGGACGTGAGTTCGAATCCCTTGAACATTCGGTATCATAGCATGGTGGTAGGGCTTCTTTTATTACCGCCCTGCTAGCCACCACATTCAAGTTGAAAATCTGCCACAAATATCTATAGGTGTGTTCCGGCAGTTGCACTTGAAAGCCGGTCTTTCCACTAGGCCATACTTGTCCACCATCTTGGGCCACGTCGTCACTTAAAATCAGGCGAAACTGTAGCCATAACGCTAAACCTTAACTATAAAAAACGGCTAGACTGGTTGTTAAGGTAGCAATGTACACAGGAAGTGTATGTAGTTCCTAAATTGATACGTTATAAGAATATTAAATAATATATTTTTTTACTAGAATATCTATTCTTATTGGCTGAATTTAATTCACCGAATTTCCTTCACCGGTAACAATAAACACCCATTAAAAATAACAGTGAACAGAGCAAACTAGAGGCTTCGCATGTCGACACTAAAGTGTTTGTTCTTAACACCATTATGTATATGTAAACACAATCCGAAAATAGTTAATTTTAATTTAATAAATAACTGGCTGCGCTCACGACTTCGTTCGCGTTAACTGGAATTACATTTTCTTCTTCTTATTACGCTTGGTATTATTACGCTAAGTATACAGAAGTAAGTAAGTATACAGAACTTTTCGATGATAGCTCATTGGTACTGTGTAAAACTTCGCGTCAAAGGGCGTGATTTCGAATCCAACCACCTACAATGAGCTTGAGGTTTCGGTGAAGAAAAACATCGTAAGTAAGCCGTAGCATGGTGGCAGGGCTTTTTCTAATGCCCGCCTGACTAGCTACCACCTTCAAGTTGAAAATCTGCCGCCAAATACCAATAGGTGTGTTCCGGCAGTTGCATTTGAAAGCCAGTTCCTCCTCTGGTTTAGCATGTCTACCAACTTAGGCCGTATTGTCACTTAAGATCAGGTGAGATTATGGCCATAACGCTAAACCTTAAGTATAAAAAATGAACTTCTATAAACCTGTTAATTTTCTGAGAAACCGCATTCCAGTATTAGTATACCTAGGAATCAATAAATGTTTAAGGTTCTATACCTGACTGGATTTCAACCACCATACATATGGTGATAAACCTGTAAATATCTGGGTTTTTGTTTTTTAATAGTCAATAGGTTTTAGAGTTATGGCCACAATATCATCTGATGTTAAGTGACGATGTGGCCCAAGATGGTGGACACGCTAAGCCTAGTGGAGAGCCTGGTTCTCAAGTGAAACTGCCGGAACACACCTATTTGCATTTGGGGGCAGATATTCAACTTGATAATTGATGTAGGTGATAGCTAACCAGGTGGGTATTAAAAAAGCCCTACTACCATGCTATAGTTTCAAAACAATGTTTCTTTCACCGGAAGCTGAAGCTCATTGCAAGGATTCGAACTCACATAAATTGCCGCAGCGTCCGTACACGCTACCAAAACCTAGAAAAAGATATAAACATGCAGATCGAGTCTATTGCCGGTTTTCCCCACGACTGCTTTACTTTCCGAACCGGTGGTAATTTTGACGTTCATAAGCGCCTTCTTAGGGCCGAAATTGAATAAAGATTTTTGATTTATTCGATTTGATTTAATCTAATACAAGACACTGAAACGATTTCAGGCTGACATTATTTATAACTTTAATAGACTGCTAACGTCGCCAGTTTAATTTAAAGTAGTGAACGAGGCACTATTTCACTTCGCAATACAACTGGATGGTTATTTATATAAGAATTATACATTTATACAAACTTCAGTCGTGCAAACGTAACGCATTTTCGAAATTCCTATGTAATATTCATTAAACAAAGATAAAACGCTTCACCGCAAGCCTAGACTGGAGCGAGTAAACATTGATAGCGCTCTGTTACAGATACGGCATGATTGAAATAATATAATAATGAACATAACTATTATAATTATCCTAAGTATTGAATGCGTATGTCTGTGTGTTTGTCACGACATTTTGTAAACGCATCGTATACAGAAAAGGACATACCGTATAGAAAAAGCTCTATTATTTAATATTTACAAAATCCCCGTTAACTTTTTGATCAACATCATTTTTTATTATGTGAAACAGCACTATATCTCTCTCTCGCTCTCTCAGTCACCTCGAGCCGACTTTACCCGAGCGAGCGTCACACAAAAAGGTTGCGCACCAGTATTTCAAAGCCCTCTCAGAAGAAGTTTTATTTCAACAATATTAGAAATTACAATGGCTGCACTACTTAACAGTTTCTAGAAGTAGTGTTAAAGCTGTCCCTTGTGTCTGAAAATACTGGGGTTTGAGAGTTGCTGTAATGTATTTTGTAGTGGGTATTTGGGGTTTGTCACCCGACGAGCCTTCCACACGAACCTGACACTGCATCTACGTATTGCGACAAGGAGTCGGCTTAGGGAGTTTTTTCACCACGTCAACATAAAAGACTTAACTGTTTAAGGCAGGGGTTCCCAAAGTGTTCGCCGCGGCACCCTGGTGCGCCGTAAAAAGTGCATAAGGGCACCGTGAAGCGGTTATCTTTACCATTCTCGTATCAGTGTCGAGTTAGGGCGCCGCGACAAAATAGTAAACATTTATGTGTGCCGCGAACTGAAAAATATTGGGAAACACTGATTTAAGTGATCGGTTTTCCGCTACCGCCGCACTGAGAGCCGCGGGTTCGAACTCCGCATTGGACATGTATTTATGTATTCCACAACAAAACTATACTAAATCTCAAAATTTGTGACGTATCCCACGCTACAGTTCGAACCCTTGCGTAGAGTTTATGTTTATTTAAAAATATAGTATAAAAAGTAACACACTTGTTAGAATTTAACGACGAACGCGACTGTCAAACGATTCCTATTGCGCAAAACGGCCACTGGTAGTAGCCTTCGGTCTGTTCCTACTCCGATAAGGGAGCCGACGGTCACCAGCTGTAACCCTGGCCCATTAACTCAGGATGTACCGGGCATATCGTGTGTCACGCCAAAATTACGTCCCGATAGCGCGAATGTTTTATACTCAAATACAAGAGAACTTCTAATTATGCAGTGCGTTTAATTAATTCGAAACGAATCTTTATTATTACATCCAATAATAATTATAATTATATCAATGTAAAAATCACGTAAATAAACATCGTTAAATGTACACCGTTGAATTTAATAACCAATAAAAAGTAACAAAAATTACGATAACGTTAAGGAATTCAAACATAGAAAACATAGACGTTAATTAACGAAAAAAAATATATATTTTTCATTTTACTCAAATTACGTAATACGATACCAATCTAGCTAGAGACAATAGAGCCGGCGAACACCCAGGATCCGTCCGTTAAGATAGAGTAAAAAAAAAATCAATCTCATATATCCAGATGTGTGAAATATTTCATCACGTATTACCATGCCACTGGTGGACTCCTCGGAGCGTATCGTGGTTCGGGCGAGGGTCTGCGGGTGATGAGCACGACCGGATGGCGATAACCGCACTACGGGCGGGTACCAACGAACACTATCAACAGGAAACACGAGCGCTCCCACCGGCGGCGCGCTCTCGACTGGCAGGCGAAATTGCGAGCTTTACGAATCGCTTGTACGGCGCACGCGCACGTTTGCCCAACCACTTAGATCTATGCTGCTTCCGTTACAATATTAGTGTTGTCTTCACATAAACACTTGTCCGAATCGCTTTATAAATTATTTTTACGACCTGACGTACGCTGTTAGCGTTAAGGGCTTTGACAGCTTCACCGAACAATTCGGGGCGAGTGCTGAGGGTGCCAGGAAGTGGAAAAGGATTCACGAGCCTACCTAACCAACAGGTCCTAAGTTACTAATTTAGTGATCCTAGTGACTTTATCGGGCAAGCCGCGTAAGGGCCGCGGGGTTTTATAGGTGCGACCTATGTTACTATTGGATTCCACGTATACTGCACTCTTGACCCTTTTTTACGGTCAAAAATACAACCCCTTGCATTATGACGAGCGTAATACGAGGTAGTATGTAGGGCTCAGCTGATTTCCCGCCAGTGAATAGAAGTATTGTGAAAGCTGTTACTGGTTTCTGGCAACACGGGAGTTTTCAGTGTCGCCGCAGTGCGTTTTAATGGATATTGTTGGGTGATGAGTCTCCGCACGCCCCTCGTTCCTATGACCTGAACCCGGGTAATGCGGAGGAATTGCGTAAAGATTGCATTTATACAGCAGACTAATATAAAAAATGCACACCTGATGCGTGCCAGTAATACTTGAAAAAATCCTGTAGTGACCCTGCTTTACTTCCTCCGTCACCAAAAACTTAAACCCCCTTTAGCATTACTTCTAATCAACTGTATAGGTTACGTAGTAGTTAAGCTTTGGCTGACACCGCCCTTAGTGATGAGTGTTCGAATCCTTCACGTTGACCCAGTTTTTGTAAAAAAAATTGCGTAAAAAAACTTATCCACCTATTTATGATATTTATATATAAACTTATTTTAAGCAAGTGGCAAGGCGACTGTCTAAACAGCGAAGCAAAGGTTATCAATCAAATCAAATCAAAAATAGGATAACAAAATCGCTTTTTTTCTCATCCTTCTTGTACCCTCGTTATGAATCTAAAGTAACTCTTAGTCAGTTTTACCTTAAAATAATTCTATTTTACAGTCATAACATCACTGATCTTTTAAGCCCGATGCCAAGTTCATGGTATTCGAAACAATAATGACTCTGCGATTTAATAAGTATATGCACAACGCCAAGAGTCGGAGTTTTCGGGAATAGAAAACACCGCAATGAAACTAGTGCATGATATTAGGGTATTTTCAAGTTAAAAATCTTTTGCTAAGTAGCTATTTCAAGTGTATAAAAACATAATACAAATTTTGCCAAAACGTATGATTTTACGAACACAGTATATTTACTTTCAAATCCAGAAATCTCTGGTATATTATTAAGAAGACTTGAAATTTACTTGTACAACTGTTGTCAATGAGTTTTATTGGCAGTTAAATACACTTCACCTTTCGTTCCGACATACGGTCTCTGTCAAGGATCAAAACTGGGAACCTCATTAAATCTTCAAACATGACCTGATTAAAATTTAAAATCAGTTTCAAAAACTCTGTGAAAGTGTTAAATTGAATAGAAAGAACTATAAAAAAAATTACATGTATATTTAGTGAAATTCCTGAAGAACATTTCCATAATTACAATTCAATCTAAATTTTGTCTATTACTTTGCTTTGTGATAACATATACAATATATTCTAATAAAAGAAAAAACGAGTGATGTCGTGGGACACTAGATAGAAACGAAGTTCCTTATTATAAAAATATGAATTTCAAGTTCTATTCGAGATATAAAGAAAATAAAAATTCAGGTATACATTTTTAATATGATTTTTTATCGATATAAATAAAAAAAATTTTTACAAACCTATCTTAACACCTTTATTATGTTTACGCTGACTTATAAAAATATATAATAATAACAGTCATCACGTAGACTATACATTAGACACTGTATAGCCATCATACATAGACTATACATACAAATATTACGCTAACGTTACGGACGTTTTTTGCCGACTACGGTACCCCTCCGCGACGCCCCATAAGAAACTTCGTTGCAATAATTAATAAGTTGCTTGGTTTAATAATTCAGGCATGTTACCTAATAATAAATTTTATCCTGCTTCATATCAGAAGGTGGAACTATAATTTAACATTATTCTACCATGTTGTCCCCTCACTATCCCACCTACGCAGAGCTTGTAGAGTTCGTCCAAACTGATTTGATAAGCACGAGAAACGGCGTCCATAAATCTATCTTTAATTATAACAATGGACAAAAATATTTAACATGGAGTGCCTTAACTCTGATAACTGAATTATATTTTATATATATAAAAATTGTAAGTTTCTTAGTGATTTTGTAACTTCTAAACAGGTTGACTTACAGAAATAAAATTCGCGTAATATATAACATAAGTAAATTATAGACACGACCGAAAGGGGTACAACGGCAGCTGGGCCAGCTTTTTTTTATATAGTTAAGGCTTAGCGTTATGGCTATAATCTCACCTGATCTTAAGTGACGATACGGCCCAAGTTGGTAGCCACGCTAAACCTTTGGAACTGGCTCTCGAGTGCAACTGCCGGAACACACCTATTGGTATTTGGCGGCAGACTTTCAACTTGAGGGTGGTAGCTAGCCAGGCGGGCATTAGATAAAGCCTTATCACCATGCTATGGTTTCCTCACGATGTTATCCTTCACCGGGCTCTCAAGCGCAGTGTAGGTGGTTGGATTTGAACTCACGTCCCTTGACACAAAGTCGTACACACTACCACTGAGCTATCATCGCTTTGTACTTATAGTTTATACACAAAAAAATTTGAATAAGTCAAATGTATACATCAAATATTATTCGAAAATTATAATTAGGGCTTACTTACGCCTCTGAATAGAGGCCTAAAGGGTTTTCATCTATCCTCTATTGCGATCAACACTATAAAACTGTTTAATAACATTTCATTGAATTTTAAACAATAATGACACTATCATTATGAATTAAAATGCAGAATAATTTTAAACCCATAGAAAGAATTAGGGATAGAAGTAAAAATTATATAACAAATGTATTTTTTAACAGATTTCACGATGTTCTGTGACAATTTAATTTAAAGCCTAACAATATGTTACGTCAATTATTGTGATTTCGGAGTTATTTAAAAATAGTATAACAAAAAGTTTTCGGAAGCGTCGAGATCTCTATATACCACTGATGATTCGGAACTCGTCCCAGTGGTTTTCTTTTGTGGATTTGGAATGTGCGTTAGTTAATTATTAGTTTTAATACACTGTCGATATATTTCTTTAAATAATTTGCCACCCATTATACGATAACCTAAACGTGTTTGGCAATCAGTACTCCAGTATCGAGAACATTTTTAAAATTATAACAAAATGCTTGGGTTGCATGTTAACATTCATGTAATTCCGAAAGTGGCGTTATTCTGATAATTACTAATCTACACAAAAAAAAATACAATACAAATCTAAACAAAGCTATACCCGCGACTTCCTTCGCGTGGAATTTTAAAACTATTTAATAACTAGCTATCACCTGCGGCTTCGCTCGCGTTAATATTAATTTTATTAAACAAATCGGATGACGCAATAAAAAGTTTTACCTAAAGTTTACCTCATATAAAATAAGTTTTGCGTCAGTTCTTATCTATCTCTATACTAAAATTCACCATAATCGATTCAGCGGTTTAGGCGTGAAAGCGTAACAAACGAACTCACTTTCGCATTTATAATAATAGTAAAAACTTTTTTCAATACATTTTCGCTCCTATTGGCGGTAGCGTGATGTTAACCAGTCTAAAGCTTTTCTTGGTAATTGCTCGATCAAATGCAAAAATAATTTTTGAAATGCTACTGGCAGTTTCTAAGATTAGCGCGTCCAAACAAACAAACAAACTTTTTCTCCACATAACATTAATATAGATAGATAATAACTTTAACCTACATAAACCGATTTTATTTTCATTTACTAGATGTGCCGTTGCGAAATATTCGATGCGTTTCTTGTGGATTCCGTTTTAACCGCATCGTTCACGCGCCGGATCGATGTTAGCGAAGTGTAAAACGTTTTTCTAAATCGACAGCGCAACAGTGTTTTGGATACACGCGTCTAATGAGAAATGTAAACAACAATGATCGATCGTTTCCTTTTTAACTGAACCTGTTCTCATCATTTGTTATATATTAATTGGTATTCCACATACCCAGTGCTCTAGAAAATTCTCGCGATTTCTCGTATGTTTTAAAAAATAATCGGTGTCATCGATCACTGCTGACAGAGCCAAAAACTCAAAGCTCTGAAATAACAATGATGTATTCATAGTGATTTCTTATGTTTACGCGAACATTAAACTAAATTAAACGGATTTTATCGCGGTTATTTATTAATTTAGATCCCGACGTTTCGAAATCTTTTAAATTAAAGGTAGACACAGTAACATGAACTTTTCTGGACAACCCCCACCTCAGTCCGCCCCGTGACCGCGAAGGCTGAAAAGCTTTCGAAACGTCGGGATCTAAATTAATAAATAACCGCGATAAAATCCGTTTAAATTAGTTTTATTTCGATGAATTCATATGCCACGAAGTACATGTACATGAAGGCCACGAGTGTTAATGTAACTAACCTAGCTCCAGGTCCAGCTGAAAACCAGCGCTATAACAGTGTTGCCACAGCATATGTTTTTTTTTTTTTTTTAATTCACGGACGCTGTTAGCCGTAAGGGCTTTGACAGCTTCACCGAACTTTTTGGGGCGAGTGCTGAGGGCACTCAGCTCCGAGGCAGCGAGCGCAAGGGTGCCAGAATGGCCGAGCCTTGGCTTGGGCTGCTGCCGGAAAAACAAACAAGGATCGTGGGGGTAGTCCCTTACAGAACCGTGTACTTAACGTGTAGGTGTGCATGGATGGTATGCGGTGTGATGTACTTTCAGTGATGTAGAGTGTCACTGTATCGCGCGAGCAGAGTCACTTGAGGGCTCCTATCCGGAGGATCGAACCTAGGCTCAAGCGTCTGCAGAGGGAGGCCGCGGCGGGTGTGCGGGAGCGAAATTAACCGCTCGGCCTCGGCGGCGAGGGCGGCGGTTACGCGGGCGTGTACGCGGACACGTACGATTGGTGGAGACGGTAGGAAGAAGTGCGTTCAATCTCGTTATTTTATCGACGGGATCAGTGAAGCAATTACGTGGCCAGCGCGCGAAACTTTTGGCGTGCGGATTAGCATTGTAGCTCACTGCGTGTACTATTTCGGTGTTGGGATGAACTTCGGCTTTTTCGAAGAATTGCTTTGTGAAGTCTTTGATATATGCGCCACAGTATATGCTGAGCTCGGGCCCTGTTTTGATGTCGTATGATGATTTTAGTTTTTAAGACTGTGTTTATGTAATTACACTGTGTGCATTGTATAAGCATCTAAATACATGTTATTTCCTTCTTCTTTCTTTCTATTTGTTCTCATATAAATGACTATATATTGGCGACAAATCAGTGTACTTTTCAACTGAAATAGAATCTATCGCGTCTCCCGCCTCTGCTAACATAACTCTCAGCTTTGTACAAACACGTTACATGCATTGTTATAATTATTACATTATTTGCTATTCACGTGCCTACTGTCTCGCTCACATTGCTCAAGGTATTTTGTGTGGGCAAATTCCCTTATCACTGTTATATGCTATTAGTTAAATATGATTACGCGTTTAAAACAATATATTAGTATACGTGTTGCATCAAGTACTTTTTTAGGTAAGAGACGCCAGAAACACCGTAAACCCGAGTGGCCACTCCCACGACATTTTTTTTTTATACTTAAGGTTTATCATTATGGCCATAATCTCACCTGATCTTAAATGACGATACGGCCCATGTTGGTAGACACGCTAAACCTGTGGAGGAACTGGCTCTCAAGTACAGTTGCCGAAACACGCCTATTGGTATTTGGCGGCAGGTTTACAACTTAAGGGTGGTAGCTAGCCAGGCGGGCATTAGAAAAGGCCCTACCACCATGGATAAACAGTTTTACATTGCATTTTAGAGTTTTTCTATTTTTGAATAGAATTCTGGCTAGCTACCACCCTCATGTTGAAAATCTGCCGCAAAATACCTATAAGTGTGTTCCGGTAGTTGCATTTGAGTGCCAGTCCCGCCACAGGCTTAGCAAGTCCAACAACTTGAGCCGTATCGTCACTTAAGATCTGATGACATTATGACCATAGCGCTAAATCTATAAAGTATTTAAAGATGTAAATATAATTACACAGTAACTAGCCTCGTAACAAGTGACTAAGTCAACCAGAACTAGAATTATTAAAATCATTCCCTATTACAGTTTCAGGGATGATTTTTCAAAATCCCGGAACAAGCATGACGCTCGCCAGTGTATGTATTCGACGAGTAATAAAGAATTCATTCATTCATAAATAAAATATATTAAAACCATACGGTTCTAATAAGGTTAAAATAACACCCGGTTGATCAGCTGAAGCTATGATAGCTCAGTGGTAGTGTGTACGACTCCGCGTCAAGGGACGTGAGTTCGAATCCAACCACCTACACTGAGCGTGAGCGCCCGGTGAAGGAAAATATCGTGAGGAAACCATAGCATGGTGGTAAGGCTTTTTCTAATGCCCGACTGGCTGGCAACCACCCTCAAGTTGAAAACCTGCCGCCAAACACTAATAGGTGTGTTCCGGCAGTTGCACTTGAGAGCCAGTTCCTCCACAAGTGTAGCGTGTCTACCAACTTGGGCCGTAACATTACTTAAGATCAGGTGAAATTATGGCCGTAACGCTAAATCTTAACTATATAAAAAACACTAAAATGTATGCCTCAGATCGCACGACAGAAGTGAAAATTGTATTACTATACCTCTATCACTCCCTAAGTCGACTCGAGCTGACATTACCCGAACACGCGTTACATAGCCGAACATGACGACTCAGTGTGATTCAATACCCACAAAACAAAGTGCTCGACACGCCTAAAGTTCTCTCTGTAAATATTTTCTTAACCACTGTCATCTATATTTATATTCATATTATAAAGCGGTAAAAGTTTGTTTGTTTGTCTGAACGCGCTAATTTTTGAGACCACCAGTTCGATATCAATAAATATATGTTTATGGTGCTGGAGCAATCTTCGAGGAAGGCTTCAGGGTATTTTACATCACGCTGCGACTAACAAGAGCAAAGTTGTTTTGTGTCACAAAAACGAGCAAATATCCTGGGGAAATTTGTTTGTTTGTTTATTTGTTATGCTTTCACGCCTAAAGCGCTGAATCTATTGGACTTAATTTTGGTATAGTGATAGCTGGGACCTTGGACACGACGCTAGGCTATTTTTTTCGCGAAAAGATTATTAGAAGTGAAATAAAGAGAACAATAAACTTTGCTTGAAACTTTTTATTCCGTCATCCGATTTGACAAAATCAATATTAACGTCAAACCGCGGGTAAAAACTAATGATTAAATAATTTTTAGCCCGACGCGAACAAAGTCGCAGGCAGAGCTTGTAGGATATATAAAAACATTACGCGTCACCTCGCGGAGACGTCAACGCGAATGATTGTTTAGCATCTATTCGAATATATATATCTTAGACATAGCCTTATGAGGTGTGTGTGGGTGTCGTTTGCGATGATCGGATAATGTGTGAACTGAATAAAATTAACATGTGACTTTCGTGTTCGGTATACAACATCGCACATACTGACTATCGGTCGTACGTCCGCCTACATTATTCGTTGCACACAAGCTGTGCCCGCGACTTCGTTCGCCTGACATAGAACCATCACGAATCAACTATATATAAAAAAATACTGGGCACGGCTTGAAACAAATGGCGATATTGGTCTAGCGTTATGGCTACAATCTCACCTGATATTAAGTGTCGATGTGGCCCAAGGTGGTGGATGCGCTAAATCTAATCGAGGGACTGACTGTCAAATTCAACTGCGGGAACAAACCTGTAGGTATTCAACGGCAGATTTTCAACTTGAGGGTGGTTGCTAGCCAGGCGGGTATTAGATAAAGCTTACCATGCTATAGTTTCCTCGCGATGTTTTTCTTCACCGAAAGCTAAGGCTCATTGCAGGCAGTTTCAAACTCACGGGAATTGAGCAGCGTCCGAACAAACTATCGACTGAGTCATCATCAATTCAAACAGGTGACGTTCGATGATCACTTCGACAGTGAAGATATAAAAAAAGTTATAAAAACAAACAAACTACCATTCGCATCTATAATATTAGAAAGAACAACAATGAAGTCAAATGTAAACATTGAATATAATCTGAAAATCATAATTGGGTGGTACTTTTTGTGGATATATAGAGTGAGTATATATTTATAATTTCTGTTTGTTTGTTCCCAGGTAGGCGCATCACTTGGAAACTACTTAATATTTTAATAACATTTACAAGAAGATAACCAATAATGTGGACTTATGTAGTATAGGACAGTGGTTCCCAAAGTGTGCGCCGCACACGAGTTTAACCACGAGTATAGTTTCAATTTATAAAAGCACTGCCATTCACCAGCGTTTTATTCAATTCAAAAAGAGCGATGATAGCACAGTGGTAGTGTGTACGACTTCGCGTGAAGGGACGTGAGTTCGAACCTAACCATCTACAATGAGCTTGAGCTTTCGATAAAGGAAAACATCGTGAGGAAACCAGAGGATGGAGGTAGGGCTTTTTCTAATGCCTGACTGACTAGCTACCACCCTCAAGTTGAAAATCTGCCGCCAAATACCGATAGGTGATTTCCGGCAGCTGCACTTGAGAGCCAGTTCCTCCACAGGTTTAGCGTGTCTAGCAACTTGGGTTCTATCGTCACTTCACATCAGGTGAGATTATGGCCATAACGCTAAACCTTAATTTTAAAAAATAAAAGTTTTTGACGCCTATTAGAGTGTATATAGAGTTTCACTTTGTTTTAGTGTTCTATAACTCATCCAAACTAATACTATACTTTCCTTACTAATATTATAAATGCGAAAGTGAGTTTGTTTGTTTGTTACGCTTTCACGCCTAAACCGCTGAATCGATTGTGATGAATTTTGTAGATAGATGGGCCCCAGGAGACGGAGATAGGCTACTTTTTCTCGAGAAAAACTTATCGGAAATAGGGTAAAGAGAGGGATGAAACTTTTTATTGTGCCATTTGATTTGTTTAACATAATCAATATGAACGCGTGCGAAGCCGCACGTAAAATCTAGCACAAAATGTAGCTTCCGTTGTGCTACTGTAGATCTAAAAAACTTTGGAAAATCCAAAAGTGGACATATCATAACGCTAAATCATCACAAAAAGAAAATTATTTTTCTTAGTAATCTTATTAATTATTTTTTCGTGAAGAAAGTGTATATGCTATTCCTATTGTGTTTACTCGCCGCTCCAAAATATTAGCTTATATACCTTTTAACAAAGTACTATGAATTCTTTAATTAAATTACACTGAATTAGACGGTAATTTTCAATAGGCTATTACTCAGAATGATACTAAAGGAAAGGGAAAAAAATCGACTCAAAAGTGAAGTTTTTAGGGCGTTATTGTGACCACATACATCATCCGCACATACAGACAACCCTACGTCCACCGAAATATTCTTTCCAACCCGTTTTTTATACTATCTAGGAAAAATTGTGTATTTTAAAGTATCTACTGCATTAAAAAAGTGTTCTTGTTGATATTTGTCTACTCATTTAATACTCGAAGTGCGAAAAAGATCGGATAAAAGCAATTTTAGCCGAGATAATTGCTTGACCTTGAGAAAGTGAAAGTAAAAAGTCGCGTTATGAGACGTACAATTAAAATGGATGTCAAAAACAGCGTCATCCACCGGGTCCATCTACAACTAATAAATAATTACATACTTAGTGGTCCCTATAGGTTCATAAACCTATTTTTACTACTGACATATTCTACGATACCAGGTTACTTGGAAGACCATGGTCTGCCCTTTATAAAACTTTTCCTAAACACGACTACGGCGTCAAATATTTAGTTCAGAGATAAGGTCACTTGTTGAAGTTCAACTGAGAAATACATTTAGGTCTCAAAGAATACCGCGACCACCCCAACTGCCACAGACGCCTAGCAGCAGGATGAGTCTATACGTCCACACCTGTCTGTTCGGAAGACACCTCTCTTTGCACCAATCCGGCTGTCTGGAGGGCAACTCGCTAGGCTGCCCGGGTGAAGGTGGAGGTACAAGTTCGAACCCACGTTGCCCCTGAAAGGTGACCGGTGGTCGTGTGGGTTTAATTATTAGATCTTGATATAATACAATACAATTAGGCATCGCTCTAGCCTTTCTATTGGTTAACAACTCTACTATAGCTCCATCGATGTTCAGGGTTAGAATAAGTTTATTATACATAAAATAATGTATACATAATTTGATCGAACAAACTATGTTAAAGCTTAGGGATTTCATCTAATACAAACATTTATATTTATTATTTATATAGAAAATTAGATGTGCCCGTAACTTCGTTCGTGGGGAACATAAACTTATTTATAATCAGTTTTAGTATCATTTTTCAATACAGCTTTGTTCCTATTGCTGGCAGCGCGATGACACATAGCCTGTTTTACTTATAAAATATTCTATCTAATGTAAAAATCGAAATGGTAGTTCCAGATATTAGCATATATAAACAGACAAAAAAGCTAAGTTTTCCTCTTTAAAATATTAGTATAGACTGTAAAAGTATAGATATAAGATGAAACAACTCTAGCGCAACCTGTAATGACTACACCAACTGTTTTTCTTTCTTCCTTGACACTGGCGAAATTGTCTACATAAGCAAATGCCATAAAAAATATGTCTTGCAAACAGATGAATAATAAAATAACTCGTTAATGTGACACAAACATTCATTTTATATATGCAGTATGTAAATATGTTATATAAAAAATAACCTCGAAACTTTATCGCTTCAGAGTAACTCTTAGATCATAGCCTAGGTTTTAGTGTTTGTTCTCGTATGACCTATGTTTATCTTACTTATGCACTTGTCTACACAATATTCAAAGTGGAGAGGTAATAGTTTTGCAACTAAATCAATAATTTTATTACATCGTCAACTTGTTAGATATTTTCAGTGCGTAAATTGGACGAGTGCATCTTGAGTTATTACGGATATGCGAGATAATAAAGTAGAAAGGTGTATTATCAGTGCTCAAAGGGATTGTTATGCGTATGACAGAGAGATTTTACACGATGCCCCTCTCCTACTTCCCTGTTGATTGCAATGCAAATGAGTGCATTAATGTACGAATTATTTTGGCGAAATAATATGCAGCTAACATATCTATACTATTTATAATTACATTTGACTAATAGATATCAGATTTTCAACATTCGGCTACTACTACACTCAGTAAAGTTGTGAGTTCAATATTTTGAATTTAGTTTAGAGAATCAGTGTTATGGCTCAATATCACCTGGTGTTAAGTGACGATGTGACCCAGGATAGTGAACATGCTAAGCATAGTGGAGAGACTGGCCCTCAAGTGCCAATGCCGGAAAACACCTATAGGTATTTGGTGGCAGCTTTTTACTTGAGGATGGTACCTAGAAAGGTTTGTATTTGAAAATACCCTACCACCATGCTATGGTTTCATTACGATGTTTTCCTTCGTCGAAAGCTCAAACTCGTTGCAGACGGATTCGAACAACACCAACTGGGCTATCAACACTTCAAATTAACTAGCGATGATAGCTCAGTAATAGTGTGTACGACTTCGCGTCAAGGGACGTGAGTTCGAATCCAAGCACCTACAATGAGCTTGAGCTTTCGGTGAAGGAAAACATTGTGAAGAAACCATAGCATGGTGGTAGGCCTTTTTCTAATACCCGCCAGACTAGCTACCACTCTCAAGTTGTAAACCAGCCGCCAAATACCAATAGGTGTGTTCCGGCAGCTGCACTTGAGAGCCAGTCCCTCCACAGGTTTAGCGTGTCTACCAGCTTCGGCCGTATCGTCAATTAAGATTAGGTGAGATTATGGCCATAACGCTAAAACCTTAAGTATAAAAATAATTTAGATATTTAATTAAAAACTATAAGTAGGGTTGTCGCTTAACGTAATTGAGTCATTGTTTATGTTAATATGATTAATATACATGATTCTACATGGTCACATGTGTCACGTGTGGTCCACATGGTTCAGCCACGAAGGTCAGTCTATAATGATCATATCTATTTGAGTTTATTTTGACACACTTCCGAATTAAATTTAAAACGATAACAAAAGATTACATATTTTTTTATAGTTAAGGTTTAGCGTTATAGCCCTAATCTCACCTGATCTTAAGTGACGATACGGCCCAAGTTGGTAGACACGCTAAACCTGTGGAGGAACTGGCTCTCAAGTTCAGCTGCCGGAACACACCTATTGGTATTTGGCGGCAGGTGTTTAACTTGAGGGTGGTAGTTAGCCTGGCGGGTATTAGAAAAAGCCCTACCACCATGCTATGGTTCTTCACGATGTTTTCCTTCACCGAAAGTACAAATTCATTATAGGTGTTTTGCAATCGAACTCACGTGCCTTGACGCGAACTCGTACACACTACCACTGAGCTATCATCGCTAATAACTCTTTTATACGTGTATATGCTTACGTGTGTATAAACTTAATACATAGCTTGTTAAATCTCGCAGATGTTCTAAAATCTCCTGTCAGACCACAATGTGGTATTTCGTTGCATTCCTGCACAAGGTTTTAATTATATCTTTACAAAACCAACAGCAGGTGAAAACGAACTGTCTCTCTAAAGGTTTATTGTACCGAATTACAATTTGCTTTTACCTCGTAACGAGCTGATTACGTACGCGCTGAAATATCCGAGTGTCATCATTTCACACGAGATAAGATTGTAAAAAAATAATTGCTATGTGTTCGCGCAACTATGTATCGCTAAATATACTCTGCGATCAAAATGATGCATATTAATGCGCGGCTTTCCTTAAGTGTTTATTGAAGGGAAACTTGTTATGGGACGCCTTGAAGTTGTGGCTCGTTACTCGTTCGGGTAAACTCGACTCGATGTTTTAACACTTTATAGGTCCAGCGTTACGATGTGACCCAAAATGGTGGACACGATAAACCCAGTGGAGCGATTGGTTCTCAAGTGTAACTACCGGAACACAGCTATAAATATTTGCCGGCAGATTTACAACTTAGGTGAGGTAGCTAACTAAGCGAGCATTGGAAAAAGCCCTACAACCAAGCTATGAGTACATCATGATATTTTACCTCCAGCGAAAGCTCAAGGTCATTGCAGGGCTTTGAACTTACCTCCATTGACGTAGCTTCCGTACACACGAACAACTGAGCCACCAATGCTTTAAAAAATCGCGAAGATAAAGAAAATAATGACCCATGCTTTCTACCTACCCCGGTAAGTATAGGTTGTAATGAAAGTGAGATATAATAAAAAAACGATTAGTGTCGTGGGACACCAGATAGGAACGAAGTTCCTTATTATAAAAATATTAATTTCAAGTTCTATTCGAGGTATATACAAAATAATTATTCGGGTATACATTTTTTATTATGATGTTTTTATCGATAAAAAACTACTTTACAAAATTATCTTAACACCTTTATTCTGTTTACGAAATATATAATAATAACAGTCATCACGCAGACTATACATTAGACACTGTATCGCCATCATACATAGACTATACATTAAAATGTTACGCTAACGTTACGGACTTTTTTTGCCGACTAATGTACCCCTCCGCGACGCCCCATAAGAAATTTCGTTCACATACACCATCTAGTCATTGAAACTCGTTATCTGCCTGTGAACTAACAAATGAAAACAAACGTTATTCGACTAAACGAAATTCCTTAATAACTCTTCGGAGTTGACACAACGCATTCCAGGTCGTATAGCACACGATTTGATAATGTCTCCAACTCCTTAATACAACACTACGAATAAATGTAATAAAAATTACAATATTATTATCCAGTTTTTAATTCGTTTAACACCAAAAAGGCTTTGTTATAATTGTTATCACATATCGTTAAATAGAATCCAATTTCGCAGGACAAAACCAAAAAATATACTAAAGCCGGTGGCAGTTCAACAATAAACGATACATATGTAAGTATGTATAAAGCGTGGTGCAAAACCTTTGAGCCCTTTTTTTAGGAATAGTGAAAACTTTTCAATGAAGTATGTATTTGGCGTAGTTAAATTTTATATTGAATGTCGTGTTTGCCTTAAAGGATCAAGTGTTTTTTCATAATTTTTTTTCAGAATTATCTCAATTACAATTTGTAACTGTTGCAATGAGTTTTTAGGTAGGATCTTGATCTGCCATGTTCTGATTTTTATTTATATTCATATACTTAGTTATTTAGCCCTGCATTCTGTAAATTATGGTGACATTTTACGTAATGCAGTGTATCTGAAGAGCAAATGAATGAATAATCATTCGGAACATGTTATATATTAGTTGCTATTAAAACTCCCGAGAGAGCTTCAACAAGGCACTCTTGTTAAAGATAGTATCGTTTGCTCGAAATGCCCAAATCTTATTACTTTAAAATGGCAGTAATAGTCTGACTCAGTTGCCAAGAATAGAAAAGAAGAACTGTTGTAATGCACTGACCACTTAGTAAAAATAAAATACCCGCAAAAGAGTTGCAGAGAAAGCTAAAATTTACTATGCGTACAGATTTAAATTACATTTAATAAAACGTTAATTCTTTATATCCATACCGCCATTTAGTCTGTTGTAATCTTTGTATGTAGAGATGGTCTAATAATACCAAAAACATTATATTAACTTTTAAAGGTGCTCCTTGATAAATAACTTCAATAATATTCATACTTTAGAATTAGTGACAATACGACCCAAGCTGGTAGGCACGCTAAACCTGTGGAGGAACTGGTTATCAAGTGCAGCTGCCGGAACACACCTATTATCATTTATTTATTTGGTTTGGTTTACATTATATTATTTATTTGGTTTACAACTTGAGGGCGGTTGCCAGCCAGGCGGGCATTAGAAGAAGCCCTATGCTATGTTTTCCTCACAATATTTTCCTTCACCGAAAGCTCAAGCTCATTGTAGGTGTTTGGATTCGAACTCACGTCCCTTAACGCGAAGTTTTACACACTACCACTGAGCTATCATCGCTTCCAAATTGATTAATTAATGAATGAATAATGGAATTTGATTAATTCATATCGGAGATCGATTATTAAAATACATAAAAGCTATGTACGAAGTTGGGTCACGCGCAAGCGCACATCGTGCCTCCAGTTACGCTCGCCACTTCGCTGTTTATCGAATGTCGCTCTCGCTCTGTGTACAATGTTTGTTCATCTTATCAACGTATCTAATCTAGATGTTTACCACAGCCTCCTCGCGGGCCGGCATGACCTAATTCCTAATGAAAAACCTCGACTTCAGTTATACACCCATATTTTTCATAGTTCATAGCGTTGCTCGAAATACCGCAGTGTCCCAAGACGAAAGTCTTCGGCCAGTGTGTATCGCCAGTGATGATATACAGCACTGAGACGTAGTCGCTCACAATGAGCCTAATAAAAAAGCTCAAAGTTGCTCAAAGGGCAATGGAGATGACTATGCTTGGAGTTTCACTGCGTTATCGAATCAGGAATAAGGAGATCCGCAGTAGATCCAAAGTAAACGACATTGCCCGAAGAATTGCAAAACTTAAGTGGCAATGGGCTGGGCACATTGCTCGCAGAACCGATGCCCGATGAGGCCGACGGGTTCTCGAATGGCTACCACGTACTGCAAGACGTAGCGTGGGTAGGCCTCCCACAAGGTGGACCGACGACTTGGTGAAGGTCGCGGGAATCCGCTGGATGCGGATGGCGCAAGACCGGTCGTCGTGGAGATCTTTGGGGGAGACCTATGTCCAGCAGTGGTCGTCTTTCGGTTGAATGGATGGATGTATAGCGTTATGGCCACAATCTCGCCTGATGACAATGTGACGTTAACACCTATCGGTTTTGGTAACAGATTTTCAACTTGAGGGTGATAGCTAGCCAGGCAGGCATTAGAAAAATCCCTATCAACATGCTATGCTTTCCTTACAATGTTTTCCTTCACGGAAATCTCAAACTCATTGCAGCGATTAAAAATCGTACTATACTTTGAATTTGTATTGAATTTACATAATTTACGATATTTTTTTATAGTTGAGTTTTTCAGTTCATAATCTCACCTGATCTTAAGTGACGATATGGCCCAAGTTGGTAGACACGCTAAACCTATAGAGGAGTTGACTCTCAAGTGCAACTGCCGATACACACCTATTGGTATTTGGCGGTAGATTTTCAACTTGAGGGCGGTAATTATCCAAGCGGGCTTAGAAAAAGCCCTACCACCATGCATAGTTTACGAATTTACTTTCTATTGAATAAAACAAAGCTGAATCGCTCAGCCATATAATACTAGTTCGGATAAAGTCAGCTCGAGTTGACTAAGCGAGAGCTATCTATACACACTCGGCGAGCGTTACATAAGAGAACACGACGCATTAGTCGTATTTAGTATCGACATAAACATTGTATGTGCCATACCAATAAGTTTTATTTAATACTCGCTTTTACCCGTTGCCTGTAATTAATTTTAGTGCTTATATACTCTTTATATTATTATTAATAAATAAAATTCTAGTCGAATGATTTCAACGGATTTCCTGTTCAGCAAACGGAGAAAGAGGTTGTTAAGAAATAAGTAGTCGTAGTAACTTCAAAGTGCAATAAGTTGAACAAAGGTAAATTGTAAAAAGGTTGCAATTTAATAAGCGAGTGCAGAAGGAAAACAGTGTTTTTATAATAAAAAAATTATCCTCTCTTTATCTCACATCCGATAATAGGTTTTTCGCAAAAAAATTAAGCGTATGACTGTCTCCAGAGTCCCATCTATATCTGAACGAAAATTCATCATAATCGATTCAGCGGTTTAGACGTGAAATAGAACATTACAATAATAAACACTACGTTTTTGAGTAATATTTTTTTTAATATTAATTATACCAATGTTAATTTAATATTCATAGTTGGGAAAGGACAACGTCAACTAGTTTTAGTATAAATTGAAACTTACTGATAATTGAAGTTTGGAAGGATTTAAATACCAAAACACAGGAAGCGATGATAGCTCACTGGTAGTGTGCATGACTTCGCGTCAGGGACGTGAGTTCGAATCCAACCACCTACAATGAGCTTGAGCTTTCGGTGAAGGAAAATATCGTAAGGAAACCAAAGAGAGTAATAGGTGTGTTCCGGCAGCTGCACTTGAGAACCAGTTCCTCCACAGGCTTAGTATATCTACTAGCTTCGGTCGTATCGTCACTTAAGATCAGGTGAGATTATGGCCATAAAGCTAAATCTTATCTACAATAAAAAAAAAACCTTTTTCGTCCTGATTATTACAGTTAACTTGAGATGCTTTGACATCTTCACCGAGCTTTCAGTCATGATTGTTTTTGCTGATAGTTCATAGGTTTTAACGTTATTGTCATAATCTCACCTGATCTTAAGTGACGATGCGGCCCAAGTTAGTGGGCACGCTAAACCTGTGGAGGTACTGACTCCCAAGAGCAATTGGCGGAACACACCTATAGGTATTTGCCGGCAGATTTTCCCCTTTCTTAGCTAGCCAGATGGGCATTAAAAAAGCCCTACTATCATACTATAGTTTCCTCATAACGTTTTGCCTTCACCGAAATCTCAATATCATTGTAGGCGGATTCGAACTCATTTCCCTCGACGCTCCGTCCGTGCACTAGCACTGGCTCTATAGTAGATTGTAACGCTCGTAAGCAAATGGAATAGCAAAACCCGAGCTTTTATATAGCGCACTGAACAAAAAAAATGTAAAACAATAAATCAATTTATTCAGATGGAATCAACAGCTCACAATTAACAGTTATCTTAATTGGACTGGTGTGGTACGCTCATCCTTATCTACGACCTTCAGCGGTACCATCTATCTCAATCGTCTATTTAAATTCAAGTCCATTAAAAATAGAGATGCCACGATTAATGTTACCCAAATGCAAGACTTAAGCGAACCTTTGTATAGGTCTTGTGTTACATACCACGTCTACCGCTTATTAATATGGAAACTCAATAATACTACATACTTTAAATAATGGGGCATAGTTGATAACACAGATTACAGTATAAGTGTGATTTTCAGTGCAGTTGAATTAAGAACGTTCGACTTCACCGATCCCGTCGATAAAGGAACGAGATTGAACGCGCTTCTCTGTAACGACTCCACCAATCGTACGTGTCCGCGCACACGTCCGCGTAACCGCCGCCCTCGGCGCCACGGCCTCCCTCCACATACTCTTGAGTCTAGGTTCGATCCTCCGGATAGGAGCCCTCGAGTGACTCTGCTCGCGCGATACAGTGACACTCTACAACACTGAAAGTGCATCATCACACCGCACACCATCCATGCACACCTACACGTTAAGTACACGGTTCTGTAAGGGACTACCCACGCGGCCCTTATGCGGCTTGGCCGATAAGGTCGTGTTAGGACACAAAATTAGTAAGTTAGGTCCTGTTGATTAGTTAGCCTTGCGAATCCTTGATTATTTTTCCGGCAGCAGCCCCAGCCGCGGTTCGGCCATTCTGGCACCCTTGCGCTCGCTGCCTTGGAGCTGAGTGCCCTCAGCACTCGCCCCAAAAAGTTCGGTGAAACTAGCTAACGGTTAGCTAACAGCGTATGTCAGTTCAAAAAAAAAAAGAACGTTCGACAGTATGGACGAAATCTCGAGTTGTAAGGGGAAGCTCTGCTGTAAAATGCTATAGAATATAACCAATTAACACTTGCGTCGATATAACTGGTCTTGCGACAATTCTAGAACAAGACCAAGACAGATTTTAAGCAACACTAGCGACGATACTTTTTATACATATCCGAATTCTGAATCATCCGATGAATTTTTATTCTGAAGCGGTGATAGCTCAGCGGTAGTGTGTACGACTTTGCGTCAAGGGACGTGAGTTCGAATCCAACCACCTACAATGAACTTGAGCTTTCGGTGAAGTAAAACATCGTGAGGGAACCATAGCATGGCGGTAGGGCTTTTGTAATGCCCGCCTGGGTAGTTGGTTACCACCCTCAAGTTGAATATCTGCTGCCAAATACCAATAGATGTGTCCCGGCAGTTGCACTTGAGAGCCAGTTCTTCCAAAGGTTTTTAACGTGTCTACCAACTTGGCCTGTATCATCACTTAAGATCAGGTGAAATTATGGTCATCACGCTAAGCCTTAATTATAAAAAAAATATCCGATATCCGTAACCAGAATCATATACGTACTGATATTAAACCTTTAGTTACCTCTATATAGCGTCCAAAATTTTGCCAGTTTGCTTGTATGCCCAGATTTAACACAAATACGGCTCGACCAATTTGTATAAAAGTTTCTAGGCCAATTGGAAATTTATAAAAAAATCTAATAATATATACGAATACACGAATCGTACAAAAAAAAATCGATATTTATTCATTTAAGACATTTAATACATTTCGATGAAATTTTGTACAAGTATAGTGTATGCCATTTCAAAAACTAGTCTTTAACGCTACTTTGAGACATCGAAAAAAAAATATACACCTATCCCATCGATTTTTATGGGACTATTCCGTGCATTTACCTATAATTTTATATCGTATAAAATTAACATTATAAATGTATAAATGTACAAAAAATGCAATGAAATACTCTATACGTATATTTATATCCGAAATATCATACTGATAACATCCCTAATTATAATAGTATCTGCGGGAAACAATGCAATTTCTAACGCTCGTCTGGTTGGTTACCTGTCACCCTCGAATATAAGAGTTCAAGAATACGTACTGTACTTTGTTATCCGTATAAAACCCTAGAACATTCTAGAATTATATATCTTTTAGTCCTATTGTAAATCAAGTTCTTCAGGTATTTTCATACAGTTTTCAGCGTTCTGCAGATGGAATATTTAGATTTTAAGACTTGTGTCGCGGACATTTACAAATATTGCGATGATGTACGATATGATTGAAACGATGATAGCTCAGTTCTTAGTATATACTGATAACATGACAATGGACGTGAGTTCGTTTCCACCGACAATGAGCTCGAGCTTTCAGTGAAGGAAAACACTGTGCTGAAACCATCGCAGGGTGGTAGGGTTTTCTAATACCCAACTGTCTAATTACCACCCTCGAGGTGAAAATCTGCCGCCGAATACCTATAGATATGTTCCGGCTGTTAAACTAAGCTTGCGTGTCCACCATCTTGGGCCAGATAACATTAGGTGAGATTGTGACCATAACGCCCAATTATTTCCGAGGGATCAAAACGCAACTTTTAGAATCAGGCGAACGTAATCGCAGGCATATCTTGTTAATTATATAATCTAAAGCAAAACATAGGTTATGTTCCGCGAGACAATATTTATTTTATGTCGTTCACACTCTGTAACAACTGTGTGGAAGCTATAAACGGTTTGCGGCTGATGTCATAACATGCGCGGCGTATGTTAAGCGGCCAATATTTACCTATGTCTAAATAATATTGTGGAAGTCTAAATTCGAACTCAGTGTAGGATTTACAGGATATTGAATAGACTTTGTATATATATCATATATTAAATTTAAATACCTCTCGACCCATATATATCTTGTCTATACCAAGTGTCTTGACACAACTCTAGGTTAGCACCATAAATCTCTTTGCTTCAGTCACCAGAAATCTGTATATACAAATCCAACCGTAACGGCGTGTACGTGGACTTGGGTAATTGGAATCATCCCCCATTATTATATCGTTTCGAGGGATGATTTTACAAAAACACGGAACACTATTAATTAGCAAAAATCTAAATATTAAAATTCATATCCCTAATCTGCGAAAGTGTAATAACCTTACTAAAATTATAAATGCGAATGTTCGTTTGTTTGTTACGCATTCACATCTAAACCGCTGTACAGTATATGATGAGTTTTGGTGTAGAGATAGACGGAAGCGGAACCTTACTGGAAGGAAGTAAAGACAAGGATAATCTTTGTATGAAACTTTTTATTGCGTCATTCGAATTGTTAGATAAAATCAATACTCACTCACAATCAAATAAAATAATAAATACAAACTGTCATCCCCTATTCATCACCATACCCCTTCAATTGTATTTCTCGCTATAATACATACCCTGTGTCTTTCTCAAACGTTCAATTTATCTCTATACTAAAAATCATCATAATTATTTCAGCGGTTTAGGCCTGTATACAGACAGACAATAAGAAGTGATATGTGTATTATTACTTATTCTCGTCTTAAGCAGTTTGATCAATTTAGATTTATTGTTTTTGAGTACTGATAATGTTTCTTGGATCGTTGTTAACCATACTCAGACCCGGTAGGTGACGCTGTCGACGACGTTCAGAAATCTGTATACATAAAACATACGCATTTAGTTACATCATTTGTAATTCCAGAACGACCGAGCCAATTTTAATGATCTCTTATTTTATGTTTTTTTTTTTGAGCCAAAATATATTTTCACTATTCGTTTTATTACCCTAATGAAATTCTAAATAGAGTTTAGCTAAAATTTAACACGATGTCCACTGACTGTTACGCGGTACGAAGTTCACGGGTCAGCTTGAGTTATCATTTTACGGTAAATGTTTCACCGTAGCCTTCAGTGTGTTTCTTAACACCATAGATGACAATACGCACCAGCCAGACCATGGTCAATAAAAAAACTGTTATTTTTTTTAACATCTCAACATATCAATATGGATATATCATTTCAATAAGATATCTATCTATCTCGGTTACACTTTAGCACACAGAAAATACTAGCTGAAGTATACATATCATAGTCGAAGGCTCTGGTGCATATAACGAGTGATAAATGATTCACTCTCCGGCGTTCGACCTCAAAAAGTGTTTGCACAGCGATGCACCGAGCGGTGAACAAATATTTTTACATATTTCGGCTAAGCGCCGCATCGCACCTCCGCTCCGTTGGCGAATACTCACGTCATCGATTTAAATACGCCCCGAAACTATTGCAAACTAGTTCAGTGGTGCGGAGATTAGATTAGGTTTAACTTAGGAGTAAAACTGGTCCAAGGTTTTATTACGACGGCATCGATAATGCATTTCTTACACCCACAAAAAGACAGTAATCCGGCTAGTGTGTTACAATTTGAAGTGTGTGAGTGGCAACACTGTGTAACGAACAGGATCTCTTGAACAGTGTTGCCGCACTACTATCTTATTTATTTGCAGACTCGAATTTAAAATTTAATAAACAGATTCCAAACGAACAAAATTTTAAATGCCCCCTAGACCGTAGTCAGTAATAGGCCAGTGTTCTGGAATATTCTTCTGCGCTCAGGTAATATAGTAGGAGTGCACGGAGAGGGTCTGTAAGGCAGACCCCCACAGGCAGACAAGAGGGGCCGGTACGGCTGTGCTGTTCCGCCGACTTAAGCCGGACTGAGGGGGCGGGACGGGGGACCCACCTCCCATTGCACCAGTCGAGCCCTCTATTAAGGCAGACCGCCAGGCTGCTCAGAATAGTTCGGTTTAACATCAGATCGGGTCAATGGCCGTGGGGTTAGTGAATATTCCTGGTGTTTAACGCTGGGCGATTGCCGCATCTCCCTCTCGCATTCCCTGGCCAAGACGGAATACGTAAATACAATTCGTTAAAAAAATTGCATCAATTGGCTAAATATGGACAATGTGACTTTATATAGTAATTACTATAGGGATTCACTATATGACCTGTGCATTGTTCAATATTTGTAATTAAAAGAACACGAAGATGCGTAGACTTGTGATAAATAAGCCAATGTGTTTAGAGCTTAGATATATACTATCTGCCATTTTTATTTAGTGGTGGCCCCAGAGCAGAGCGACAGGTGCAATCGCTTAAGTCACTACGTAGCAAAGGGTACTAGATGATATGTGCAAACATTACCTAATCTATGGCAACACGAGAGATCGAAATGTCACAGTAATGATGTTTCAGTGGGTATAAGAAGATGTTTGTCTCACATCCCTTCCACCTTAACCTCCTCCCAGGTAATACGTTTTACGTGTTGCACAAGAAAATCAGTAAATTGATTTTCATCATGCAAAAGATTTAGAATAGTATTTTTTATATAGTTTATAGGTTTAGCGTTACGGTCACAATCTCATCTGATAATAAGTGATGGTCGGACCTAAGATGGGGGCACGACAAGCCTAGTGAAAGAGCTGGCTCTCATGTGCAACTGCCAAAACACACCTATAGGTGTTACGCGACAAATTTTAATCTCGAAGGTGTAGCTAGCCAGATGAGTATTAGAAAATGCCCTACCACTGTGCTATGGTGTCACCACGATGTTTACCTGCACCGAGAGCTCGAACTCATTGCGGGAATTCGAACTCACGGCCTACGACGCGGCGGTTACACTCGCTACGAACTGAACCGTAATCGCTTCAATTCTCATAAAGCGTGTGATTGTGTGTATAAAGCCATTAACAGAAAACAAAACATATGTTATAAAAAAAAAAAAAAAAACAAATATTCATAATTTTGTAGAATAATTTCGTACCGCTCTCTGCATGTAACCCGGTCACGTCATATAACTAGGTCATATTTGATTTCATAAGTGATGGCATAACTTAGTTTATCTGTTAGCGATAATTATTAAACGTATATCTTTTATCTCACGCTTGACTATTTTTAATCTGTCCAAGAAAAAATAATTTACACTCTGCGCGCGCTAATCTCGTGTAAGATAATAATTCATTTTTATTACAACTCATATATAGTCGTAAGAACGTAAGTCAAAATGAACTTTACATTTCATGGCTTATAAATATTACTACATAGATTATAAGCATTCATGTTATATTAGATTTAGATAGTGGTAGCGTGAGGACGCCGTGTACGTGGACGTGAGTTCGAATCCCCGCAAAGTGAGAGTGACTTTTCAGTGAAGGAAAACTCGTAATGCACCGGGCGCGTTACGAGATGAGCATCTGGGAACTCATCAGGTGATGAAGTACCAACACCCACCACGACCACTCTCAATTCCCCGTACTGTCATGGAGCACCGTTTTTTAATTAATTTTGTGTTTAGAATCCTATCCTTAACGGACTTCCTCGTGGCAACACGTAATCACATTACCCGGGCTCAAGCCAAGGCGCGAGGGGCATATGGCGTCTCATCAGGTGTAATCACCCAACACAATAACACCCAATGGCGACACTTCAAACTCCGGTGTTGCCAGAGACATTTTTTTTATAGTTAAGGTTTTAGCGTTATGGCCATAATCTCGCCTGATCTTAAGTGACGATACGATCCTAGTAGGTAGACGCGCTAAACCTGTGGAGGAATTGGCTCTCAAGTGCAACTGCCGGAAGACACCAATTGGTATTTGGCTGCAGGTTTTACACTTGAAGGTGGTTGCTAGCCAGGTGGGCATTAGAAAAAGCCCTACCACCATGCTATGCTTTCCTTACGATGTTTCCTTCACCGAAAACTCAAGCTCATTGTAGGTGGATTCGAACTCATGTCCCTTGACGCATAGTCGTAACACTACCACTGAGCTATCCTCACACGCCTGAACAGTATTCAGACTTCCTGTAGTCAGGAGTAGCTACCCTCAAGTTAAATAACTGTAGCCAAATACCTATGAAAATCATCTACATCAGTTGAGTTTGTGGTCATAACGCTAAACCTATTAAATGTTGAAATAATATATTTATGTTTATGTACAGATATATTGCCCAAAGATTTTAATTAGGCGCCCGATTGTAATAAATACTTCATATATTTCTAAATGAGTATTATGTGTTATCCGTGTTTCCTCCCATGATTAGGAGATGAGAAAAGGTGCAAAATATATTGCTTTGCTTTTCCTTACTAAAATCTTTATCCTTACTAATATTATAAATGTGAAAGTGAGTTTGTTTGTTTATTACGCTTTCACGCTTAAACCACTGAATCGATTGTGGTGAATTTTGGTACCGAGATCGATGGGACCTTGGAGACGGTGATAGGGTACTTTTTCTCGTGAAAAACTTATCGGTTGTGGGGTAAAGGGTGGAATAAACTTTTTATGAAGCTTGTTACTACATCAGATTTGATAAAATCAAAATTAACGTGAGCGAAGCCTCGGATAAAAGCTAGTTTATGTATAAATTCCAAAGTGTGTCCAGGACTACGTGTAATATTTTGTAAGCGCACCGGAGAGGTTTTTGAAATGAAACTTCATATGGCAATGTTTTGAAAATGGGTTTCGCAACCTATTCGTGTGACGATCGTCCGGGTAAAGTCGACTTGTGGTGATTATGGGAGCGAGAGAGATATAACAATGTTTCACCGCTGTCATATGGTGATAAGAACACACCCTTTTTAATTATATATTTCTATCCGTAATAGAGATAAACGAAAACTTAGATATGAATATAGGCTACATTACGTCCCTAAAGTAAAATTGGAAAAGGTGAAATAGGGGATGATTTTGTATACTATAAGCATAGCGTTATATTCACAATCTCGCCTGATGTTAAGTGACGATGTGGCAACTACCGGAACACACTTATAGATATATGGTGGCAGATATTCAACTTGACAATGGAAGCTAACCGGGTGGGTATTAGAAAAAGCCCTACAACCATGCTATGGTTTCATTACATTTCCTTCACCGAAACCTGAGGCTCATTACAGGGATTCGAACTTACGTCCGTACACACTACTAACTGATCCATCATCAATTCAAAATTGTGACATGGGTATTACTGTGTATAAAGAGATTGTCACTAAATAAAATTCTTCTGCGTGCTACAGATATAATCAAATCCCGTTTTACAGTATGACCTGTGATTAGTAAACGAGTTCTTGCATCCTAGACCTCAATACACAATACCACTGTATCCGATCATATCCAATGAAGATGGCACGATTCCATCGCACCGAGATGATAGGATTATATGAAAACGTGGGCGGTAGGAATTTAATTTCAAGATCGTTTACTACCTAGACTAACTAGAGTTGTTTATATTGTTTATGAAACTTAGCCATACCCGCGACTTCATTCTCACACACTTCAATTATGTTTAAAGCGTTTACTGTACTTGTATCATTTATATTTTTGAAATAAAGAAAAAACAATTATTATGTCACGGACTTTTAGAAAAAGGAGTTAGTCTGTAAAAAAATATACAAATTAAAAAAAAAAATATGAGGTTCTGTATTATTTAAATTTAAAAATTTCAGTTTTGCATATTTTTTATTGTTAGTAATTTATTTTTATTTTGTAGCCCTGAATATCCTTTGATTTTGCTGACCATAATATTTTTTGGATATTCAATTTATTTGAAATTTTTTTTGCTTTTTGTCCTAATTTTGCGTACGTATCTTGTGATAAAAAATCCGATGATGAAACTTCGTTATAGGATGAAAGAAAATTTATTGTAAATAATGTAATAGATTTGGTTGATTTGGTTCTGACCAAAAATTCATACATTTGGGAAGAGTTCAGTTCCTAGGTAGATTTGACATGGCCCATACAATAAAATGATAGTGCTAATTTCTAGATTATCTTTTTTATTTTATCTTTGTTGTTATTCTGTGCTTAAGACTACGCAACAGAAGTCAAACATCACTATATCTCTCTCGCTTCCTTAGTCGACTGAAGCCGACTTTACCCGAACGAGCGTCACACAAATGTATGCGGATCAGAATTCATTTTCATTTCATTTCCATAACTCGATATTTAAAATTGAAAACGAACTTAAGGTTTGCGGAAAGGAAATATAATTCATGGTAGGTTTATCGTAGTAATATAGAAACAGGTAGCAATTTAATATGGGTGCAAGCCAAAGTGGCATTCGGCCCCTGGAAGTATTGGAAGAAGTCTCAGTATTATTGGGTTTCATCAACCAAATCTTACACGCTCCGCTCTGGAAGGATTGTTTTTTCATAATCTCACCTGATCTTAAGTGACGATATGGCCCAAGTTGGTAGACACGCTAAATCTGTGGAGGAACTGGCTCTCATATGCAGCTGCCGGAACACACCTATTGATATTTGACATTAGAAAAAGCCCTGCCACCATGCTATGGTTTCCTCACGATGTTTTCCTTCACCGAAAGCTCAAGCTCATTGCAGGTGCTTGGATTCGAACTCATGTCCCTTGACGCGAAGTCGTACACACTATCACTGAGCTATCATCGCTTCAAATTTGCTTCGCTTGGATTTCTCCACTATAAAAAATGGCCATCATCATCATCTTGCCTTGTTCCCAAGTCATTTGGAGCCGACGCAAGATTTCTCACACACTCAAACCATCTTTTCTTTGGTCTCCCTTTTCCTTTTCATCCTTCAACATGAATATCCAATACTTTGCACAACATGGGTTTTCCCCTTCTCATGACATTTCCAAACTAACATATCCGATTTTCTCTCATTTTCTCTATCACTGGGGCCACTGTCAAGCTTCCCAAAACATATTCATTCCTGTCTCTGTATATTCTTGTAACACCACACAGGGGCCGTTCAAGTATTATTAGGTCACGCAATTTTGGGGGCGAGAGGAGTCTTGTAAAACGTTACGATGCGTTACAAGGGCGGGAGGAGACTTCTATCAACGCGTTACGTAACATTGTTTCTTTTTAATTTAATTAAAAATCTAGCCCATTAAAAGAACCCAAATTCGCATTCTTATGTTCTAAAGAAAATCCCTCTACTATTTCTCATCGCATTTCCAGAGGCTAAGATAAATAACCTATTTATTTTAAGAGTTTATTAGTAAAATAAAACATAATTATGACTTTTACATAAAAATGCTCACTCGGTATCCACATAACCTTTGAGGAGGGAAAAGGGCGTACAGAAAAATGTTACGGCGCCTAAAATGGGGGAAGGGGGAAGACAGAGTCAAAAATCTTTAAAAAATGCGTTACGTTCTAATTGGACGGCCACACATCCAGCTCAACATTCCCATTTCTACTGTATGCAATTAACACTCATCCATCTTTCTAGCTCGATCCATACAATATTATAGGTCTTATAGAGGGACTTATATATTGTACCCTTCAATTTAAGTGGCGATCTGCAGTCGAAAATAATACCCGAGACCAGTCGACACCTCATCCACCGTAGTAACTTCATCATAAAATTATATTGTTCTGTTACTTTTTCTTCTCCGTACTGCAGAACTCTTGGTCCGCATCATTTTCATTTAATTATATTTAATTATTATTTAGTACTCCTTATAAAAATGCACAATACAAATTAATTACTTACCAATGGTCTCCCTTTATTTTAACTAGTGATGTTTTTGATCCGCTGGGTCAGTTGAGGCGATCTGCTTTTTTATTACGTTGATAATCTTATTTACTGTATCCATATTCCTGTTTGTATGACCTTTTATTTATTCCTAAGTTTTAGCGTTGTGGCCATAATCTAACATGATTTTAAGTGACGATACGACCCAAATTGGTAGACACGCTAAACCTGTGGAGGATCGGGCTCTCAAGTGCAGCTGCCGGAACACACCTATTCGTATTTGGCGGCAGATTTTCAACTTGAGGGTGGTTGCTAGCCAGGCGGGCATTAGAAAAGCCCTACCATCATGCTATGGTTTCCTCACGGTGTTTTCCTTCACAGAAAGCTCAATTTCTTTGGTCAGCGTACTCACCGTACTTTGGATGATCCTGGCCACGACAACGTTTGTAGCGTTAAAGGTAAAAGGTGTGTTAGTGTGTCTGAAGATGGTGAATACCGCATGCAATACACTGTCGTGTATTTGCCGCCGCCTGCCTCTCTTCTGGAGAATTACTACCGAAAGAGACACCAACCCCTGCCCCTCGTGGATAGTTAGTACTCTGGAATCCGTCCCCACCCCAAATCCACTAGATATCAGGGACGTTTTCTCTTCCTGGATGTATACCAGCAAGAGAGTACTCGGAGCGGAGGAGAAGACTTTTTAACCGGCGTATACCCGGGTGCATATTGGTGTGTTCAAAGTTATGAGTACTGCATACACACCAAATAAACTAAATATGATCGAAGGGTATGTTAAAGCTATATGTACTAAGTAAACCGCATATCTAACAATGCCAATTTAGCCTCAATCAATTATCCGAGAATAAACGCAGTCCGTGTGCGAGAATGGTGTATACCTATTAAAGCAATCAACAAGTTATGGAATGTAAACGCCTCTAACGGACACGCGAGCGCAGCACGAATACCTAACTTACGTCATTTACTTTTAAATTAACCAATAGTTCACCAATCTAGTGCAATTTATAACACAATGGTTCGAATGTACGATTCACAAACTTTAATTATCATTGAAAAAATTGACACTGGCCAATACTTAAACTAAGAAACGAAAGAAAATTAAACAAAATGGTTGATGGCTCCGTTGGCGTACGGACGTCGCGTCAATACACGTGAGTTCGAATCCCTGTAATGAACTTGCGCTTTCGTTGAAAGAAAACATCACGGTTTCTTTTATTAACGTGGTGTTTAAAATCTCAAACTTTACGGACTTTCTCAACGCAACGGGCAAAGTGAAAAGGGCGAAGGCTTGAAGGGCATTTGGTGACTCGTCGTGTGCTAATTACGCAACACTCACCACTAAAACAGGGTGCGTTTTAGTTTTACTTTGTTTTAAGTAGTTGTAGTTTTATAATGATTTCTTATGTTTACGCGAATATTATTCATTGAAATAAAACTAATTTAAACGGATTTTATCGCGGTTATTTATTGATTTTGATTCCGACGTTTCAAAAGCTTTTCAGCTTTCGTGGTCACGGGGCGGACTGAGGTGTAGGTTATCTAGAAAAGTTTATGTTACTGTGTCTACCTTCAATTTAATATTTATTATTGATAGTGTTCCGATCTACGCAGAAAGAGCTCACAGTGTCTTGAGGTCTGGCAATTGGTCTTTTGGGTTCCGATAAAATTAAATGTATAATCGGATTATACATACATTTAATAAAATATACTGAACAATAGGCTGAAAAGCTTTCGAAACGTCTGGATCAAAATCAATAAATAACCGCGATAAAATCCGTTTAAATTAGTTTTATTTCAGTTGTAGTTTTAATTAGTTTACTTTAAAAATATCCTAATACTTTTAAAATTATCGATAGTATTCTATTTATTTCCATTCGTAAGATATCGTTTTAAGTAAATAATTTGTAAAATTAAAAAAAGATGTTTCACATCTGTCAGAGGTTCGTAGACGGCCCACTTTTGTCGGCTTGGTTTGGTTTGTTATTAAAATGTTTTATTTATGGTAAAGGGATTGTATTATATAAAAAAAACAACAATTATATTTATTGCTAAAAACATTTATATATTCAAAAAAAGGGACGTAGGGGAAGAGGAAGTATTACATTCAAGGAGGGGGGGCTTATAAAACGTTACAATGCTTTACAAGGACGAGCAGGGGTTCGAACAACGAGCTACGTAACAATATTTTATTTACATAAAAAAACTAGAAAATTAAATTTTCCAAGTTCGCAACCCATGGCGTTTTTTTTTGTTATAGTTAAGGTATAGCGTTATGGCCATAATTTCACCTGATCTTAAGTGACGATACGACCCAACTTAGTAGACACGCTAAACCTGTGGAGGGACCGGCTGTCAAGTGCAACTGCCGGAACACGCCTATTGGTATTTGGCGGTAGATTTTCAATATAATTAACTAGCCAGACGGGCATTAGAAAAAGCCCTATCACCATGCTATGGTTCCCTGACGATGTTTTCCTTCACCGAAAGCTCAAGCTCATTGCAGGTGTTTCGATTCGAATTCACGTCCCATGACGCGGCGTCCCTACACACTACCACTGAGCTATCATCGCTTCAAAAATCGCGTTTACGCTTTACGCAGAATCCCTCCACTGTCTCTAATCGCATTGCCAAGAATTAAGATAAGTTACTTAAAGAGTTTATTAGTAAAAAAAGGAGAAACATAATTATGACTTAGGTAAAAACGTTTCAGAAGGGGGAGCGGTTAGAGAAATCTTAAAAAATTGCGTTAATACATAAAAGATCCCAAAGCTATAGGTAAAAGGTTTCAGAAGGGGGAGCGGTTAGAGAAATCTTAAAAAATTGCGTTAATACATAAAAGATCCCAAAGCTATAGGTAAAAGGTTTCAGAAGGGGGAGCGGTTAGAGAAATCTTAAAAAATTGCGTTAACACATAAAAGATCCCAAAGCTACAACAACGTCCGTCATCCCTGAGGCTTGAGCATATTGATCTCGTTCCCCCGGTAGGTGTAAGCTTTGAAATCGCCTATCTTCTTGCCGTCCCTATACATGTACTGCCTGAAGCACATGTCGCAGAAGAAGGTCGGGTCGAAGGGCACGGACCGGCAGCCGACCGCGACCCACTTCGCGCCGAACTCCGCGCAAGTCGTGCAGTAGATGGTCTGGTTCTGCGAGACCGAGACCACGTGCGGGTACTGAGCGAGACGCAGTGGGTCACGCGGCGACACCAGACGCATCTCCGAGAACGTGAACACGTGCTCGCAGTTGCCCTGGTGCATGTACACCTGGGGGACGCCATCGACCCTCGTCACCAGCTCATCGACCAACTCTTTTCTATTCCATTTGAAGCGATGACAGCTCAGTGGTAGTCTGTACGACTTCGCGTCAAGGGGCGTGAGTTCGAATCCAAGCGCCTACAATGAGCTTGAGCGCCCGGTGAAGGAAAACATCGTGAGGAAACCATACCATAGTTGTAAACCTGCCGCCAAATACCATGAGGTGTGTTCCGGCAGCTGCACTTGAGAACCAGTTCCTCCACAGGTTTAGCGTGTCTACCATCTTGGGCCGTATCGACACTTAAGATCAGGTAAGATTATGGCCATATCGCTAAACCTTAAGTATAAAAAAAATATATATATATCACAGTACGACAAACTGACCGAACCCCGATTGTAGAGCGGTAAGCCCTAAATAACAAATATAATTAACTGATCTGCATCAGGGATCTGAACTGATCCCAAAACGCGACAAACAAAAACATAAAGTCAATGCAACGGGTTTACCACTATATGCAAAGTGGACACGAGCTATTCAGATATTGATCTTACTAGCATTTGGTTTTTTTTTCTCTAAGATTGTTAATTCTGCAAACTCTTAGTTCGAACCACTTACATGATTATATTTATTACCTACCTTGGTTTGTGCTGTTCATAAAATACGTTCGCATTTATGGATTTATGGGGGTGTCGCTTACTATGCTGCTTTACGAAATAATACATGGAGGGGCGGGGAGTCTAAGGAAACGTGACGTCCGCAACTTTTTGCAAATTTTACATATATTCATTAAAGTTTTATTATTGCAGAATTTGCGTACTATCATCAGGAACCAAATGGCCACTTAACCTCAGCTGAGATTGGTAAACACTAAAGCTGTGAAGCAATGGTAGCTCTTTGATAGCCTGTACGGAGGTGGTGTCAAAGGACGTGAGTTCGAATCCATCTGCAATGAGCCTGAGCTTTTGGTGACGAAAGACATCGTGATGAAATGGGACTTTTTCCAATGCCCTCCTGGCTAGTTACCAACCAGTACCTACATTATGTTAAGCGATTCCACCATTCCGAGCCACAACGTCACGTAACATCAGGTCACGCAAACTTAGTAAAAACAGTAATGAAGACTGCCGACGGAAGTGAAAACATAAAACTATAAACAAACAGTTAGTATTTTAGGATATCCAAATTAATTGCCTGATCTTAAATTGTTTACAGCGCAATAAGTGTATATTAACAGGAACAGATATAGTGTGTATGTTAACACGCCATGTGATCATGTCTATGACGAATTACATGTATCTACCCCTATTCAAACTTATTGAAGTTTTCACTTCAAAAAATCTAAAGTAACAATTATTTTTTTACAAAAGGCTTCATTAAGCAAACTTAACTGAGGAATCATTGTGGTAAGTCATTGTGCGCATCTTCAGACTGCTTTTTAAGCGTCTCATGAGATACCCTGGTAATTGTTGCTTTTTATGCGTGGCAAATATATTGTAATTTAATGTAATGTAATTTAATGGATTGTAATATAATGTAATGTAATTTAATGGATTGTAATATAATGTAATGTAATTTAATTGAATGTATTGTAATTTAATTGATTGTAATATAATGTAATGCAATGTAATTGAATCTAATGTAATTTAATATCATGTAATGTAATTATCTGTTGTACTCTTTAACTGTGTGTCGGTAAATAGAATACTGAACGTTATTTGACTTATAAAAAAAAGTGTCCCTTCTGGAGGTTTAGAATACAAGTTTAAGAATTCTGATCGCATCGTTTACATACCTCGGGGTATCCGAGTTTGATAACGATGTCGTCGAGGCGCACTTTGCACATGTCCCTCTTGGTGTAGGCCCCCATCCCGCGCTTGAGGGCCCACTCGCGGATCACCGCGCTGGTGTCGGAGCAGCCTTCCCGCGTGTCCACGTAGAACACGTTGTTGATGAACAGGAACCCGGACGGGAACACGTCCTGGAGACCAGTCCAACCTTATAAGTAACAATGTTGTAGATCGAAGACATTCTAAGCCTAGTGAAGAGACTGACTCTTGGATGCAACTGCCGGAACACACCAATAAGCATTTGGTGACAGATTTTCAACTTTCTATCTATCCAGGCGGGCATTAAAAAAAGCCCTACCTATAATTTCATCACGATGGCTCTCTTCACCGAAAGCTCAAACCTATTGTAGGTGGATTCCAACCCACATCGACACAGCGTACACACTGCCAACTGAGCTATCATCGCTTCACTATACTATATAAGTTCAACGTCATGGCCACAATGTAACCAGATGCTAAACGACAGCCAGTCGTTCCACTAGGTTTAGCGTGTCCATCATCCTGAGCCACGTCGTCACTTAACATCAGGTGGGATCTAGCTATGAAAAAGTATAACTTGATAAAAATGTATTCACAAAGCATACTAAGTACAATTAATGAATCAATCTCAGTGTGCAATATTTATGCTATTATAAATAGAAAAAAAAAATCTTTGTTTGAACGCTCTAATCTTACGAACTACCAGTCGAATTTCTATAACATCTTTAGGCTCTAGGTTCACGGTACCACAAATATGAACAAAGTTGTAACATGGTGCAAGGTGGGTGTACCTTGGCAGTGGGCAGCAGCGGCGCGTCCGGCGTGCTGGACACGTCCACGCGCATGCCCAGGTCGTTGTGGCACACGATGCGGTCGCGCAGCGCCGACAGGAACTGCCTCCCGGACAGCATCAGGTCGAAACTGAACACCGAATGCCGCCCCCGGGTCTGCAACATCATACCCTAGGGACGTTACGGAGCTGGGTGTCTCGGAGCCAGACTCGGAACCGGAGGTCTATACTCTCCTTTATCGGAGGTGAAACGGAGATAGAGAAGAAGACAGATGTGTTGTGTTGTGTGTATGACCCCGACAGACGCTATCCTGTCTTATTTATGAATATTTAATTCGAATTGGTATATTATTATTTTTTTATTCAAAAACATAGTGTTCATTATTGTAATGCTCTATGACATCTGAAAGCTAGTTATGTAAAATTGATATTGTCGTTAATTTTTTTTTTATTTGCTGATATTCCGGTCAACTTCCTTAATGTTTTTTTTTTTCATAAGAAACTTGTCCAGACGGTAATTAACCAAACAAAAAAAGAATTAGCGAAACTGTTCCACCCGTTCACGCGTGATGCGATGACCAAGGGAAATGGAGATTCATTTATATATATATAGATTACTCGATACTAGGAATTGTATGAGGTGACGATACATGATATCTTTCATGAAACCCTGTAGAGCAATCATTTCAAAACTAAGCAAATAACTGTGCTTCAAATAAAATTTCGTACGTACTTAGCAGTTAGTTCTGTTGCGATCTCCGTTATAACCTCCGATTCAAAAGTGCCGAAGCCAAAGTGGGAGTCGGAGGTTTAAATCAATCGGGAGTTCCGACCTCTCGGAATCGGAGTCGAAGGTCCGTAACATCCGTAATATACACACCCTTTACGATCCATATAAAAACGCACTACGCTTAATTACTATAGAAAACATAGATAACAGAACTGTATAGTGTAGCTATGTCGACTATGCCAAAATTTTAGAAACTCTGATAGGTGGAAAACTAATAAAATACAAACAAATTAATATAGTTTTTATAACGTACTAAAAAGTAGAAAATAAAAGGTTTGAAACGAAAAACATGGGGCAAATATTTATAGTTATGTATTGCACAGATTATGCGAATGAAATTTAGATATATTCTGTGTTCATCTGTCAATTATATTTGAATTGAGTGTATACCTGAGCGAGAAGTTCGTTATGAATCGATTATAATTTTTTAATCGACAAAAAAAAACAAATCAACTTTTTCATGCATTGACACCCACTTCTGAGCTATGTGCCAAATTTCACACCTCAACGGGAAAGCAATTTAAAATCATTTACAAAATTCTCTCGGAAAGACATACAAGCATGTGAGTTACTAAAAACATTGTAAAAAATGTATGGGGGCTTGACGTATAGAGAAAAACGACAATTAGTCACTAGGGGTTGTTCATAAAGTACGTCATGCAAAATCTGCCTTTTTTAACCCCCTGTCCTCATCGTCATGCTAAGTCACATTTTCTGCGACCAGGGGGTCATAATTACGTCACAAACGGTAGACCCCCTCCACCCGGACACGATATACAGGAATTAATAGCAGTACACAAAAATATACAGGAGTTATCATACAGGTTTTAATATTAACCTATTATTAACTGACTTCAGTTAAAAAGATTTTATGGAATGTCGTGACTCTTTGTTTCACTAAACCTAGAATTTTGTAGAGCAAAAAGGGGTCTTCGGACTTTAAAATTTTGGCTCGTGGACAAACAGACACACATATAACAAAGACTACGTTCCACTAAGCAAAGCAAAGCCTAACGCTCATTCCGCGGTATTTCCCATTCCACTTGTTTGTGAGTGTTGCAATGATTAACTCAAGTGAAATAGAGTATCGGGCCACCCGCCCAGATGTGTCGTTATGAACTTGCCGTGAGTCAAAATAACTATTATGACGTCATTAAGTTTTCACTGTGAACGTAACAGTCGTGGTCGTTGGGTGGAAGGATGAAGGAATGCTTTAAACACTGTTAAAAGTAGAACATAGGCAAAGTGATCCCCTATTTTCTTATGAGGTAGGAAACTTTTGAAACAACACGAATGTAGATTCACAATATTATAGAAGAATGTTTTTATTTTATTTATTATAGTTTGTAGGCGATATAAAAATTGATAAGGTAAATTTCACGAACAAACACAAAATTTCGGATTCCAGTCCATTCGTTGGCTAAAAATCTATACTGTTTATGATATAAATACATATGTATGTATGTACGTTGACTATATTGATATTTCTAAAGAGCGCTGTTTAAACTTATTTCAACATTCAGTGCTGTGTGTATTCAGTACTACTCTGATTAATGAAAATTATATATATTCTTAAGGGCTGGCAATTTATCATGTTGTCCGGGGTGATATAATCGCTAGATTAGGCGCTGTTATAGATGAAACTTAGTGGAGGGACTCACTGCCAACTGAACCTACCGGAACACGCCTATAGGTATTTGGCGGTAGATTTTCAATATAATTAACTAGCCAGACGGACATTACAAAAAGCCCTACCAACATGCTTTGGTTACATCACGATGTTTTCCTTCAGCGAACTCACTTCCTTTGACGCGAAATCCGTACACACTACTGAACTATTATCACTTCCAAATAAGCTTGTATTAAGCACAATTGTTTACTTACCGATCTCTCCTTCATGAATATGTATGAATAAGGTCTATACAGACGCACATGGTATAATATATCCCTGCCCGGTTCCAACTGTGTTTCTGACTGTGTTATATTATTGTCCTGAAATTAGAAAAAAAAAGTTTTTCCTAAAGTTTTTGTCCACTTTTCTGACTTTTACAATACAGCTTTGCTTCTATTGCTGGTATTGTGATATCGAATATCTTAAAGCCATCCAGAATAGTTGGTGTATCAAATACAATAACAATTTTTGAAATTTGACTGGTACTTCCCGAGACTAACATGTATAAATAAACTTTTCCATGTTATAATATTTTATTATAATAAATTAATAAATATACAGATGTGAATTTGTTTGCTTCCACTCACATATTAACTATGTATTTAAAAAAAAATGATACACATTGTAAAGGCTTCCAAAAAGTACATAGGGTATTTCAATACAATACATAATTTTCCATTTCTCTATCTACATCATTATGCATATCCAAAACTGTTTGTGTTGTATGACAGAAAACTTTGATTTAAATTAAAGTTTTTTTTTCAACATTTCAAATTTATAAACATATACCTTCCTTTAAATACATGTGGAAAGTAAAAAGAGAGTGACATATTTTTAATAAAACTACAAATAATACATAACTATTCAACACATAGAAAATTATCTTTATATATATATATAAATAATAATAACCTCATGTGACTGTGATATAAGTCTCACGGCTCGGTATTTCAGTTTTGTTGTGAATTTGTTAGTTGAATCCTTGGCCATCCGCAGTTTGCACTTTTTCAATATATTTAAGTTAATATTGCTGTCAGTCTTCGGTCCATCGATAAATGGAAGAATACCAGGAATCGGGATTTTGGTTTTTGATGATAACTCCACTCCAGTCTTCAAGTGTTCTGGACTAAAAATATATTCAGTAAAGTAGCGGCAAACCAGACATACGCCTACCCCTTCCAGTATTCAATAAGTAGACTACACATCCCTCTATCACGTTTAAGAAAGCAAACTAGTCTTTTCCATGTAATTTCTATAGTACTTAGATTTTCGCATTGTGGTAGGGCTTTTTCTAATGCCCGCCTGGTTAGCTACCTCCCTCAAGTTGTAAAACTGCCACCAAATACCAGCAGCTGCACTTGAGAGCCTGTTCCTCCACAGGTTTAGCGTGTCCACCAACTTGGGCCATAACGTCACTTAAGATCAGGTGAGATTATGTCCATAATGCTAAACCTTAAGTATAAAAAAAAAAAAGATGACCAAGCTAATCTTGGTATTGTTTTTACCATATAAAAAAAAAAAGAAAGCAATCACATATTGGTTAAATATTCACATTTTACCATTTTACATATGTCTGAACTGATTATTAAACTTAGAAAGACACAAATGTAATTATTCTATATAATAAAAGAAAGTTACTTTAAAAAAATGTGATTTTTCCATAAAGTTGGAGTCAGTTTCGAGATACCTAAAACATATATAGGCCTATGTATATAGGTACAGGCTAAAAGGTGTATACGACATTAGAAAAAGCCCTACCACCGTGCAATCCTTTCTGTCACCTAAATCTCAAGCTCATTACAGGGATTCAAACTCATGTACCAATAAGTTATCCTTTTTTTTAAATATATGTATATTATAGTAATGATACGGCCCAAGCTAATAGACACACTAAACCTGTGGAGGAACTGGCTCTCAAGTGCACCTGCCAGAACACACCTATAGGTACTTGGTGGCGGATTTCAACTTGAGGGTGGTTGCTAGCCTGTTGGGCATTAGAAAAATCCCTACCACCATGCTATGGTTTCCTCACAACGTTTTCCTTCACTGAAAGCTCAAGCTATATGTAGATTGTTCAATTCAAACTCACATTCGTTGACGCAAAGTTGTGCACAATACCACTGAGCTATCATCACTTCAATACTGCAATAGAAATTGTATTATGGGTATATATACCATTTAACCATTAAAAAAAATGAAACCAAAGAAATATCACTTCAATAAGTAATGTGTATAGTATAGTCATTACAGATCTCAAACATCCTATGCAATATCAAAGTGAACATTGGGAGATCCCAGAATGTGCAACTACAACAGGAGTTACACATGGTGTATGCTGGTTCTGATATAGTAAGACGCATAGTCACATTTTATCATTCTTCAAACAATAATAGTTAACATAATTGTTGCAACACTTACCTACAGTATTTAGAGAGCTCATCAAATTCATCATCGTCAAGATCACACCCTATAAACTCTCTTAATTTCTTAGTTTGGAAACTCTCAAGATCCGCTTTGCATTTTGGTTTTCCATAAATAGGAAGGCCCTCAAATGCTTTCGGGAAATTTTTAGATGATACCGGTGGTGTCACCAGAGCGCCACGTACGTGATACCACTGCGGCATAGTGTCGTTTAGGAAAATATCCAGTTTCGGCCTTTTAGGCAGCTGTATGTCTGTTTGACTTACACAATTTCCAATTTTTTGTGAGTAACTTCTTTTCTTTCCATCTATTTTCGTAGTATCTCCATGTTCAGTATTGATGTTATCATTTTGTAGCGCTTCATCATCGACTTTAAGTTTACTTTCATGTTCTGTACCGATTCTAGAAAAATTTGTTCCGAGACAGCCAGAGTTATTACTCAATTCTTTATCGTTACTTACAATTGTTGAATCTATATTACAACTATTATTAGTATTGTTATTTTGTACATTTAAGTTAGACGTGTTTAACTCGAAAGAATTGTTCGATGTTCCTTCAATAACTAAATTTACAGGTTCACTTGTAGTTTCCATCATATCTGCTACACGGGTTTCGATACTTTCTTTAATGTCTGAATAACATCTTGCAGTTTTCGCTTTTTTCAAGTATACAGACTTATACTAAACTACACAATAAATTTCATATATGTTAAAGTTACATGCGTTTCATACAATTATTTTCAATAATTCGAAATAATCATATTCACAGCAACGAAACAAATGACAACAAATTTTACAAGTGTTGCCGCTGCCTACATTTGGGATTACCGTACATAAGTAGGAAATTTATCGTACTCTTATTACAGATATATTATTTTATATGAATGTAAAGTATGATATCACTATTGTTTAGTAATGTCTATGGTGTGTATAAAAATGACCTTCTTTGTGTAATACGTATGTATCTGATCAGTATAATAAAAGTAAATGATTGCCGCCAATCAACCTTTTAGAACTTTGAATACAAAATATTCATTTGAATTAACAAACATGGCTTCTATTCTTCTCCTCCCAATAAATATACGAAGTTTCTCACAGCATCTTGATTCGCTTCATCCGGCTTATATTATGAAGATTGATTTTTAATTTTCGCCATCACATCGGGTATTGAGCACAAATATATTGTTTTGACAAAAGCATTTCACTGATCGCGTGGATGTAATGAGCCGGTTTCAAGACTTTGTTTTTATTAAATTAACGGCGCAAAAGATTCTCACCGAATCAACATTTACGTGTGGCAAATAAAGAATTTTAAGAACTAATTTTGTCAAATTAATAAGCAATGATTCGGAGTAATATAGTATTTTGTCCTCAAATTCGTGTGGTGTCATTGATTCTGGATTGTAAAACGTATCCTCAGGTAAATTTTATACCTAGCAAAAGACGCTATTTATCATCAATAGCCTGTTTCACTCAAAAACTACGAAGTTATTCGTTTCAAAATAAGTGGTGCGAGTTAGAGCACAATAGCGTGATATTTCGTATTTAGAGCAGTAATAATTTAGCGGTAGTATGTACTTTATGTTAAGGCACGTGAGTTCGAATCCAATCACCTATAATGAGCTTGAACTTTCGGTGACGGAACACATCTTGAGGAAACCATAGCATAGTGGTAGCGCTTATTCTAATGACTGCGTGGCTAGCTACCACCCTCAAGTTGAAAATTTGCCTCCAAATACCAATAGGTGTGTTCAGGCAGTTGTACTTGAAAGACAGTTACTCCACACTACACAGGTTTAGCGTGTCTACTAACTTGGGCTGTATCGTCACTTAAGATCAGGAGAGATTATGGCCATAACGCTAAACCTTAACTAGAATAAAAAATATAGATGTTCTTGGGTGTTACATGAATTGGAGGATTTTCCCGATGTTTGCAGCATCATTATATGGTAACCATGGACAGTATAATGCTGCAACGCACACCTAATAGTGCAAATACACGCATTAGACGGAACTATAGACAATTAAACCACTGATAGCTTTATAATATTGCTAGATAACACATACCATCAATCTTAATAGTCAAGTTGCGTTCCATGTTTCAGCAAGACCTATGTAAGATGCTTTTTTATCTGATGTGATGTAATTACCGTTTTTTAACGTACGGTAGTAACCACGCGGCCTTGTATCGTTCATTTTGCAATTTGAAGGCTGTATTACTCTACGAAACGGTGATTACCGTACTCATGTCAACTCTGCTGCATATACAGATAGGCAGTGCAACCAGCTTTAAATTAGAGATCATGCCCCGCTTAGTAAAAAAAACTGTCAAATCCTGCCCAACTCTTATGCATAAAACGTCGAAATAGTGGCAATACAGTTGGAAATTTAAAAATATATAAACATACTAATTTCATAGCTTTATTTAAAATAATTGAATTGAAAATAAATATTTCAAATTATACAGTTGTGTTAGCGTCTTTTTTTTTGGTAACTTTCTCTATACATCGCTTTTGTGATTTATTTAATAATTTTTTAGTTGACTGGAATGTAATACAGTCACTACTACTACTGTTTTTATCAGCTAGATTTACCGAAAAGAAATATCAATAGCAATGTTACTATTAAATTACGAATACTCCCTACAATTTTGCTGTTATATGTAAAAAATGACTTACTGATGACAGCCCATTGTATCTGATCATATTTTTCTTATGTTTAGTAGTGGTTGCATGTACGCTTATAATAGATAATCTAAGCACCAGTTTGGTATTACATGCTTTACACCATGAAACACCTTCATCTTACGATTTTGTTACCCAGAACAAAATTGATTAATTCAGATCCCACTTCAGGCTTTATCAACTTTCATATTTGCGTCTCATGATCAAGTACTAAATCTTCACGTCAAACGAAGACAGAAATAAAAGTGTATTGAATTAGAAACACAACTAACAAATTAATAAAAAAATATGATTTAATGAACATAATTTATAACGGTTTAAAGTTCACAGTTGAATTAACTACAAATTCAACAAGAGAAGTTTTGGGAAATCCCCGAATCAAAGTCTTTGGATGGCCAATAGTGAATAATCAACATTAAGTGTTGCTACTGGCATTTAAAATTTCTACTGATTTTTCTTGTCTCAATAAGCATCTTGCCTTTTTAAGAGCCACACTGCTAAATCTACCAGCTTGTATTGTTATTCTGCCAAATACTTCCAGATTTCTAAAATTTCAAAAAGCAGCCAAAAAGGCAGGATCCTGCCACATATGGTCATACTGAAGATAGGGATACAGACAAGTATTGATACTTTGTGGTAAAGATACTTTTCCATTCAATACCGATACTTTTGTGTTTGATACTTTCACATAATAAAAGTATTTTTTCACTGATATCGATTCGAATGAATCTTAGAGATTAATATATTTAATACCTGATTATGCGACTTATATTTATTAATGCCATCTAAATGAATCATGTCACAAATTTTAAAACATTAGATTGCGTTTCAAAGTATTTGTTCCATTCACGGTATACATCATTTACACGTTGTTATTCACGTCTATATTGTGTGTTTACAGTCATTTTTAGATGTAGTTACGATCTTCTAAGATCAGTTAGTTCCGCATTCTCTTTCACGTAAATAGTACTCATCAGTTCCTAACCGATTTTACAGTACATCCTTTTAGCACCATTATGGTTCAGTATAATTCCATAAAATTAGTTGCGATTTATTAAGATCAGCTCGTTCTGCATTCGTTTCTCATTCACGTCCCGGCAACAACTTAATGGAACCCTTGTAATCATTGCTCGTCGCACTGAGTGCCCTCTGCATTGGCCCCCAAAAATTTCGGTGAAGATATAAAATCCCCTACAGATAACAGTAAAAGTTCGTCCAAGAAAATGCCGCCTAGTAAGAATGACTTCGGCAATATTTTCAGCATTCACTGGCTTACATTGATGTTATGATCTATATTCCAGTACGTGTTACGCTCTAAATACTCGATACTTTTATTTCGATGTATTTTTCTAGTAGGATGCCCTTTTTCGATACAACTCTTAAGTACAGTATTGATACTAATTTATTACTTGTCTCTGATTGATACTTTCTATTCAATGCCATGCCCCTATCTAAAGACTATTCGTAGTATATTGGAGTCTGCGTATCAGAGATCAGTAATAAATTACTGTTGCATATATATTTTACTATCTATGGTAATACAGGTACACTGGTCTCTAATAACAACTACAGTTGAAACTTTAACTGTAGGAAACCGTATGTGTTCGGTACCGAGTAACGAGTACGTCACCTAGTGTCAAATACTGAAACGTAACTCACGAATGCATTACTCATATTTTTCGTATTTTAAACATCGTATTAAAACAGAAAATACGTTGCAAATTCAGTTGTTTTCCGTTAGATAGTAGGGAGTAATTAGATTACAGTTTACTTATAGTTTCAACCAATTTATTTTTATTAAATCCATCTAAATTTGGATTTGCACAGACTGACAGGCAAACACAAATCTGGTTCGAAATACGGTAAAGTAAAAAAAATGCACCTTACGTAGCTAGGTATGTAACGTATAAGTATGTTTTCTTCAAAGTAAGAACAGTGCGGTAACTTTTACACGTCTAATATTCATAGCAGCAAATTTTATAAATTATCCCAGTGCTATCAATTTCAATCCTCCAAAATTCTGATATTTTGAGAAAATTAGATTTTGATTCCACTCCTTGTTTTTTATGTTAATTAATAAGTTTTACTCTTAGTAATATATGAATTTAAGTTATTATGTTGAATATAGTATTAAAAGTATAGAATATCTATAAGTGCACGCCTCTTACTACTCATTTAATCTTTAAGAAAAAAAAACAACCCGTACCATTATCTTATTTTATTAATTATTTATTATAGTAAATAAATTATTTTTAAGCACGGATGATTTATTGCTTGCCCCTAAAACTCCGTAGATAGTTTTACCTACAGTTTCTGTCATGTTGAAGCGCTAACCTTTTAATTATGAAATAACGTTCGACTCGGCTGTATAGTTTCGGTTACTTTGCCTTTTCATTAAAAAGAAAAATATTACTATACAAAAACATGTAAAATAATCAATTCATAAATAAAGCGTGCAAAAAACTATTTCATTATTAAACTACGGGTACTAGACTATTGATATAAAATAGGTATAAAATAGATCCCTACTAATATTATAAATGTGAATGTAAGTTTGTTTGTTACGCTTTCATGCAAAAACTACATAACCGATCATCTTGAAATTTTGTACATATATTCTTGGAGGTATTAGAAGTAACATAGGATACTTTTAATTGATTTTTTTTACGAAAGATAAAAAAAGCATATTTAAGGCTTCAATGCGAGCGAAGCCGTGGGTAAAAGCTAGTATTATTATAAAGATAATAAACGGAATGTGGTCACAATACGTACATTTTTTTGAGCGCTATCGTGACCACCTAATATAAAGAAATCCAAACGTCCACGTACATTTTTTAAACAGTTTATTTTCAAGGTAGCATAATAAAATTATTTTTACAAAATAGGAGATAAATTATTTGAAATGTTTTCTTGAAATACATCTACTCATATTATCGTGGATGTGTTCCGTTATACACTGATACAACTGTAAGGTATGACTTCAATCAACATCAATCAGTGTACTGGAAAGTCGTTCCTTTATAATTATGGTTACTGTTTAAAACGGAACGCAGACCAGTGAACTATCATCTATGTTTATTTAACTGTTTTTTTAATAGCTTATGGAATACGCTTAATTCTTCAGTTACTTTCATTTTACACAAAGTAATGGTTTTACTCTGCAATAAAGACATCTACGGCGTCATATATTTTTCTAGGTTACTGCGCCAGTATACTACCTGCCACACCAAAACGAATTTCTCCCCAGTAAAAGTACTGAACAGTGGTCTTAGCGTATAGCGGAAGTCGGAATACAGCCTGTATAAATGCAAATTGGTTGTGATAGACGCAGCTTAACAGCAAAAAATTGCTTGGTCTTGACGTGTCGAAAGTAGTCGTGTTCGAGGTATGATGCGTGTAATAAAGGTACGAAAAACAAAAGTAAATTGGTAACGTAGTTTAGTGAAGTTTAGAACTAGTGCAACAACAAAACTAATTTTGGTGCTTTCTTTAATTTTTATTTACGTCATTTCAAAGTACACCTTCTATTCGCGGAAATACCTGGTCCATCCTAAATATTTCTATACATCATAAATCTCTCTTATGTTTTCACAGAACAATAAATAAACAATCTTACCATACTTCACTTTAAAAAGAATTTCAACTTTGCCACACCGAAGAAACGCCCTTTATTGTCGTCAGTAAAACAAAATATATTTTTAGCTATTTATTGGAAAGAATGTGAAAGTGGTTGCCAGCATATAAAGAGAGAAAGTAGGGTTACCATGGTACTTTTTGGTGAGTATTTCTGGTTTGCACCAGATAAGTCTCCCGTATACTTCCATGTTTGCCCAGGAATAGTGGTGAGAAGTAGGACCTTTATTACGATAATCAGTTATAAAATAACGTTTTTCTGTCCGCTTCAGCATCTAAGATTCAGGTGTAAGGTTTTTACTATTTTATATTATACAAGTTTAAAATAAATGTAATCATTATTTCTTACGAAGTAACGAACCGACCCAACGAAGTTACTGATTTATTATGGTAAATATCATAATGTTAATTATCTATATGGTGCACGTAGCGCCACCTAGCAACTTCATTATGATTATTATTAGCCGCCATTGTTTATTTATTTACTCGTTGTTTCACAGCAATGACGCTTTGCAATGTTATTTACATAAATAGAAAATAAAAACATTTTTTTTCTAAGAGTTTCTTCTTTAAATTAAAACTATTTTCACAGTTACTATAGACTATATAAAAAATGATTTTATAATGAACAACGAAATATGGAAAGCATCAAAATGCGGGTAGGTAATAGAAAAATATAAACTTTACGACCCTGTTACTGCTATGAGCGAGTAGGAATAACGTGTTTGTACCGTATTTATATTGACCCAAGATGGATGACACGCCTAGCCAGGTGGAAAAGACTGCTCAAATGCAACTGCTGGAGCACATCTATAGGTATTTGACGACTAAGTTTCGACTTAAGATTAGTATTAGCTAGCCATGTGGGCATTAGAGAAAGCCTCTTCACCATACTATGGTTTCATTAAAATGTTTCCATTCATCGAAAGCTCAGGTTCTTTGTAGGGATTCGAACGCACATCCATCGATGCGCCGTCCGTACACGCGACTAACTAAGCCAGCTTCGCCTTAAAATCGTTTCTTTCATTAATATATCCAAAGGAAATAAAAATTAAACGAAAAATATGGCGAAATAAACATTAAAATATATTTAAATTTTTACTTATTATATAAATATACAAAATTTTATAAAAGCAATGTTTTATTTACACACTTCACTAAATGGAATCAAACATTGACTTTAGGTACTATAAAATCTCTGTATATATAATCAGTTGTTACATATTTTTTGTACATGAAACATTTTACTTCCTCATACTGACAAGATTTCAGTTCATTGATTACTTTTAAAAAGTCTGTTCTAGCTTTATTGTCGTCAATAGTCCCAGGTAGTAACATCAAAGCAAACATGTAAGTTTCAAACGAGTCATACTGTAGTAACTCTACACAGATAATGGTGAGGGCATTTTTTATTTCTATGCATCTCTCATCCCACTTTAAGATGAACAAATTCAATAAATTGTCCAAATTCCTCTCTAATGTAGATTTAATATTACCAAAAAAGGAAACATAACACTTTCGACATTGGATTGATTCAATGAGTAAATTTACGAACACTTTGGCGTGAGTAATTATCGACTCCTGCATTATCAAGTCACGGTTCGTATCGTGTTCCAGTTTTTGGTTAACGTCATATATCTGCTTTCTAGTTACAATGCTCAAGCGTATCTTCCAAATTAAACTGTAGATTTCATTATAAGGGATAGTATCTTGTAATTCTTTTAATATTTGCTCAAATATAACGCAGACTCTTGCATAGCTTCCCATTTGTTGCTGGTAATCGTCATCAACGTAATTATTAACAAAATTCAAAATAATTTTTTTCAAAGTTAATTTGTACTCATGATTATCTTCTTTATGCCACAGTTTTAAGATTTCTCTCACAATATACATAACTAAATCACTTTTCTTACGGAAATCATCGTCATCAGTAAAAAATGAAACATATTTATGAATTAATCTCCATCGGCGCTCCTCACCTTCCGTCAGTTTTATCTCTGCTTCTTTCAACGTAAGATTTACATGGCTGGATATAATTGACTCTATAACTTCTTTATTTATCGATTGGATATTCCATGCCATCCGGGTAACGATATCATTCCTGTACGCAGTAAATTTACTTCGATCAGGGAACCTACTGAACGCATTCCACGCTACTTCCAGATACTGGCTCGTAAAACGGTTCGGTAAGGAATTATAAAAAACTAATTGAAACACTTTATCATTATCATCTTCTACCCAACCGCTTGTTAATAATTTCAAAACCTCAAATAATTCATCTTTAACCGCCTCGTCTACATCTGCCATTTTATCGTGAAGAGCTGAGTAAATTATCGTCCTTAATGATATGTTTTTAGATTTTCCCCAAACATGTAAAACTAACTCTTTCAAGTCCTCTACAGAGAAGCAATGGAAAGCCATGCGCAGTCCGTGTTTCTGAACTGATACCGGTGCGTCCAACAAACACTGTACAAACTCCATGTATAAAGGTTTCGGCAGTTTACTCAAATATGAATTGAACAGCGGTGAACAAAAATGAACGTAGTCACCTCTGATGTACTTCATTATATCCCGCAGCGGAACCGGAGGCCGGGAATAACAAGCCATGGTGCAAATAGCCTTTTGTATGTACAAGGTACTTTGGTCGATATGGCTGTGATCTATTTTGACATCCGTAGGGACATATTTATTTATGAAATCTTTCTTGAAATCATTGTCAGCCAGTACCATGATACCATTCACGGCAGCTTTTATTACATCTAACTGTGTATTTGGTTCATGGACAATATCTGTAAACAATTTCAGAAATACTGTTGCAAGATCATTAGAGAAGTATGTTCTTAATATTTTCAAAAAATTATGTATTTTGTAAATTGGATCGTTTTCAACGATGCGATGTTTTATACAAGGCAATTTGGACTCTACAAGTTCTTTGTCCTTTTTCAAGTAACCTATCAAGCGGTTTTCTGGAAGTTCATCTTCGAAACAATATTTATACGCAGCAGGGTACAACTTCATACATTTCATAACCACCTCGGGAATTTCGTTATTTGGTTTATTATAATTACGTAACAGCGTTAAAATATTCTCGATGTGTATTGTAGTGTTACTTTCATCTTTGTTGCTGTAAGTTTCCTGATTAAAATATGTAATTTTATCCATATAAAATTTTAATATATACTGATATACCATTTCCCCTTTTTCTTTAGACAATTTACAAACTTGTTTCATTAATTTGTCAAAATCAATTTCCGTATCTAAAACCTTGACCAATGTATCCGGTACTTCTTGTCTGTGAATTACGAGACGTATCAGAGCTACGTAATTATAATCGGTTTTGAAAAATCTACATCTATAGCATGAAAATTTGGGTTTCTTAACACAATCGAGACCTTCAGCATCAACTAAGATTTTGTTAAAGGCATCCCAGCAATTTGTACTAAAATCGTAAACATTGTGTTTGGTCAAAATAGCACTTAAAAAATTTTGTTTGCTGTGAGGATGCTCCTTGTTATGTCTTTTATGATAATAATCAAACAGAATATTCAAGTCACTCTCAGTTTCAGCAGATTCTGCTAACGTTACCATTGCTTCGGTTCTAGTGTCCACATTGAATGTCTCTGTAAATGTTGTTATTGCAGTAAAAGCTTTATTAAATGGTACAAATCTATACCACAAGATTTTATTTTTGCCGACTGGTTCTAATCCACTCTCGATAAGTCTTAAAGCCCATTTTTCTCTTTCTTCCGGTGCCATTAATTCAAATACTTCTTTATAATAAATTTGTATAATAGTTTCGAATTTCTCCTGTGGATACTGAGTGTTGAAAATATTTTGAATGAATTGCATTCTCTCGCCCCAAGGGATCTTCTCAATTATACAATTATATTTATCATAAATTTGATTTTTCCAAAAATCCATTGGTTCAGGACATTCATGACAAATTAAAGTATTCAGATAAAACTTGGCATCATCTATGTTGCAATACCTAGCTAACATTTTCTTATTAATCAAATACAAATATACTAAGGGTTTTTTATAAATTACATCCTTGTGTTTTGTCATGATGTCCTTTGAGATTCTCAAACCAAGTGGTTTAATGTTATAGGTATATGTGCTAAAAGTATGCATATTACAAATCTCAAAATATCTCATTTCACATAAAAAATAAAAGTGCCTGAGTTGGTATAAAACACAGGCCGATTTATACTCCTTGCATAAATTGTAATATGCTTTAGCTAAATCGAAGGAATCTCCCAGAAGTAGCGTTAGCAGTTCTTCTGATTCGCTCAACATCCAGTGATCGGTCATTTTATCCATTAGTATCTCTAATTTAAATGATTCAGTTGTGAATATCAAAAATTTTACTGCAACTTTTGTGTATTTCATTTTAATACAATACATGTAGAAATCCTTTGCTCTCTCATCATTCATATATATTGAAATTGTTGTTAGAAACTTTTTTGTCATTTTGACTGACATGAGTGAAAATATATTTACGTGGAGATATTCAGGGTTGATGATGTGCGAGTACTCATTATCATATAACCAAGTACACTTCAATGCTTTTGAGATGTATAAGCTATCACCAGACTTAAATATCTCCAAGATATAATCCACATTTTTATATTTCGAAGCGACTCCAATTTTATATAGCTTGTCAATGTCAGATTTTTCTGTCTGAGATTTTATTATTTCAAAATCGGTCATATTTTTTGTGGCATCATTAATTTTGGTGTTCAGTTCTTTTTGTCTTTCAGAAAGACTAGATCCAGTTAATTCAATCATAGTGATATGAGATCTTGAACCAAAACAATATAATTATTTTATTTTACATAACTTAAATAAAATTGTTTATAAGTCAATACCCAAATGTTAAAAGAAAACTCAGATAATAGATTTGGTACTTATCTTACTAAAACTATTATGTATATATTCCTTGTACACATGTAAATGAGAAGATTGCCCCTAATTATAATATTATCTACCAAAAGATTGTAAGACGCCGAAAAGAGATACGTTCAAATAGTTAAGGAATTATAAGAAATAAATTGTACTTAGGTAAATAAAAAATACAAATAAAAACAAGCCAAATCGTAATTCTAATTACTTCTTCTACATTATTTGGGTGCAAGCAAATATCACAAACGTTTATCTTTATTTCTAAAGCAGGATATTTTTCTGTTATAGAATTCGATAATGATATATATATATATATATATATATGTCCACGTTAATCATATAGAAATGATAAATAATTACTAAATCTTTACACTTAAACGGTTCCTGTATTTAAAAAAAACATATATATATAGCAAATAGCCTTCTATAGTTTCAAGTTTTATTATAAAAAATAGAGGGCTAACAATATAAAATAAAGGTAAACAGTACCAAAATACCTATTTCTTTGTTATCTTTGAATAAACAAAATATATGAGTAACCCCAGACTGGAACAACAACAAATTCAGTAAACAAAAGAGTATGCAACATTAACAAATCTACTAGTGTGCATTCACAGCTGAATGCAACCCAGAGGTCTCAAACGACGAAAAACGAAATCAGTAGAGTTGCCAAGTAAATAGGTATATTTGGACCAAAATGCGGTAGGGTATATACAAAAAACAACAATATTTAATCAAATCTCGTTATTTTAAAATTTTAGAATGTTTATTACGTAGAATTCTATTTAGAAATTCATTTTTATTTATTAAAACTATTAACAGTGGGTATTTAACATAAAAATTAAGTACACTACTTATATCAATGAATGACAATGACAGCAAATTAAAAATAAATATCTTTTTAAAGTTCAGAACTTAAAATAATATTACAAAGTAATATAACATACGTGTTCGTTAGTATAACCCATTACATTAATAACATAAATTTAATTAATTTTTAGGTTTTACGCATATATTTTTGCTATAGTAGCAGTTATATTTGAACTTCGGACTTTGAATTTCGAAGTCACAACAATTAGCGTCATTTAAAAGACGTTTTATAATTATGTAAAAGATCATTGACTCTGATGTTCCACTCTTATTCAAGAAGATTGATTGACTACCTATTTGGCTGTTTTATTTTCATGAGTTTAATGTGACAATATGCGCACAAGATTTATGGGGAAATGGGAAAGTAATAAAGTAGCAAATATGAAAAACGAACAAAAGAAACGTTTAAATTGTGTATCATAAGTTATCCCAAAAGAGTCTTTTTCTGATATAATGTTAGTATTCTTATTACAACTTTTACAGTATCCATAATTTGTGCCTAGCTAGTACAGGCGCCATATCGATAGAAATACCGAAAAATCGGTAGGTTTCAGAACACTGATGCAACCTATGAATGAATGCAACTATGGATGCAATTAGAAATTACCAGATGATGGCCAGTGTTGCCACTGCCTTCATTTGGGGTTACCGTACACAAGTGGAAAAGTAACCGTATGTGACAAAAATTTACCGTAATCTCTACACCGAAATATTTATTTGAAAAGAATACTGCTTCTATTCTTCTCGTCCCAATAAATCTACGACGTCTTTCACAGCATCTTCATTCGGTTCATCCGGATCATGTTGAGTTATGGTTCAACACTCAGAACATCAACACCGAGAGAGAGCCCATGATTGAGTGTATTAAGAAAAAGGGTCGTGTCCGATTGGGGTGATGCGAATTTAGTCAAATTTAACATCGAAAAATTGCAGGCGTGTCTATTCTCCGCTAAACGGAGTCCATTAAACCTGACTCCTACTACTCAAAGTATTTCCCTTCAGATTGCTGATAACCTCGTTCTTCTTGGGATCCAGGGGATCTGATCTCAACTTAGACCGTACAATCGAGTCAAAACAAGGATAGCTTCCAAAAAATTGGGGATTATCTTTAAGGTTAAGCGGTATTTCGCACAGGACTCGCTTCTTAGCTTGTATCAAGCGCAAGTAGGGTCGTGTGTGGAGTACTGCTGCTACTTTTGGGACGGATCAGCTAAGTATCAGCTGGCTACACTAGACTCCATTGAGCTCCGAGCTCGTCGGCTTGTGGGAGATGTGATACTGATGCAAGCACATTGGTCAGCCTATAGACGTAAAGTTACTTGTCTATCAGTATTTTACAAACTCCACTTTGGAGAGCGTGTGCAAGAATTACATAATTAAATTCCACCTAACCTGTTTCAACACAGGACGTCCAGACTCCGTGAGGGTTTCTACCCTTATGTACTAGACATACTCATGATTCGTACGAAACGATTTGCGTCTTTGAGAACTCAACTGAAAACCCACTACGATACGTCGTTGTGTGCGTCTTTAGAATGCTTTGTAGGCATCTCGTATAATTGTTGCTTTTTATGTTCCGCATATATATTGTACTTTACTGCATAAGTTTTGTGTGTCGGCTAGTACACAGAGTATTGATTGTTATTTGAATTAGATGAAAACAAAAGTGTCTCTTCTCGTGGTTTTGAATACAATTTTAAGAACTGGGATCACTCAAACTTTGATATTATAGTTACAAATATCTATAATATTTATTATATATATGAATTATAATGGTTATTTATTTAGATCTTAGGTTTAAGTATAAGTATCTATAGCCTGGATATTTTGCAAATAATTTTTGTTTTAACTAATATACTTAGTTATTACGCCTTTTGTTGTTGTATGTTGGGGACATATTACAGTTTTTTTTTTGTTAGGGTTTAGCGTTATGACCATAATCTCATCTGCCGAAACAAACCTATTAGTATTTGGCGGCAGATTTTCAACTTGAGGGTGGTTGCTAGCCAGGTGAGCATTAGAAAAAGCCCTAACACCATGCAAATACATGATGTAGTTTGGTCACTGCGCAGTAGTAAATTGCGAATAATGATACAAAACACGATATGCTAGGTGTCGCATAAACTCCCTGGGCAGTTTTGACGAGAGATTCTCTATTTTGAGTATATTGTTAAAACGTGAAATCTAAATTATGAACCAACTTTGTCTTCTCTTCAGAAGGAATAAAAATGAAAAAAAAATCAGTCAGTTATCTGTTGCTTATACTTTACTGTTTTAACAGTAGATTTGCTTTTTTCCCAATGATGCCTCTGTTTTTGGTTTCATTCCTTAATTTTACTGTTTTTCATTTAGCGCTTAGCGCCATCTAATGCACTATGAAAATATTTTAAACTACACATATAAACAAAAATATGTATGATTTTAATAGGCAAACGATTCTGATAATATTTTTATTGAAGATGAGACAATTGTGGGTGAAAGTGAAAAAAAAATTACTTTGACTTTTGTTTTTATTATATTGTGATCCATATTTAAGTATGCAATCTATGTAAGTCCTGGTATCTAATAAAGAAAATCTGATTGTTTTAGTTTTATGAGAAAAGTAAGATATCTGCCGTTTTTTTAATTAGGTTTTTTTAATTTAGTAGGTAAACTACCATTTCCTGATTTTTTATTGGTGGGCTGTTGTTTTTTAGTTTCTCGGAGTTGGCAACACGGATCTGTTGTCAACTAGTCCGAATCCTCTAAAACACAAAAAGGTTTTTGATAACAAAAACATAATACTTACAAAAAATATATTCTCTTTCAGTTCGTAGAGATACCTCTGATCCATTACACTATGTTGACATTGTGGAATTTATTTGAAGCTAGTTTGCTATGCTTAAACGCTGTCTGTGTTCTTCATGAAGAAAGATTTATGCATAAAAGTTAGTAACCTCAAATGGTCAAACTAACCAATACTAACAAATTAAATGTATCTAAAACTAATTTTACCATTATTTTTGCTCAGGATACTAACAATATTGTAATCTAAAACACTGTCATGTTCTGAACCATATATATGTGAATATACAAATAAATGAGAAAATATTTTAAATACAGTGTTATGCTAAAGTGCCAGCAGTATTAAATGATACATTTCTTTTTCAGTGGGGTGGGGAGCCAGTCAAAACCAGGGATTCGTAGATCAATCTTCAGTGAAATTTCAGATTTTAAATCTAGTCCGATCCATCAGGACTGTCACAAGGAGTAAGTTTGTAAAATATTAAAAAAAAAATTACGAGACTTGATATTCTAGACCTACTAACGTTTTATTATTTACTAAAACAGCAATAAGCTACTCGATGAATATCTCTATATAATAGGACTCTCTATCCCTCCTTTTTTACTATTATAAATTGAATATAGGTAAGCAATGTAAAAATTCAGTGCAGTTATTTTTTAAAAATTTATAGGGTTACAGATATGGCCACAATCTCTCACTTGATGTGTTAAGTGATTATAGTGGACCTATTATGCCTAGTGGATGGACTGTCTCTCAAGTGCAATTGCAGGAACACACCTAAAGAAATTTTGAGGCAGAATTTCAACTTGATAGGGTTTGCTAGCTTTATTCTAATGCCTATCTAACGTTAGAAAGAGCCCTACTACTTTTACTTTACCATAAATTCAGATGTGTACTCAAGTCCATTGATGCAGTGTCCAGAAATGTGAGCAATAGTGCCATTATTGCTCAATCATTATTATATTCATATTAATATTAAAATATAATACTTTTATTAGATTAATGATTGCATTTATGCTTATATTAACACCTGCTAATTATATAAATTTATGTTGGTTATTTTTGATATAAACCAAGGTCTTACGAGTCTTAATTTATTTATATTAATATTTAACACACTACCACCAATAGGAACACAGCTGTAATGAAATAGGCTACCTAACCCACCAAAAATTATTACATAAATTTTAGTTCCACAAGAACGATGTCACAGACACAGCCAGTATAGTGATATACATAATAGTTCTTTGTATTTCATCTACAAAAAAGTTTGATGTAATATTCTCATTGTAACTCAACTAAGAATAAGTTGTAATTAATTTGTATTTATAAAAATTTAATTGTTTTATGAGTAATGAATTATCATCCCAAAATAGTCATATATCTTTTTCTCCTTTAAGAAAGTTTTAGACTATTCCTGAATCACCAGAATTACATGATGTATGCGAAAGTGCGTTATCAATTCTTGTGGAAAGTACGGAGTCTATGTTTTTTAGTCAGTAAGAATCTAAAGAAACCCATGCTTTTGCTAACTGGCAGAAGGTGGGTATCTCATGTAAGATCTTATTTTGAAAAAATTGGAAAGAAAAGGGCTGGACAATGTCTGCTGGAGTAGCTACTTAGCTAACGAAACAATGATTTCTCATTTGATACACATATTTGTTTATACATAATGTATTAAAAATTTATTTTGTTTCAGTTCCACTCATCATCCTGAATATTTTAACAATAATATTTAAATTATTACTGGGATAACAAAGGCTTTTTAAGAATTAAAATTAAGTAATTAATATTTAACTATAATGTTACATTTACATTTTTATAATGCTTTGACACTCCATTATTTTAATTAAGTTTCATTTTCAATCACATTGTAATAAATTCATTTCTAAGAATATATATTGTTATTGTGCAATATTTTGTTTCTAAGTAATAAAGATCCTAAATTACATATCTGCATATTATTCCGTTAAGTGTTGTCACACTTGAGGGATATTTTCCAATAACATGTGATTTGCGACTATACCAATAAAACATACAGCTTATATTGTCATCTATTATACAAAATTTATTGTCATTTATAGTAAATACAGATTATAAATAGGTTCATTTTTTGAGTTTACACACTAATTCATTACTGGGCTCTATTCCACACTATAGTAGTTGCATTTTACTTAATAATCCACTCTGAGTAAAACAAAACTAGTAGGAAGAAATCGAAGTTTATTGCCATATGCCAATATGGCTTCTAAATCTAGTCCGGGGCGACGCGAATTAATCGTTAGAGCGGGCGCCATAGATAATACACTAATACTGGCGGGTACTGTGGTTACGTAAATTCTGACAGAGTCCGTCAAAAGTTGCATTATGCTGACGATATTACCGACAAAAAATATTTATCTGAAAATAATTGTATAATACAGTGAGTTTGAATGCAATCACCTACAATGAGCTTTGCTTTCAGTGAAGGAAAACATCGTGAGGAAACCATAACATGGTGGTAAGTCTTTTTCTAATGCCCGCCTGCCTAAGTACCATCCTCAAGTTGAAAATCTGCCGACAAATACCAATAGGTGTGTTCCGGTAGTAGCACTTAGACAGCCAGTCCCTCCAATAAAGGCCGGCAACGCACCTACGGTTCACACGTGTTGTGGGTGTCCATGTGCGACGGTGATCACTTACCATTAGATGACACGCTTGCTCGTTTTCCCGCTATTCATAAAATAAAACAGCTGCAATAACTAATGTCGTCTCATTTATTTAGTGATTTAATGATCTGTTGATAATACTGTTTTCTATCTGTTAAATATAGCTACATATATTTTGGTTAAATTGTGTAAAGCTATTTGTCATCGTCTCATAGTGCTAAATTTGGACAGTGTAATTTTTTTATTTTTTTTATTTGGATAGATACCGAATTGATATTAATATTACTATTATTGAAATCACAATAAGAAATTACATGCTGTAAAAGGTGATCACACCGTAAATATGGATAATAGCAACCCATTGATGCAGGAATAAGCTGCTGTCATATAAATACAAATGTAGAAATGTCAATACAAAGGTAAAATATCTTGCAATCTTCAGGATGCATGTAACGTTTAATACTAATTTTTTGGTCTTTGTGATTACAAATGAATAATTTCCTTAGTTATTATTTATAATTCATGTCACTTAAGTCGAATAATTAAATAATATCTCACAAAATGCTGCTAATGTTATTCATAACATAGGGCTAGATAACGTTAGTTTATGAGATAAAATTAAAATATTTTAAGTACCGTTAAATCGCCGCTAAATCTTTATGCTTACAGATCATTAATGGGGATAATTATATTAATGTTGGCAACTTGCAATATAACGAATGGTCTCTGTAACGAAATTGCTGATGCTTATTATAGAATGGAGTGTATTTGTTATCTATGACAACATTGGTCATCAAGTCATCATAGACAAACAAAACGCCGGTCTTTTCCGCCCTGAAGGGAAAGCGTCTGTTGTTTCTACAACGGACAAAGCGGAAAATTGGTAAATGATGGCAGCAAACAATTATTTCGGGTTTACTCACGGAGGAACCCAATATGGGTGAGTTTTTATTCTTATTTACATATAAAAATATATATACTTTTCATGGTCATTTGGTATCCATGCGATTTATACATTCGCACTCATGTTTGTGGAATCAAAATGGCGTCTCATATTGTATTGATCGTGATTTTGGTAAAATATTAAGGATCCAGTGTGTTATAGTGATTTCGTGCGTTTTAGCGCGGCGACAGCGAGTGCTGCGTATGGCGGTCAAACAGGTTACGCCGTAGCCCCAGCGGCCACAGCCGCAACTTACGGCACGCAGCGTGCTGCAGCTACAGGATATGATACGGCATACCAGGCCGCCGCAGCGACACAAGGTTAGTAAGAGCATCGTTACAGTTATTCTGTTTTACCTTTTCACAATTTGTTTACGTCGTTCCTAACACTTATTTAGTATTATGTGAAACATGTGTTTTTTTGTATGTCATTGTTTTTTGGACGACAAAATCGATATTGTCACGGCGTTGTTTCGCTGTTATCGTCATTAAAAGAGCGTGTTAATTAAATGTTTAGTTGTGAATGTTGCTTTGAGGGCGGACTCTCTGACCATATATTCTCTTCTTACTCTTGTCACGGATAACCACATATTTGTAGAATGCTTATCGAGTTTTATTAGAGCTAATTTAAACTTTAAGACTTTAGTGTCATTCTGTGGTGTATATTTGTAACTTAACAATAGACGTTATGTGTAGTTTGCACGTCTGTGTTAGAGTCTCCTTTCTTTGTTTTTAATATGGTTTATTGAATTATAATTGTTGACACATTTCCATTGTTTATGTTTCTATTTACATGACATTGGATGACATTGGCTAAATAGTGTGCCGTGTCCACGCATGTGGCTATTTAATAATAATAAGGAGATGTATTTTTTTCTTACGTGGGGAAATGCATTTAAGCAAATCTCTCCCAGCCTTGGGGGACTCAGCGGGGCGTTTGGGAATCATCTGGCGTTAACCGCCGAGAATACTCACTAAAGCTTTATGGCCGTCTATCACCTTCCTGGAGTGACGCAGGTCCGTGCATGCAACCGCCAGCGACTGGCTTGGCCTGGTGGTAAGCCGGGCCTCATAGGGGTAGTCTAGCCGGCTGACAGTTTAGTTGCTGGTTAATGAATATTTTTTTTTATATCACTGTTTATTTTGTTTATCGTTAGCTATTGTTTTATAGTCTACTGATTGAATATTTACAAAATAATTTGTATGATTGTTACAAAGTAGGAGTCAAAAGTATTATCCTGGCCATTTGTTCTATGTAATTTACTTGTTGATACCTCTGAGGGCTCTGGCATCATAAATTATGTTTATAGGCACTGGACACAACTGGTGATAAGCTTTACTTTAGAAGCTCTAGCTATCCTGCTCTCTGATGTTTCATTAGATAATTAAGGGTTAAGTTAGATATAATTTACATATTATTCATAGCCAAATATTTTTTAAATTTTAAAAGTTACAACCATGTTTTATTATTATTTATATTTAGGGCACAAGTTTACCAATTTGTAAACAAATGCCTTAGTCTATCAGGTTGTGTTTGAATAATTTTTCAATAAAAGCATTATGGCCGCTTTAGTTTTAAAATGATGGTAGCTCAGTGGTAGTGTGTAGGAACACTGCGTCATGGGATGCGAGTTCAAATCAAACTACCTGCAAGGAACTAGAGCATCTGTATGGAAAACATTGTGAGGAAACCATAGCATGGTGGTAGGGCTTTCTCTGGTGCCCGCCTGGCAAGCTATCACCCTCAAGTTGAAAATCTGCCATCAAATATCAATAGGTGTGTTTCGGCAGTGGCATTTGAGAGCCAGTCCCTCCACAGGTTTAGTGTGTCTACCAACTTGAGCCATATCATCACTTAAGATGAGGTGAGATTATGGCCATAAGCCTTTACTATAAAAAAGAAAATAGTTATTTTCAAAGTAAAATGAATTCCTGAATTAATGGCTGGTGATATGCCAGTCACTGATAATTTATTGCTTAATTTGTTGATTATAATGAATAATAAAAATAAGTTGAATTGTTGCTACATTTTATATAAGTATAAAATATATTTAGCATATTTAAAGCCTATAGAAGTGAAGTGTACTCCTGTTTTGCGAAAGGATGTGTGCTATTAAAGTATATTTCACCACATATACAAAAAAAGTAGCCCTGAATTGTATTATGCACTATAGATTATTATCTATATTAATATTATAAAGTGGAAAAGTTTGTTTATGAATGTGCTAATCTTAGGAACTGCCAGTCACATTTCAAACAATCTTTTTGTATATGATAGGGCTGGGGTTCCCAAATTGTGCGCCATAGAGAGTAGATACCATTTTCGTGCAAACCTATCTATTTCGACCAGCTAAATAGGTTAGAGTGTCACAACTGAATAGGTAAACATGTATGTGCGCTGCGAACTGAATAAGATTGGGAACCTCTGTGATAGAGTAATAATTTAGGAAGGTTTAGGTTATTTAGCAATCACCAATAAGAGCAAAGCTGTATTGAGTGAATAGTTTTTTGTTGAATGCGAAGGAAACATTACATGTGTAATGTTGTTTACAGCGGCACATGCACACGCTCACGCGGCCGTGGCAGCCGCGTCCGCGTACGACGCCAGTAAGAGCGCGTACTACCAGCAGGCGGCCGCCGCCTACCCCACGGCGGCTCCGCCCCAGCCGCAGCCCACTTACGATGCGGCCGCTGCGAAGCCGGCGTACTCGACGTCAGCCACCTATGCACAGGTATTATACTACTTTATTAACTCGTTTAACACACTGAAACAAACCTTAATTACGTGAGGTGTTTAAGGGGGGGAAGTCGAGCTGAATCTTACCCATTTTGACGTGGGGCAGAGGGAGACCTGGGTGGATGTCGTGTAATTTGTTTTCCGCAAGAAATAGTGCAAAATTGTGATAAAACTGGGTTACGCTGAGAAAAAAATTACTTTTGATAAAAACAGGCATCGCTGTGACAAGAAATTAATGCGTTTTTTGTGAACCCAACGCCATCAAACACAGATTTACTTATTTAGGATTAAACATTAAAAAAACCAGATTAAAGGAGGGGAAAGTGTTTTAGCACACAATATTACTACATCTCACTGGTCGGTAACGAAAAATCCCCAAAATTATCATATATAAAATACATAATTAATGGATCCACCTCCATTGAGTTGCATAGAGAGGTGAAACTCTAACCAGATCTCGAGACTTGTGAGAGGAATGTTGGTTTAAGATGTCCTATACACTCACCTTCGTTACTCGTGGTGTTTCCCTCCCTGTCCAGACAAATTTGGTAGGAACATGTCAGCTCAGCATTAGATCCACATTCTAGTATAGAACTAACTGCAGTCCTAGATACGTCAAGTTCTTTGAGGGACGTTTTTCTGTATATCTGTCACTCTCACTTTTACTGCATATTTATCAAACGCATAACCATTCCTGTGCTGGTCACATAGTAGATCATAGTATTTGTTTGTTTTCATTGCATATTCCTTATGTATGTTTCTATCTCATGGTACAGAAAGTGAAACCAGTTACTGCGTTTAGTTATTTGTCTCAATGACATGATGTGTGATATTTTACAGAATCTTTTAGGTTCCGCTATAATTGTGTACAGTTACAATGAAGGGTTTTGTTTCTTGATGCATTCTGGAGCATAGCATTTAGTGAGAATGCTCAGTTGTTAACATTATTTCTGGACAAACACAAGGAGACACTACAGCACTACAATACCTTAAAAATCTATCTATGGCTTATGGTTCTAGAAATATGTGCTTGTTTGTTATGAGTTAACCCTGTTTTTCATTTTAAAAACAATGTCGACAAGTTATGTATTTGAATGTATACTCTGAAATTAAGACCCCATCTCAACAGATTGAAAACATTTCAAGTTTTGTGGTCTGTGACGCATTAGTCATATCTGTTAATGGAAAGTTTCTACATTTACAAACATTTCCTAAATAGTAGTTCTGAATAGTTTAAACATAATTCACAGTGTATATATTCACTTTAAATGTTATCATCAATTATGTAAATATATTAAATATTTATTACATATTCATTAATAAAATCGTGTTTCTCTTGTGTTTTTGATCTAAATTCTATTATCGGTAGTATGAAGTGTTTTTTTCAAGTATCAACTGCCGACTGCTTGTATTCATGTAGAAGTCAAAACTATTTTACTTGAAATCTTGTTGTATATTATTCTGTCCACTAACATTCGAATAGCAATGAAAATACTGAACAATTTTTAATGAATTTGGACAAAGTGATTAGTAATACATATTATGGTTGGCAAAAATTGAATTTTTTCTTTACCACAATAGGGTTCTCGAAAAATACAAGTTTATTTTTGGCAGTAAATTTAACTTTACATATGGATATCGATAAATCCAAATCACGTCGAAACTATTAAATTTATTGTGACGAGACTATGGTGATTGATTGTATATAATTTTATATAGTTAGACCAAAGTCAAATAATTGCAGCATAGGGATGTTTCTCCTGAAATTGAGTGGTGTTAAATTTTTTTTTTCTGAGATTTCTGTTAGTCTTAAGGGCTTTCACAGCTTCATCGAACTTTGAGGGCGAGTATGAGGTACTCAGCCCGAGACAACGAGCACAAGGGAGCCGTGAAGTGGTCGATCCTTGGCTTGGGCTGTTGCCGTTAAATGCCCTACATTGTATTTATTTAGGCGGAGCATTCGTTTTCTTTTGTATTTTTCCTACCAACATAGCGTGATTGTAAAATCCGTTCTTAGTGGGTGTCTACATGATGAAAGTCATTTTTATGACAAATGTCATGTCTATAGATCAAGTGGTTTTGAATATTTCTGATGACTTTGTCTAATGCTAATGAGCAGTAAACACGCAGACGACCTACATAATGGCAAATGGTTACCATCGCCTATGGGATAGCTACAACACTAGGAGTGTTATAGTCATGTTGTTTACCTTAGCGGAAATGGATAAACCTCGTTTACTATGCCGGAAAACAAAGGCTGAAACAAAACTTAAGGTGGTTATCGCTAACCAGTCGGGCAGTGACCCTACCACCAAGCTGTGGACAGTTCAAGGATTACATAGTTAACCGTCATGATTAAACCAAAGGTGGGATCAGAAGTGGCCAGACCTTCGTCAGTTACCTGGTAGGGTAAAGCTGGTACCGCCTGTAAGTGAGGTTGGCTTGGGTAACTCAGATGGATCAATTTAAGTCTTCTGTTTGTATTGTTTACTTTTTATTAAGAGTTTGATATCAAAATAATAAAATGCAAATTAAAAGGGTGCAGACCAAAAGTCTGTGGTGTTAAAAAAACATGTTCACATACATTACTTGATTACTACTAATGTATTTCTATATTTCGAAGTGATTTTAATAATAATAATAAAAAAAGTATATTAACCGAGAAGATTTTTACGTGTTTCACTTATCGTGGCCCCCGCACTAGGGTAACCCTGTGCCGCGGGCTGCCACCACAAGAAAACACTTGTACAAATGGACATGTAGGTAACTAATATACCTAGAATATGTTTATTGTATATACTATACAACATTACACATTACATACATGAAGTTTGTAAACCTATTATTATTAATTATAGACAAATACATGAAAAAGAAAACCGACTTTAATAATCAGGATTATCGTTAAATACTATATACTATTTGTTAATAGTTTGCAAAAGATCTTCAATCTCTCTGTATATTTTTATATGTATGCATATAAAATGGCATGATTAGGTGTTTGAATGATAATTAACGTGGTGTAATTATAATTTCTTTCCACAGGCGACTGCTTATCCGACGGCGGCGCCGCACCAGGCTCAGCTGACGTACGACGCTATCACAGCGAAACCGGCGACGTACGCGCAGGTGAGTCAGTGTGACCTTCAACAAAAATAGCCGGTTATCAAGTACCGTATCGACGGAAATATCGGTTTCCATGTCCGGTTCCGCTCGAGGACCGGGTTATTTTCCGAACGGGTGGTGGTAGTTTAACGTACACAAGCTCCTTCCCAGGGCTTCGATTGAATAAAGTGTTTTAATTTGATTTGAAGGGAAAGTTCGAATACTGAATGAATATAAATTTTTTGGAGGTTTCCATGTTCCTTTTATTATTTATTAGTGATTATTTATTAGTTAATCTAGTAGGTTTGGATAAATTTTGACTTGGTGATAACTAATATCCATAACCATAAATGACTCTTTTAATCTTGTAAAACAACAGTTACCCCGGCATGGAATAGTTTCAACGTATTTTTCTCTTTTTGATAGCTGACAACATAACTAAAAATAAAAATTAATTCAATCATATCCATATATTACTGAAACATGGCACATTTTTAACATCAGAATTGACATTTATATGTGTGATTTGACATAGAGGAAGCTTGTATCATATTGTTGAACACGATAGATGGTACTGTATTCGAGGTTTAGCCTATTGTACATAGCGAAACCTTGCTGTGGGATTGTTGGTAACTAACAAACTTTCATTGGAGTAAAGCCAATTTTTTGTGTATTCAGATGAAACGGAAAGATCCGTCGTTACGGATTTGTTTCATTGGATATTTTCTTTACCTCGATTTAAATGGAATGCGTAATGTTTTTGTTTGCGAAAATTCAACGCAAGTTTGTTTGGGTATGTGTTATTTTTTTGTTCATTAGAATTCTGCCGATGAGATCTTTAAGTATATAAATTACTTTTAGATTTGGCCTCTTTAAATTCTATAACGTGTAGAAAATCGTATAGTGTATAAAGTATATAAAATCTGCAAAGTTCTTATCGTCGTCGTGAATTGATTCGTCAGACCTCTGTTTATTTTCAAATATTTTAGCGTTTAAATAATTCTGTTCGCGGTGCAACCTACTACGATAATACGTATAAACAATTCAAATGTTATAGTTAAATAGTTAAGTTAAAATATAGACAGATATATGACAGATGTGTCTTAAATAGTAACTGTTCTCAAATAATTCACTACAACCTGTTCAGGGTTCATGTATAAGGATAAACGTACATACATGAATGCGAATAAATAAATAGTCGCCAATTTTAAAGTGGGGAATAATGATTCCCGTTTTCGCGAAATATTTACATATAATTACTTCTATATGCTGTATAAAAAAATATTAAATAATTTTATAAATAAACTATTTATGCTCGTTTTTGGAAGTTTTTTCGATACAACTTTGCTCATTTTGGTGATAGCACGGTGTTAAAGTCTGCCTCAATGATTGGTCTATCGAATACATATAGAATTTTTAAAATCCCGCTGGTAGTTCGTAAGATTAGCGTGTTCATACAAACAAACGAACTTTTTTCACTTTATGATATTATTATAGATAGATCACCAATTTAAGATGGGGAAAATTATTTCACCTAGTTTCCAAATGGTTAACTTAAATTAGTAGGCACTTATGAGGGGTGTAGATGCAAATCCACTTCAGGTCCAAAATTTAAATTTTACAATGTAATTATTTTAAACTAACTTCAATACTTGAAATACTTCAATACTTAAATACTTGAATTATGAAAAAAAAAATTTTTTGTTATATCGATAAAAAATTCGTCATCTACATACTTGAAATTTCATTCACTTTACCCTAAAAAACAGAAAATAATTATAAAATAATAATAATAATAATGTAAAGTGTCTTTATAACATACTAAAAAGTATAAAATAAACGATTGGAAATGAACTTCATGGGGCATACACAATAGGTAACTATAAACATGTCCATTATAAAAACATTATCCATGCATTTTTTTTTATTGTTGTTTCTAGTGAGTACGCCAAATTATAGTGCTCGAACTAGCTACAAGAAAAAAAAAAAAATACAAATTTTTGAACTGACGCGGCTTTGAATATAGCATAGTAATTATCATAAGCCCTGCGATCCGTGCAGAAATAAGACGGACCTTCAACCATAGCTTATTATATATGATTATAATCATCAGGGTGGAGCGAGGGCGAGCACTGCGAAGACTGCATACGGCGGCGTGTACACTGCGACAACGGCCGCGACCTCGTACCAGGCGCAGTACACAGCGCCCACGGTGCAGACTGCTAAACGTGAGTAAATACTCTTAACCCTTTAGCCTATAGCCACGAGTCTGACTCGTGGTAAAGAATTTGTGCCATAAGCGAAAACAACGAGTCTGACTCGTGGTAAAGAATTTGTGTCATAAACAAAATGTTATTGATTCTTTATCTACTTTGAAATAATAAATTATTTTTGTCAACTGATCAATTGATTATGATTACTTCCTAGACGTCTTAAAATTACTATTTGTACCTAAACATTGTTTATTATTTCACAATTCCTTTCGTTGCATTGAAATATATATGTTACGAAAAGTATACACTTTGCGCCAGTTCGGGTACACGGCTGAACAGTTGAATGGCACGGCGCGCGAACGAATTTCTTGCGTATTATAGCTCGCGCAATTGGTAGATATCGTGTAGGCTAAGGGGTTAAATTAGATTAGGGGTGTATGAAAACACCCTACACGAGTGACGACACCCGAGTGGTCTATCCCTGTTGCAACACTCAGTGTCCAGTCATTTCACCACAGCAATAAGGCACCGTCCAAGTATTATGTAACGCAGGGGCGGAGTGGTGAAGCGATGATAGCTCAGTGGTAGTGTGCACGACTTCGCGTCAAGGGACATGGGCTCGAACCCAAGCACCTACAATGAACTTGAGCTTTCGGTGAAGGAAAACATCGTGAGGAAACCATAGCATGGTGGTAGGGCTTTTTCTAATGCCCGCCTGGGTAGCTACCAACCTCAAGTTGTAAACCTGCCGCCAAATACCAATAGGTGTGTTCCGGCAGCTGCACTTGAGAGCCAGTTCCTCCACAGGTTTAGCGTGTCTACCAACTTGGGCCGTATCGTCACTTAAGATCAGGTGAGATTATGGCCATAACGCTAAACCTTAACTATAAAAAAAAAAAAAAAAATAGATTCATCTTGCAAAATTTTAACTTTTAAGACCCCCTCCCACCATTCGTCTTGGTATGTCACATTTTCTACGACCCCCTGTCGATGTTACGTCACAAATAACCCGTACATAATATATGTATGTCAATTAATGTAAATAGTACAGTAAAAATTTGAATACTTTTTAATATGTATTGCTCACAGTAATAAAACTTGAATAAATTAATAAACATCTATAATAATATGTAACATGAACAAAATTGTTTTATGAGCTGCGAACTTCACGTTTTCTTTAACACCTCATGTGATATTTTCTCACAGTAAGTGACACTGAACCCCTCCAAATAGTGCGTACGTTTTTTAACAACAGCCCTATCTAATAGATTAGGATATGGTAATCCCACTTCTCTACTATTGATAACGAAAGGAATGTTTAGTAGGGGTTTCTTAAAAGGGGTTGTAAAAGTATTGCTTACTTTTTGTACTTGAGGGTGGTAGCTAGACAAGTCAGCATTGAAAAAAGCCCTACCACCAGTAATAAATGACCATAATTGTAAAGGACACGCTTATGTTCGCTACGGACCTATAAATTAATTTAGTAATATTATTTAACAGAAACAACAAACAGAGGCAACACTGCATATGATACAGCCTTATACAATGCAGCAACTATGTATGTCGCTCAGCAGAATAAGACTGGAGGTGGAGGGTATGTTAACCTTTATTTAATTTTTGATAGTCGTTTGAGATTGTAGATAATTTAAATCATGCCAAGAGCCATTAGTATTCTGTATATGAGTGAACCATTAACAATATTATGCATATAATGGAATTATTAATTAAATTTATGCAAATTAGGAAATGATTACTAACACTGGATACAATCGATTCACTAGTATTATGCAAATGACTAATCCAGTAGCACTGAAAATGTCTGAACTATATTTAGTTCAGTTATTTATATATTTATTTTTAGTTATTTTTTTATTTATTTATTTAGTTATTTTTATATTTAGTTTGTATTGTGCATAATATGACGGAACCACAAACATTGTGCAAATGATTAACATTGTCTGTTCCATTTCAGAATCACTGTTTATAACAATATTTTACAGTTATTTTGTTTTAACTATGCCATTAAATGAAGCAAGTAGCAAATGAAGTTACAATTCCATGATCTGTAGTAATTTATTGTAATATGTGTGATTTCAATAAAAAAAAAAAATTTTTATATTAACAGCTATAAAACTGTTTTTCAGCTCTTTAAAATAAATAAACATGTATAATTTTATATTATCACTTCGACAACTATAAACCAAATTTACAAAATAATTATACATATCTAAGGGCATATTGTTATCATAAATCTAACCGAATCCAGCACCTAGCTACTTGTGACACGTCACCGACATATCCATGCACTTCTGGAACACTTGGGTCCACCTATGGGTTCATTTTAAACCTAAGCATATTTATACTGGCAACCTATATTTTTATAGTTCATTCAATTGATTTTAAAGTGTGAAAAATTATTTTTAAAGTGCGTTTATATATTGTCTATTTATTAGTAGGGGATGAATATGTAGTTATGGTACTTAATGTTAATAAAATGATTTATATGTGTCTAGTGGTTGGAAGAATTACAAGACGGGCGGCGGCGCCGGCGGACAGACGCGCCGCACTAAGCCCCCGCCGAAGGCACAACAGCTGCATTACTGTGACGTCTGTCGCATCTCTTGTGCTGGACCCCAGGTTTTAATATTTGAATATAATAATATTTCTTATAATTCAATATAGCATTACTCCTATCATTAGCAGCATGTACCGTGGCATTTAGCCCTAAAGACTTTTCTAATCATTGGTTTATCAATTATGAGAAGATTTTTTTGAAATCTGACTGTTGGTGCATATGATTAGTGCGTTCAAACAAACAACGAAGAGTTCATCAATTCTGTTGTATACTTTTTTTTTTTATCTCACAATTTATGGGTGCGATGACATATCTCAACACAAAAACTTATGGTCAAAGTGTTTTAAAAACATTGTGTAAAATAAACATTAATATTGTGATGTGTTTTTAATATGTGTCTACCAAGCGATTTATTATTACGATATGTTATCCATTCAGAGCCTAGAATATCATCGCATGCATTTATTGACTGCTCTTTATGCAAGTGATTGATAACTTAAATATTGGCTCAGGGAACTCTTTAAAATCGAAATAGGAAATGTATAGTGATTGAGATATGGGTAGGTTAATGACAATCATGAATTAGATAGGTGCACCTAACTAGTTGAGTTAGTGAACATAATAGGAGAATTGAGAGGATGCATTTTTTTGTTATATTATTTATAGACTGTGTTACCTCACCTAATTGCATCTGATAATTAGTGACGATATGGACAAAGATGGAGAAAACGTTAAGCTTAGTGAAGATAATGGCTCTTAAGTGTAGTTGCCGAAACACATCCATAGGTATTTGGCGGCAAATTCTCAACTTGAGGTGGTAGTTTAGGACTAGAAGATTTGTGTGCACTGTCTTTGGTCTTTGGCAACACGGAAGTTTGAAGTATTGCCATAGTGCGTTTTAGTGGTTAGTGTTGAGTAGTTATCACTCGACAAGCCGCCACATGCCCCTCTCGCATTTGCATTTGCGAAAGAAAATGTAGGAATAGTTAGGCGGGCCTTAGAAACAATCCTATCACAACGCTATGGTTTTATGATGATGTTTTCCTTCACCGGACGCTCAAACTCATTACAGGGTTTTAAACTGAGGTTGCTTACGAATTTTTATAGTAATTGTTTTGTTGTCGTATATCGTAGACGTACAAGGAGCACCTCGAGGGGCAGAAGCACAAGAAGAAGGAGGCGGCGGTGAAGCTGTCGGCGGCGGGCGGCGGTGGCGGGGGCGGCGCGGCTGGCGGCGGGGGCGGGGCGGGCGGCGGGCGCGGCGCGGGCGGGGCGCTGCGCTGCGAGCTGTGCGACGTGACGTGCACGGGGGCGGACGCGTACGCGGCGCACGTGCGCGGCATCAAGCACCAGAAGGTCGTCAAGCTGCACACTATGCTCGGCAAGCCGATACCCTCCACCGAACCCACTAAGATCGGCACCGGTTAGTACTTACTTACGCTTATGATGCTATTGTTGCATGTGCGCGATCTACTCGACCTGTTTCTTCCCGGACATAAAAATAATATATTATTTCACCGGTGATTCAAAAAACTAGCGGTAAGAACCGTCGTTTGGACAACAGATAATATTACGCTGGCGCAGCGTTGGGTGTTTCATTAAAACTAACTAAACTTGATATAATCTCTCATAAAGTTTGGAAAGACACTCCGTATAAAGATGAACTTAATAATTTTATAAATAAATTTCATTTTAATAATATTTTGTGATCTGTAAATTCGTTTTGTGTGTACACGACATTGGGGAGGAATGGGTTAACGCTTGCATTTAATTTTACATGCATTTTAGTAGTGCTTGCAACATTACAATGTTATATTAAGAGTTGGATGATTTCTTAGGGAATATTTTAATTGGCGATTCCTTTTCAACTCTTCCAACTTTAATATCATAGCTTGTTGAATGATTATATCTCTGCTCATATAAACCTCAATCGAGGTTTCAGCAGGCTAAGTTTAATATTAATGTATAAAAATATTTTTATAAACTAGTAATAGTAATGATTTCTCATTTTCTATCATAAAAAAAAATTATAAGAATCTACTATAGATTTTATTGTATGGAAAAATGATAGCTAAGTAGTTAGCATGTACAGACACTACACGACGTGACTTTAAATACATGGAATGAATCCGAATTTTCCTATAGCTTTTTTTCCTATTTTTTATTTCTAGTCTCTTTACTAATTTTAGCGGTTTAGCATGTCCATAATCTTGTACCATATTATGCCTTAACATCAGGTGGGATTGTAGGCAAACACCAAATATACTATGTATATAAATTGAAATAAAATCCTCTAATTTCTAAATGTGAATGAATATTGCTTTCGCTAAATATTAATGCATGTCTGTTTGTAGCTGTACTATTATTAGTTTTGTTATGCTTCACTTTTTCTAGTTAATATGGTATTTTTTTTGGTATTTTGGTACTATTCTAAGTAGAATTATGATATTACCATATCTACAAATACCACATAACTGTGATCATATCTTTTATTAAATTTTTAGTTTATAGAGATATTTTTTTGTTTTTTTTTTTTTTTTTATTTCAACAGTATATAAATGTGTAATTATGTGTTTAATCCAGATATGTTTTCCAAAGTGATGGAGATCATATTTGTTAGTGTCGATTGTACTGAGACCACCCCCTCAACAGCCACAATGTCATATCTGTAACCGGACGCGCTCTCGGCACTCTGATTTATAACAGTCAAATTTTCTCTTTGATTAACAAAAAAATATATATATGTATATGTATATCCTGTTACTCGGTACAGATATGGAGTGTGAGTTCTGCTTTATGAGCCTTTTTTATGCAACCTTGTATGTCATTAATACCAAAAAATACACAAAATTATGGCGGCCATTACAAAAATATATCAGGGAGACGGATAAATATTAAAAGAGATCTTAGAAAAGGCTCAGCAACAATAGTAGGGGGCGACCATCCCCTCATATTGATGTCAACTAAATTGTGAAATGCAATTTGAAGAGAAAATTCGACTTGTCCACCTATCAGCGAAAAAAACCGTCGCCGGAGCGCCGAAGATCGCTTTCATAGCGTCGGGAGGTCTCAGTACAGTCGCGGGCACGTGTTCAAATGAGGCTAAAACGTCAGGCGAGAAGGAGAAGGAGGGAGAGGAGAAGGAGGACGACGGCGACACCGAGCCCGAGGTGCAGCCCGTCGGGCAGGACTACATCGAGGAGATACGCGGCGACGACGGGAAGCCCGTCAGCTTCAACTGCAAGCTCTGCGACTGCAAGTTCAACGACCCCAACGCTAAGGAGATGCACATGAAGGGCCGCCGCCACAGGCTCCAGTACAAGAAGAAGGTATCATTCATCAAACTGTGACACGAGTACAGCTTCCGACATTACTCTTATCCTATATAAGTAGGGTCAGCAAAACACATTACTCTTCTACTCACATTCATTAATAAATCTCATTTTTACTTGTTGTTGTTATGCTTAATTTGCTAGGGTCAGCAAAATACATTTTTCACTTCTCTATTAAATAATCATATTGCTTAGTTCTAATATTTTGCTTGCTATATTTTCCAAATTCTTCTTGCTCTTGCTCTACATAAACAGGGTCAGCAAAACAAATAATTCTCTTCTAATATCCTCTGTTGCTTACTATCAGAACACCTTTTATGTAAATCTTAAATTTCACACAGTCCTTTTTATAAATGTAACAGGACAATGACTGCACTTTATCTGATGAAGTACAGTATAATCCAAAAAATAATTACACTCTCAGATAGTTCAATAATTCATTTGAGGTAAATTACTGTCCCCTCCGCTTGTAACATTCATGGCAATTGGATATATCCTGGCTGGTATCAAGTTGTCAAAAGACAAAGTCCGATACACATTAGGATGGGTATATCAACAGGATTTAACCATCCCAGTCTTCTGCTGCTGGTACCATGCTGCTCAAATAAAGATCTCTAGCACTGAATTTAAATATTCGATATATATCAACTGACTTTAGATATCTAAGCTTGCCATTATAAAGACTGTTATTCCTGATTTATGGGTCTCGCAATCCAGTCAACAATTGTTCTATCCTATCACCCGCAGTAAATTACTCATGTTTTCTGCACTCATACGCCTTCACACTTAACAGTACTATATTTATTTAACAAGCAATAATCTATTTATATCTATAGGAGTTGTTAATTCTTGCAAACTTGTATATTCATCCGATGATTACTTAGTAAAAGGTTTGATACATGCGTTGAGCCTGGCTGCCAACATGGCAGCCAAGAGATCCGCGTGTCGAATGATTACAACTTTAAATGAGGATGATAAAATAGTACAAACAGTGTAATTACACTCATATTTATTTTATGTAATGTTTAATGTATCGAGAATTTCCAGGAAAAACATTATAAACACCAAAAATCTGTTTTTATTTCAACCTAAAAATAATGTTTGTAAATTAGGAGCAGTATGTTAGCAGCTACAATTTTAATAGATCAGCTGTTAATTATGAACAAGTTATATATTTTTTTTAAGTTAAGATAAATGATTTTTAATTTGGATTTAAAAAAAAACTGTCTGGTAAAAAGTGGAAAATTGTTGTTTACAATGTTTTTGCTGAAAAGGCTTGATATTATACACAGAAGTAAAGGTACAAAGATGGAATTATCTAGAACTTTTATATAAAGATAAAATGGTAACATTGTTAACAATACAATTTACTGTAAAGTAAGAAATAAATTTACCATAAAAAAATATCTCATTGTTAAAACTTCATTACAACTTTTTATTTTAATTCAACAGACAACCAATTTAGTCAGTAGGTCATTAAAAATAATACTTTAGTTATGGATAGGTTTTTCAACATAACACCATATTATGTATAACTGTGTCGTCTACATATTTTGAGTGAAACTAAAAATTTATAAAAACAATTTGTAACGTTTTTCAATGTAATTGTGCTCCTATTTGTGATATATTTTTTTTTTTATTCTTAAGGTTTAGCGTTATGGCCATAATCTCACCTGATCTTAAGTGACGATACGGCCCAAGTTGGTAGACACGCTAAACCTGTGTAGAAACTGGCTCTCAAGTGCTGCTGCCGGAACACACCTATTGGTATTTAAAAAGCCCTACCACCATGCTATGGTTTCCTCACGATGTTTTGCTTCACCGAAAGCTCAAGCTCATTGTAGGTGCTTGGGTTTGAACCCATGTCCCTTGACGTGAAGTCGTACACACTACCACTAGTGATAGTGTGATATTAACTAGCCTTAAATCTTTCTCAATGAGTGCTTGGACTCTGATTAGGGTGTTTAAACAAACGGTTTCCACTTTATAATATTAATATAGACTTTAAAGAATGTTTGTATTATCTACCAGGTCCAACCGGACTTGGAAGTGAAGGTGAAACCGTCGATGCACCAACGGAAGCTGGCGGAGGCGAAGGCCCAGCGCATGCTGGTACGTGACGAGCTGTGGGCGCGGCGTCGCATGCACGACGTATGTATCACCATCATGCGTATTAATATATATAGTGTTTATCACAAGTGTAGATACTGCTCAATATTTGTATATGTAGGCCATGTATATGCAGGGAATGGAGGACGACGAGCGCATGTACTGGGAGGGGGGTATGGAGCCGTGGTGGCGAGGACCTCATCATCACCACCATCACCATGTAAGATTGAACTGTTTACTATTTTGCTATACGATATCTACTTTTATTTAAATCTTATATGATATTAACTAATGTTTTAGTCAAAGACTTTTTTGTGTATTTCTAAGATTTCTCATAAATTTAAAGATTTGTTTTTTTGATAGACCAATTCTATATTCAGCTTGTAGTATGTTTGTTATTTCAAAAATTAACTTAAACTAAATTAATTCCCTTACTTTCAAAAATTATAACGATAGAATAATAGGTTCTCAAGTGTGGTGTCCATATAGTAATTTGAATTTGAATGTGTAATAATGTAAATGAAAAGAAAAAAAGATGCAGATGAAAAATTGCCGCCAAAAACGAATAGGTGTAATCTAGCAGTAGCACTTGAGAGCCAGTCCCAACTTGAGCCATATCCTCATTTAAGATCAGATGACCATAATATTAACCCTTAACTATAAAAAAAAAAGCCAATGAAAAAAGGTGTGGTATGAGCAGGGTATGGGCATGGGCTACGGTCCCGTGGGGCGGCGGCCGGAGACGTCGGACGACCGGCACGTGCTGGCCAAGCACTCGGAGATCTACCCGCCGGAGCAGCAGCTGCAGCAGATCCAACGCGCCGTCTCGCACACCGAGAAGGCGCTCAAGTCCCTTTCCGATGCACTCGCTGACCAAACCAAGCCTAAGGTACTCGCTCGATGTTCTTTTTGCTTAAAAATACATTCAATTTTCTTGTTCTTAGTGAGTCACTAAAACAAACCTACAAGAGTTACAAATGCTCACTGCTGCGAAAACCTCAGATTAGTTGTCAAATGGGGCTATTTAATGAGAAAACAAGAATGGCTCAACATTTCTTATATATATGATTTTATAATGAATAAATGGAAAATAATTGGAATATTAAACAGGAACAAAAGTAAATCATTAAACAAAGTAATAGGAAAGACGGTTGGAGTCTCAACACTAATTATTATCAGAGACCAGGAGCTTTCTGATATGTTAGACTTTAGACTGTTAGATGTGTAACAATAAATCTCTACATAACTGCAGGAAATGTGATGTACATGGACACTCCCTCACTTCTGCACCCTTGCTTATTTATCTATTAGGACATTCAGTGTCAAATACACTGTTACATTACATTTTTTTACATAATACTACAGTTCTAAGTGCACTGATTTTTTTTGTCTGTCACGGCACATATTGACTATGTGGTAATAAACAATTTGAAAACATACAAAATAAAAAATATATAACATTTAACATTTATTACATATAACATTAAATACATACAATATTTATATGTATAAGTATATTAAAAGATTAAATAAAAATATTAAAACTGTTCATTAAAATAATATTTTGTTCAATAGGGCCAAACACCAGTGAAACCCAAAGTAGAGGAAAAGAAGGACGAGAAACCAGAAGGAAAAGAAGACGGTCGTGATAACCAGCTGTAAGTGATTTTGATTAATATATGGTGTACACCAGTGGTTCCCAATGTTCACTGGTCTGTGACCCATTTCCAAAAAACTTGCAAAGTTGGACCTCATCTAGTTTTTGCTTAGAAAACAGAGGCTTTCATATAGTGGTATATTTGTGAGGGCCCACTCAGTATTTGCCTGTGATTTCACCAGTGGGCTGTGATTCATATTTGGGGAAATGCTGATCTACAGAATGAGAGATCAGGTTGCCATGTATTGATTCTTTATCTCGTATATGTACACACAGAAAATATCTAGTTGTTATGAAGGATCAGAGTAAAAAATGAGATTGGTAGGAGTTTACCTTATAAACAGAACAGCAGCCGAGTTTGTGACTATAATTTAAAACTTAAATAAAGCAATTGTGGAATGACATCTCGGGTACGGACACTGATACTGGTTTGATAGCAATGTTATATGGCGTATGTCTGTTTACAGGTTCTCGTTCATGGGCGAGGGCGAGAGCATGGGCGGCGCGGGGAGCGAGGCGGGCGCGGCGGGCGGCGCGGGCGTCGCGGGCGCGGCGGGCGGGGCGGCGGGCGCGGCGGGCGGCGGGCGCGCGCTGAAGGGCGTGATGCGCGTGGGTCTGCTCGCGAAGGGGCTGGTGCTGCGCGGCGACCGCGACGTGCGGCTCGTGGTGCTGTGCCACGACCGCCCCACCATCACGCTGCTCAAGCGGGTCGCCGCCGACCTGCCGCACCACCTCGCCAAACTCAAGGTATACTACCGGCAGACCGACCCTTACTCAATACCACTATGAAGACATTACTCCGACATGGTATACTGCAGAAACCAATAGGGTAGAGATGCGACTCCAGTGGACTCGTTAAATTTTACTATGTCACTCGAGTTGTACTAGAGATTTCGAGTCACATAAGTAAACTACTTCCATTCCATACAACTTAAGTAAGATTTTATCTGTTGAGCTGAATTTCAATTAATTTATATTAAGGATTTTTGAATATCTATAGCAAATTAATAATATAAAATAAAATACAAAATGTTGTTACCTTATTTATGTTATTCATCAGCAAAGATACGAATTTAACAAATTGACACGGAAAAAAAAATGGCTCGAGTCACTACGCTATAATAGGACAAAGATATACACATTAAGGTTTATGGTTATTTATATGTGTTGTCACAAATTTAAAATGATGTCCAGGGAGATAAACTTCTTATTAAACTGTGAGTTTAGCTTTATGGTTGACAAGTCCATTCAATGGCTCCAAGGAAAACCCCAAGCAGGTCCCGAGACTTGTGTCACAGATGTAGGTATAAGATCCCCCTTACCGACGCGCGTCAACGCTCACCTTCACTACTACTGTTTCTCTTGGTGTAAATTTACTACGGCCCTAGGTAGGCCAAGATCTTTGAAAAATAACAATGTCATGTCCATAAGAACTGTTATATTTATTACCTATATTTCTGAGGCTAAAACTAATTATTTGTAAAAAAGTAGTGTCATAGTTAATTATAATAAAAACGGGTAGATGGTTATTTATATCAATATAAATGAGTGAAATGTTCACCAATACCATGACTTGAAATAATCTTGAACCAAGTTATAATGTAAGGTTTGAAATACTACCATACCTACTACCTACTATCTACCTAGATTAACATGTTATCTTGTTTCTATAAGTAGTGTTACCATTAAATTTCACTTTATTGCTAAGAGGTGACACATACAGCTCACTCTTAAAAAAGATTGACAGCTAATTCCCATTAAAGCACAAATGAATGGTGTAGTGGTGGATTTACCAGTAGGCTTTGTAGCCTGTGGTGGCAGGTTTTTAGAGGTGCCAAATTTGGGGTATTTCTGTTTTGTTTTTAGAAACTGAAATGAAACATTCAGATACATGTTGCTGGATAATATGTTTGACCTCTTACAATCAAGTCTTATATTGATTATTTTTCTACAGTTTACGTAGTCTTATAGGGGCAGCAAAACGTGTAAATCCGTGTAGTGGTACAAGTAACGGTATATTGTATCGAGCAGGGTCCGAACGAGGATCTGAAGTACAAGGTGGAGCTGCAGCCGGCCGAGGGAGCCGTCCAGGTGTCGGACGGGCACGTGAGCGTGCTGGTCAGCCTCACCTCGGCCGTCATGCGGGAACCTGCAGGTGAGGAACCACCGGCCTGACCCTCGCGGACGCCCCCCCACTCGCGCGATTGTCGACTGCGCCAATTTCACTCACCCCCCACATTCATTAATTTACGGCCCCCTATATGTATTCAATTTATTATTAATTCAATTGATATTTTCTATGTCAGAGATCTTATAGTATTATTTATACCCTTGGCAAGGTGTTCCGTCAAATGCCGAAGCGACGATATGGACCCGGTTGAAATTGGTCGTCGAAATCGTCGATATGTGTAAAGAGGGACAAAAAAAATAAAACGCATCGGAACAAACTATCTCTCTCTCTATCTTTCTCACTCTCAATGTTTAATACGTGACGTATGGTTCGTGTACGACCTACACAACTACTTTGGTTAATCCTTTTTTTTTCTGTTTTACCATATTATATTTGACATTGATTGTTGAATGTGTTAATAAAAAATAAAAAAAAAGATAATTTGTTCAGTTGACCGCCCGGCGCCGGGCACATGTGAATGCTTATTTTTAGGTGTGAGATGATGTGTAGGGAAATGCGGCGAGAAGAAAAGGATTTTTGATCATCCATCACGATATATCACGCGCCCTGTTGTGCTATATCCCCTCTACTGAAACGGAGCAAACATAAACCATGAAATATCGTTAAACGCATTTAGATAATGATCACCGCCGACATTGCTAGGTTTTAATTTTAATTTTATTTTCCTGTACCGTAAAGCGATTCGTTTACAATTAATAAACCTGTTCTGGGTGTATAAGGGAATAGTAGAAGGTTATAATGTGTTGGTCCTACCGTTTAGTTATTACCGTATCGAGCGCGCGCCGCGGGATACGATTCGTTGATAAATAATATGCAACAAACAACGACGACATATCTATTTAGACTGTTAAGCTTCGTTTTTTTTTATACCCAAATTATCCAATTGAATATATTAAAAAAAAAACACTTTTTATATTTGTCGAGTCATAGTTAACCAGTTTTAGCCGTCTATTTGGGTGTGTGGTCGATGGCACAACATAAAATCGCATCCCGATGAAACCACTGGCTTTTTGATTCTAACGCCGCCCTGTGTATTTGAGTTTTAGGATATATGTTAGTTTGATTGTATGATAAAAGAGTTATAATGACGTTAGAGTTGAAGTCGAGTGGAGTGGACGCGCGGCTCGAGAAGGGTTTTGGGGGGGTCAGTGCGCATTAGTAGGTAGGACGTGCCCATTGTGTAGTGATGTTTGCCCCGTTTTCGTCGATGTGTGCCGATGGTCAAACACCCTTTGTATTGTTGTCGCTAGACGGTGGCGACATAAAGCGAGACGACAAGGATGTGCTACCGCGGCAGAAGTGTTTGGACGCGTTGGCCGCCCTTCGGCACGCCAAGTGGTTCCAGGTACATTCGCCTAAAACCTATTTCCTCTACAAACTGTACGCGCACCGCCGCGGGCACCGTCACTCTACGTCACGTGAACCGCCTGACCACCTTATCGCAACACATCGGACAATTAAACTCTTTCTCTAGTTATTATAATAAGACGGCCGGGGCGAGTGTGCGTACGTTTCTTAGTCACATGTTTATTCATTTTAATTTTGTTTTCCTATATTTTGTTTTTCTGTTGATAAAAATAACTTTAAAAATCTATCCAATTGTTCCTATCAGAGATGAGTCTCCCATGAACATGTGGCTCCGGAGCTTCCTGTATCAAACTGCGTTTCTCTGCAATTTGCAAGCTGAACCGACACAGGGAGAGGGTTGTGGAAACGCAGTTTTTGCCATACTCTATTAATCAATCTAATTGTCATCACTTTTATTGCTCCGTTTCATTTTCTTTTTCCGTGTAATAAGTATTTCTGTTTTAAAATTTAACTGAAAATTTGCTTTTCTCGAGTGGAGCAATAAAACGTGTAGACCTCGAACGGAACGACCACACCCTTGTAACCGATACCCCCGTGTCTATCTAGGCTAGAGCGGCTAGCTTGCAGTCTTGCGTGATCATCATCAGGATCCTGAGAGATCTCTGCAGGCGCATACCCAACTGGACGGCATTGAATCCCTACGTAAGTAATTATAATTATATAATTGCAGAGAAACACTTCAAAAACTTTGAAATACTTTATCAGTTCAAGCTCATATCGGTCTGACTACATGAAATAAAACAGTGACGTATGTAAAAAAAGTTATAATCTCACTGTAAACATTACACTGATCCAATCTAAGGTTGGTGTTTCGAATGACGTTATTATTTTTGGGCCTGTTACGTCATACTTTTTAAATGTTATTATATCTTGTTAAATATTCTTATTAATATTATAAATATGCGAAGGTGAGTTTGTTACGTCTTCACTTTTAAACCTCTGAATCGATTATGAAGAATTTTGGTATAGAGATAGACGGGACCTTGGACACGGTGATAGGCCACATTTTCTCGTGAAAACCTTATTAGAGTACTATCCAATGTATATAAAATCAAATCAATCAAGATATATGTACCCGAGTAGCTAACACTCGCGTTGGTGATAAACTTGCTATACTGACCCTTGATCACATATACATATTTAATTCTCTGGAGTTTTATACGAATGTGAGCCACTACAACATAAGCGTAACCGGATTCTAGAAAAGCATGTACTGTATCCAGAAAAGGTTCTATTTCTCCCTGTCATAAAAGTCGTATAGTACAATTATGCTATAGGAACAAATAGTGAGATTTAGTAGCGTGGGGCGATCACAATAGATCATCTATGGTCGCAGTGATACATGTCTGGATAGCCTGTATAGCTCCCTCTAAGAATAATAATAATAATAATAGTGATGGATTTAGTGAGCTCTCTGTCGAGAAACGATAATTTTTTACTTGCACTATTACCATCAAGCACTGTGTGCTATCAATTGCTTTATGAAAAATAAAGGCGGTAAAATAAATGATGTGTAGGATCGATGGTTAAATAAAGTGGTGTCCGTTGACAGGCGATGGAGCTGCTGGTGTCGGGCGTGATGCAGTCTGCGGGCGCCGCGCTCTCCCCGGGCGAGGCGCTGCGCCGCGTGATGGAGGCGGTCGCGAGCGGTCTGCTGCTCGACCACGGGCCCGGCCTGCGCGACCCCTGCGAGAAGGAGCTCGTCGTACGTATCGCCATTGACGCGCACCGACACGCACCGACAACACCAACATAACCGACAACAGTAACACGTCCAACAACACCAACATAACCGACAACAGTAACACGACCAACAACACCAACATAACCGACAACATTAACACGACCAACAACACCAACATAACCAACAACAGTAACACGACCAACAACACCAACATAACCAACAACAGTAACACGACCAACAACACCAACATAACCGACAACAGTAACACGACCAACAACACCAACATAACCGACAACAGTAACACGACCAACAACACCAACATAACCGACAACAGTAACACGATCGACAACACCAACATAACCGACAACAGTAATACGACCAACAACTCTCAATACAACTACACTTTCGAAACCGACGCGATTCATTTCAATACTTTCATCTTATTTCATTTTTGTACTTGAAAATTTAACAAAAACTCTTTTTTAATTATACTCCATAATTATTTCTGTTTGAACTTATGTTTATATAAACCTAAGTGGTTATACATACTGTATGGAAAATCATTATTTATTTAAGAAATCATTTGCTATTATTTCTTTTATACCTCTCAGTTGTAGCGCTTAAAGTGGCTACCTCGCCCTTGCCGTCACGTTGAGTACCGATTCGATTCTCATACGTATACATTGCCAATGCATGTTTCTGGATCTGGATATCTGTCCCTAAGACCGAAAGTATTATGTTGCTGGTACTCAAGTGGAATGCCAGCTATCTTATACTACTGTTACTGGCACTTCCACTTGCTGAAGGAAACTAGCAGCATTTTGTGCTATTATTTAACTATATCACTTTGATTTTTCTAATATTTTCACGGAGTCAGACCGAAATTTGCAACGTTGATCGTCATGGTTGTAAACTATTATGATATATCGTCCCATATTAGGCGGAAGGAATTCGCGTGCCATGTAAATTACTGCCTATTACCAGGGTCGCCATATATGGTTGGCTTAGGAAGACAGATGTATACTTCAAAATTCAAATGACAACTGTTATTTATTAATAAAGTGATATTTATATATACTACCGTACACAATTGTGTGATCCAGATATCGTATGAGATCCTCCACCAAACATGTTTTTTCCTTATTATTAGAGTTGTTCTAAAACATTGTCTACTTATGGCCTAATATTAATTACTGTTACATCCCAGGATGCGCTTGGCAACATGCCGCCGCAGAAACGCGAAGATCTGACAGCATCTGCCCAACAATTCCTCAGGCAGATTGCATTCCGACAGATCCATAAGGTGTGTTTTGTTTTACTGTATGTTTGTTCTTACAACAACTATTGCTTGTTTTACTCTTTGTGATTATATCTGTTAAAAGCATCATTGGCTGAGTAATAGCGAATATTGATGCTGAGTCTATGTGAATTCAGTGTAGGAAATATCCTGATGAAAACAGCATGGTTATAGTGGGTTTTGTCATGACTGCCTGGTTAGCGACCAACTCAAGTTGATGGTCTGTCTGTGAGTACTGACTGTCCAACAGATTTCTTGCACTAGCATCACATCTCGGAGCACATCATTACTTTATATAAAGTTTTGACTAAAATGTTAAACATATAAAGGATAAAGAAAGTTTAAATAGTTGTTATCATTTCCTAATACTAAAACTTTTACAAAAAGTAAGCAATGTATACCTGTTCACAGCCTCTTTCTTTTAAAGACTTCTAAGCGAAAAATCTCCAATGAATACCACTGATATTGCAACTTTTAACACTGTATGTAATCTTGTACAGGCAGCATATGATGTAGTCTTTCAAATGGGGGAAGTAAATGCAAGTTAAGATGATGATATATGTATGTGCATATGTATACTTTACCACTTTTTTTTTTTTTTTTTTTTTAATATATAGTTAAGCTTTAGCGTTATGGCCATAATCTCACCTGATCTTAAGTGACGATACGGCCCAAGTTGGTAGACACGCTAAACCTGTGGAGGAACTGGCTCTCAAGTGCAGCTGCCGGAGCACACCTATTGGTATTTGGCGGCAGGTTTTTAACTTGAGGGTTGTTGCTAGCCAGGCGGGCATAGGAAAAAGCCCTACCACCATGCTATGGTTTCCTCACGATGTTTTCCTTCACCGAAAGCTCAAGCTCATTGTAGGTGCTTGGATTCGAACTCACGTCCCTTGACGTGAAGTCGTACACACTACTACTGAGCTATACTGAAGTGTATACAGGGGTCAGTATGTCGATACGTCTATGTGGATCGTGTGTATATACCGCAGGTGCTGGACATGGACCCGCTGCCGAAAGTGAAGCACGCGGCCGGCGGGTGGAAGTACCCGCGCAAGCGCAGGCGATCCAACACTGACACCGAGCCTGATCAACCCAACGGTATGTGTATAGTTTTGTGGACGCGCATTCTCTATGATGGTGACTACAATGTGATTAAAGAAAATATTGAGAACAACAAAGATATTAACGACAATACACCAGGATTCACCTCTGTCCACATCTCTGATCTCGGAACGTAAAAAACTAAAAAGTCCCCAGAATTAGTGTATATATATCATCATGCATTTATCGAGGGTGATCAAAATCGTACGGTATTATTTATCTTTGCCCTCAAAAGGGTAAAAGATTTGTATGCGTTGGAATGGGATGTAGAATACATTTATTTCGCAATTTAGTGGTCATACAACCAATTATTTTTAAGTATATATAATAGTAATTGCTCAGGTGAAATAAAGACGTAATTGCGTTTTCTGAAATAATAAAATTCTTTTAATCACGTCACACTTATACACAAGTTTTACTACAATTAACACATTTTTAACAGGATAACTTACCTGAAATAACAAAAACAACATTTAAAGCCTTTACTTCTAGTTTAAATGATAATATAATTCTATTTAAAATAAATCAGGAGAATATTTTCCACGTTTTTGTAAAAAGCACTTAACCTCTCTTTTTCCTTCTAAATTTATCGTCAGTGTCACACTGACAGCTAATAGTTCCACAGATTCTATAATAACAATAGCGTAGATATCATATCCTTTACATATATATACGTTTTGATCAGATATTAGGTAAATTTAAAGACATTTTGGAAATGATGAGGCCTTGATGACGAGTCGTAGAGAGCGACGCGCGTCTGGTACTGCGTTAGCGGCGCATACAAGTTATTTGTAGAACCGCGAGGCGTGCCACCGCTGTCACGATCACTGACGAATTGGCAAATCTGATCCAATGTTTGAATTATCTATATTAATATTGTGCAGAGGAAAAATTTGTTTATTTTAACGCGCTAAACTGAGGAACTTGAACTTATAATAACATAAAATATAGGTGAAGTTTGTAAATTTGAATTTGGGAAGTGATCCCTTGAATCTCTGGTTCTCTAATAGAAAGCAGCACGTTTCTTGATAGTTATAGGTTGTTTTATATTTCAATAAGGATTATAATAGAGACTTTTGTCTCGTCACATTTCGGCGTCAAGTAGTGTAGTATATATTTCACTGGCATGACATTATCATCCCACGAATCTTTTGTCAGTCCTACTCTTTGATTTTAATCGAGAATCGTAATTCGTCTCTCGATGTTTCAGGTGACGGTAAAGTGGTGAAGACTGAGGAGAAAGCGGACGCGTCGGAGAACCCGGCCGCCGCGAAGAAGTAGCGTAAGATGAACCGACCGCAACGGAGAAGCGTGTGACGTGCTCGGACTTCACCGCAGCGCATCCGCTCCTCGGCCACTGCGCTCCATCCTCCGACCTTTTGTTCTATCAACTCCACTCCTCTCGTTCAGTGCATGTTGTTCCTTGCTTCCTTCCTGTTGTTGGGGACAGTTACAAACAATACAAGAATAGGTGCTACACAATAATTAACCTTTTATTCATTAGTATTTGTTATGCGTGTTTGGATTCGACAAGAAATAATTGCAAATCTATAATTTTTATGTTGTAAATAAGGTAATATATTATTAGTGGCACGTTTGCCGTCGGTTTTATTCGATTTTGTGTAAATATGTATTGGAATTATGTTATTTAGCCTGCGGACGAACATGCACTGACCGAGTGTAGTGGGAGGAGAGAACGCGCGCGTTTAACACGTTACTGTTAAATCGATTTTATCTTTATCGTAAACGATATATGCATATATATATTATTTAATTATTTTAGTACTTGTGTATACAGACTGGTCGGCGTCAGATATTGGCACTCTATTTGCCTCGGTGCGAGTTTGTGTTGCGCCGAGGTGTTTTGATGTTATCGTACCTCTTGTCGTGTCTCTGCCCGTACTATATGATAGCTTATCAGGCGTGAAAGAGCCGCGCGTGTGAGATCTGTCCAAAATATGTTATGTATAACGTACGCTAAGCGTTTCAAATGATGAAGGTATGTCTGTCGAACTAACGTCTAGCTTTTTATTTCGTATCAAAATACAGTTGGAAAAAACCGTTGTTTGTGCAACTTTATAAAAATTATACATCAATAAAAATAGCAATAAAAAAAATCCGCAATCTTTATATATGTCTACTTTTTAATATATCTAATTTTAAATAATTTACTTGTAATAGGTTTTTGAGGTGATACTTGTTTTGGCGTGTTGCGAGTGAATATATTACTTGAACCGAAATTGCACACTGAAGTTGGTTGTAACATATAAATTATTAGTGTTAACTAACTTCAGGGTGTGTTACGTCGACGCGGACTTTTTGTTGTTCATCAAATAATATTGACTTTTAGTTTAACTTTCAGTAATAAAAACAGTGCATTTAAAAACTAAGTGTATATCCTGGTTTTACTTAATAACTGTAATATTTTTATAATTGAAAACATAAACATCTGGTTTATACGTATTATACAAAAAAAAACCTCGTCAAGTCGCACCTCGATAAGTTGAAAACCTCCAAATCACGACAAAATGTTTTGTTCCTTCCCTTTTAAACACCAAAACCTCCATTCTCTATAACACTCAAATTTTTTTTGGCATGTCCTTTGATGTTCGACTTATAAAGGTTCTACTGTATATCAGACACTGAAAATCGCTAATTTGAATTATTTAGATCCGATAAGAGTATTGACTCTGTTCAAAGCAATATTAGATTGGGTAGTAGAATACCTTCCGACGTGCGTACATACACGTATTTGTTTCATTTATACACACATATATCACTATGTGTTAACAGATGGTTAAAAAAGTTATAACCGACGGTGGCTTACCTTCTCTATTTAAAACGCATAGTATTAATAAATTACTATGATACAGAAAACTAAAGTAACCCTATAGTTTACTACATATAGTGTTTAGTGTAGACTTAGAATCTTAATTCTGCATAGGTTATATTCGGAAAACGTTTTTGTGAATGTGACAGGGATATATACGTGTCCGTTTGTATGTATGTCTGTCTGTATGTGTGCGGTTCGCGTCGGCCCTCGTACCTCTGAGGTGGAGCAGGTTACATACAGTATTGTGTTTGCGATATACTTTTAGTTCCTCTATACTTGTGTTTCGTATCGGAATAAGTTTATAGAACATATATACGTGAATGTATATTCTTCATATATGTATTTTGCTGTAATGTTTTTTAACTGAAGGTGACAGAGAGATGAGAGATAGGTTGATATACTATTTTCATTTAGAAGCTCTTTCTGATTCGTCTGTCTGAGTCGTTTCCTTTAAGTTTCACCATATCAAGTGTACGTTTATTGCATTAGCAATGTTTTTTTTTTATCTAAACTACTCGTGATAGTTGTTGGATCGTCTGTAAAGTCATTTCGATGTCCACTTTGAAGTGGTTTGGGTTTTTCTTACACGTACAATGGATATACTATATTTATAGAGCCCGAGAAATAAAATCATTTTTCAGAAATAAACATTTGAAATTGTCATGTTTCGTTTTGAAGCGGTAATGGCTTAGTGGTTGACTCGACGGACTAGCGTCGATGGACGTGAGTTCTGTTTGCTGCATTGAGCTTCATCGTCCGTTGAAATAAAATAAGCTGATGTAAACATTATCCGGTTGTACTCAAGTTCTTTAATAGCCAACAATGACTAATTTTATTTGCGGTTTTTGACCAGACCATATGTCGATTAGTAAAGGTGAACGAGTTAAATTTAACTGACGTCTCGTAAAATCGTTTAGAAATACGTGTAAACGTTTGGTTTTCCATTCGATTATTATTTAGTTCCTTTCCTATGCCACTGAATGTATGGGATATAAACTGAACGGGAAAAGTGACGAAACTCGTACTAAGAGATCCCTTTATTTACTCTGTTGTATGAGTTTATAAAAATTAGTTAGAAATTTATTGTTAAGGTTGTGTATATGGAAGTGCAATTTTTCCTGAACTCGTCTTTTGTATTGTGTGGAAGTGTAGTTTGGAGATTAATTTCAATAAATATAATATGATAAATTACTCTGTTTGTGTTTTCTTTCACATCCTTATTTTTACTCCCATGTTTTAGTATATACCATTTCGATAATTAGTATCAGTGCTCCTAAAATAGTTATATTTCTGTATTCGTTTGTGTAAAGTGTAAAAAAAATTTGTGGGAAGACTTTGTTTAGAATACCGAAGACATATAACTAAATCAGGGCGTTTTAACCCATTCCTCCCCACTCTCATATTTTTAGGACACTATTTTCCAAATCTTTTTACGTATTAGGAAATTTTATTATTTAAACGTTTTTTACAGCGATAAAAAATTATTTTATTAGAAAAATAGTGTAAAAATATGAATTTCATCAGAAATAATAAAAATAAAAGTCCTAATACGTAAAAAGAAAATTGAAAATAGTGTCTTAAAAGTATAACAGTGGGGAGGAATGGGTTAATAACAACATATTTACCATCAGCTGTGAAATAAATATTGTTAGAGGTGAATTTTAGGAGGGGGTAGTTTATAAACGTCGATTAGTGCGATACTGGCGATGCGAGCGCTGCTAGGGGTTCAGTCTCTAAGCGAGACACTCGAGGCGCATTCATCCTACGTAGCTGAAACTTTACCGAAGGGACGTAAGATTTATATTTCTCTATTATGGATAGTGTTTTGATATATTCAAAATGGTTCTCTCTGTTAGTATATCAACTTTTAATATTATGTTCAGTTTACTATTAAAACAAAACCATTCGCTTGATAATATGTAAAAATTCACTCTGTTATTACTGTAGCACCATTTAATTTGACTAGGCTGTTCTCCTTACCTCTATTCTTTATGTCTCTGCATCTTATGTTTATGCTATATATATCTAATATATATCTTATCTCTTATGTTTATGCATCTGTCTATGTAGGCAACTTTGCATAAATTAAGTAATCTTCATGTTGTAGCGGGTTTAATTTGTTAAAATAAAAAATAGGGCCACGTCATTCGGCTACATTTCGATTCCGAAAAATCAATCCTTTATTGACAGACTTTATTAGGAAAAACGAAATAGGATCTGTTAATAGGATATTGAAATATGAAACAATTTGGCAGTTTGTATATATTTAATAATTACATAATATTTTCTTTATAACAATTTGTACAAACGATGACGTTGAAACTCGCGAACGCGTTCAGTAAAATAAAACGCAACATAAACTCATCCAAAAAGTGTCAAAATATATAATATATATGCATAACAAAAATCTACGAACTCGTTATCTCCAGTAAACCTTGAAAATTATATTATATTTATATATTATAATTACGTTTATTTTACAAATTTAAGCATAAACACTAGCAAGGCATATTCATATTATTGCTGTATTTAGTTTAGAATATTATTTGCATTTTATTCCTTTGAACGACAGATAATTTACAAACCGTTAAGTACTGAACATTTACTTAACCCGTCCTCATTAAAACACCAGACAGTATTTTATATATTTTAGAATTCCTTATTACGACAATAAAAACAAAAACTTGTTAAAACATTCCAAGATTAATAAACAATATTTAGAATAACACTAACCATAGATAATACCAAGTAATACTAATTAACAATATTATTGATGTTTTTTTTTTAATTAACCATTTAAGGATGCTGTAAGCGGAATTTGAGGAAACGGGTACAGACTAAAAAGACACTATAAATGGAGCACAAATAAGATTTATGTAGTATGATTCACAATAAATATGTATTTAGATGTATACAGACTGCAATAAACATTTCTGACAAGGCACATGTCCAGCAAACACTACTCTAATAGTTCCTGATAGTTATGTAATCCCACAAAATTAATTTTGAAGTAAATTAATAAAGGGAAACAAATTACATGTTAGCATAGCTTCTCAACCTGGCTGTTTGGTACATCTAAATATAAAAATACTGAATTTAAAGGTTATACATATTTTTTGCCGTTAATTTTAAACAAATAAACAAAATGTCATCAAGTAAATTCTGTTTCTAAGCTTGGCAACTAATTCTCGTTAGAAAAAATCATTACATTATTAAACGCGTAGTGTCTTTGACGATTTTGGTACTAACTAAAATGGTGGCTGACTCGAAATTTATAATGTTTGTGACATTTCAGGATTTATAGTATATTCATTATTATTATCGTCATTTGTGATCAAAAATCGTGACAAATATCGAGCAAAACGCCGCCTAAAATAAACAATATGGGGTTAACTAAATAATTTATGAAAAAAAAAATTAAACTGACAGATCAAAATCCCGCCAAATAACCTTACGCAAATGAAAAGACAAGTGAATATTCAAATTTATGTTTTAAATTTCAGACAGACAGATACTGAAACTTACTTGACGCCATTTTTTCTGTAAATAGCTACTTTAGACTCCAGACTGTGTTTAAAATATTACTTTATGGTCAGATCAGCTATTTTTATTCAAACCTAACCCCTAACCCAAAATTTTGGGGAAGTATCATACAAATATGGGATTAAGTTTCAATAAAAAAACTAACCCATTCATTTTTAAGGCGGCTTCAACGCAAACCGCCGTTCAAAAGGTGATTTGATAAGACCTCCGACTCTGGATGTAGTCAAAATCAAAATTATAATTTTTTTCTCATTTTTTTAAATATTTTTTTTTTTTTTTTTTACGTTTTAGATTTTTTTATTGTTTTTTTGCATTTTACTTTTTTTGTCAGATATCTCATTAGGTATATCTGTTTCAACTCATTTTTTCTTTTTTTTTCCAGCAATATTAACAAATTTCCAATTTCCTTTTTTCTCTTTTGAGACACATCTTTTTTCATGTTATCTAATACAGATTTCTTACACGCATTTTTTTTTTCATTTTAAAATATTTATTGTACCTTTAATTATTCATAAGAACCGAACCGAATTATGTAAAATCGTTATAAAACTTATACACAACTTTATACAAAATTGCCAGGCGATTTTGTACACAACCGAATGCAAACACTAACTGGGCGCTGTGGGAGGCAAAATTATAATAAGAAATATAAATCAAATCTATAGTATATTTTTGTTATATATAAATAATCAACAGGTAAAAAACAGAATGGATTGGCCGAATCAAAATTGATGTAGTTTAAAAAATAAATAAACCGCACCATTATATTGAATGGGAGATGGCAACATATATAAAATATTCTGAAACACGGAAAACGATAACATAATCTTTGATCAAAGTTATTATTTTCTTCATTATATATTTACTATTACTTTTATTCGATATGCACAAGGTTACACGTCATAATATGGATATAATAGCGGAGTATGATTTTATCGATAAATCTATCAATACAATTAATTAAAAACTGAAAATATATGTATTTTTGTATATTGAAATTGATTTAACATGCACAGATTTAACGATCAGGAAGTGAATGCATACTAATTCATTACCGCAAGACTGTTGACACGTGTAGTCATAAATGGGGACAATAGTACTGACAAAATATTAAAAAAAAAAAAAAAAACAGAGTACTAAATAAAATAAAATCTCTCATATAGTAGTGTACAAAAACAGCACACATTTCAACTGGAACCTTCCAAGTAAAGCTTTAATAAGCTTTGATTAAATAGCACCGGCAATTACCATAGTTACATTAATTAAAAAAAAATGTACAGCTATAAAAAATGTATAATACCAAGTCAAAATCAAAAGTGAAGGGGTTTGGAGGGGGCGCTACATTTATAAAATAATCATTTACTGTTTTCACATTGTTATAAATAACTAATTGGGAATAATTCAGCCTTGTACACAAAGCTTTGACCGTTTTTTTTTTAAAACAAAAATTTTAATTGTTTCACCTACATACGGGTATAAAAAATTTAAATTATATATTTGATATAATAATAATAGCTGCAAAATATTGCGCTCAATCGGCAAATATAATAAGGTTTAAAAAATTTAGCACCTCGAGATTTAGCTTAATATATAAAATGCAACAATTTATATATAAATATTAATAAAAATATGCACGCTATATATTTTCGTCGAACCTCACCAGAACAGCGCTAATACTCGGTATCTTTCACTCAAACCTGGCAACACAACACATAGGTTATAAAGCGCACCATAAATACAGAGTTTTTTTTTCCCATATCGCTGTCATTTACCCTTCACTCACAAAAATAATATTCACATTAAAACTTTTAACGCAGATAAAATAAACTCACACCTCTCTCTAACAACAAATGTACATTTCACAATATATTTTTTTTTTACTTCACCGCTCCTTACTATAATATACACAAGCACAGATTAAATAACTTAGCTAAATAAATAATAAATATTTTAAAAACGGGTGGGACGCTTCCTCCTACCCGCGCCCCCCAAACCTCGTATATGAGGGGGGTAAAGGATGGAGGGATTCCGCATTCGACTTGTCAGTGATCGAACCACAACAAAAACCATTTCCGAATTACCCTCCCACTAACTTAAACGTATTCAAGTATTACGTAAGTCGCAAAAGTAAAGAGACCTTTTTAGGTTATCTTTGATGACATGGGGAAGGGGGGATCTAGATGGTGATCACGACAACAATAATTGTTTATTTCCTTTTTCTGATGTCCTGTATAATTTAAGAGCTGATATGGCAACACTGCTTGTCTATGGTCATAAGCGACAAGTATTTAATCATAATTATTATTATTTCCTCGCTCTCATACGTTGTTTTATAGTAAATAAAAAATATATAACAACGCTTAGTAAATGTCCACTAACGTAATACTTGAAAGACTCCATTACCGTAAAGCACGATTTTAAAATACGTTTTTCTGTACCGACACCTGAACTACGTCACTACTTAAATATACGGTATTACGTTTGATAATTTCTTTCTTAAAAACATCCAAAAGTCATAGTTAAAAAATTAAATGCAACTTAACAAAACAAAAAAAAAACACCAAACAGGATATAAAACAAAAATGATAAAATTTTGATAAATAACAATAATATGTACATTTTAAAAAAACTGTTAAAATATAACAGGGAAAGTTAAAATATATGATATTACATTATATATAATTAGATTGTAAACAGAACATAACTATAGGAAAACAAATACGAATAAATTTTGAAAGTCAGCAAAATGTATAGAGACAGAGGGTAGAAATCAGCAGAATCGAAAAATCTCATGTTTTACGATAAAAATCAATTTTAATGTAATCAATATGAATGTTAGATAGAAAATTAAGTTAAAGTTAGTGATACGAGTTGCAAGACCGTATATTTAAGTAGTGTACCGTAAAAATATTTTAATTTTCCGTCCGGAAAAATACGCATTTTCACCGCGATAAGAGTTCAAAACGGACTTCTTACCATTACGATTCCTCTTAAATGCAGGTTCGAAAAGCTCGCGTATCAAGGTTTTTCAATTCCCGGGGGGTAGTAGACCGGAGGGGGGAGAAATCGATGAGCAAATAATCGAAAACCCAATGTACTGAATAATGCACCCTATATCCCAGGATGAATTCGTTATCAGTCATTTTTCCCCCTTTTCTCCACCAATACATGGTTACTACAATAACTCTATATACCGTGATAAGACACTTCAGAGATACACTTGGATAATATTTTTGGTGTTCCAACTCAGTGCAGACTCCTCAAGCCTGATATCAGAGTACATTAGTAATTATAATATATAACTTGTCCATGGTATAATTATCATTAAAATAAAACTACCCATTTGGTGTTTATGTTGAGTCAAAAAACTCAAAATGTATAGAAAAAGTTTGGAATACTGCGCTGATAATAAATGCCTCAGTTAGCTACTGTCATCGAGTTGAAGGTAGTGTCTCTTGATATCTGAGAGTTGGTTACATCTGGTCTATATACACAACCATGAAAAACCTAACAGCTGAATCTCGTGTGTAGCCGCCAGAGCACATAGAATTTCAATTCAACTAATTGACAACACTATAGCGAACAAGACGATTTAGAACACATCAACTTACAACACAGCAGCGAATAAGGCAAGTTACAACACGGTAGTGAATGATGTAATTAAAATATCATACAGACATGCCGCAGTTTCCAAACAGGGTTTTTCCCTTCACTGACCATCATTTCACAGGTGATAATATCATAATTTTACCCCAGTTAAACTGATGAAAAATTATACATTTAGTTCAATAACTCACTGGGATAGTATTTCGACTATAAACAACTTCTGACACTTTACACACATGTACCAAGTTTTCAAAAACATACGCAAAATACAGATTCAACTAAACCCCACCTTATTAATTAATATACCGTAGACAATATGGCACTATGGAATGTAAACATATAATTTATCATAGTGGCATTTGTTCTAAATCAAACTAACTATATTATATTCTAAAACTTTCAAATACAACAACAATATCTTTATTATTTATATTTCCTTCAAGATTAATCATCTCCACGGAGCATTTTCATTCATAATATTAACAATAAAACTATATTAAAAGACTCGATTAAGCTTTAAAAATAATTATTAAGGGGTTTAAAAAAACATATATATATATATTTGCGATCATACATTGAGCAAAATTACTTTATCGAGTATATGAATTAAAATGTTATAAAAAACTTTTAATATTACTTTATGGTTTTAAAAAAGTCATAAGACAAATATATATAAGTAGTGAATATGCATCAATGTTGAAGGATTTTTTTTAAATAAATGAATCTAATCCATTTGTTATTAACGTGATTTCTGTTAGACATTACAAAAAATATTTCTAAAGAAGGCAAAATTATTTTCTTACAAAAATAATAATCCATTTCACTGGCATTCCCAAGGCTTGTTCCACATCCATGGAGACTCTTTTGGATCTAAATAGGAGCTTTGGTGGTCAGTCATATGAATGTTTAAGAGGAATCACATTAATTCCAGAAGATTCTACACACACATAAATGTGTGATAGTGGAGAGGTCATCTCGTTAGGAACATAGTAAGCTGGATCGGTTCGTATCGGTTATTATAATATAGAACGTCTGTCTTTATACAAAGGCGACAGTATATGGTGACGCACGTCTCTGTTGCACGGTCAAATATGCTGTGCGGAAAAATCCTAACACCTAATTGTATATCTGAGACTAAGGAGTAATTGAAAATAGTCATTCATTTTGTATTCTGTTTATAAGAATTATGGAAATGTCAGACAGAATCAAAGAATTATTAATTATGTATTTATTTAACAAAATGGTGGCACTGGATTAAAATTATCTATTGAGTTTTTATGGTAAATAATATCATGCCCTGCATTATTATTTACAATGCACTTTATAAACGACAATCACACTATATTATATAAAATGCCACCAATATTACATAACATGCCGAAAAAAACTCCAAATAGTAGTTGATTGTTGACAGCATTAGAGATTTTTCATCCACATTACGAGGTGCGTGCACCGTACGCCGCCATATGCGATCGCCTCTACTTAAATGGACGTCACTAAGTACTTATAATATTAACCCTAGAACATATTTATAGGTGAATTCAGTCGCATGTCACAGCCTATAAATTTTTTATACATTTATTTTATTAACTTTTTTATATTATTTTTTATTTATATATATACCGTTCATGACTACTGTTTAGGACTGCTACACCTTTGGTCTAGTAATGATATTAGACTAGAAGCGACACCCGTCGACCAAAAAACGCTGTTACGTCATCAAAACTTCATGATAACATTACAATGCACGCAAAACACTTTACAGTGTGCCTTGTAAGACAAAATTACAGACAGACATGAATGCTGTTTTTATATATATATTTGATATAATTGCGATCAACTGGCTTACGTGTTAACACGCTAAGAGGCATTATTGATAAAGTAAACTCGTTACAAAACCAGTATTCACCTCTATCCCTTTAACTTGAAAACTGAGAATATACTTTTAAATGCATTTTACTTACATGGACAGCGATGAAAACGTAACAGCATCCAGCTAGCACCAATACACGATGAATCCGTTACATCCGTATTAAAACGTTAAAAAAAAAAAACACATACACAAAACGTTCCGTAGCACGTAAGAGCACTTTGCATAATTTACACATTAAAGTTAATCCCATCACTTGTTAATTCAGTTGACACGGAAACTTGTATTTAGACTCCGTTCCGTCGTTCGTTGTGACCGGTGCGTGCGTGCATGCGGGCGTGCGTGCGTGCATGCGTGCGTGCGTGCGTGCGTACATGCGTGCGTGCGTGCGTGCACGTGCGTGCGGCATCATCGCTGCGGCCAGGCGTCCGCGAGCCGGAGGCTGGAGGAGAGCCGCTTGTAGCTCTCGCTGAACGTCTTCACGATCTTCTCGAACGTCTCCGGGTCGTACACGGAGCGCGCCGTGTTCGTCAGATCGAACGGTTCTGTAGGTACACGATGAGTGACCGAATTAATTAACACTTTATGAGCACTTTTAATCGATACTTTGGTGAGGTTAATACCACAAGGTACTTTCTTCCAGCTAACTAATGGTATTGGTATTGTTTTGGTAAATACAATCTGTACTATAAACTACAGCGAAATAATATTTTTTTATTGTTGCTTTAATCGAAATTTCTACTACATCTGTAACGTATGATTAGAATAACACAAAATAAACTCACAAAATATAAATGCATCCATATTTTTGACTCCGTTGATGACGTTATTAAGAGTTGTGAGGATATTTTGTCATTGCTTTAGTAAGCAATGATATAAAGCGATTTATGCATGTGCGAATTGTAAATATAGCGACTAAAACAATACTTGATTTTGTCTAAACAAACAAAAAAAACATAACTTTGAGATATACTATGTTACTTTTTTTTGTCCTCTGAATTAAATGTAAACAAAGAAGTGTATGAGGTGAACTCAGAGTTTGTGTGTGTGTGTGTGTATGTATGTACGGATGTATGTATATGCATGTATGCATGGTGTGTATGTATGGATATGTATGTGTGTGTATGTATGGATGTGTATGTGTGTGTGTGTGTGTGTGTGCGAGTGAGTGTGGGAACTGACCCTCGACGCAGAGCAGTTTCCACTGGTGCGGGTCGTTGTTGTGCGCGGGCGCGGCGCGGCACTGCGCGACGGGGACGGGCGCGCCCGCACGCACCGACACCGCCATCGACTCGTACCTACACACACACCGATACAGTTATCCAGACACTAACTTCACGAACACTAAATGTAACGGCCCTTTTAACTAAGTAATCCTTATGGTTATAGATCACTACCGCCGTTCCTCAGCAAGCCGGAGTGGCAGCTGCGACTGGCGGAGGATATTTTTCCCTTTCGACAGTCGCTACTGTCCCTGGACCGTACTGGGCTTACCGTCAGGTGAAGTACTGTCATCCTGCCGAGACAGGATATAGAAAAAATCAAGTGCGTAGTGTCTTTTGATGATTCTAGTAGAGTAAGTAAGCTGTGGCTCACTTGATAGCACCTTATTGACAACTTAAATGGAGATGCATGGTCCAAGCTATTACAGGTTATCCATAGTACTTTGGTAACCGAGTTTTCTATAGTATACTGCTTAAACCTTAAAATATACTAAAATAAATAAATTTATATATAAAAATCTTCAACTACCGGCATCGTTTCACTAAATATTACTGAATCATGTGAGCCGATTTTCATGTAGCCCGTTCAGCTGCTTGGGCTTTTGGGAGGGATATTAAAAGAGTTTGGCTACTAACAAGAGATGGTTAAGTTAATATTGAAATTATTTCATGACTATTCAGACTAGTGACGAGAAAAAGTGCGAAAGAGACCCTGGTACCTGAAAGTAGGGAGGAATGACGTCATGCTGCCATTAAGATAGGTATTTTTGGTAATACGCACGTTCCCCTCTAGCAACTTATCCCGTACATTGCAAAAAGAAGTATGCAAATGTACTTTTCTATACGTTAAGCATTAAAGTGATAGGTAGGTGACATCGGCAGGGCTTAAAGTCTGCAGGATATCTCCTACCAGGAATCTAGAAGTTCTGAAGATGTCTCCGGTTTCTGGCAACACGTGACATAGAAGTATCACCGTGGTAAGTTATAAGGAGTACTTGATGGTGCTTGTCACCTGACAGGTCACCAAACATTGGCCACATCCACCATCCTTCTCACCCTGATCCGTACTAGGGTAATGCATGTAAGGCGAAAAAAAAAAAAAGTGGTATTTGATGACTCACGGGAACTCAGCGTAGTATCTGAGCATGTGGAGGAAGAGCTCGGCGAGGGTGGAGGTGTTCTCGGAGCCGCGCACCTTCACCTGCGGGCCGGTCACGCACGCGTGCGGCAGTATCGGCGGGCTCGTACCGCCTGCATTTTTAGTAAAAAAAATAAATATTTCGACGCTTACAAACTGTATCAATCACTTCTAGACTCTTCCCTAGGGTCTTCTAGATACTTAAAATAATGGTACAACGCAAACACATCATAAAAGATACATGGGGTGACATATGTCAAAATCAGACATACACTTTGGCAAGTGTCACCTCGCACAGTTTTGGGTATTTCGCTACATGCAGCAATTTATGAAAGACAATATGGCTAGGAGGACAGGCTTGAGGTCCTGACCTTACATATAAAATACAAAAATGAGAGTAGAGAAGAGGGGGAGAGCGAGATGGAGAGGGGGGAGAGATAGAGTGATGGAAAGAGAAAGGGAGATGGAGAGGGGGGAGAGATAGAGTAAGGAAAAGAGAAAGGGTGATGGAGAGGGGGGAGAGATAGAGTGATGTAAAGAGAAAGGGAGATGGAGAGGGGGAGAGATAGAGTGAGGGGAAGAGAGAGGGAGAAGAATAGAGAGAGTGAAGCGAGTACTCACACTGCAGGAAGTGTATGACCATGAGGGTGAGCGCGTAGGAGGAGAGCGTGCGGTACCGCGCGTCGTTGATGCGGTGCGCGCGCGCCCACAGCTTGCTCGCGCAGACCAGCGGCTGCACGCGCCAGTCCACTGCAACACCCGCACACAATCCCATCCATTTAACAACCCATAATATCCACATTACCATCTTTTTTTTATCATCCTCTACCATCATTACCTATAACCATCAAAGACGCGTTAATGTAGGGTGAGAAAGTTCACACAAATTCCCAACTTTACCTCGTAGATCGTTAACTAAAGAAAATTTCCATATACATATATATATATATATATATATATATATATATATATATATATATATATATATATATATATATATATGTGTATATGGAAATTTTCTTTAGTTAACGAGTATATATAGGTATTCCTCATGGAAAATTTTATTCTGTAACATATGCCACATATGGTACTGTGATAAGTTATTTACTTCTGTCACTTGGGAGTTACTGCTGGACCAAAGTCTAAAATGAAATTATTTCAAACAATAACTCTACTACATTCTGTGATGGGTTCCAATTCTTTATAGGCCACCCAGAAAATCGATTAGCATTTGGTGTATTGAATAACAACGTTAACATTTCTTCGTAACAGTTCACACGTTTCATAACAATTTGCTGTTGGATTACCAAAAAGACTCAAGATGACTTTACAGGCCAATAAATTTTACAGGCCTATTTTTTAGTTTGTTCTCATTACGTCATAATTTTAAAAGGTAAAACTCAAGAAGAAAACACAGGTTTTCTTACGAAATGACATGTCTCAGCAGTGACACAGAAAGGGGGAGGGAAAAATGGACACTGTAGATTTAAATGGTTGGTATAAATATACTTTTATGTTGAAGAGAATTTATAATGATTGGTTACTTCTTGAATAACTCAGCAAGAGATTTGTATTTTTGATGCCAACGACGTAGTTGCAGTTAAGATCGACTTCTCTGTTAGTTTACCAAAACCAAACAAAATGACTCGAGAGGAATCTAGTCTACGGATGAATAGATTTAAAAGGCCAATTTGTTAGTTACTTAAGATTACGCCATATAATTTTGAAAGGTAAAATTCAAGGACATAACCCTTCTGTTCTTGTTTGCAGCGACCTGTCTCAGCAGTGACACAGGAAAGCCTGTCTCAGTAGTAAGACAGGAAGGGGGAGAAAAGAGTGGAAATTGTAGACTTATGTGATTAGTATAAATATACTATTAGACTAAAGAGAATGAATTATAATCGGTTACTTCTTGAAAAACTCTGCAGGAGATTCGTGTTCTTGATGCCGACGACGTTGTTGCAGTTGAGGTCGACCTGGAGGCCGTAGCGCGCGTCCCGGAACTTCAATATGGGCACCTTCGCCTGGATCAGTTCTGCACCTGATTTCACAGAACAGAAAAACTCAAAATAGCCGTTCCTCATAATTTATTTTATTGGTAATTTGTGATAAGTGAAAAATCGACCAAATTAGACCATCTTAATATTTGTATCATACAGTAGCGTGAAAAACTTCAGATAACTCAGATGTCTCTATCGTTACTAATAATAAAAATGCGAAAGTGAGTTTGTTTGTTTGTTACGGTTATGATGGAAACCTGGAGACGGTGATAGGTTACGTTGTCTCGCGAAAATCTTATCGGAATTGAGATAAATAGAGGGATAAACTTTGTATGAAACTTTATATTGTGTCATTCAATTAGTTTGACAATATGTTAGTATTAAGTTAGTACTAAGTTAGTAGTAAGGCGAGTGAAGCCGTACATAAAATGTAGTATATAATAAAAGAGTAACTGAGCCACACCAGTTTTTTTTTTGACATTTATACTCAGAGTGTACTGAATATAGAAATGAATAATATATTATTTCTAGAATTTTATGTGTGTAACCTCACGACAACTTTTTTTACGCGGGCAAAAGCATTTAGGCACCCTCCCCCTGATGGGTTGAGAGGGGCAAGTGGGACTCACCTAGCGAATAAATCGTCAGGAATTATTAGACAGGATTATATGAAATATATGAAATGATAGCACCATATCGATATCTCATTTCTCGATTTAACGAAACATCTGAGGAATAAGGACATGAAATGTACAGTCTCTTAAGTGTCAGTGAATAGATTTGACACTGTGTTATTTCGATGGTGGCTGATAGGATCTACAATATAGTTTTAAACATTACTAATTATTATTCTTAATGCAGTTATTAATTAATAAAAAAAATGGTACGTGCTCAAGACCACAGAATAGGAGTGAAAACTTCATCAACCCAAGATTAATAATAGAAAATGCAACAATGAAGTTTCAAATAAAAATGTTCGAGCTAATACTGAACGCGACTGACGCGTCACGCTCGCGAGTACAGCAGCGACACGGCGATGACACCTCCCGCTCGCATAGCCGACTCCGGCCGATCGAGCGTCACACATCCGAGCGTGACGGGTCAGCGTCGTTCAGTACGCGTAACGTAAACCGCTCCGGCGTGCGCGTAACAAAGTTCCCACCGACCAGGGTCGAAGCTCCTGATGAAGGAGAGCAGGTAGTTGAGGTGCAGCAGCGCGTGCCCGCGCGTGTCCACGTGGTGCCCGCTGTGCGGCCGCACGTGCAGGCACAGGTCCATGTCCGAGGACTCGAGCCCGAACCCTGACATCGTGGACCCGACCACGTACAGCCCGTAGCGGGGGAACACCGTCTGAGGGCAATGTGCGAACACCTATATTCATTTTTTTTTTTTAAGGGCTTTGACAGCTTCACCGAAGTTTTTGGGGCGAATGCTAAGGGCACTCAGCCCCGTGGCAGCGGCCCCTCGGCTTGGACTACTGCCGGAACACGAACATTTCGTGATTCGTGATCCTAACTAACCAACAGGTCCTAACTTACTAGGTTTAGTGGTCCTAACAATAACATAGGGCAAGCCACGCAAGGGCCGCGGGGGTAGTCCCTTACAGAACCGTGTACTTAATGTGTGGGTGTGCACGGATGATGTGCTGTGTGATGATGTACTCTCAGTGATGTAGAGTGTCACTGTATCGCGCGTGCAGAGTCACTTGAGGGCTCCTGTCCGGAGGATCGATGCCTGATGAAGCGATGATAGCTCAGTGGTAGTGTGCACGACTTCGCGTCAAGGGACGTGGGTTCGAATCCAAGCACCTACAATGAGCTTGAGCTTTCGGTGAAGGAAAACATCGTGAGGAAACCATAGCATGGTGGTAGGGCTTCGTCTAATGCCCGCCTGGGTAGCTGCCACCCTGAAGTTGTAAACCTGCCGCCAAATACCAATAGGTGTGTTCCGGCAGCAGCACTTGAGAGCCAGTTCTTCCACAGGTTTAGTGTGTCTACCATCTTCGGCCGTATCGTCACTTAAGATCAGGTGAGATTATGGCCATAACGCTAAACCTTAACTATAAAAAAAAAAAAAAATCCTCGGCTCGAGCATCTGCAGAGGGACACCTTTATTCAGTTCAGGCCCTAAGAAGGCGCTTATGGACGTCAAACTACCACCGGTGTGGAAAGTAACGCAGTCATCGAGAAGAACCGGCAAGAATCTTGATCTGCATCTTTTTTTTAGGTCCTATACTCTTTTTACATAAAAGTTTCATGTGTTACAGTAGTTATTAGCGGATGTACAGTGAGGGGTGTCTATTCCAGACATCGTGATCGCTCACATATTGATTCACCCTATAATAGCCTTTTGACATCAAACCGGTTTCAATTCCACTATACACATCGATAGTTCGACTTTTGCTCGTCTCATAAGCGAAGCTTTGAGATGAATACTAATGTCACTTCACGCAAAACAGCTCGTTTTCCAAACTTAAAATGTCTTGTAAAATAATATGTACACAGACGTATCAAGAGCAAACACTATTTTTAACACTCGTGATATTTTTGATGCCATTTTTGTTATTTAAACTAGTTAAAAAACTGTTTAAAAAATCTGTTTTGGACGTCCGTGTGTCTGTATGTGCGGATCCTGTATGTTATCACGATAATGACCGAAATACTTTACTAATCGAGTATTTTTTTTTTCTTACGCTTCAGTATAATTAGTAATAGAACCCTATTACTTATCACGGTCAGATTCGATGTGGTTTAATTGTTATTGAATAGACAAAAAAAATGAGATTATGAGGCGGCACTTTTGGATTATCCAAACTTTTTTTTTTAGTTTATAGATATAGTAATGTAACAGTGAAAACAGCAGATTTACTGTGTTTATGTTTCAAATTAAGAAAAGGGTATAATAAACTTGTAACTAACTTCACGGTGTGTTTCACAGGCACGCAGAAGTATGTTAAAAATTCACTCTCAACAATTTCTCATTAAACGTGGAAAGCGTTAAAAAGAGCGATAATTATCGTGGAATTTTTCTAGAAAAAATAATCGCGCTACGAAATATCAAAATTAATTATAGAATTTTCAAGATATTAAAACTGCGAAGTAAGATCCATGTATAACTTACGTAATCCCGTGTATACCATGTACAACATTTTTCTTTTATTAAATCGATTCCTCAGTTAATCGATCGAAATCGCCATCCCTAAATTCAATCACACAGCCCACTACACTCTCTAATAATACAAACTGTGTAACAACAATCCTACACATGGCAATAAAACTTACTTCGGTAAGTCGATGTAAATCGTCAATCACAATAGATATTCTAAGTAACATAAACATTAAAACAATAAATTAGGTAAGCAGTTTACCTTAATACTAATGTACAGATATCTCCAAAGGTTCATCTTCTTCCTGAATGTGATTTGAGACTGCTGCGTGTTGAGGAATTTGTCCCAAATCTCCTGGGACATGGTATCCCATTGCGATCCTGACAAACAAATATGTTAATTGCATATAAATTAAAGTAATTAAAAATATATATATGCAATTTTTTTATCTACTTAAGGTTTTAGTGTTATGGCCATAATCTCACCTGATCTCAAGTGACGATACGGCCCAAGTTGGTAGACACGCTAAACCTGTGGAGGAACTGGCTCTCAAGTGCTGCTGCCGGAACACACCTATTGGTATTTGGCGGTAGGTTCACAACTTGAGGGTGGTAGCTAACCAGGCGGGCATTAGAAAAGCCCTACCACCATGCTATGGTTTCCTCACGATGTTTTCCTTCACCGAAAGCTCAGCTCATTGTAGGTGCTTGGGCTCGAACCCACGTCCCTTGACGCGAAGTCGTGCACACTACCGCTGAGCTATCATCGCTTCAAACTTACTTATTGATAACAGTGAAAACAACAGATTCTCAATGTTTATTATGTTTTTATTTTTATTTATTTACTAAAAATCTATACACGTGTTATCTACTGTCATATTCATATACATACCAAGACTCATGTAATGCGCACACGGGTTGCAGTGCAAATTCCCACAAATGCTGACCACGTTAAATTACATACCTTGGGACAATGAAGCAACGACCAATCTCGCTCGATCGCCTGAGCTTGAAGGTTAATCATAGTTTAAGTTAAACTTGCCGCCAAATACCAATATGTGTGTTCCGGCAGCTGCACTTGGGAGCCAGTTCCTCCACAGGTTTAGCGTGCGTACCCACTTGGGCCGTATCGTCCATTAAGATCAGGTGAAGTTATGGCCATAAAGCTAAACCTTAAGTATATAAAAAAAAGGAATTATACTATACGTTTTAGAAAGGGCAAACGATCGAATTTCCTTTTTAAAAACCTCCTACTGACGGTCAACCACGTAGTTCACGTTTTAAAATTGGCTCACACAACAATAAACAGAAAACACAAATATTTCGCGATCTATGACCACCAGGCTGCCAAACCGAGCTTCTCCGTATCTTGGTAGCTGATTGAAGTGGTAGCTAGTAGTGAAATTGAACGAATTGAAAAAAAAATGAACGGTATAAACACTCAATTAACTTCACGGGACTGTGTTAATCATTCACTCTCCCAAAGATTCCTCTCGTGAAGCTTCGAAAAACAATAACAATTAGATGATATTCTAGAAAGAGATTGTGATACGAAACGTCAAAGTATGAATGAATTTAAAGCGATGATAGCTCAGTGGTAGTGTGTACGACTTTGCGTCAAGCTAGCGACGTGAGTTCGAATCCAACCACCTACAATGAGCTTGAGCTTTCGGTGAAGGAAAAGATCGTGATGAAACTATAGCACGGTAGTAGAGGCTTTTTCTAATGCTCGCCTGGCTAGCTACCACTCTCAAGTTGAAAACCTACCGCCAAATACCAATAGCTGTGTTCCGGCAGTAGCAATTGGGAGCCAGTTCCTCCACAGGTTTAGCGTGTCTACCAACTTGGGCTGTATCGTCAATTAAGATCAGGTGAGATTATGGATATAACGCTAAGCCTTCAGTATAAAAAGAAATATAGAATTTTCAAGATATTAAAACTGGGAAATAATATTCATATACAGTAGAACCTACCTCTATAAGTCGAACATCAAGGGTGACGTCAAAAAATTCGAGTTATACGTATTTTGGACTTATAGAGAATGGTGGTTTTAGTGTTTGTAGGGAAGGAAACAGAAGTTTTTTCGAGATTTGGAGGTTTTTCAACTTATCGAGTTCGACTTAACTAGGTTCTACTGTACATGACTGACATAAGTAAGTATTTATCGTAAGCATCCAAACGTGTAACTAAAACAAAATCACACTCATAGAATATTCTAAAGAGAGACCGACGTACAAAATATACTTTTTTATGATTTTAAGTTCAGTGTTATAACCACAATCAGGACACGCTAAGCCTACTGGAGGAAATGGCTCTCAAATGCAACTACCGGAAACACCTATATCCGGCGGCAGATTCTTAACATGAGGGTGGTAGCTGGCCAGGTAGGCATTATAAAAACCCCATATTCTAGATGTTAAAACTCGAAAATGATATCGAAATATGTAACTTACAACGTCGTTTCATAAACTCAACATCGTAAAACAACAAAACACAACAGATGTTTCAATATATATATATATATATATAAATTATATTATAATATATTTATATTCATTTTAAAATTACCATTTATTATAGAGTTCAAATTTTATATTGAACTGCGGACGTATGAACAACGATTATGTATACCTACATAAGTGAGTCAATACTTTAGCAGATCGCTCATGGCTGGACGCGAATATAAAAAAATATATATTACAACCAAAATAAACCTTTTTTTATAGCTTAGCGTTATGACCACAATCTCAACTGATGTTTAGTGACCACGTAGCTCAAGATGGCGGACACGCTAAGCCTGCTGGAGGTGCTGGCTCTCAAGTGTAACTACCGGAACACGCCTATAGGTAATTGGCGGCAGTTTCGAGGGTGGTAGCTAGCCAAGTGGACATTAGAAAAAGCCCTACCAACATGCTGCGGTTTCATCAGGTGAAGGAAAGGTGGTAGATCATGGAAATAGGAAAAGGATTAGTAATGAAACTATAGCACGGTAGTAGAGGCCTTTTCTAATGCCCGACAGGCTACCTACCAACAGTTTTTTATTTTTTTGGTAACGTGGTGTGTTTAAAATCCCAGTTTTGACGGACTTCCTCGACGCAACGCGCAAACGCATTACCCGGGATCAGGTCAAAGGCGTGAGGGTCATGTGGCGACTCACCGGGAGCTAATCACCCAACACTACCCACTAAAACGCACCACGGCGACATTTCAAACTTGCGTGATGCTAGAAACCAGGGACACCTTTCACAATACTTCTATTCACTGGTGGGCTAGCTTCCAACCAAAAGTAGAAAACATCCGACCAAATACCTATAGGTGTGTTCCGGAAATTGCACTTAAGAGTCAATTCCTCCACTAAATTTAGCGTGTTCACCACTTGGGCTAGTGTCACTGAACGTCAGGTAAAATTGTAACCATAACATTAAACCGATAAAGTATAAAAAATTACAAAGTACCGTAACAAAGGTAAAATAATATTTTTTCTTCTTATTCAATTTAAATAAATCGATTTTAAATATTATTACTTGGTGAATATAGAACAAAACAAGTAGTCGTATTGCTTTTTTTCCTGCTGTTGAAAAGCAACAAGCTAGCGACTACCCTCAGGTTTCGACTGCCGCAAAATAAAAGTTCAGTTAGAGCTTTTATGTTCCGGCATAGTGAACGAGAAGCACCCATTTCCGCCAAGGTCAGCTACATGGCTGTAATACCCCTGGTGTCGCAATTGTCCATAGCCGACGGTAACCATTTACCATCAGATGGGCTGTCAGCCTATTTGCAGCTCATTAGCATAAAAAAGAGCACAGGTTATAAGCGAGTGAAAGTAATTATATATGTGGATAAAAATAACAAATATGTATGTAGTCCCGGATGAAAGTGTGATCGAAAATTCAAGTCTAGTCGTAAGTGGTCTGTGGACATTATATAAGATTATTACAGGAATACAGATACAGTTGTTCAAACATTTGACGTGTGTGCATCGTCATTTAGTACATACGTTTTGAAATAACAAAGATAATTTACTATTAACTGCTAATTAATTGTATTGTTCTTCTACTATAATACTGTAACTTCAAGAATAAGCTGCAGTTAATAATAGTACGTGAAATCAAAATTAATAAATGGGAAGGCAAAATGTTAGAAGAATGTGTATCTATATGTATAACTGTGAAGAAATCTGCAGCGAAATACCTATAGATATATCCGGTAGTAGCACTTGAGAGCCAGTCCCTCCACTAGGTTTAACGTGTCCACCATATTGGGCCACAGCGTCACATAACATCAAGTGATATTGTGGCTACAAAGCTAAACCTTGAGTATAAAAAATTCCGGAGTGTAATTTCGGGCAAAATTATTATCAATTGAATCGTTGAATCGTACAACAAAACTACGATGTCTTTACTGAAAATGTTACGTCCAAATTATTCAAAAGATTTATTATCTCACCTGACAGTAAGCGACGATGTGGCTCAAGATAATGGAGAGGCTAAATCTAGTGCAGGGACTGGCTCTCAACCTTAACCCATTCCTCCCAGCTGTCATATTTTTAGGACACTATTTTCAAAATTTCTTTTTATGTATTAGGACTTTCATTTTTATGATTTCTGATGAAATTCATATTTGTTCACTATTTTTCTAATAAAATATTAATTTTTCGCTGTAAAAATGTTTAAATAATATAAATAAAAGTCCTAATATGTAAAAAGAAATTTTGCAAATAGTGTCCTAAAAATATGACAGTGGGGAGGAATGGGTTAAAGGCGCTACGACTAACAACACGATGTTTTCGTCTAACAGACGCTCAAACTCATAGCACAAGTTCGAACTCACGTCCGTCCGCGTACCTACCATTGTTGTTTATATTTTGTACTGTGTAAGCATGTTAAAAAAATACTCAACTCAAAATTTAGACCAAGTATAGAAAAAATTTTTTTACATAGTTGTTGATATAAAATTGATTTATTTTTCCTATTTCATAAATGACATTATTTTTACCAGAAACAGACATTTCATATCAGAATAATCTATTGATTTAAAAATTGTTAAGCTTAACTAGAACTGAATAATTTATTTTATATTATTTATTTTATCTATTTTTTTATATCTAATACTATTAAGTGAGCAATTGACGTAAGTATATGTATAAAATTCGTGTATTTCGCAAACGGCTGTAACGATTCGGATGAAATTTCGATTTGATACAATTTCTTGCTTTATAAATTTAGTTGTATTTTTCGCAAAAACGTATTTATTAAACTAAGTTTATTCATTTATTTACACTTTATGTATGGGATAATGGCGGAATTAATGCCACAGGCTTCTCTTACAGTCAACTTTAATGTGGTGCAGAGATAAAGACGGTAGGTATAAAGCAAACAACAAATAAAATAAATTATTGTTAATAAAATTAATATTCGTGTTTTTTATTTAAATAATAATAAAATAACTATGTAAAAGGTTAATATATATGTTTAATTAATATCTAATTCGAATTTTATTATATATTTTTTAAAATAATTACAAGTTTAAAAAAAGTGCCAAACTGACCTCTGTCACCCAGATACCGAATCGTTTGTTTTATTAAGTCCCACGTAACCTTCCCAGTTCCTCCAGGGTGGGAGGTTATGCGTAAATGTATTTCACCACAATAACCAAAAGTACTGTATTATCAATAAGGGTGCATATAAATTCGATTTCAGTTTGTTTTTTTTTTTTTATAGTTAAGACTTAGCTTTATGGCCATAATCTCACCTGATCTTAAGTCGGGAGACACGCTAAACCTGTAGAGGAACTGGCTCTCAAGTGCAACTACGAGGACACATTTATTGGTATTTGGCTGCAGATTTTCAACTTGAGGGTGGTTGGTAGCCAGGCGGGAATCACAAAATGCCCTACCACTATTTTATGGTTTCCTCACGATGTCTTCCTTCACCGAAAGCTCAAGCTTCGAACTCACGTCCCTTGACGTAAAGTCGTACACACTACCACTGAGCTACCATCGCTTCGACATTTATTTACTTATTTATTTCCGGTCGCCATAATTGTACCAACTGAAATACCTCATTCGCAGTCCCTTCTCCCCCCACTCGTCCGTGTAGGAACCTAAGTTATTATGTAATGGCTTACCGTTGAGCAGCTCGTCCGGTGTATACTTGATCTGGTGGGGGTAAGCACCGTCCAGGTAGGGATCCGGTGCGACCCGGCGTGGAGGCCGCATGTCCTTGCGTTTGTTCCGCCACTCCCTCGGCCCGTGGCGCTGGGCCCCGCGGGAACTGCCCTCGCCTGCACCATCTGGGCACGCACCCTTGTTGTTATGAGACATTTAGTAATATAACACGGTTAAATGGGGGCTTTAGACAACGAAACCAGGCCCTATGTGGCTTTTTTATGGAGTTGGGGGCAAACGAGCAAGCGTGTCACCTGATGGTAAGCGATCACCGCCGCCCATGGACACCCACAACACCAGAGAAATCGCAGGTGTGTTACCAGGCTGCCCAGATGCGGCCCGGCTTAAGATCAGGCCGGGCCGATCGCTGGGGTGACGCGGTGATTGCCAAGCACGGACCCGTGTCACCCCAGAAAGGCGACAGATGGCCGTGGGGTTTTAGTGGGTATTCCCGGCGTCTAGCGCCGGGCGAGTCCCACATACCCCTCCTAGTCCTTCCGGGCTGGGAGGGAATGCATAAACGCATTTCCCCACATAAAAAAAAGGTGTGTTACCAGCTTTTACAGGAGGGACTGGCTCTCAAGTGCAGCTGCCGGAACACACCTATTGCTATTTAGCGGCAGATTTTCAACTTGAGGGCGGTAGCTACCCAGGCGGGCATCAAAAAAGGCCCTACCACCAATCTATGGTTTCCTCACGATGTTTACCTTCACCGAACGCTCAAGCTCATTGCAGGCGGTTGGATACGAACCCACGTCCCTTCACGCCAAGTCGTACACACTACCGCTGCGCTATCGTCGCTTCGAATCCAGTCAGTGAGACCTGGAAATAACGGGACAACGTCTGCCGGGATAGCCGGTAGTAGACGAGGAGAGACCCATTTTAACTACACGTAATAAACTGAAGATAATTTAGAACCCTACTAAAACCTGTGTAAACCCAAAATAGACAGTGACGTTGTATTTCTTAACATGATTCAGACATAAAATTCGTTTACAGCAGGAAAATAACTCGCACGGTACAAACGTGTTCCGATTTCTGAATCATCCCGTTACGTTACATCGCGCGTGACACAATTTCATAATCTGTTACGTTGCAAAGTTAATATTGTATCTTTTTTGTTTTGTCAAAATATAATATACTAGTTGTGCCCGCGACTTCGATCGTGTCGAACTAAAATTTACGTAATAATTTTTGACATTTATTTTTACTGTTATAAATACAGCTCGCTCCTATTGGCGGTAGCGTGATGTTAAATAGTCTATAGTATTCCTTAATAACGGCGCTATCAATTTTTTTTTTATTCCACTGTTTGCTGTCGAAGCTAACGCCATCTATGATGTATGAATTAGCATTAACTTTTTAAAAGCAATACCCAAAATGTTAAAATTAATCACTGTAATAGATATCTGTATTGATAATATACATTACATTAATTATAACTTTGGAAACTATGACAGCTCAGTGGTAGCGTGTGGGAACGCCGCGTCATGGGACATGAGTTCGAATCCAATTACCCGCAATGAGCTTGAGCTTTCGCTGAAGGAAACCACAGTATGGTGGTAGGGCTTTATCAAATGCCTGCCTGGCTAGCTACCACTCTAAAGTTGAAAATCTGCCACCAAATACCATTAAGTGTGTTCCGGCAGTGGCACTTAAGAGCCAGTTCCTCCAATAAAGGCCGGCAACGCACCTCCGATTACTCTGATGTTGTGGGTGTCCAAGGGCGGCGGTGATCACTTACCATCGGGTAACACGCTATTCGTTTGCCTCGTATTCCATAATAAAAAAAAAACCTTTCTATGTGAGAATGAACCCAAAAGCCGTTGAAATAAGAGACTTATAAACCTTCTCCTATAAAATTACATCTAGTGCAGAGAAGCGGTTTTAACCCATGGTAGTTAGGCGAATTTGCACTATAACTCAAAGTCAGTTTTACACGATGTTGAAATAATTTTTTTTTTTATATACTTAAGGTTTAGCGTTATGGCTATAATCTCACCTGATCTAAGTGACGATATGGCCTAAGTTGGTAGACACACTAAACCTGTGAAGGAACTGGCTCTCAAGTGCAGCTGCCGGCACACCTATTGTTATTTGGCGGCAGATTTTCAACTTGAGGGTGGTAGCTAGCCAGGCGGGCATCAGAAAAAGCCCTACCACCGTGCTATGGTTTCCTCACGATGTTTTCCTTCACCGAAAGCTCAAGCTCAATATAGGTGCTTGGATTCGAACTCACGTTATCATTTCGACAAAGCATTGCCATATAAAAACATATTTGCTGAAATAATGTATATACATGATAATTTCAGTAGGCTAGGCCGACGATCGCTCAGGGACGATGACGTCACACTATACGGAAATGGAAACTCCATACACTACATTCATTCCAGTAAACAGTAAGCCAGAAAAAGATATCAGACGTTTAAAAAAACTAAGCCAAATATATAATACAATTAATATTTTACAAAAAATTGAGAGCCAGTCCCTCCACAGGTTTAGCGTGTTTATCTTAGGTCACTTAACATCCAGTGAGCTTGTGACCGTAATAATATAATAATAATAATAATAAGCCTTTTTATTTCCATATCCTTTTTTTACATACATGAAGTTATTAGTTTTTATTGTTAGTTTTTAATTATTTTTTTTTTGTGATTTTTATTTTTCTTATATGTTAGGTGTTAGTAATGTTAGTAATGTAATGTTGATGGGCATGGACCCCTTATTGGGTAAAGGCCTCCTCCAATTTCCTTGTGACCGTAATGCTAATCATATTAACTATTAACAAAACAGATTTATTTATGCTATATAGACGCTGCAGATATAAAAAAAGTAATTTTAAATTCCAAAGAGACATTGGCGTGTAATGGGTTAAATATGTACCTAAAAGAGGCATTACCCAATTGAGTTTCTTGCCGGTTCCTCTCGATAACTGGGTTATGAACCGTTGGTAGTTTTAAGACAGCAGTTTTTAATTCGCTGCCACAAAGATCTGGACATATTTGCACCACTATACAGTTTTTTTTGTTGCCTTCAATTGCCGATCTACGAATTGCGCATGAGTAAAGAAATAAATACAGAATGGGGCAGACTGAAAACCAGCGCTGTGTGGTGCAGACGTGCAACATAGAATTTGCTAAGTTTGTCCCTTTCTCACACAGTATAAGCTTAAATTTAAATACACGTATTTCTAAAACTTTTGTTACTAACAATAAACATTATTATTATTATAGTTTTGACGTTCATTAGCGCCTTTTCAGGACCTAAATTGAATAAAGTATTTTTCTTTTGATTTGATTTAATATATACCATATTTTTTATCCTATAAAACGTAAGCGTTCCTCCGGGATAGGGAATAAGCGTTAAAAAATTGTAACAACTTTACTGTTATAGGGATTTGGTGTAATTAACTCTGACTGGATACTGATAATTACTAAAGGAGGATAATACATATATATATATATATATATATATATATATATATATATATATATATATATATATATATATATATATATATATATATATATATATATATATATATATATATATATATATATATATATATATATTAAGGGTAATATATTAGTTTGGAAGCTTCGTAAATAAATCTATAATGGGATATAACAACGACAATGATGAGGGAATGCGTGCTTATCGCAGGGTTGTTTTAGTAGATATTTCTAATGATTCCCCCCACCAGGTGCACCCCACATATATCCCACGTAGCTCGCTCGAGGAAGCACTTAATCATAATGATTTCTTACGTTAACGCGAATATTATCCATCGAAATAAAACTAATTTAAACGGATTTTATCGCGGTTATTAATTAATTTCGATCCCGACGTTTCGAAAGGTCTCCAGCGCCTTCGTGGTTACGGGGCGGGCTGAGGTGTAGGTTGTCCAGAAAAGTTCATGTTACTGTGTCTACCTTCAATTTCGATGAATGGAACGTCTGGATCAAAATTAATACGTAACCGCGATAGAATCCGTTTAAATTAGTATTATTTCGATGCACTTTATTTTTCCTCAGGTTAAGAAAAAAAAAAATCCATCTTTGATTATTTACTTTTATCTTTAGATGCACGGAATTATCGGTAATGGATTCTAATTTGTATTGACTATTTAAATTAATACAGTACGACACGTTTTAGGTATAGGGCTACCACTAATCTATATTTTTGTATTAATATTATAAAGCAGAAAAGTTTGTTTGTTTGTACGCGCTTATCTTAGCATCTACCAGTCGGATTTCGAAAACTATTTTTGTTTTAAATAGACCAATCATTGAGGAAGCCTCAAGGGGATTTAACATCACGCTACCACGAATAGGGGCAAGGCAGTATTTAAAAAGGTTACGAAAATAAAAAACGATTTAAATAATTTTCAGATTCAAGAGAAGTCGCGGGCATGGTTAGTATGTATATAAGTATACAAACAAAACAACATTCACTGACTGACTCATTACCATATCTGTTTTTTTTTTCGGCATGTCGTACGCTGTTAACCTTAAGGGTTTTGACAGCTTCACTGAACTTTTTGGGGCGAGTGCTGAGGGCACTCGGATACGAGGTAGCGAGCGCAAGGGTGCCAGAAAGTACCAAATCTGCAAAACTACTGGACCTATGGAATCCAAATTTACCGTGGGTATTCCTTTCGCGACCTCGACGACTATTGAGAACGGCTTTCACGATTGCACACACGGTTAAAGAGAATAACGCGAACAAAATCAGGGACACCAGTTAGTTTAGTATCCGAGTAATCATTGTAATTAGAAGGGCTGTGTGTAGGTATGAATATAGCCGAGAGAAGAAATCGTTGGGTGTGATTTTTTGGTTGAGTAACACTCGGAAGTATCACACCGTGTAGCTGGACGTCACACTTTTCCCCGTATTTTGTTTTTAATAGGTTTACCATTATGGCTCCGTCCCCATCAGATGTTAAGTGACGACGTGAGCCAATACGGTGGACTGGTTATCAATTGCAACTGCCGGAACATACGTACAGGTATATGGCGGCAGAATTCCCATTTGAGCAAGTCAGGTGGGCATTAGGCAAAGCCTTACCACCATGCTATGGTTTCATCACGGTATTCTCCTGGACCGGGAGCTCAAGCTCGTTGGTCGTGATTCCAACACTACGAAATGTTTTTATCACGCGACACGGCTAAAGATATCGTATACAAACTCTTGTCTCCTACCACCGCGAGCTTACAACGCGGCGGAATCCTTTTTTTTTCAACTCGACGTACGCTGTTAGCCTTACGAGCTTTGACAGCTTCACCGAACTTTTTGGGGCGAGTCCTGAGGGCAGTCAGCCCAGAGGCAGCGAGCGCAAGGGTCGCTTGGGCTGCTGCCACAAAGTGAAGAAAGGATACGCGATGCTAACTAACCAACAGGTCCTAACTTACTAATTTAGTGACCCTAGCACGACCGCATCGGTAGTGAAAGAATTGTAAATATTATTTTCACTCGGCAACCCTATTTCGAGGTTCGTTAAAACTAGGTAAATGTGATAAACACGTGAGTCAGTATCACGAATTCTCTGTGTATTATACAACAAAGTAACTAACTGTGCGAGATGCTCTGGCGTAATTCAATCAGCTTTGTTATCTAATAGAACAATAATTATTGTTATTTACATATCCATTTTCATGTGGATCGTTCAAACGGTTATAATATTTGATCTGTTGTAAAAATGTCATTTTTCATTGTTATAATCCTAAATTAAATGTTTGTTTGTAAGCGATAATCTTAAAAAAACTGTGTTTGATAAAACAATCACTTATAAAGACTTTAGGCTATTTAAAATAATGTTACCATGAATAGAAGTAAAGCTGTATTGAAAGAAACATAATAAAATTATTAAAAAAAATTTAGTTCCACGCAAACAAAGCCGCGGACGCAGCCAGTATGTTAATATAATATCACTCATCACCGTGTTGAGGTGAATTGATAAAAACTCATTAGTGTCACAGTGATACTGGTACTTAGTGGACAAATATTCATATAAACATAAAACATTGTATGGTTTCATGAAATGCAAGTGAAACTTTGTTTTTGGATCATAGGTTAATGGGAAATTTTCCGGAAACTACTCGATTGAGGGTATCAAAATTGCGTCTTCAATCTTGATTATTGGAAAATGTGAATTGTAATGGAAAATCAATGCAACACGGTCAGCGGATGATACACGGATGACACCATATTGGCCTTGGGTCCTCAGCCGTGCTCGTAATGCGTGTAATGCGACATGCGATAGAAGACTTTAAAAAATTATCAGCTTCGTTATCAAAGCACATACATATTATAATTGTCGAAAACTATTGTATATATTTGACTCTGAAATTTCTTATGTTAAAAATAGATATCGGGTTTAAATCTAGTACTAGGTGATACTCCAGACTTCGTTCGCGTTTTGCCGTCAACCGCTCCTAATCGTAAAACTAGATTTTAGGTTGTGTCTACCTCATAAAAGGAATATTCAGGACAAACTTCCAGTCTAATCGTGTAAAATATATCGTGTGTAGTCATTGGTCCCTCGTTTCTATATGTATTTCTATTGCGGAATGTTGGTTTGAAACTTTGAACGCATTTTCATAAATCAACGCAATCATGAAAGAACTCTTTCGGCTATTTATCATCACGCTACCACGGTTAGGAGCAAAACTGTAATGAAAGAAGTAACGTCCAAAAATTGTTAAAATTGAACTGAGTCGCAGGAACCGCTAAACTGGCTTACATATGCATAGTTTTTCGAAACTATTATACAAATAGTCAAATGGTAAATTATTATAAAAAAAAAAAAAAAACGCACTCAATGGCTTTGTTTGGTTATCTCTGACGTCGTCAAGGTCAAATCAGATACTATTTAAACAAACTGTTATCTACTTTGTAAGTTAACACATTACTACCTGAGAGAGGCACTAACGTTTCTCTACCCTACTCACAATGGTAATAAAGTTCAAAATTCAAGCGACGCGTTAGAAGAGACACATTTATCTATAGGCAGAATTTGATATTTGAGTTGAGACTTTTAAGAGTAGCCTTTGAAATTGATTGATATTCGAGATGTATGGTTCAATAATAAAAGAGAAAATAGCAAGATATAGCATAGTGACATTCAAAATCTAAGGAAGTATTTTTTTAATGCTTTATATGTATTTAGCGTTATGGCTACACTATCTCCTGGTGTTAAGTGAGTATGGTTCTCCAGATGGTGGACACGCTAAGCCTAGTGATGGGACTGGATCTCAAATGCAACTGTCAGAACACACCTCTAGGTATTTTGCGGCAACTTTTTCTACATGAGGGTAGTAGCTAGCCAGGAGGGCATTAAGAAAACGGTATGGCTTTACCACGATATTTTCGTTCACCGAAAGCTTACTCCTTGCCAGGTTTCGAACTCATGTTCATTGACCTAGCGTGTATTCACACTTCCCACTGAGCCATCACTGCTTGAGTTGATGAATGTTACACTCACAAGAAAATTTCTGCAATGAGTGTGATCTTGCAGTGAAGGAAATCATTGTGATGAAACCTAGCATGGTGGTGGGGCTTTTTCTTATGCCCATCTGGTAAGCAGCTCTGGCATCGCTCAGGTAATGCTATAATTACAGCAAACAGACATATAGTGTGGCTCCAGTAGCCCAGTCTACCACCCTCAAGTTGAAAATGTACCGCCAAATACCATTAGGTGTGTTCCATTAATCGCGCTTTAGAGGCAGCCATTCCAATAGGCTTAGCGTGTCCACCATGTTGGCCCACATTGTCACTTAACATCAGGGGAGAACGTAGCCATAATGCTATAAATGCAATAAAAAAGTGGAACGACAAAAACTGTTGCCTTAAAAATTAATCAGAATGAACCCAAAGTAAACCAGCCAAGATTTAGGATGTATATAAGACTTTTACATCCATAACAAGTTACAGACAGAATAGAATTACAAAAAATGTTTTGTGAATAGGTTTGGGTCGGCCATAGTTTCATTGTATGTATAAATGAAAATACAGCTCAGAAAATTTAATTGTATATGCTAATTATTTAAACAAACATATGAGAACACTTCATATTATAGTGTCAATAACACTGCAAAATTAAAACACTTGAATACCAAAAACTTTTAAATATATATAATTTATTCACTATATATTTTCACTAGCAATGTCTGTGACTTTGTTCACTTGAAACGAAAATATTATTTAATCATTTTTCGATCTCTTTATAGAGCGCTTTGCCTCTACAGGTGGTAGCATTATGTTAAATAATCTATAACCTTCCTCAAAGATTGCTGTATATAAAATAAAAATAGATCTTTTGACATACAACTGGTGGTTCCTAAGATTAGTGCATTCAAACAAACAACCACTCATTTCTGCTTTATGATATTAATATAGATTTATAATTCCTTCTAAAGTTCTTTGTTGCAAAGGTTCACATCAAAATACAATGGAATAACATAATTAACCAAATAATTTATACAAAAAAATAATGTCTACATGTATGAACATGCTAAATTCCTAAATTGGTTTATAGATCTTTATGCAAATTAGCATAGAAATGTACAGACATGATGCTCCTGAAAGCTTTGGTGAAGCTATTGACTCCTAAAAAGACATGACACCTGCCGGACCTGCTAGATACATATATGCCAGCCCATATTCATATGTATTTTGTATTGACTAACATTTTTATAATTGGTTCCATAATCAATTTTTTTATAAAAAAAGGTAAGGTATTCATGAAATTATTAGTATTGTGAGTTAATAGCTAATTATAAAACAATGTATATTATAATATTAATACATATGCAATGTCTAGAAGTTTCTTTCACTGTTTTCAGAACTCATACTTCTTCATGCTTGATAAACAATAAAATATAATATTTACTATATTGTAATTTAAAATAATGACTTGAAAATTAGTCACTTCTAAAATGATATTAAGCAAATTATTTATAGATCAATATTCAGGCGTTTCTTGGAAAGTAGATAAATATTCCAATATAATCAGACTGATATATATTTATTACAAACATATTCATTGCAACAAATAACCATGTATTTTAATTACTTCTCATTTGATTCAATAACCTAAAGTTTCAAATAAGTTAGAATCTACTCAATCATATTAAAATGTAGAATAAAGAAAGCCACCCGAAAATATATATATATATATATAGAATAATACTTTTTGGATATTAAAAATAAACAATCAGCAAGTTAGTAATGACAAAACGTATATGCATTTAATCAATTAAAAAAAAAAAACAGTAATTTCTAGATACTATTATTACATTTAATAACTATGTAGGTAGTTGGTGTCATTGCAATTCTAGTTTAGGACTATGCTGAAAGTAGCTAGCAGAACAAGCATCGCGAAATATAAAAAAAACTTACCTTTTTCCACAGACTTATTCGATCCGGAAGCATTGCTAGATAAACTGGAGTCATCCGATTCATATCCGAAAGCGGTATTATCTTTTTTTCTGTCACGGCGCGGCTGCCATCGGCGTTGCAAGCCGTACCCGCCTGGAGAAACAGCACCACGGGCGTCCGTCTTCGCGACGACCTGATAGTTCCGCGTCTGCCTCTCCACAGGTCCCATCATATACATCGCAGGTCCACCGAACCTCCCGCTACCATGGTACATTATCGGCGAACCCTCGTTCATTGCCATTGCGATATCTATCAGCACAATATTCATTAGCCCAACAGATATACCGGCATAAGAAAATGATTCCAATAATACCGACCTGTCTATGTTCGTTCGATACGAAGTACGAAATAATCGAGCGGCTACTGCGTCATAGTTGGCGTATTAAATTATTTAATTTTTTTTCACTTTTCGATTGAATAATTAGCGTTTTTATTTATCTTCACGTTTAATTCTTCTACCAATTTCGTTGGCTGTGCAATGACTTCAAGCCGATCGTTGCTGGCCCGTGGGGACTACGTTTTACTCAACAGTCACCTCACACTTTTTTATAGGGAGGAACAGGAAATTGTCTAAACGCTAATATTATTAAAATCTACCCACGAATAATGGCACATTAAAAATTCTAGTGAAAAAAATCCGCCATAACTTTTGCGGTATAAACTGGCGACATCTGACACACAGATCTGAGTCGTCCTATCAGTGTAATGTCACACGTGATTTTATTTTTTCAACTTCAAATTCCTCTGTTCCATGTACAATCCAGTATCATTTTTTTTCATTAATGGTAATCCTTGATTAATTAATTATTACTAAAAGTAAATTCACTTTAGCATATTGATTAAATATCGATTACAATTGAGATTCACTATTTGTTAATTATTCATTTTGAAGACCTGTGCTAGGGAAATTTACTTCTTAAAGTTGTTTTTGTACCTTTACACTCATCTAAAGCAGTTGAATAGTATGAGTACATGTATAAATAAAAATAACATTATATTGAAATAAAGAGTAATTAGCATTTTATAATAGTATAATGTCAGCTTAATATTATTTAACATAGTTTTTGGTGAAACCGTCATATGTCAAAATATAATGGATTTTACTTTACTTTATGCACATATATTATTTGTTATTATATCTTATACGATACAGTGGAACATAAACTCCCGCAAACAATTCTAATATTGCAACAAGGCCAAAAGTTCTTAAAATATTGTTTAAAAGCTTGTGAAAGTAACATGAAAATAGACTTAAAGAACTCTTATCCCGTAACATTTTTAATGAAAAAGAAAACCTATCGTTGAGTTGAATGACATTGACATATCTATTTTATTTCGTCGTGTGTTCCAAAGATATTATTATAATCATAAATAACAGTAGTACTTTGTCTCTTTTTCTCTGGTGCATATTATAGTAAAGCATCTCTTGGAAAAACACTGGTACATGTCAATATGTATTATAAATGTAGTATTTGATCTGTTTGACGTATAGATTTGTCATTACAGGGAAAAATAAGTAACCGCAAGAAAAATATTTATTACTCACGAAATTAAAAACACATAACAATGAAATTTACCACAAAAGTAACCCTTCTATGTCTTATTTAAATAAAAATAAAAATAATTTATTGAGTGATGACGTTGGACGAGGAGTATGTAACCTTAAAATTGTTACAATTACAACATACAAATTTTGTCACCTCATTGTTTGATAGTTATAATCATACAGCAGTACTCTGATATGTCGCATTTCGGAGATTTTATGGAGGGAGTGCCAGTTAAAATATCGGAAAAATACAAGAGACCGCCTAAAATCGAATTACCTTACAGCGTAATCGAATGCCCGATAAGAGCTCAAAGTGTCGTAGACAACGTCAGGTATTCCTCTGAATTTGAAAGAAACGTGCTCGCGAAAGTTAAGGAACTCCGCAGTATTAAGGAAACGAAGAGAAACGAGAGGCGGCACCGTTTACAGTTACTTGAAGAAGTGAAACAAAAGAAATTAGATGCTATCGCAGCCGCTGAGGAAGAGGAAAGGTTGAAGCAACTTAGCGTCTCGGAAGTGTCATACCCGAGTACTGAGGAGATTAGTGCTCTGTCCCCTGATGAGAAAACTGATAGAAACTGTGATACAGATGTAGATAATACTGCCGAATGTACACAAGAAAGTGTCAACATATTGCCATCTTGTACAGCAAACGATCCTCAACTAAGCATTCTGCAACCAATACAAGTTAAGTCCAACTATGAAGGAAGTTTGCTAGACGACCCTGATCCGTTAGAAACTATAAAAATGAATATGAAAATAAATAAGATACACTACAATCGTAATGTTGATAAGCTCACATTTCAGGATTTTGAAAATGATACATCAAGTCCATTCGATAATGTGGAATTGAAGACTATAAATGACATGGAATTACTTGCTCAGGTGCTGCAAAGTCAGAGGGAATCTGCGACAAGTTGTCATCCACAAGCTTATATACAAGATCAGGGCTATGTCATACCGAACTGTGCATCCCAAGCCCAGTTGGAAATGCCTTATATACAGCATACATATTTAGAGCAGCCCATACAAGGCCCAAGTGTGTTGTGCTCACCACAAACCTACCCAGAGGGATATTATGTTCAAGACCATGATAATATGTATTTACCTAATTATCAATATTATGTTCCATCTAATCCTTACAATGTAGAACCAAGTTACTATAATAGTCAGTTACCGCCGACATTAGCAGAGGCTAGTCAAGTTTCAAACGGTTCACAGTATATACCACAGCCTTATTACTACCAACATCGGCAACCAGTGGTATATCAACCAGAAAATACCACATATATCCCAAATGATGCTGAACAACAATCTATACCATCACAAAATAATGTTAAGACAAAATCGAGGAGTGTTCCAGACATTGTTCAGGAGTTAAATGAGGAGTTGGAGAAGTTAAAAACAAGCGAAAGGTCATACAATGCAAGCCCTGCCTTGGAAGTTGTCTCACAACCGTCATCTAGTATAGAAAAGAAGGTTCAAAAGAGAAGAAAAAAGTCTGAGCAAATGCCTGATTCATATTATAAATTACCTGCGTCATCTCAGGACATATGTAGGAAAATTCATGGCATGGGATTCCCGATAGAGAGAGTTGCAAGAGTGTGCACTATAGTAGGTGATAATGATAAAAAGGTAATGATAAAGAAATGTTAACCTTGACATTTTATTTAACTAACTTCAGTAGTAGTAGTACCATCATATGTATTAATATTTTAAAGCTGAAAAGTTTCTTTGTACTTACTCATCTAAGGAACTACCAGTTGAATTTCAAAGATACTTTTTGTATTTGGTAGAGCAATAATTGAGAATGGCTTTAAGCTATTAAATATCATGCTACTGCCAATTTATATATATATATAAGTATTATAGAAAGTACATATTTGTAGTTTTGTTTGTATCAAATAAACTCAAGAACTACTGGACCAATTTCAAAAATTCTTACACTGATAGAATGCTACATTAGCCCTGAGTAACATAGGCTATGTAACATTTTTTTAAATTAATATGATTAAATAAGATTCTTTGCAAATGAAGTAAATGAAGTTACAGGCAAAGCTATTATTCAATAAAAAAATAGATAGATAGTTTTTTCGAATTGATATATAACAATTTACTTAACATCTGGTTTACAGTAATCACACGGTTCGGTAAGGGACCGCCCGTGGCCCTGAATGTGATTTCGGCCTTTTCTTCTATTTAATAACAATGTAAGATAGTATTTCGCATTCGTTTGCCTTCACCTCTCGTTTAGGCACGCTCGCCACCTATCATTAGGTAATTTCGCTTTTCTCTGTTAGTATTTAACACTCAGATCCGTAAGTGGATCAGTTAGATTCGAGTAGCAGTAATCTCTAACACCGCCAGCAAGGTTGTACGTATACAATCACTCTCTATTATTTTAAATTACTAGCTAGAACCGCCTTTGATTTTCTTCTACACGTTTCGACAACAGCCCAAGCCGAGGTTCGGTTACTAGGGACACCCTTGCGCGAGTTGTCCCCTCGGGCTTAGCGGTTTCCTCGCTCGCCCTGTTAGTCAGGTGAAGCTGTAAAAGACCCTCAGGCTAACAGTGTAGGTCCCTTGGAAAAAAAAAATTTTGATGAAGGGAGAATATTGCAAGAGTGAAAGTTATAAAATATCTAGGCAGTTTCACAATAAAATGTATGGGTTTATTTTATTTATTATAGCTTATGTATGAGATTACATAACATATTTTAAAATCTTGACAAATAACTCTATTATTTAAAAATTTGCTGGCCTGGTAGACATGTTGCCGCCTTTACCAGTAGCCAATAACTTGGGCATGGTGCCATCGTTTTTAAGTGTAGCATAAAAGTTGCTCTTGAATAAATACAACTTGGGAACTCAGGTGTTCCATGGATGGCGGTGATCACTTACCGTCAGGTGAACCGCTTGCTCATTTGGTCCCCTATTCAATAAAAAAAAATACCTCACTTATTTACAATTATTTGTGATATTACGGAAATTACCACCTATATAATGAATAAATAAATTTGAAGTGTGTGTTTGTTGATGAAAGTAGTATGGAAATTGTATTAAAAAAAAAACATAACATTTTTAAAATGGAAATGGATAGATTGTCACGAGACTTTTGCTGGCAGATAGCTGATTTTGTAAGGAGTAACTTGGGCTACTTTTATTGTAGAAAAACATTAGGGTTCCCTAAAAAAAAAAAATATTTTTATGAGAATGAAGCCATGGGCACAGATAGTATTAAAATATTGGGCAAAATAAAAACTATATTATTTTTATGTGATATACCTAGAATCCTGTTTAAAAAACATCTTTATTTAAATCTTATTTTGGCTTATTCATATTTTTAAACTACACCTTTGGTATTTGGATATCAAATGTTTTGTTTTAATTTATTTTACATAAAAATTAATAATTTCCATACAATATTTTATTGAAAGATTTATTATAGTACAAAGTTTTTAATATATATGTATTAAGATTTTGTAAGGAGATTTTTTTTTATAGTTAAGGCTTAGCGTTATGACCATAATCTCACCTGATCTTAAGTGACGATACGGCCCAGGTTGGTAGACACGCTAAAAATTTGGAGAGAATAGCTTTCAAATGCCACTGCCGGAACACGCCTATTGGTATTTGGCGGCAGATTTTCAACTTGAGGGTGGTAGCTAGTCAAGCGGGCGTCAGAAAAAGCCCTATTACCATGCTATGGTTTCCTCACGATGTTTGCCTTCACCGAAAGCTCAAGCTCATTGTAGGTGGTCGGTTTCGAAGTCACGTCTGTTGACGCAAAATCTATACACTACCACTGAGCTATCATCGCTTCAAATATTATTTATCTGCAATGAAAGGAAGTAATATGATGCCCCAATGACATGCTTATAAAAACCGGAAACATCTAATTGTGATATAAAACCTTTTGACAATTGAATATTTATTTTAAGTAAAGCGAAAAAAACATCACATGATTTAATGAAAATCATCCAAAAGTTCAAAAGCTGATGGTAAGTTAGATTTCAATCAAATCATTACATTTGGCCCAAAAATAAATGGTGGACAGTTTAAGGCTAGTTTGTTTTTATGGAATAGGGGGTAAACGAGCAAGCATATCACTTGATGGTGAGTGATCACCGCCACCCATAACACCAGAGGGATCGCAGGTGCGTTGCCGGCCTTTATAGTAGGCACTGGTTCTCAAGTGCCACTGCCGGAACACATCTATCGTTATTTCTCAGGAGATTATCAACTAGCCAGGCGGGTATTATAAAATGCTCAACTACCAAAAATACTACCAAAAATCCAAACCATACGATACTTGACTGTAGTTAACTTACTTTATCGTCGACAGATGAATGATGGAATTTTATGTTGAGAATTCAAAACTATCATTATTCTTACTAATATTATAAACGCGAAAGTGAGTTTGTCTGTTACGCGTTCACGCTTAAACTGCTGTATCGATTGTGATGAATTTTAGGACCTGAAAGACAGTGATAGGTTACTTTTTTCGCGGAAAACTTATCGGAAGTGGGGTAAAGAGAGGGACTTTGAATGAAACTTTTTATTGCGTCATCACATTCGTTTTGCAAATATGCTATATTAACGCGAGTGAAGCCGCAGGTAAAAGCTATTGGTATGATAATAAAATTGTTTATTTTTTTATCATTCCAGATAATCGAGTGTCTCTTGATAATGGGAGAGATGATGGACTTGGGTTTCACGGAGACCAAAGTCTTGGAAGCGCTCGTGAAGCAACAATTCAACAGGGACAAGGTTCTGGATGAATTAGTATCATAAATTCTGTTCAATGTTACAACAACTATTGCAAGAATAAGAGAGAGAGAAAGAGAGAGACAGAGAGAGAGAGAAAGAGATTATATAGAAATCAATACAAATTTGATTACTGATTGTTGAAGACATTTTTTGGTATGTTACCACTTTTCGTAGCATTTGAAAGGGATTAATTTTGTAGAATTATTCTGGAAAGTTCTTCCATTGACTGTCGTTATAGTTCTATTAATGATCCCACTAAAGGCGATGTGAAAATATTGTTTCTAGATGCATTTCTAGTTTCTGTTTATTATTTTAAATATGTTGTTACCAAACGAGGCGAGGTTGTGGCTGATAATAAAGCTTAGAAAAAAAAAACATGTTTATCTATGTATATATATAAAGATATTTATTAAGGTGTTTTATATATTGATGAAATGCAATGAACTGATGCAAATAAAATTCCTAAACACACAGTATGGTTGTATATTATACTCGATGACCCGGTGAAGTTCGTATCGCCTGAAATCGATGTTATTTATTCTCGTTGAATCTCGAAAATGCTTTGACCGATTTGTACTTTTACTTGTACTTTTTGTACTACTTGTACTACTTGTACTATTTGTACTTTTTACATTTTGATTAGCTATAATCAATCCTAATCAACCTTGCGACTTCAATTCGTTAAAATCGATAGAACTGGCTATATCTAATATCGATTTTGTTTTTCATTTCTTTTAGTAATCGAATGAAACTTTTTTATTACTCAAACGAATGGAATGTCTTTTAATTAGCTATACATATAAATAAAATGGAGTGTCTGTTTGTAATATTGAAATTACAATTTTCGTCTGTCAGTCTGTTTGTTCCGGCTGATCTCTGAAATGGCTGGACCGATTTCGACGGAACTTTTATTGGCAGTTAGCTGATGTAATAGGGAGTAACTTAGGCTACGTTTATTTTAGAAAAATAAAGTAATGTTGCAATGTACTGTCCAGTACCGCGCGTAGCTCACGCGCATGCCACTGGGCCGTCACGTCGGGCGCCTCCCACCAACGAATTAATATTAGCTAAATATATTCATAGTTAAGACAGGACAAAGTCTGTCGGGTCATCTATATGAGATATAAATACAGGTGGATTTGAACCTCGTCCCTTGACGCGGCGTCCGCACACCCTACCAACTTAGCTATCATCGCTTCATTACTTTTCATATTATGAGACTGAAAACAAAAAAATGTGTTCGTTTTTTTTATACAAACCTAGTCCCGACATTAACGAATACAATAAGAAAAGAATTATTCAATTCGATACACTCGTTCGGATGTTACGCGCGTACGTACATAACGGCGATTCATTTATATATATATATAGAAGATATAGATTACGTATATTTTTTATAATTAAGGTTTAGCGTTATGGCCATAATCTCACCTGATCTTAAGTGACGATACGGCCCAAGTTGGTAGTCACGCTAAACCTGTGGAGGAACTGGCTCTCAAGTGCTGCTGCCGGAACACACCTGTTGGTATTTTGCGGCAGGTTTACAACTTCAGGGTGGTAAAAGTTGTGGCGCAAAGTTATGCGCGAACGAGACAGAAAGCGAACTTAACAGTTTGTTTCGAAATCATTTTTATTAATAAAAATATAAATAAATAATTCAGTTTTAATCAATATACATTAATGATATTGCATAACATATATTTATTATATTAAGTAAACACGTATCGCGCTATAAATGTTTTAAGAATTACTAAGCATATATACAAATGTTAAAGTTTATACGGACGTCGCCTCAGTGGACGTGAGTTTGAATCCACTTGCGACGAGCTAGATATAGGAAAACATAACAATGAAACCATAGCATGGTGGTAAGTAGGGCTTTCTCTAATGCAAGTTGAAAATCTACCGCGAAATACCTTTAGGTGTGTTTCAGCAGTTGCACTTGAGAGCCAGTCCCTAAATTAGGGTTAGCGTGTCCACCATCTGAGGCTACACAGTCACATTTGGTCAGATTGTCGCCACAATGCTAAACATAAAAAACCTATGTTAAATACACTAAAGTCGTCCGTAGTGATTGCTTTATTAAAAGCTTTATTTGAAGCGATGATAGCTCAGTGGTAGTGTGTACGAGTTCGAATCCAAGCACCTACAATGAGCTTGAGCTGCCGGTGAAGGAAAACATCGTGAGGAAACCATAGCATGGTGGTAGGGCTTTTTCTAATGCCCGCCTGGCTAGCTACCACCCTCAAGTTGAAAACCTTGCCTTGCATTTTGAGAGCCAGTTCCTACACAGGTTTAGCGTGTCTACCAACTTGGGCCGTATCGTCACTTAAGATCAGGTGAGATTATGTCCAAAACGCTAAATCTTAAATTAAAACAAAAAAAATAATAAACTCGAAAATAGATTCGGAAATCCAAAAGCGCACAGCAAAGCAAACGTAATTATTATTAAATGACATAGATTTAAGCGTTCCTATTAAACAGGAAGTGATCTGATATCATTCTAGAACTATTAAGAAGGAAATACTACGACAAACTTTTTATGAAACTTTTTATTCTGTCATCCGATTTGTCTGACAAATTCAATATTACCGCGAGCGAAGCCGCACGTAAAATCTAGCAATGAAAGAAATTAATTTAAAAATCGTCCAGTGTGACAGTGAGAGGAATATCTCTGGATAATAAAGTATTTGCGTTGCCGTAAAAACACGAAAGATTTAAAATCATGATTATTAGGGTGGCGCAAAAAAACCGACTATTTTTTTTTTCAGTCTCGAGTGAAAAATTGTTAGTTTTTGATGTTTTAAGAGCCCTCTCCAAAGAACAACTAAAAAAAAATATATTAAGAGGTCGCTCCAATTTTTTTTTAATTTCAAAAATCTTTTTTTTTTAATTTTATTTATTATTGTAATAAATAAAAGGAAAAAAAATGTATGGAATTTAAATTTAAATATTAAAAGGTCGCTCGAAAAAATCTAAAGTAATGAACTAATAATTTAAAATAAATTTTGAGCGACCTTTCAAATCTTAAATTTTGAACTTAAACTTTCAGAAACTTATTGTTTTTGGTCTATAAAATTTTACAGTAACGAGAAAAAAAAAACGATTATTGACGATTTTTGAAATTTAATAAAATTTGGAGCGACCTCTTAAAAAATTTTTTTTTAGTTGTTCTTTGGAGAGGGCTCTTAAAACATCAAAAACTAACATTTTTTCACTCGAGACTGAAAAAAAAAAAATAGTCGGTTTTTTTTGCGTCACCCTAATGATTATTGAAGTTTCAAAAATTGCTCGATTTTGGAATGTTGAGAGTGATGCACGACCAAAAGTTTCGCGTTAAGACGCGTGCAATAATTTTAGAAAACCGTCTGGTAGTTCTTAAGGTTAACACGTTCCAACAAACAGGCACACTTTTCCGCTTTATAACATCAATACAGAGATACAGATGAGACAAACATCTTAGGTATTCATAGACACACCGTGCGGGTTCCGCGTCCATCGTGTTCCCGGATGTAGGTTTAAGGGACCCCTTTCCGACGCGTGTATGCACTCATTTTCACTATTCGTGTTTCAAAGTCAAATTTAGTAGGATCCTGTTAGAGCATAGGTACGTTCTAGTATAAAGTTTATTGCAACCCTATACTTGCCAAGATCTTTGAGTTAATTTGTTAGTTACTTTATTAAAAAACTGCGTAATATTTAACGTTCCCTCGATTTTTATATTACAATGGATAGCAAACAGGAAGACGGTACGTCTTATGTTAGTTGGGGTATTACAGCTATCTTGCTAAATTGGGGGAAAAGGCTGATTCTCGTCCACTATGCCGGCACACAATGGCTCATAATGAAGCCTTATTTTGCGGCAGTCTAAATCCGAGGGTGGTCGCTTACCAGTTGGGCAATAACCCTACCACCTAGCTGTGGACAGTTCTAGGATTACATGGTTAACCGTAATGGTCAAAACCAAAGGTGGGATTAACAGACGGCAGAGCCTCGTCGGTTACTTGGCATGATGCACGTCGTGCAGGTGAGGTTCGCTTAGGTAACTCTGATGGTATTCGATACCCCATACACTCCAAAACGATCGATTCGAATTAACGACAATCTCCATATAACGACGATAATGTTTGACTTTGTTTGGTTTATTAGAATTTTTGAAATCTTACTGGAAGTTCTAAAGATTAGCCCGTTTTTTTTATTCTTAAGGTTTAGCGTTAAGGCCATAATCTCACCTGATCTTAAGTGACGATGTGGCTCAAGTTGGTAGACACGCTAAACCTGTGGAGGAACTGGCTCTCAAGTGCAGCTACCGGAACACACCTATTGGTATTTGGCGGCAGGTTTGCAACTTGAGGGTGGTAGCTATGGCGGCGGGCATTAGAAAAAGCCCTACCACCATGCTAACAAACAAACGTTACAAACAGACACTTATATGCATGATAAGTGCAAGTGATATACACCATGCTATAGTTTCCTCACGATGTTTTCCTTCACCGAGAGCTCAAGCTCATTGTAGGTGCTTGGATTCGAACTCACGTCCCTTGACGCGAAGTCGTACACACTACCACTGAGCTATCATCGCTTCAAACAAACAAACTTTTTCGCTTTGTAATGATTATAATATGGATTATATATTTTTCAAATATAATTACAAATTATCCAATAACAATTTGAATGGATGTAAGATTAGAGAAAGACCGAAGAAGATATAGATGGACTATGGTAGGATTTATATATGTATATATTGCCACTGCTAGGTTGGTCTACTTCGCTTACTTCCATAGCTTAATTTATTATGCTTACAGTATTTTGCTGTGCTAGCAGCTGAGGTAGACACCGTATTTCTTTTACAAAAACGAAGAGTTTGAGCCATTTACAATATGAGACTGCGAATCATTAAAGTATAACGAAATCACGAACGGATTTGGTATTTTAACTTTGCCCTCCCAATATATTCTTGATAATTTAATATACGTCCGCAAAAACTTACAACGGCTAGATCTCGTTAAAGGCCGCCATAGATTCAATACTAGAAATAAGAAGTATTTTAGACTCAGTAACAGTTTTTTAGGTATTAGTATTAGGTTTTACAATAAAGTCCCAAAGCACATTACAGAAAGTTAAAAGAGCCATGTCAAACGCGTTTTGATGTCAAAACGCTATTATAGGGTCGATCAATACACGAACATCCGTGATGTCTGGAATTGACACCCCTGTCTGTACATCCGCTAATAACTACTGTAACACATGAAACTATTATGTAAAAACAGTTAAGAATAAGACCTAAGGGGCTTAGGGTGTCGCCATGGTGCGTTTTAGTGTTCAGTAATTAGCACCGGAAGAATAAACACACGTCTCTCACGCCTTTGGCATGATGTTACAGGAATTACACGATTTTTTACACCCCGTTCTTGTCACAGCTGGTCACATTTGAGAGACTCATTCCTCCCTTGTGTGACATCACATATTTTTAAATTTTACATCAAGACATTATCAAATTTAAACTTCAAAGCTTACATATGTATGATTTTGTAATGTGTAATGTCACGAAATTTAGAACCCCCAATGACTCCTTGTTACACTTCGTCGATCCCTTCCATCCCCTAAACATGTGACGTAATTTATGAATGACCCCTAATGCGTTTATGGGTTACGATTAGGTGGCCCGTAAACATATTTTGAACACCACGTTAAAAAGAGTTAAGAAGATTATGAATTATTTGCGACCTTTGCTATCGCTTTACTTTTGCGAAATATGCAACAAAGAGTTCTGTACGCTATTGGGTTACGACAAACCTGTCACAGTGGACCTTGGTTTACTATGGTTTCGGGATCAGCCAGTATGTATTCTCTGAAGCTGTACGAAGACCAGACAGCGACTCCGTATAGATTACGTATATCTCGTCGGTCGGCACAGTTTTTGGATTACACTGTACACACCATAAAGTAAAGTGCAATAATTTACCCGTATTGTGGTAAAAAAGTCAGGAGCTCGGAGCAGAAGTTATCTCATCCTGTAAATAGTGTGGAAGATTGGTAGAAAATTGGTCAAATATTTTACCATTGAATTTATTAATAATGTTTTTTATAACAATAAAATAAAAAAATACTTGTCACAAATATAGAAACATAATAAACTAATATAAAAATTTAAATCATATATTTTTTAATTTATATCTAAGTTTTAGCGTTATGTCCATAATCTCTCCTGATCGTAACTGACGATACGGCCCAAGTTGGTAGACACGCTAAACCTGTGGAGGAACTGGCTCTCAAGGGTAACTGCCGGAACACACCTATTGGTATTTGGCGGCAGATTTTCAACTTGAGGGTGGTAAGCCAGATGGGCATTAGAAAAAGCCCTACCACTATGCTATGGTTTCCTCACGATGTTTTCCATCACCGCAGGCTCAAGCGCATTGTAGATCGATTTGAACTCACGTTCTTTCACACGAAATCGTACTCACAGCCACTGAACTATCATTGTCACTATATCAGTCGTTATATTAGATATGTAAATTTATATATATTATATATACACAACGAGCAAATTTATGCGGTTTTAAGGCACATTTAATGCGTAATCAGCTTCGCTGATGCAGACACGTATCACGTATGCCGAAGAAGAAAGTGCAAAGCTTATCTTTTACTCTGAGCTCAAGGCTCTTGGCAACTCAAGGCAGGTAACTCCTCATATACAAATATATGCTGAAGCGTCATATGAAGTACTGTGAGACTGACACATTGAAATGGGAGGAGATGGCAACAAAACTTCCTAATTGGAGAGCGTTGATGGCAACGAAGGTACAAGCCTTTGAAATACAATGACCTACTGCACTTGACACCAGACGTAATGAATTGAAAGCTCTACCACCAGCGGCAATCAATTATACCTATAGGAACGGTATTTTCTCATGTCAGCACTTTACAAAAAAATATTGGCAACATTAGCCACATCAAAGCCCACGACTGTCGGAATTGAAACAATCTCTGTGGCCGAAAACTGTCAGGAATTCATCATATAAATTTATGCTTACAATAACGTCAAAAAATGATTGAAACGATAAAAATTGCCATAACACCGCAGGAAAGAAGAAACACAAGTAAACTACTTCGAATTTTGGGAAGCCTAACGCTGAGTGGAATTTCGGGGAATCCCACAATTCAAATAAGAGCGTCAAACCGATACAGTGTTGTGCGGGTTCTTACTGTTCATTGATTTACGTCCTTGCTCTTTGCAATATACCCAGCTGGCTAAGAAAAGTTTGGGATTCCATGTGAATCACCAGAAGTATCTATTATAATGAACATAACGCCCTCATATTCCCCATGTTCTCAAAGACCAGGGCGTGAATCATCAGAAGTATCTACTAAAAAGAATATAACGCCCTCATATTCCCCATGTTCTCAGAGACCAGGGCATGAATCACCAGAAGTATATACTAAAAAGAACATAACGCCCTCATGTTCCCTATGATCTCAGAGGCCAGGATTTGAATCACCAGAAGTATCTACTATATTGAACATAACGCCATCATATTCCCCATGCTCTCAGAGACCAGGATTTGAATCACCAGAAGTATCTACTATATTGAACATAACGCCATCATATTCCCCATGCTCTCAGAGAACGCACGCTCGACTAGTGCATGAATTTTTTTAGGTATCATCGCCCTTACACCTTTTTTTATCAAAGGACAATAATGAGTAACTTTATAATATTACAGTATCACCGTATTGTATCAGACATCAAGATAAATATGAAAAACAAGGTAACTTTAATGTAATCAAATCGTTAAGTCGAAAAATGTCTTCCATTAACGAAACTAAAACAACAGTTCCTCGAATGAATATCAAAGATTCGGTATCAAGATGTCGGACTATTTACAACTATATTGCATTTAGACTACATAAAGATAATTATTTATTGGCTCGCCACGTATCGATTTATATCTGACCGTGGATATATGTTTTTTAAACGAATAGGAAAATCGTTAGAATTTTTTTTTAGGTCATGGTAACACTAAGCTTAATGGATACACTGGTTCTCAAATACACTTTGGGCCCTCGGCGATTGATTTTCAACTCCAGGGCGATCGCTAGTCAGGCCGATATAAAAAAATATTATATTTTTTGTATTAAGGACCTTGATGATTACTCGCACAAACCCTCGCCCCAGGAAGGCGACAGACGGCCGTGGGATTTTAGTGGGTATTCCCGGTGACTAGCACGGGGGGAGTCCAACATAACCTTACTCCCCTCGGGCTGGGAGGGTATGCGTTACGCATTTCCCCACGATAAACAAAAAATCTTTAGTGTAGGTTATCAAGAATTACGTTGCCTTCGATTTCTTTTTTATTCTTGGCAACTTAAACTAATACAAACGATTATAAGATAACGATACAAATGATAAGCGCGTTCAAATAAACAATTTTTTCCCCGTAATAATATTAATATAGTTTCTGTGATTGTTTTGTTTTTGAATTTGTTTTAGGTTATTGTATATTACATTGAATACTTGGAAATTAATTTAAAACGTGTATTTATCACGCTCGATACTGGCGAAGTTGCCAACAAAGGCAGCTGTTGTAGTAGAAAAAAAGTATTAATAAACAACATATTTGCAATGCTTTGTTAAATTCAATTCTAAACAACTTATTTTCGTTTTGGTAGTTATTTGAAAGTCACGTGAAGGTTACACGCGTGAGAGTTTTTATGTGTTAATTCTGACGTTCGCTGTTTTTTTTTTGAGGTGTAAGTCAACGTGACCAATTTTGCCGATGTCAAAAGTTTAGCTATAACAAGGAGGATAAATGTTGCTTATTACGAGATCTGTTACGAAATGTCTTCTATAGAGCTCCATTGGCCTTTCGATTCAAAATGTTCGTCTTGCTTTTTATATAGCATTAAAGTATTTCGTAAATGATACTATTATAAAAGTGAGATTGAACCGATACTGTGTTACATTTATTCGAGATTTTCAAGAGACTTTTCTATATAATTTATTACAATGCTAACTATATTAAAATCTTGCCTTTTAGTAATAGAAAAGTGTTTTAGGATTGATAATGTTGTTAGATATGTAACTTGTAATAAAGGTAGGTAATAAAAATAAGTAATATTTTGGTTTTACCTTAAGTTTTGTTTTTCTGAAGAGGTCATAAAACGAATGGAAAATTGTTTGACATTTTTCTTACATAAGTTCGCGTTTTATATGAATTTATTTTTGAATGAAAACTTGTTACGGAGAGATTGATAAATGTATGAGTTGGAAATTAGCTTGTAAAGTTGCGTCATGTAAAGCACATTTTGTTACATGAGGGAGAAGAAAGATATGATGTATAGAGAAGGAAAAAGAGAGTTGTACGTTGTATACCTAATAGATAGTTTAGAGTATTCGCATATTCCTTTTGTGTGGTTCTCACTAGGAAGTCTTATATCTGTGACGCGTATACTACGGACCAAACATAGCCGGACTGAAATTCATACTGATTTTGTGAAAGTTCACAAAATCAATTTTTTGAAGTTAATCTATCTAACTATCTAACTAAAATTTTATATTATCATTTTCATTAACAAAAATGTTATACAGCCTATGTTACTCAGGGCTAATTCAGTATTCTAATGGTGAAAGAGTTTTTGAAATCGGACCAAAAGTTCTTGAGTTAATTCGTTACAAACAAAAACACAAATCTCTTTATAATATTAGTAGATAGATTTATAGATATATAGATTTTATATATTAATTTAAATAATCAGTTCGTACGTATGTGAAACCTTAAAATGTGTGTCTAATCAGTATGTGATTCATATCTAAATATATATTTTATGTACGAACGCAATTTTGAAATATATCCGGGTTAAGCTCGTTTCACTACATCATATTATAAAACAGCCTTCGACGCGTCTTTCTGTGTGTCTATCCGCGATCAACTTAAATCTACTGAACGTGGATTTTTATAAGGTTGTCACCAATACTTAGAGTGCTTCATGAGGATGGTTTAGGTGTGTTATTTGTTACAGTTTTATGTAAATTGGTTGTAATATGACAATAATTGTTGAAGAAGTCGGAAAAAATCATACTGCGTTCGAGCCTTATAACGTGCGCTGTGAAAACCGATAGGGTATTATTTCTCTTTAAGAGTTCTTATTTATATTTTATAGGTTTTTTTTTGTGCATAAGGGTTCGCGTTATGGCCATAATCTCACCTGATCTTAAGTGACGATACGGCCCAAGTTGGTAGATACGCTAAACCTGTGGTGGGGCTGGCTCGAGTAGTGCAACTGCCGGAACACACCTATTGGTATTTGGCGGCAGATTTTCAACTTGACGGTGGTTGCTAGCTAGACGGGCATTAGAAAAAGCCTTGCATGCATGTTTTATGTTTAATGCATGGTTTAGCGTTTTGGCAACATTCTCATCTGATGTTAAATGACGATTAGACCCATGATGGAAGTCATGCTAAACCCAGTGAAAGGTATTTTCTTTTAACGTGGGGAAATTCTTGTAAGCATCCTTCCTTGATGGGCTGGGAGGGATGAGTGGGACTCAACTGACGAAAGACTCGCCAGTTATACCCACTAAACCCCAAGGTGTACTTCTATTGCCTATTGGGCCACGGAGCAGGATCTGTCTTCACATTGCATCTGCTCCTCGATGGGCTTAGGCCGCTCAACATAGGTCACCCCTATAATCAGCATAGTGAAAGTTTTGGCTATTAATTGTAACTGCCGCAACAAATTTGAAGCGTTGATCGCTCAGTGGTAGTGTTTACGACTTCGCGTCAAGGGACGTGAGTTCGAATCCAACCACCTACAATGAGCTTGAGTTTTCGTTGAAGGAAAACACCGTGAGGAGACCATAGCATCGTTGTAGGGCTCTTTCTAATGTCCGCCTGGCTAGCGACCACCCTCAAGTTGAAAACCTGCTGCCAAATACCAATAGGTGTGTTCCGTCAGCTGCACTTGAGAGCCAGTTCCTCCACAGGTTAAGCGTGTGTACTAACTTGGGCCATATCGTCACTTAAGATCAGTTGAGATTATGACCATAATGCTAAACCTTAACTATTAAAGAAAATCAATAGGTATTTGGTGGTAAATTTCCAACTTGAGGGTGGTAGCTAACCAAGTTCCAGGTAGCCAAAAACGAAGCTGCACTTATGAATTATGTTTATTAAGTTTGAATAGTTTTTATTGCTGTTTTATTTATTTTACTGCATAAAAGTCATATGAATACACTGTTTTTAGTCCAACACACGTTTCAAAATTATGTGTCGCACGACTTAACTTGAAGTTGGAATACTTATTTGTAACTAACTTCACGTTTGTCAATTTGTTGACTGTGATTTATTATATTTATAGATAGACGGTCTGACACAACAGACGTTGCGTTTTCCTAACTATGAATATTTAATTATAATTGGTATAACTAATAAAGAAATATAATTAAAAAACATAGTGATTTCTTATGTTTACGCGAATATTATTCGTCGAAATGAAACTAATTTAAACGGATTTTATCGCGGTTATTTATTAATTTTGATCTCGACGTTTCGAAAGCTTATCAGAGAGTTCAAATTATGTACTTTCCTGGACAACCTACACCACGAAGGCTGAAAAGCTTTCGAAACGTCGGCATCAAAATGAATAAATAACCGAGATAAAATCCGTTTAAATTAGTTTTATTTTGATGAAAAAACATAGTATTTATTATTGTAATGTTCTATAACAACTGACAGTTACGTAAAATTATTATGATCGTTGTTTTTTTTTTCATTAATTTTGTAATATTCCGCGCAACCTCCGTAATTTTTTTCTGTCATAAGAACCTTCTTCTGACAATAATTAATACAACAAACAGAATGACCAAGGGAAATGGAGATTCATTTATATATATATATATATATATATAAATTTATACTTTCAAAATTCTATGTAATGTTTGTGTTGTATTTAAAATTCTTATTTACTCTATTGAATAATATGCGGATAATGTGAATAATTATTACTTTCTATATTTAATCGAGTTTATATTGATAATACGAAATTTGCGAATGCGTTTATTTTTATTTATTTATTTTTTGCTAGAATTAATACTATAGAATATTACAAGCAAGAAGCGAGTTCGGTATCTATTTTGATGTTAAATTTATAGGTATTAAAAGTAATTATGATTTAAAATAATTTTCGTAAAAAATATTTGTTGATTATATTATCCTTTACGTATAGTTTTGTATATTTTATCGCTTCGAAATCAATATGTTCTAATAATAAAATTATAAACATATATTTTGTAATTTCTGATTTATTTATATACCATACAACCCTTATTATGATGTCTCATATCTATCCTTGCTAGTATTATAAATGCGAAAGTCAGTTTGTTTGTAACACTTTCACGTCTAATCCGCTGAATTGATTATCATGAATACCTTCAATTGAATCATCTCAAATTGAGTCACCTCATATTGAAGGTAGACGTAGTAACATGAAATTTTCTGGACAACCTACACCTCAGTCTGCCCCGTGACCACGAAGGCTGAAAAGCTTTCGAAACGTCGAGAATTATTAAAATTAATAAATAACCGCGATAAAATCCGTTTAAATTAGTTTTATTTCAATGAATAATATTCGCGTAAACATTATAAATCATTATAATTATTATGATTAATGTTATCAAAAAAAATTATGTTTAATAACATTCAAGGTTGTCAATGTTATAAATATATACTAATATTAATTGGAGATATTTTTTATACTTTATAGTTTTAGCGTGGTGGCTACAATCTCACCTGATGTTAAGTGAGGATGTGACCCAAGACGTTGAACACGATAAGCCTAATGGAGGAACTGGTTCTCTGTTGCTGGAACACACCTATAGGTATTTGGCGGTAGATTTACGTTTTGAGGTTGGTAGCTAGCCAGGTGATAATTAGAAAAAGCCCATACCACCGTGCTGTGGTTTCATCACGATGTTTTCCTTCACCGAAAGCTCGAGCTCATTGCAGGTGGATTCGAACTCTCGTCCGTTGACACGTCCTCCGTACACACTACCAACTGAACTAGCATCGCTTGAATAATTCAAATATTCGAGAAACTTTGAACCTGCGGACATTAAGTCAACATTTAACAAGTCTATGTCATTTCACCAATAGATGTATTTCTTTTACTAATTCTTCTTGATCGTTTTATCTTAAGTAACGATACGGCCCAAGTTGGTAGACACGCTAAACCTGTGGCTGGCTCTCAGGTGCAGCAGCCGGAATGCACCTATTGGTATTTGGCGGCAGGTTTACAACTTGAGGGTGGTAGCTAGCCATTAGAAAAAGCCCTACCACCATGCTATGTTTTTCTCACGATGTTTTCCTTCACCGGAAGCTCAAGCTCATTGTAGGTGCTTGGATTCGAACTCACGTCCCTTGACTCGAAGTCGTACATACTACCACTGAGCTATCATCGCTTCTGTAACATTCAAAGTTGTCAATGTTATATATATACATATTAGCTGTATCCGTGACTCCGTTCGCGTGGAATTAAAACTTTAATTAATAATTAAAAAAAAAAGTTATACAGCCTATGTTAGTCAGGGCTAATGTAGCAATTAAATGGAGAAACAATTTTTGAAATCGTTCCTTCAGTTCTTGAGTTTATTCGTTACAAACAAACGTACAAATCATTTTATAATATCAGTACGATACATTACGTAGCTAGACATTGTCTAATCTTTATCAAGTAATTTATTAAGTGTTTTAATATTATCACCTTGTCGCGATCTGAACGGGAACCCAGACATGTAACGTTTGAAAGTGACATCATGATTCTATACAAACACTGTGCACTATTTAAGAACGTGAGAAGTTATGTGAAATTAAAAAACGAGATCTCTTTAAAAAAGTTATATGCTAATAGCAATATTTAACACAATTCGAATACTTGCAATCAGTTCGAACTTTTTTTTTAAAATTCTCTGTGCGTACTTTCGCCAATGTCATTTGTAAAGGATTTATTCACTTAACTGATGTAAAGGAAGACTAAAGTGGATAAAACAAATAATTATCATGTGCCGGACTCGAATTCACAGCAGTTCCGCGCGACTGATGAAGAGAGGCTATTCCTTAAACCGCTAGGCCAGGGGTTACCAATATTTTTAAGTTCGCGGCGCAGATACATTTTTATGCGTTTTTTATACATATTTGAAGCGATGATAGCTCAGTGGTAGTGTGTACGACTTCGCGTCAAGGGCCGTGAGTTCGAATCCGAGCGCCTACAATTAGCTTGAGCTTTCGGTGAAGGAAAACATAGTGAGGAAACCATAGCATGGTGGTAGGGCTTTTTCTAACGCCCGCCAGAGTAGTTACCACCCTCAAGTTGTAAACCTGCCGGCAAATACCAATACGTGTGTTCCGGCAGCTGCACTTGAGAGCCAGTTCCTCCACAAGTTTAGCGTGTCTACCAACTTGGGCCGTATTGTCAGTTAAGATCAGGTGAGATTATGGCCATAACGCTAAACCTTAAGTATAAAAATAAAACTATTTTGTCGCGACGTCCTAATCTGTCTAGTTGGTCGAAATAGATAGGTGTAATACGAGAATGGTATAGAAAATCGCGAGAATTACGGCGCCCTTCTTCATTCTCTACGGCGCACACGTTGAGAACCTTGCCCTAGACCATCCGGCTTCAGCCAAGGATTAAAAGAAGTGCTGTCCGTGGTCTCTCGCAACATGGGGGATTGAAGAGTCATCAAGGTGCTTTTTATTAAGTTGTTTTTCCACACGCGCCCCTCGTTCTGGCCGGAGTCTGGGTAATGTGTACTCCTTGCGATGGGGAGGTACGTAAAGGATGTTTAAACACAACGTTAAAAAAAAGAAACTTCAGTCACCGAGGACTGCCGATTGAAGCGACGATAGCTCAGAAGTATCGTGTACGGACGTCCAAGGACGTGAGTTCGAATCCCTGCAATCATGATGAACTATAGCACGGTGGTAGGGCTTTTTGTAATGCACCCCTAGCTAGTTACCACCCTAATGTTTAAAAATTTGCCGCTAAATATATACAGGTGTGTTCCGGCAGTTGCACATAAGAACCAGTTCCTCCATTAGGTTTAGGGTATCTACCATCTTGGCTCACATCGTCACTTAACATCAGGTGAGATTGGGGCTATATCGCTAAACCTAAACTATAAAATAAGTATATATGACAGTGATTGTTGTGAACACAGGTTCTGTAGAATATTCTTGTCGCACACATTAGATCTATGGAACGGACTGTCCTCACGGTTTGCCCCCAAGCCTATGATGATATCTTCGAAAACCGATTGAAATAGAGTTCCCGAGTACGAGCCACATGGTTGTAATCTGGTGTTGCAGCTTTTCATAGGCGACAGTGACCTTTTTGCATCACACGTGTCGTTAATCTGTTTGCTACACATTAGTGTAAAACAAAAATATTTGTATTTTCAAAATAATTGTATTGAAAAAAAAAAACTTAACCCCATTAGTTAAGTGCATCGTGCGACGATTATCTACATTTTTATATGGTTTATTTATTTAACTAAACACGCTATAAGCCCAGCACGAAATATAAATAAAAGTTAATGATCACAATAACACATTAATATTATTGATTCACAGTATTTGTATTTACATGATGATTAACGAGATCCAAATAGTTATTCTCATCCTTACACGCGAAAGTAAGTTTGTTTGTTTGTTATGCTTTCAACCGCTGAATCGATTTACATGAATTTTGGTATAGAGATAGACGGGACCTCCGTAACGGTTAGTGGCTACTTTTTCCAGCGAAAAACTGATAGATTTTTTTTTATGTAATAAAAGGCAAGCGAGCAAGCGTGTCACCTGATGGTAAGTGATCACCGCCGCCCATGAACACCTACAACACCAGGGGAATCGCATGTGCGTTGCCGGCCTTTATATTGGAAGGATTGGCTCACAAGTACAAATGCCGGAACAGACCTAATGGTATTTGGCGGCAGATTTTTTACTTGAGGATGGTTACTAGCCAGACGCTCTCACCATCATCAGAAAAGCTCTACCACCATCCATGTTAAGAGATCACTGCCGCCCATAGACACCCACAACACCAGAGAAATCACAGGTGCATTGCCAGTCGACAAGGAATGAGAAGGGTCTCTTCCTAAAGATGCCCAAGTGGTATCGGTTCGGAAACACTGCCGACGTAAATAGGTTCCACAAGACAGGTATGCAAGACAAAATATTTCCGCGTGAAACGCACCGTCGTTAACCGCCATTTATGATGGTGGTGAGGTGGAGAGATGGTGAGGATGGAATTTAAGTTTTTTTTTTTTATAGTTAAGGTTATGGCCATAATCTCACCTGAGCTAAGTGACGATACGGCCCACGATGGTAGACACGGTAAACCGGTGGAGTAAACGCTGGTGGAATCCAACAGCAGGTATTAATCCGAACAATTCCTCCGAACACTCTCCATGGTTTATTCGGTAGAAAATGCAAAGAGAGGAAGTGGGTTAAATAGGGGGATAAACTTTGTATGCAACCTTTTTATTGCGTCATGCGATTTCTTTCGAACTTTGTAGAATAATTGTTTATAATTAATAATAAAAGTATATATTTTTGTTTTTCAAACTACCATTAAAAGGGCTGGAATAGGCTTGTAAGGGTTATATATGAAATAAATCGTATTCGAGAAGCTTACATTTGAGAGGTGGCCAGTTGATAGATAATAGGCATTAGGTAAAACAGTGTTTATGAAAACTCGTATCGACCGACATTCTGAAATAAATAAATTAATTGCTTTTATAATAATGACTTCTATATCGATCGGCAGACAGAATTGGTTGACAAAGTCAACATTAACGCGGCATAGCCGCAGGTAAAAGCTAGTTGAGCGATTAACGTAAAAAAAGTACCATAAAATATACTAAATCACAATTTTAAAACTCAACTCTGCCTCGGAGTGGTGAAGCTAAAGTTTTTTTGGTAGCGATAAACTCTCAAAACTGCATACGGAGGTACCGAAGCCGGTCCCATATGTCATGCAAATGATCTCGCGGCATCTCGTTCCCGTCACATCTGGTTTTAATTCCCAACTGATTTTTATCATTTTATATTTTTAATATATAGTGAACCGTACGCCGCTGTGATAAGAGCGTTAGTAATTCTATTTCTTTAGTTTAAATGAATCGTTTTGTGTATAGGTCAATGCCATGGGTGATAAAATTGCACCATGTTATTTCAGGGTTCCCTCAAATGTGTTGATGGTTTTGTTCGGATATTTTTTTACAGTCAAGGTTTAGCGTTGTGGTCAGAAAGTGGCTTAAAATGGTGGACACACTAAGCCTAAGGGATCGGCTATTCAGTGCAACTGCCGGAACACACCTATAGGTATTTGGCAGCACATTTTCAACTTAAGGGTGGTAGCCAGCTAGGCGGGCATTAGAAAAAGCCCCACCACCATGCTATGGTTTCCTCACGGAGTTTTCCTTCACCGAAAGCTCAAGCTCATTGTAGGTGGGTTTGAACTCACACTTTTGATGCGGAGTCAGTACACACTACCACTGAGCTATCGTAGCTTTGAAATTGTGAGACAGCAGTAATAAGGAGGAATTTGGGTCGTCGTAATGCCTTCTCAGTGGGTGGTTGAAGGTATTTTTAGTATCTGATGAGTCTACCACGTACCTGTCATAGCCCGCCCGGAGTATTACAAGAGGATGTACTTAAAACAAAAAAGGTTTAAAGGGTCTCCACAAATTAACTGGCCTTTGCAGCGAGCACAGAAGGCATCAAGCAAATTAACCGATCCTCGGCCTTTGACAGTTGCCGCCATGCAGTTCCGCGAATCGTGTTTATCTAACCCTACCCATTCGAACTAACTATACGAAGCGAATAGAGATACGTATGCATTTAATAATACCAAAATGTTTTCTAATTTAATTTAAAAAAAAAGAAAAAAGTCCGGTACAGAAACTATGTTCCATATATTTCTGGAGGATAAGTATTAAATGTATTATAAAAGATCCACGACTTATATTTGCAAGGTTTGGCAAATCTTTTATCAAATCAAACGACAAACGATATGATATTAAACGTCTATCGGATGTAATGTGTGTAAGTCAGGGTCAGGTAAAGGAACTACGTTTACGCTAATAGTTGCGTAGTTCCCGGTAAACCCGGTACTGTTGCAAATAGGTCATAAAATTAGTTTCCGCGAGCCGGTGACCCACCAGACAATGGGCGACCACCGCATTGTCTATTGTCATCGCTGTCAGTTGTCAGACGGGCCGCGATGAATGGGGCAAGTTCATTCCAATCGGCCCACATTGCACGCCGGACAAGGACGCGAGATCTGGCATCCCGCGTGCGCGAAAGAGACGCGCGCAAGAATACGGCGAGCGCGGACAGCCGGAATCACCGGTGCTTGAGTTTTGTTTTGAGGTAGTGCAGTTGGTCCGCGGGCGGCGCACGAGTCGAACATCGTGACGCGGAACGCAACGCCGCGCGGTGAAGAGAGTCGTGTCGGTGCAACGTAACATGTTCGGGTCGCATAACGCGTGGCGCCGCGCCTCCCCGCACCCGCGCTCGCTCCGATAACATCTGCAAATCCGATATTTAGGCCGGCGATATCGAGATAGGGTTCGATTTCGAGTCGTCCGACGGCGCGACCGCGACGTGCGCTGCCATGTGATCGCTCCCCGTCCGATGGGAGCGAGAACCGAACAAAAAAGCAGCCCGCTAATGTCTACCCCTCCCGGTCGGTACAAAAAAGGGATAAAAAGGTTATTCCTGGAATGCACACATGTGGACGCCGGGTAACCGCGGCTGCCCCTGTTGACGCACTTCCATCACGATGCCCCGGAGGAGCAGGTGGATGCATCTGGTGACGGGCTTAGTGGCCGGCGTCACGCTCGGCGTTTTCCTCAAACTGTGCCTTCGGACCTCGTCCCGGACGAACATTGAGGCCTGCCCGGAGTCGGCTAGGTCTTACACGGACACGGATCCGTTGGCACTGATAGGTTTGAACGCGAACGAGACTGTTCATAACTCGAACAGAACTCTAGTGTTTGTGGGTGTGATGACGGCTGAACAGTATTTGACGACGAGAGCTAAAGCGGTTTACGAGACGTGGAGTCAGGACTTGCCGGGGCGGATCGCGTTTTTCAGTTCGGAGGTCTCGCGCGCGCCCGGCCTCCCTTTAGTTCCTTTGCGTAATGTCGATGACAGTTACCCGCCGCAGAAGAAGTCGTTCCTTATGTTGTTGCATATGTATGAGAAATATGGGGACAAGTTCGAGTGGTTTATGCGCGCCGACGATGACGTTTACGTGAGAGGCGACAAACTGGAGGAATTCCTGCGTTCCGTGGACAGTAGGAAGCCGCAGTTCATCGGTCAGGCCGGTCGGGGCACGAACTCTGAGAGAGACGCTTTGGCTTTAGATTACAATGAGAACTTCTGTATGGGCGGTCCCGGTGTTCTGATATCACAGGAGACACTTCGCCGGGTCGCGCCCCACGTGAAGTACTGTCTGAAACATCTCTACACGACTCACGAAGACGTCGAACTGGGCCGGTGTGTCGCTAAATTCGCAGGAGTTTCCTGCACGTGGAGTTACGACGTGAGTATTCAAACATAATGTCGTTTCGTCAACTTATTTGCAAATGCTATTGTCTCGTTGAGAATGGATCGGTAATAAATATATGCACAATCCCCAAAATGGAATTAGAATGCTCATTGTTAGTTTGCATTTGCATTAACATAGAATATGAAAATTATTACTTATAAATGTCAATTTTATAAATAAAAAGTTATTTATATAGATACATTTATATAGATATTCATTTTGTACATTGTTGAAATGTGTTAACATGTGCATATGAATTTGTCGGTGATAGCTATTTAATTATAACACGACTGTTGTTAGAAAGATCGAGAGTGAACTCATTTTCGCTTATTATCAAAACTTCACTAAACATGTGTGTAGATAAATTGAAAAGCTTGTAATTATTTCATTAATTACAATGTTTTATGCACAATTTGAAACAATAATTGTATATTTTCTATGCATATAACAAAACTGAAATTGAATCGATATTAACGAATTACTTTTGTTAATATTTTTATTCGTCTTATAATTATAATTATTATATATTTTTTTAATTCTGCTTATTATATAATTTATAACGATTATTATTTTTAACTCGTAAATAATTAGGGTGTACTTTAACATCGATATGGATGCTAAAAAAAAAAAAATCTTATCTGCCTCTTTGCATGCGCGTCACTCTACGTCTACCGATACACATTGATTAAATTTGACACGATTATAAAACTAAAGGTTAAAATAAGATAAATTTTAACCCATAAAACGAAAGGGTTTCTTCTGTATAGATGATTAACTTAACAATTTGAATTATTTAAACTTATTCGTACATTATGAGAACGTGATTGAGCTTCAATGGTTATATAGATCTGGGATAATAATCGTTATACTTAATAATACCATAAAGTGCAAAGTTGAGAAACAGGTCTTGAAATGTTTTCGGAACATAGTGCAAGCCAATGTGAAAAACGTCGCGGACGAAGTTAGTTTCATGCTAAATATATAAATTAATTTATGTAACATAAATATATTACAAAATTCAGCGAAAATGTGTTTCGAGCGGTGTTAACGTTTGTAATAAATAATTAATAAAGATCACATTGTTCCTGTACTTAATTATATAATAGTTCATTTTGTTATAAATTAAATTTTGTTGTACATATCTTATATTTCGTTGACATATTTTTTATTTATTATTCTATACCGGACAGTATTAAATTCTAGTAATATTTATTATCGTCACAGATGATAAAAAAATATATTTAAAATATATTGTATTTTTAACCGACTTCAATTTAAAAAAAAAAGAGTTGATTCTAAATTGGATTGTATTTTCTTATTTTTTTATATTTTAATGGAAAGGGAATATTTTAATGTCTAATTTATTGAAATTAGCAGAATTTTAAATTATATTTCGAAGAAGCACTAGGGTACTCGATTATGAAATATATATTGCTTGCATTATTAGTAGGTTTATGACAGTCTTGACACTTAAGTATAAGGTTTTGCGGTCAAGGACGTTCTGACTTGGACTATGAAAGTGCAACGGTACTGTTTTAAAAGTGTATTTTAGAGTACATTTTTTTAAGGTTTTTTCATACTTTATAGGTTTAGTGTTATGACCACAATCTCACCTGACGCTAAGTGACGATGTCGATGGTAGATAAGCTAAGCCTAATGGAGGGACAGGCTCTCAAGTGCCGCCGCTGTCGGAATACACTTATAGGTATTCGGTCGCTTTACAAGTTTTATGGCAAAATTATATTTACATTGTATTTAATCGTATTCTTCATTATTTTTTATATGTAGCGCATGTAAATTTAAATTTTAATAGCAGAAAATATTTATTTAAGTTTCGCATAACAAAAACGAACAATATATATTATTTCACGAGAAGACTTTTTAATTTCAAGGTCGTCCGAGGCGGCGACGTCAAACTGGTGTTTTCCAGTATTACCTAAAATTGAGTTTTTCTGCCGCAGGTTCTGAGACACTTAGTAAATTCTATTGAACGGTTTTTAGTTGTCCTAAATTTTCATCACTTAGAGGTCGTACTGACAATACAATATCTAGCGTTTAGAAATCGCGGTTAGTTCTTACAAAATCAAGGTTATGATTATGAAGCGATGATAGCTCAGTGGTAGTCTGTACGACTTCGCGTCAAGGGACGTGAGTTCGAATCCAAGCACCTACAATGAGCTTGAGCTTTCGGTGAAGGAAAACATCGTGAAGAAACCATAGCATGGTGGTAGGGCTTTTTCTAATGCCCGCCTTGCTAGCTACCACTCTCAAGTTGTAAACCTGCCGCCAAATACCAATAGGTGTGTTCCGGCAGCTGCACTTGAGAGCCAGCCACATATTTAGCGTGTCTACCAACTTGGGCCGTATCGTCACTTAAGATCAGGTGAGATTATGGCCATAACGCTAAACCTTAAGTATAAAAAAAAAAATATTATTGAAAATCAGAGGAAATGCTTCGAAATTTCACTGATAGCGGTTATAGCAGTTGCAGAGTAGCTGTAAAAAGGGATATAAGGCTGTTATTGAGTATCTGAAGGGCCGAAGGTTCTGCCGGGTCAAACGGTATAATATATTATTAAATTAAAATCGAAGATAAGGAGCCTATAGCCTAAAACTGGAAAACTGGTACTATAGACTGGTAGTTCTTGAGAGCGTGTTCAAATAGACAAAAAAAACCTCTTAGGTTCATTATATTGGTATAAGATGCGACGATGATGATTTTAAAGCGATGATAGCTCAGTTGGTACTGTGTACAGACGCCGCGTCAGGGGACGTGAGTTCGAATCCACCTACAATGAACTTGAGCTTTGGATGAAGGAAAAAATCGTGATGAAACCGTAGCATGGTGTTAGGGCTTTTTCTAATACCCGCCTGGCTAGTTACCACCCTCAAGTTGAAAATCTGCCGCCAAATACCAATCGGTGGGTTCCGGAAGTTGCACTTGAGAGCATGTAATCCCTCCACTAGAGTTACGGTACCCACCATCTTGGACCACACCGTTACTTTACATTGGTTAAGATTGTGGCCATAACGCTGAATCTTAAGTATAAAAAAAATTAGAATGTATACAATAGGAAAGAAAGAAATACTTTATTGTTGGAACAACCATACAATTAAACTAAATTACACAAATAAATTAGACAAAAAATAAAAATTGGATACATTTGAAAAATTAAACAAAAAACAATTCATGTCCGGCAATTGGCAAAGCTATTCAGCAAAATGTGTGATACAGCTGTACTGCTAAGATGATTTTCGATGGGAGCCCATATGATACAAACGGACGGTCAGTCGGTCATATGTCATATATCATAACGCGTCATAGATGCTCACCTTACATAGGTATATCTGTATGGATGGGTGTTTTATAATTGTAGAAAAGTCTGTCCGGTTCGCAGCCGTATCTGGACGTATGTGTTAACATAATGCTATGAGTGAAGTGTAAAGATGATAGGATGACTTTCGCTTGGTTGTAAAAAAAATTAGCGATCACCCGGCGGTCAGTTCGAGACGCAAACTGCGCCGTTTTGTAATAATATTTATCAAAGAGATTATTCTTTTCGACAATAAACCATTACGAGATCAAACAGGGCCGGTTTTTATTGAATCCAACGGGTAAGTGTTTTACGTCCCGGTTTTTATATTGGCCTCGATTGATGTATGTTTTATGGGTAAATATAATTCGAGTACTGCGTTATAAGATTGTCTCGTCAACGGACGAGTGAAATATAAAGTTTCGAGACGGCGTGAACGGAAACTGAAGAAGATGTGGGTGGATTGTGTGAGAAAATATTTGTGTTTATACTTAGATGACAGCTGATAGGGGTTGTGGATGTGAAAACATGAGATTTCGATCGTATCCGGGATAATGGTATTAGAAACATCGCAAAAGCTGTTCATGGTCTTTTAAGTATGGGGTATGTTCATGATTGTCCCGGGCATTTTCTAAGTGTCTAAGTTCGCGAATTCCATTCGAGTTTCACTCGTAATCTGCCCGGCATATGGGCCAGGAGTTCTTTTCCATGTATTCATACCTATTTTTCAATAAATCCGAATTTTTATTTATTGAAACGGTATATTCTAAATTATTGATGCCATGTATAATATATTAGATCATTTTATCATATATAAGGGTTTTGATGCATATCAGCCCCATTATGCTATAAGCTAACACACTTTTTTTTTCAATAACGATGTGTCCGACCTAACAAAGTACGTGCTTCAAAGGAGGATGTATATTTTAATATTTCATTCCACACTAGCTGTGTCCGCGACTCCGTTCGCGTGGGAATAAAATTGTATTTGATAATTTTCATTATAAGAAATTGTATCGCCTATGTTACTCACTGCTAATGTAGCATTATAATGGTGAATTAATTTCTGAAATCGGCCCCAGTAGGTCTTGAGTTTATTCGTTACAAACAGAAATACAAATCTTTCCTCTTTATAATATTAGTATAGACAACGTTCAGACTGTTCAAGCCCAAATTACCTATTATTTCATAGTGAAATTGTTTCCCGATACCTTTTAGAAAATAGTTTGTAATAAAAAATGTATTAATCATTATTCCTTTAGATTGTTTGCTCATTCGTTTCTACGATTTCTCCTGGACTCGTAACCCCTCGGGATGTTTTCGAGAAAACCTTTTCGAGTTAGAACAAAACTCGGTGGGTTTGAACGAGTATACAGTTAAGGATTATACCATACTTATGACTACTCCATGGCAATTTGAAGCGATGATAGCTCAGTGGTAGTGTGTACGACCTTGCGTCAAGGGACGTGAGTTCGAATCCAACCGCCTACAAAAAGCTTGAGCTTCGGTGAAGGATAACGTCATGGTGGTAAGGTTTTTTCTAATGCCCGTCTGGCTAGCTACCACCCTCAAGTCGAAAATCTGCTGCGAAATACCAATAGGTGTGTTCCGGCAGATGCAATTGAGAGCCAGTTCCACTAAAGGTTTAGCGTATCTACCAACTTGGGCCGTACCGTCACTTAAGATCAGGCGAGATTATGACCATAACGCTAAGCCTTAACTATTAAAAATAAAAATAAAACATTTTTGAGCATACTCATAAATACTCAAGGCTACGACAAAATTATTCTGACCTTTAGTAGCGCGGGAAAAAATACAAATACTCAAAACCTTTGAAACCTCTTTATAGAATAGTGAATCAAAATTAATAGTTAATTTAAAAAAAATGTCTTTAAAATGTAAAGTTAGCTTATCAAGTAAGTACTTTGATATGTTTTTCTATTACCGTACCAAGACAAAGTGACTGCACTGTACACGATGGTAAATACAACACCATCCAAAAACAATGGCGACCACCGATGTGAAAGCAATAATCGGTTGTAACCTTTTTGAGGAGAAACTGTGTTGAGAAAATTTTCGGCTGATATTCTGTTTCGAACTGAAATTATCTTTTGTTTCACTAGCTTTGCCCGCGACTTCATTCGCGTGGAACAAAAAAAATAATATTTTTTAAGTAGTTCTTCTTATAACATCAGCTATCTGCCAGCGAGACTTCCGTCAAAATCGGTCCAACCGTTTCAGAGAGTAGCCGGAACAAACAGACAGCAAGACACATATAAAAAAAGGTTCCGTATATATATTACAATACTTCTTTATACTTTTTTTTATGGTTAACAACTTAATCAGACTATTACTGCCATTTTCAAGTAATAACATTTGGGCATTTTGGGCAAATCTTCAACTATCAAGGTCACTATCTTCAACAAGATAGTGACTCTCTTGATAAAGCTGTCTTGGGAGTTTTTGTGGCACTAATATATCATATCCCGAATGATGATTCACAAATTACTTTTTTTTTAAATAGTTAAGGCTTAGTGTTGTGGCCGTAATCTCACCTGATCTTCAGTGACGATACGTCCCAAGTTGGTAGACACGCTAAACCTGCGGGGGAACTGGCTCTCAAGGGCAACTGCCGGAACACACCTATTGGTATTTGGCGGCAGATTTCACTCACCTTTGCTCTTCAGCTAAACTATGTTAGGTAAAATGTCACCTTATTATAGGCAATATAGGGCTAAACACTTAGTTACACTACATTAATTAATTAACTAATAGCTAAACACTTAGTTAAGTTAGTAAGTTAAGTATATATATAAAAGTCACAACATGACATATCAAGACCACGTTAAAAACTCCCAGTATATACTTTCATATGCATTTACTAAAAAGCTCTTATTTTGACATTTTTTTTTTTGTTATACTTAAGGTTTAGCGATATGGCAATAATCTCACCTGATCTTAAGTGACGATACGGCCCAAATGGGTACACACGCTAAACCTGTGGAGGAACTGGCTCTCAAGTGCAGCTGCCGGAACACACCTATTGGTATTTGGAGGCAGGTTTACAACTTGAGGGTGGTAGCTAGTGAGGCGGGCATTTGAAAAAGCCCTACCACCATGCTAACAAACACGCATTACAAACAGACACTTATTTGCATGACAGATAGAATGACAGATATTTGTTAGGTTTTTGATGTCAACCTTCGTATTGGAGTGATACTTCTTATGGAGAGCTTTGAAATTTTGATCCGCAGCCAAACTTTTTGTGTGACGCTCGCTCGGGTAAAGTCGGCTAAAGGCGACTGTGGGAGCGAGAGAGAGATATAGTGCTGTTTCACTTCCGTCGTAAAGTCTTTAGCTCAAATCGTTTATATGTATTTTTCCTAAGAAAGTTACAAAGGAAAATTTCGTGATAGGTGGCTCTGTTTGTAAAGTTATCAGGAAATAATTACTCAAACCATAATAATGACATTTTGCGTACACGTTGTCATGGGTACGGAGGGGGACGTAGGATACTTCTTATCATCTAGAAGAAATTACCACCATGCGATATATTAGATCGACAAAATATAAATTACTGCCAACGAATCCTTTTTTTTTTCGAATGTACATCTTTTACCCTAAGGCTTTCAGAGCTTCGCGAGTGAAGACACGTGTGCAAGCTAGTATTTGGCCAGACAACAGTATTATTAGTCGAAAAAAAGACGGAAGAATCTACGAAATAGGAATGGTGGATTGTTTGTTAAACTCATGCATATTAATAGTGATTTTATTATTAAATGTGGTAAAAACATTGGCTAATTATGTAAATTAGTTTTGCTCGGTGCGCATCGAATCACTTGGTGTCCTTAATTTTTTTTAAGGGCGATGATAGCTCAGTTGGTAATTTGTACGGACGCCGCGTCAAGGGACGTTATTTCAAATCCACCTCCAATAGACGTGAGTTTTCGACGACGGAAGACATCGTGTTGAAACCATAGCATGGTGGTAGGGTTACCACCCTTAAGTTGAAACTTTGCCGCCAAATACTTATAGGGGTGTCTCGCCATTCGCAATTGAGAGCCAGACCCTCCACTAGGCTTAGAGTGTCCACAGCTTTTGACCACATTGTCACATAAACTCACGTGCGATTGTAGTCACAACGCGTTTCAAGCGATGATAGCTCGATGGTAGTGTGTACGACTTCACGTCAAGTGACGTGAGTTCGAATTCACCCACAATGAGCTTGAGTTTTCGGTGAAGAAAACCATGGTGGTAGAGCTTTTTCTAATGCTCACTTGGCTAGCTACCACCCTAAACTTGAAAATCTGCCTCCAAATACCAATAGGTGTCTTCCGGCAGTTGCACATGAGAGCCAGTTCCTCCACAGGCTTAGCGCGTCTACCAATCAGCGCTATATCTTAAGATCAGGTGAGATTATTGCCATAACGCTAAACCTTAACTATAATGTATATATAAAAAGTGTTGACGTTAAAGTTAAGTCTAGTGTATTCAAAACTGTCCGTGTGAAAAGTGAACCGTCGAAACATAAGGTAGGATTCTAGATTACAGCTCGTTAAGTGTGTCTTATAAATCGGTTAGCGAGCGGAGACACGTTGTATCTCGCCTGCTTGCACCGAGAACCGGTTTTGTAACAGTGAGCCGAGTGGTTTTCGCGGACACGTGATCCCGGGCCCAGATAATGCGTTCGAATGTAGATTAAAACGTCTCAGGTTAGGTGGACGTGACGCGTCCGCGTAATGTCCTACGGCCGGATTTATTTCGGTATACGTATTGAAACAGGTGATCGACCCAAGCGCAGTTTACCAGAATGCGGATACTTGTTTCTAAATCCTAGTGCGTTCGTTTCGTTTTTAATGACCGACCGGAGATCAGTTTTCGTTACGATTTCGGTCGGTTTCGGCTGGAAGTCAGTTTTAAGAAGCCTTAGTAATATTTTCGAACATAATGTTTTCAAACATCGAATGATTAATATTCAATTAGTACTACTAACTGGCAACATTATTTTAAGTTTAAGTATTTTTGTCTATATTAAGTTGAAAATGTAACGTAATTACATATTCTTGTTACTGACTTTATTTATTTTTGTTCGTTCAAACAAGTTACTTCTTACTTTTTCATGTGTGATAAATACAGTAGAATCCCGTTAAGTCGAACGTCGATAATTCGAAAACTTTCAAATCTCGAAAAAATGTTTTGTTCCCTTCGCTTCAAACACCAAAACCCCCATTCTCTATAAGTCGAAAACTCTACAACTCGAATTTTTTGGCGTCTCCCTTATATTCGACTTATACGAGGTTCTACTGTATATTAAATTTCAGTATACAATACAATACAAATTTTTTCAAGTTTAAATAAGTTTTGGTTTCGGCTGAGACTGAGGCCCAAGTCGAAGGTTCGTTTTCAGTTTCGGTTTCAGCTGAAAATTCTGTTTCGGTTGTTTACTACTAAATAGAGAGTAGATTTTTAGATTGATGGTGGCAGGTAACGAGCAATAGCGAATAAATTACTGCCATGCTGTGGTCGCATCACGATGTTTTCACGTGCTCTCGCATGGGCTTTATCGGGGGCCACCATCGGGGGTCTTTATGGACGGGAAATATCTGGTTCACACCCTGGATCCGGCTGATCGCGGAACAAGGGAGGACCTTCGCAGCATGGCCGCTGACAGATCACAATACTGGGTGGAAGTCCTCAACGCCCACAACAAGCGTCCGCTACACGCACTTATATGTACCATCCTTACAAATATTATAAATGTGAATGTAAGTTTGTTTGTTACGCATTCACGTGAAAACTATTTAACACATCATCATGAAACTTTGTACACATATTCTTGTAGGTATTAGAAGTAACATAGGATACTTTTTACGAAACAGAAAAACTTATTTAATGGCTTTCATGCGAAAGAAGCCGCGGGTAAATGCTAGTTTTGTTTGTAACGAATAAACTCAAGAACTACTGGACCGATTTCAAAAATTCTTTCATCGATTAAATGCTCCATTAACCTTAAGTAACAAAGGCTGTATACAGCATTTGTTACTTAACTTAAATTTAGAACGGAGTCTCCCGGATACAGCTAGTCCAAACTAAACATGCAATATGACTTATCTTGTAATAAAATTTACAAAATATGGTATATAATAACTTTAGGTCTAGACTTTAATACAGGATAATTGTAAGATTTTAATTAAATAAATTTTATTATTGAAACTAAATTACTGTGTACTGCTTTGTGCATAATAATTAAAAATGAGTAATGTGACAGACAATTAAATTCCAAAGGTTAATTCGTTGAATGTGTTACTGACTTATCCTCCTTCACTGTCATGCGTAATCTATCCAAGTCGGTTTTCTTACATCTACAAATTACATACAATAAGGAAATATTTAATCAAATAACAATTACCATTTTAGTCTACACTTAGTGCATATTATTTGGGTTAAAACAATTGTCTAGATTAATATTAGAAGCGGAGAAATATATTTATTTGTTTGTTCGTACGCGCTAATCTTAGGTACCAATTACCCTACGGATTTAAAAAGTTCGTTTTGTATGCCACAGAGCGATCTCTGTGGATGGCATTCGACTATTTAACATCATGCTACCACTAATAGCAGCAAATTGTATATATAAAAAAAATAATCGGATAGCTTCCTAACGTGCACTGGCAACATACTTAAATTTATATTAACATAATGTATACGAGAAATATTTCTCTTAAAACCTTCTACAAATAAATCCCAAACAGCATAAACTTTAATACTAATGGGCAGGAAACAGGCAGACGGCTCACCTGATGTTAAATGGTTACCTTCGCCTATGAACAACTGCAACACCAGGGGAAATACAGCCGTGCTGCCGACTTTGGAGACCGTATTTCAATCCCTTTTTGAAGAGCTCCATATCATAACACCGGGGAAAACCGTGCGAGGCAGTCCGTTCCCAAGATCTAATGTGCACGGTAGGAATGTTCTACGGAACCTGTCTTCACAAAAATTACTGTGATATGGACCAGGATGGTAGACACGCTAAGCCTAGTGGAGGAACTGGTTCTCATGTGCAACTGCCGGAGCACACCTATATGTATTTTGCAGCAAATTTTTAACTTGAGGGTGGTAGCTAGCCAGGCGTGTATTAGAAAAAGCCCTATCACCGTGCTATGGTTTCATCAGGAATGTTCTAGAGAACCTAGCTGTTTTCACAACCCGGCCAGGTTTTAAAGTATGCGGACGAGCAGATACCCAACCGGATCTCTTATGGCTGCTAACAATAACCGTTTTAAGATTTACGATTTTATTTCTAATTAAATTTTAGTTTTACACGAAGTTATTTTTTTATAGTTAAGGCTGAACACCTGAACTTAAGTGACGATACGGCTCAATTTGGTAGACACGCTAAACATGTGGAGGAACTGGCTCTCAAATGCAGCTGCCGGAACACACCTATTGGTATTTGGCGGCAGGATTGCAACTTGAGGGTGGTTGCTAGCCAGGCGTACATTAGGAAAAGCATATCATGGTGGTAACCATGATATGGTTTCATCGCGATATTTTCTTCACGACAGCTCAAGCTCATTGTAGATGGTTGAATTCGAACTCACGTCCCGTGACTCGAATTTGTACATACTACTACTGCGATAGCGTCAAGTTGCAAGAACAGCTAGTAAAACAACTGTAAAGCTTGCATACGTTAGCTACAATATAAATGTATTAATAAGTAATTATAAATCAATGCATTATTTCAATCGGGTTTCTTCTTTATTTTTTGTTTATTAACTATTGAAAAGCGTTAGTATTATGGATATAAGAAATTAAAACCCGTTTTTTACCATCTTTACAAGACCTACTATTGATTTCCAATAATAAATTAAGTTTTTTTTTTTTTTTTCGACTTGACGTACGCTGTTCGCCTTAGGTCGAACACAGAACAATGGATGAACTCCGGTTACAATAAATCAGCTGTTACAGCGCAGTACCGTAACATACGTAGAAACTATTATCTGTACATCTGCAATGATAGTCCGCTCTGTCGCGTTAAATAATTCATTGTCAAAACGTCACAAAATGGGCGCTGCGATAAGATAGCCTAAATCTTGCGCTTTCGAGCCGACGCGCGACACGATTCGTACAAACCAGAGCGAGAGCTACCTGATTTGTGCGAGCGAGAGAGCAGACAGCAAATCAATTTAGTCTTTTAAGCAACCGAAAAATTCGGATATATTTTTTCTTTCAACGATTATTACAATATTGCAGGAATCTCGTAAAAGATCAAACAGCGTTTTAACACAATGACCACTGCCTCGTTAGAACTGACCGCGAAGTTTTTGTGGTAATTCAAAAAGCATGTTTTCTGCTGTTATTTGAAATCATCGCTTCGAAATATTCAATAGTTTCCTAGACTGTCGTTGCAAAACAGCTTTTTTAACTAATATTATTTTTCGTTATAGATACACGTCCGGACACCATTAATAGTTTTTTTTGTTATTATCTATACAAATAAATAAAATTGAACTATCTGTTTGTATTGTAAAAATAACAACTTATTACTGAATGCATATGAAAGTATATACATACGGTATGAAAACTGCAATTTTTAAAATGTTTGCTTTCTGTTTGCCTGTTTGTTCCAGTTAATCTGTGAAACGGTTGAATCGTGTTTGTCGGGTCTTTCGCTGGCAGACAGCTGATGTTGTAAGAAGTAACTTAGGCTATTTTAATTAAAAAAAAACGATTTCGTAAAAAATAATTAATAAACAATTGTTAGTTGCCCGCGAACAAAGTAACAGGACCAGATGGTTGCTAATACAATTTTTATATTTTTATTTTCTGAATGTATTGTCGCAAATTATAATAATTTAGTTGGTAAGCTTTTGCTAGAATAGTATTTAATTTAGATTTTAATTTTTAATTTTCAATTACGTCTGAAATCTCTCATATATGTGTTTCGCTTATAATAGATTTCATTTGTATGCATTTTCATGTTTATTAAATTTGTCTCATAAATTTCTGTGACAGTTATGCATATCTATAATTCTTTTTCTTAATTATTCTTGGGAACGCAGTGCTCTTTAAAGCCTATTACTGCCATTTTCAAGTGATAAGATTTGGATATTTTGGACAGATGAAACTATCTTCAACAAGATGCCGACTCTCTTGTTGAAACCCTCTTGGGAGTTTTTGTGGCAACTAATATATCATGTTCCGAATGATTATTCATAATTCATTTCATTTATGCTCTTTAGCTACACTACATCACGTAAAATGTCGTCTATATTTCACACTGTCTATATTTTAATCGTCTTTATTTTCATATGTTCCAAATTCTCAAATCTTATCACTTGAAAATGCCAGTAATAAACTCTAAAGCGGACTGAGTTGCCAACAATAAAAAAAGAATGACAAATAAAAACAAACATGGCTGACATGGATATCGCATTGCCGTAAGACAGAATGATCGATCTTAACTGTAGAATAGACATTATTATAACGCGTAGTTCCTAGGTCTAAGGATTATATTTTTACGAGCTTAACCAATTATAGTTAGTTACCGACTATATTTATTCCGATAACGAGACCCTGGAAGTCCTTATAACTTGGAACGATTGAGAAACCGACAATTTTATACGCAGTTCTATAAATACATGGGTTTATTAATTTATTGACTTTGCTAGGCCATTGAACAGTTTTATAATTGGTTTTAAATGCACGGTCTATTGGTACGTATTATCGTAACATATATATATATATATATATTTACAAGCTATGCCCGCGTCTTCGTTCGCGTGAAACTGACAATTATTCAATAATTATTTGCCGGTTTTTAGTCATTTATCTCAATACAGCTTTGCTCCTGTTGGTGATAGCGTGATTGTAAATAGCTTAAAGCCTTTTTCATTCCATATCAATTTTTCAAATTCGATTGGTAGTTCCTAAGATTGCCAGGTTCAAAAATTAAAATAAAAACATTTCCATTTTATATGTATGTCGCGAATAGACAGACAGACGCGGCGGGGAACTTGGTATTATAATATGCTGTGGTGAGAAAACTGAGGCAAAATCTATATACATTACATATCATTTGAAAATTATAATCCTATCCCAATTATTGACAGATTATATATAAAGTATGTAAAGTAGTTATATAAAAACAAACAAAAGATTTTTCTGTCGTTTTGTACTGGCTACTGTCAGCCTGTCTGTATGGTTTGTACAGTCTCTGAAACGGCTGCACCGATTTTGACGGGACTTTCGCTGGCAGAATGTTGATATTATTTGGAGTAACTTAGGCTACTACTATTGTAGTAAAAAAATAGGGTTCCTCGAATAAAGTATAATTATTTATAATTTTTAATTCCACGCCAACGAAGTCACGGGTATAGCTGGTATGTTTATAAAATCTGAAATTGTAACATTTGATTGTATTATCAAGTGAGAAGGCGGCCATGATGTCAATATGTTAAATACTTTTTTTTTAAGTACAGTCTTTATGTAGAGTTCTTTGAATCGATGATAGCTCAGTGGTAATGTGTAGGACTTCGCGTCAAGGGACGTCAGTTCAAATCCAACCACCTACAATGAGCTCGAGCTTTCAGTGAAGGAAAAAATCGTAACGAAACTATAGCATGCTTGTAGGGCTTTTTCTATTGCTCGCCTGGCTAGCAACTATCCTCAAGTTGAAAATCTGCCGCCAAATACCAATAGGTGTGTTCCGTCAGCTGCCCTTGAGAGCTAATCCCTCAATAGATTTAGCGTGTCTACCAACTTGGGCCGTATCGTTACTTAAGGTCAGGTGAGATTGTGGCCATAACGCTAAACCTTAACTATAAAGAAAAGAGTTTACTTTGTACTCTTTATTATTAGTATTTATAATTAAAAACGTCCGAACCAATTCAGTGATTGATACATTGTGTTGCGAATACAACATTCGATAACGTTATCACGAGTTTAAAAATAATTTAAAATGTCATCCGCTTCGTAAGTTCAGGGGTTAAGACGATTCACTAAGGTCACGAGGCCGCGGGATCAATTACCGTTGAGGCCAACATATTAATAGTTCATTGTATTAGATTATATTATAGGTATATATATTGTATATAGTATAGGTATAGTTATAGGTATTTGAGAGTCGATTTTTAACTCGAGGGTGGTAGCTAGTCAGGCTGGCATTAGAAAAAGCCCCAAAGCATGGTATGGTTTCATATGTAACGTATACAAGGTTTTTAAATAAAGAACGATCCAGATATGATGCTGGAATATTGGAGATCATGGATTCCGTGCGTCATCTCCAAATCCCCCGGAAAGACGTTCACGCATTAGACATCTATTACTGAAATGACATGACTTGCCCGTTTTGAATACATCTTCGACGACGTTGTTCTTGGAATCACACGAAATAACAGCGATAAATAATCGAATCTGCGACAAGAAACTAAAACAATGACACCGGCTAAACCTTCCGCGACAACGATTAAGATTAAAAAGAAAAAAGAATATCGCTTAATTTTTTTATGACAAACGCTCTCGGCGTTTCGGTCTTTTTAGCTTCACGCGCCTTGCACTGAACAAAAATCTGAAAGTAATTCAACTTACATAGGTACGTGTATTAAGATATGTTGTTAATGTAATAAAAATATAGTGGATTCGATAAGGCGCGTAAAAAGGATTAGACATGCTGGAAGACTCTGGTGAAATTTGCATAAACTGGATTATTTAGAAGACTGGCATGACTTAAATAAATAAAAAACAAAATAATAAATGAATAAAAAAATACATACATACAAATCGTGACAAACTGGTCACCCCAAATATTTGACGCAGTGAGACCAGTAAAAGTTATCTGTTCGTGCTAGGTTTTATAACAGAGTCCCAAAGTACATTCCTGATTTGTTTGCTAGTAAGTTGTTGTTGATAGTCAAGCATCATGCCACCTGGTTTGGATGTCAAAAGGCTATTTCAGAGTCAATCAATATGTATACGATGCTGATGTCTGAAATTAACACCCCTCTTTGTGCCTACGCTAAAAGTCATTGCGAATGTATTTAAATTACTTAAAAAAAATAACTTACCTAAAATATATATGTATATAACCAGATCGAGCTTCTGCTCGGTTCTTCTCGATGTCTGGGTTATTTTTCGAACCGGTGGTGGTTTTGGCGTTCATAAGCGCCTTCCCAGGCCGTAAATTGACGTAAGTTTTTTGGTTTGATATGCTTAAAAGTCTCGCTGGCGATTAGAAGAAATGTGAAAGTTGTCCCAGGACACTGGTAGCAAGAAATTCGAGTGTCACTGTGGTGTTTTTAGTGGGTATTTGAGAATGCTTGTCACCCGATGAGTCTTTCTCATGCCCCTCTCGTCTTGCCCTAAGTGTGATTACGCATTACGGGAGGAGGTCCATATATAAATTAATACTTTTAGTATAACTTTCCAAAATTAATGTATCGTTGTGTGAAAATTAGGTAGAGAAACTAAAGGAGAGTCACTGAAATTTCTTCGTCACCATGTTTGATAAACTTATCTCAACCAGATCGAGGACATTCTGGAGAAAGGCCAGGTCAAAAGTACCCGTAACCGAAGAGCATGTATGAAGGCGCTTAAGAAAGTAGAAGAAGCGAAATATGTATGTCAGGATCGTAGCCAGTGGAAGGATGTGTTCTCTGCCTACCCTTATGGGAGAGAGGCGTGATACTATATATGTATGTTTGATCAATTATGAAGGCATACAAGTTGTAAACCTTCCGCCAAATACCAATAGGTGTGTTCCGGCAGCTGCACTTGAGAGCCAGTTCCTCCACAGGTTTAGCGTGTCTACCAACTTGGGCCATATCTTCACTTAAGATCAGCTGAGATTATGGCCATAACGCTAAACCTAAAGTATAAAAAAAGGCAAAATACAGCAGTAGAATGAAGATTCATTTTTAACTCACCGTAAATCACTTTAACTATCTCGTTGTACGGAAATCGTAGAGCAATTTGCAGTCATATTCGCTAATATAATTCAAAACGCACTGGCTCGAACAAAAAAACTGCACTCAGTAATGGTAATATACACTTATTAGGGCTCTTTAAGCTCCAGTCGACGGAAACTGTCAGTCATTGTGCTTAATTGCGTTGTGTCTATTATACAGACGCGGTCGGTCATTCGCGTATATTTAGATAGCATTTACTTATTACCCGGATAAATGGAGAAATGATTGTAATGAGCTGTACAATTCATTATACTGATTCACGGAAGAACTACTAATGTTATATCTTTTTTATAGTTAAGGTTTAGCGTTATGGCCATAATCTCATCTGATCTCAAGTGACGATACGACCCAAGTTGGTTGACACGTTAAAGCTGTGGAGGAACTGGCTCTTAAGTGCAGCTGCCGGAACACACTTATTGGTATTTGGCGCCAGATTTTCAAATTGAGGGTGGTAGCTAGCGAAGTGAGCATTAGAAAATGCCCTACCACCGTGCTATGGTTTCAGACCTAAACATACATATCCTTTTTTTTTCATTGCATCTGCCTATGTACGATGGTAGGGCTTTTTCTAGTGCCCGCCGGGCTAGCTATCAGCCTCAAGTTGAAGATCTGCCGTCAAACACCATTAGGTATATTCCGGCAGTTGCACTTGAGAGCCAGTCCGTCCTATAATAGGCCGGTAACGCATTTGCAATTCCTCTGGTTTTGTAGGTGTCTATGGGTGGCGGTGATCACTTACTATCAGGTGACAGCACGTTTGAACCTTTTTCCTCAAAATGAAACTCCAAGTAATGAACACAAAGTAACATCCAGTTTAGACCAATGTCGAGACTCGAACCCATAGCACACGTCGGTAAGGCGACAAAATAGATAAACCATATATATACCAATAACAAATATGAAGAAAATTCGTTTTTGTACATCAGAAAAAAATATCAAAAAAGTAACAGAGTAGTAAAGGATAACCAACAGAACCCATTTCCAACATTTCTGGATTTTTTGCCTGCTTATCTGTCTGTTTGTGTCTGTAAGTTTATGATAAAACGTCACCAAGAAAATCACAAAGCGTGTCCTAGAGTAATATTTAGTTTTTGTTTCATTGAAATCAGTTAATTACAACAAAAGTTATTGAAATTTGAATGACAGCGCGAGATTAGATTATTTTAATTCCACGCAAACAATGTCGCAGGCACAGCTAGTATAATATATAGGTCGTAACTTCGAGTATCAGTGGATGTGAACGAGAGACTTATTCTATCATCTTCTTGCACCGTTTCCAAATTCTTCAGGGTCGGCGCAATAAGTTCTTTTGTCCATAAATCACTATCAGACGCCATCCTATCATTCATCTCCTTTCTCACACACTCTATCCATCTGTTCTTTACCCTTCCTATTCTATCCATCTTTTCTTCAGTCTTCCTCCTCTCCACTTTGTTTTTTAATTAATTTAATGTACAAATTTTCAAGAATCAAAATGAATCAATGTTATTTCGTAGGCTTTTCTTCTGCGGACAGTCCTCAATGACTAACTAATTTTATTTCTATCTTGTCTACATATTAACACAGACAATGGAACGACAAAGAATATTATGTATCCACAAGCATTGTACAATTTAAGTGTATCATTTGAAACGTGGACTTTCTCTTTATTTAACCAGTTGAACCGCAATAAAGCGAGGTCGCGTTCATTTTGTTATATATAAATATTGTTACGTATTCCTTTATACTTCAATTGAGAACAAAAGAGTAGGGGATCATGTGGATAACAGGCATGCGATGGGACACCCCTCTCATAACCAGTCTGTAGATATATAAAGATTAGCAAATTGTGCCCGAGACATCTTTCGTGCGAACTTGTATCATGTTTTATGTATTTGCTAAGGCAAATTCATCTTGGATCAATATCATGTCGACATTACTCATTTATTTTTAGAAAATTTTAGTAGAAACATTTTCGTGTGACTACAACTATTCAACATGATGGAAGCTTTCAGATTTTTTACCCCCATTTTTGTAACTTTCAATACTGCTCCGATCCTATTAATGGCAATGTCATATTCAATGGCCCCTATAGCTGTGCTATCGAATGTAAAAATCACTTTTCAAATCTAACTGTAGCCCTTTACTTCGACAACTTAACAAACAAACAAACAAACTGTCCCGCTTTTTATAATGTTATATGTATACATTGTAGACAAGTAGAACAATGTTTTTTTTTTTTTATGGTAGCTCGGCGATGTGACTGCACCGTACCTGATGTTAAGTACAGCACAGTCCAAAAACAACAGCGACCATCATGCCGGCCTGCGTAAATGCTTTTTTATGTTTCTCTCGAAGGACCCGATGTTGTATGAGGAAGGGAATACATGGGCCGGAGGTCTGTTCCACAACTTCACGGCACGGCAAAAGTATGACATATCGAACTTTTCGGTTCAAGCCATGGCGAGCGAGCGATGTGTTGTTATAGGTCAACCACAAACTAGTACCGTTCCACGACGGCTTCCAAACGTCACGAATCAAATGACCATTCGAGTCATTACGATGCGTTTTATCATCGCGATGTGGGATTTTCTTCTGACTCTTCATTTATTATCCTCCGTACGAGCTGGGATTTTGGGAAATATAACTGGATTTTACCGCGCGTCTTCACTGACGTTAGTATTGATTCTGTCAAACAAATCGGGTGACGCAATTAAAAGTTTTATACAAAGTCTATCTCTATCTTTACCCCATTTCCAATAAGTTTTTCGTGAGAAAAAGTAGCCTATCACCGTCTCCACGATCCCATCTATCACTATACCGAAATTCATCATAATCGATTCAGTGGTTTAGGCGTGAAAGCGTAACAAACAAACAAACTCACTTTCGCATTTGTAATATTAGTGTAGATATAGATTAGTTGTGACGGTATTAAACAAAAACGTACGGTGGTGATACCATACTAATATTAAAAATGTGAATGTAAGTTTGTTTGTTACGCTTACCAGAGAAAACTACTTAACCGATCGTTATGAAACTTTGTATACATATTCTTGGAGGTATTAGAAGTAACATAGGATACTTTTTATTGAAAAAAAAAAAAAATGTTTGTCAAAATATTTCAAAATTTAGAGCTACTTTAACGCTATCTATCATTGCAGAGTATAGATTAGACGATGTTCACCGGGTTAGCTAGTTAATTATAAACTATACATAAGTATAGGAAAAGATAGCTCAGTGGTAGTGTGTGAAGCGATAGTAGCTCAGTGGTACTGTGTACGACTTCGCGGCAAGGGACGTGAGTTCGAATCCAAGCACCTACAATGAGCTTGAACTTTCGGTGAGGGAAAACATTGTGAGGAAACCATAGCATGGTGGTAGGGCTTTTTCTAATGCCCGACTGGCTAGCAACCACCGTCGAGTTGTAAACCTGCCGCTAAATACCGATAGGTGTTTTCCGGCAGCTGCACTTGAGAGCCAGTTCCTCCACAGGTTTAGTGTGTCTACCAACTTGGGCCGCATCGTCACTTAAGCTCAGGTGAGATTATGGCCATAATGCTAAACCTTAAGTATATATAAAAAAAGATAGAAGTTCGGTATCTTTTTCTTTTCTCTTTTCTTTCGGCTGATAAAAAATATTTCATTCTTTCGAAAGATTTTACTTATATAAACAAAAGAGATATTTGTAATTATAATCCATTATGTTTTATCGAAATTCGATCAACTTCGACCAATCTGCTAGTTAGTTTTAATGCCACAGAATCCAGATTCTTTGATTATACGATTTCAATTTGTACAACACGAAAGGGCACCTTTTCATATTATTGCATCTGCTTCTGTAGACAACTTTACCAATGTTAAGTCTAACAAAGCTTCTTAGCTATCTATGGAAAAACCTAATTGCCTTTAGTGGTGAGGAAAACGCGGTATACTTTAAATGTATTACATACTATTGAAATATAAACGGAAAAAATACAGTGGACTCTTGCTCAAAATATATAGAATCAAAGTACCTTGAATGATGAGTAGTTGAATTCGTACTGACCCAAAAGTCGGGTAAAATCTTACATTGACTTCGACTAACAACGTCGACTAACTAACAGCTTCAAATACTATATTACCAAAACCTGACATAACTGATATCCTCGTAGTGAACTACTTCAGTGCTAAATAAAATTTATGAAAATAACTAAGCCGACATAACCCCAAAACTAAGAACAAAATACCTACAGGAAAAAGGAATATTTTATAATAATAAACTTCTCTCAGCATATGAGCAAACGGATCGAGGAATACCGATGGTTTTAATATGTTCCACTGGTATTTCAATGTTGTGTGAAACATTCAAATGACTAACCTAATGCACTGATCGCATCGAGGAGTGTCTCGGACGTCATAATGTCGCCATTTGACGTCGTATTATTGCTTGCACTAAAATAAACCTATCCAAGATCAACGGATATATACTACACATTACTATACTATACACTAGAATGTCTTCAATATAAATACACACGTTCAACCGCAATGTTTTAAAATACATTATTAAATTTAAATTCCCTTATCGTGCGTTATAAGCGTCGACACAAAATGTTTTTCATTACTACTGTTCTCTATTAGGTTTCTATTCGATATACACAACATATTATTTCTCGCACAGTCCGTCCGTATCTTCTTCGATCTTCCTGTTTATTATATTTGTCCACCTTTATACTTAGGATTCTTGTAATTGTATGGCTTTCATCTCTCCCCGTAACATCTAATTTACTAACTAGATACAAAGCGCAACGAACTCAAAGCTTTTAGGCTTAGCATTATGTCCATAATCTCACCTGATCTTTGGTAGACACGTTAATCCTGTGGAGGAACTGGCTCTCAAGTGCAACTGCCGGAACACACCTATTGGTATTTGGTGGCAGATGTTCAAAGAAAAAGGTGGTCGCTAGCCAGGCGGGTATCAGACAAAGCCCTACCACCATGCAAATACTATTACATATAATTTTTACGTATACTTTATTACAAATATATCAACGGTGTGCGCAATATACGAGGACTTTTCAGGGAAGATTGGCTACATAAGCCATATGCGATTGTACGAAAGACAAGACAGGACATGGAGGAGTCGAGGTTGTCGCCGTGACCAAAATCGATTGCATTGCATCATCAATCTACTACTCTTTAACTTCTCTGTTGCTGGTACAATTTTTTCATGCTACCCCGAGTATATTCCTTGTTGAGTTTTGCTCATAGTAGTATAGAATAAGTAGGAGTTGAAGGCGGAAGGAGTTACCGCCGTGACCCAAATGGATCGGATCATATAGTGAATTTCTTTTGTTGTCTAGCATTCAGATGCATACATTGCGAAAGGTTTTATGACGTGACTGTGATATGTGTCCGTTCGTGCGGAATCTAAAATTGTTTAACAATTATTGCTCGTTTTTGTAACTCTTTTCAATACAGCTTCACTCCTATTGGTGGCAGCGTGATGTTAAATCACCTAGAACCTTCCTCGATTTCTGCTCTATCAAATACACTCATGTGTTTTTGGCATACGACTCGTTGTTCCTGAGATTAACGTGTTCAAACAAACTTTACTGATTAGCTTATCCTTGATAAATATAGTTATGTATATACTAACGATGTAAAATATTTACAAAAAAGAATTTGGGCGTTGTCCTGACCACGCGATAGAAGTTAAAATTCCTGTTACATAAGAAGAAAGGTTATAGTAAGAATACTATAACCTTTCTATACGCTTAAAGTAATATTAGTTACAAGACATATCATACTAACTGTTACCCGAGACTTCGTTCGCGTTGACATTAGAATTAAGTCTAAATAAAGAACCAAAAATATTTCTGGAATAACACATACCTTATGTGTTGATACAGGTAATAAACTATGTGTAAATTTTCATCCAAACCTGTCAAAAACAACAAACTTTCATGTTTATAATATTAATTCTGTTATATAAAAAAGATAAGATTAAGACTTAAAAAAGAGATGCAGATCGAGTGTCATGTCGGTTCTTCTCGATGACTGCGTTACTTTCCGAACCAGTGGTAGTTTGACGTCCATAAGCGCCTTCTTAGGGCCTAAACTGAATATAGATTTTTGAGATTTGATTTGATCTGTTTTGATAATTACTTGCTGCGTGAAACTAACTTGATTCGCGTGAAAATAATATTTCATTTAAACGTGTTGGCCCGTTTTTTTAACTCTTTTAATATAGCTTTGCTCCTATCGATGGGGGCGTGATGATAAATAGCCTAAAGCGTTATTCAGTGATTACTCTATCAAATACAAAAATATTCGTTAATCCGACTGGTAGTCTCTATAATTAGAGCGTTTAAACCAGCGTTTCTCAAACGTTTTGTTTTGTCGGTGTTTTTTCCAACGCCCCCCAGGAATACTTCATCCGAATTTTTAACAGATATCTGTACGGAAATCCACCGCTCACCGTTTTTTTCTAAGAATTCCACAATATCACTTGAAATTTCAATAGCCCCCTGAGATGGTCTCAACGCCCACTTTGAGAACCTATGGATCAAACTAACAGACTTTTCCGTTTTATGATACTAAAGAATAGGTAGATTTGTGAATTAATAATACACACTGTATATTGGCATTCGACTCTGATTGGATACATTCATTGTTGATATTTTCTTAGAACTGCACAATACGTTTATGATAGCTGAGATATGCTATAAATACTTCATAGGAACACAGGGATGGTATTGGCTTGTCCATAAATTCCGCTATGAATAAGTCGAAGCCATTTCATTTGGATAAATGGAGTTCTGAGCGAGACAATTCCGACACTATATCTAATGGACAATTAAGAAAATTATCAGGGACAACTGGTTTTTCGAAACCGTTGTGTGCAGCCATGCTTAGTATAAACGCTGACATGTCAGATAGTATAAACGTCAATGGGATTTTCGTTGATATTCGATAGTACATTTTGTATATATGTTCTGGATAAACCGCTTTTGCAACTGCATACGAACACATCTGTATCGTATCCACGAATTAACATTTATCTAATAATCAACTGATTTTAATATTATGACCTTTAGTATTACGTAGTAAAAGTTTGGAAAATCCAAAAATGCACGCCTCGTAATGTAATTTTTTTTTGGTATTTAATAATAATTAAACCACATCGAATCAGACCGTGAAAAATAGTAAGGTTCTATTACTAATTATACTGAACCGTAAGAACTACAGATTCGATTAGTAAAGTATTTCGGTCGTTATCGTGACAACATACAGGGTCCGCACATACAGACACACGGACGTCCAAGATAGAACTTTTTTAAACAGTTTTTTAACTAGTTTCAATGATTAAAATGCCATGATTAAAATGCCATGATAAATATCATGAGTGTTAATAATAGTGTTTTTTCTTGTTATGTGTGTGTGTATATATTATCTTACAAATGCAATATATGACAAATAGAGACATTTTAAGTTTGAAAAATCAGTTGTTTATCGTTGTAAATCGGGCGAAAATCATCAAACAATTTTCTAGTCGTACGCGAATGAAGTCGCAGGAACAGCTAGTGTATTATAGTAAGGTAATAATATAAAGAGCAATAATTTAGGAAGAGTCTAGGCTATATAACATTACGTTAACACTAACAGGACTACAGCTGTATTGAAAAAAAGTTGCCAAATCGGGCGAAAATCTTCAAACAATTTTCTAGTTGCACACGCATGAAGTCGCAGGAACAGCTAGTGTATTATAGTAAGGCAATAATATAAAGAGAAATAATTTAGCAAGATTCTAGGCTATATAACATCACGTTAACACTAACAGGACAGCTGTATTGAAAAAAGTTGCCAAATCGGGCGAAAATCATCAAACAATTTTTTAATTCTACACGAATGAGGTCGCTGGAACAGCTAGAGTATTATAGTAAGGCAATAATATAAAGAGCAATAATTTAGCAAGATTCTAGGCTATATGACATCACGTTAACACTAACAGGAGGGCAGCTGTATTGAAAAAAGTTACCAAATCGGGCGAAAATCATCAAACAATTTTTTAATTCTACACGAATGAGGTCGCTGGAACAGCTAGAGTATTATAGTAAGGCAATAATATAAAGAGCAGTAATTTCGGAAGACCCTACACTATATAACGTCAAGTTAACACTAACAGGAGGGCAGCTGTATTGAAAACAGTTACCCAATCGGGCGAAAATCATCAAACAATTTTCTAGTTGCACGCGAATGAAGTCGCAGGAACAGCTAGTGTATTATAGTAAGGCAATAATATAATCAGACAGTATCTCGGTGTGGTGACCACAGTGACGGCAGCCCGATGAGTCAGCGCTCTGTCTGATCGTGAACTGGACGCGCGGGGCACTGAACTGCGATGTGCGAACTAGGTGAAACCGCTCTGTCAACTGACGCTTAGTACGACTACCGAAAAATTGGCTTTAATTGTAACATAGAGTTCGGTGCGGACAAAGATATTAAATGTACAGAGACATTTAGCAATAAAGCCTTGGAGGAGATGTTTACGAATATTATAAATGTGAGAGTGAGTGTGTTTGTTTGTTACGCTTTCACGCCTAATCCGCTGAATCGATTAGAATTAGTTTTGGTAGATATAGATGAGAGCGTTTATACTAATCTAACCTATGATCTGTATAAATGGTACCTAGATTATCTATCTGTTGTGTGTCGATATATATTGGTACATAGTAAGGAGTTTGGAGAAGGATATTGTTTGGTACTTTGACGAGCCAGTAGTTGCCAATCGTCAACTGTGTTTTTGTGATCGATTTAATCTACATGATTAAATGTTACAGTCTTTAACTTATACTTCGTTTTTTTATTGCGGTGAATAAGAATTGGCAGACAGGATCTGGGGGCAGACTGAAGTGATTAATTTATATTAATTAAACCTTTTATACATTTTTACCGCTATGCGAGTTTATTTTAGGACAATATTAAATTGATTTCTACGTATATAGGGTATAGAAAGGGACATAGTGAAAGTTTCATTCGAAAGAAAATACCGGTGAAAAACTTTTAAATTGACGAGATCCACATAAACTAGAGCAGAGCGACGTGAAACAGCAAATTCTATTCAACTCGTTTACCATTTTAATCCGTGAATTTATCTTCGTCGATGATTATTTTATTTTCGATAACTATTAATGTTTGTCAGATGCATTTATATGTGGAACGGTATTTCCTGCATGTGTCTTAGTATTTAGGGTTGCCAGGTGAATCATACAATTTTTTTTTTGTTTTATTTGTTCCTGAGTCTTTGACGATACTATAATCTGTGGTTATGTGTTGTTTTAACTCTTATATTATTTGACCATACATTAAGTAATATCGATGGACTTTACGTGTTTGTTGTGCATACATTATTAATCTATATTAATGTTATACAGAGAACAATTTTGTATGTTTGTCTGTTTGAACGCACTAATCTTAGGATCTACCATTAGTAGTTCAAATTTTTTTGCAGTCATTTGATAGAGTAACCCTTGAGGAAGGATTTAGGTTACTTACCATGACGCTGACAACGATAGTAGCAAGCTGTGTTAAAAAATACAAAAACGGACAAAATTTATTAATTATTTTTAGTGTCCTCTTTCTTACTATACTTGCTTCATTTTTTTGTTGCTTATTCTTTCCTTGAAGGCCGGCAACGCACCTGCGATTCCCAAAGTGTTGTGGTCGTCCATGGGCGGCCATGATCACTACCATTAGGTGACGAGCTGGTACGTTTGACCCCTTTCCAATAAAAAAAGTTTCACGTAAAGAATTCGCTGGCATAGCAAGTAAATTATTTACAAATATACACTTAGAGATACCACATAAATTCCGTGGACAGTTTTAACAAGGGAGCCACGACTTTGTCAGTTTGTTGATTGAACTTTCAAGATTAGGCAAGTATTTAGTCCATATGACATTATAAAGATTGTATATTGCACGGTAGTAGGGCTTTTTCTAACGCCCGCCTGGCTAGCAACCATCCTCAAGTTGAAAATCTGCCGCCAAATACCAATAGGTATGTTCCGACAGTGGCACTTGTGAGCCAGTCCCTCCCTGCGATTTCCCTGGTGTTGTGGGTATCCATGGGCGGCACCGATCACTTATCATCAGATGACATGCTAGCTCGTTTCCCCGCTATTACATAGAAATGCTACACAATATGTTTCTATTCAATTAGAAAAGTTTCAGTTAGTGTACACTAAGTTATTTAGAGTACCAAGTTAGGACAAGTGCCTTCGATTACACCGTTCTCTCTACTACATATACTCCTTAAAAGCGCAGCGATAGCAATAATCGCAAATAATAAGGCGATAAATTGACAAATTGAGTGCACTAAATTTGGTACATAGTATGAATTTGCCATTCCGAAGCTAATATACTGGGATTCTTTGCTGCGGAAAGGTAAGAGAGCCGATTCTTGAAAACGTTTTTAGATGTGCTAAATTTTATATCTTTTATTATACTCAGCTTTTGCGCTTGGCTACGTAATGCTCGTTTGGCTAAAGTCGGCTAAAGGTATTAAGGGCGACATACACACTCTGGTTTTTTTAATAGTCATTGGCCTTAAGGTGGTTTGCCTCTCATTGTTTTACAGAATACACTTTGGAGAGTGCGCCCAGAAACTGCACGATTTGATTCCACCAACTCCAATCTATCTGAGGACGTCCAGACGCCGCGAGGGTTTTCACCCGTACATAGTTGATACTCCCACGATCCGCACGAAGCGTTTCGCGGCTTCTTTTATAATGCGTACAGCAAGGGAGTGGAATTCACTACCGGCGTCTGTCTTTCCTTTTCTTCTAATCTGGGAGTCTTCAAACAGAGTGTGAACATGCACTTGCTGAGTAAGCGCGTACCTTCGTAGACCACATCGTCATTTACCATCAGATGAGAATGTGGTCAAGCGCTTACCTGTTGAATGGAAAAAAAATTCGTGACATTAGTCCCGCGTGAACTCACTGGCAGACAGTTGGCATCCTTAACAGACTACCGCACCAGTTTGGACGATGTGGCCTTGAGTGCCGTCCGCCTCGCATTGTTACGTGCTAAATCATGCGTCGAACTAGTCTAATGACGTCACACCAGACGTTTCGGCTGCGGATATTTAACACTAGACGATGCGCCCGACTTCGGTCGTGAATTTGCCGTAAACTGCGTCCGATTGTTATTAGTAATTTGATCTTAGTAAGCGTCGAAATTGAAACGATGATAGCTCAGTGGTAGTGTGCACGGACTTGACGTGAAGGGGCGCAAGTTCGAATACACGTACAACGAGCATGAGCTTTTTCGGTGTAGGAACACCGCGAGGAAACTATAACATAGTGGTAGGGCTTTCGTTAATGTCCGCCTTTAAAAATTTGCAGCCAAATACCAATAGTTGTGTTCCGGCAGTTGCACTTGAGAGTCAGTCTCTCCACAGGTTTAACATGTCTACCAACTTGGGCGGTATCGTGACTTAAGATCAGGTGAGATTATGGCCATAACGCTAAACCTTAACTATATAAAAACAGCAATATCCAGGCTTAAATTGAAGTCTATACATCTGGTAGTTTGGGAAACATTGTAATGAGTCAGTTAGTTGTATTTTGGTTGGTTATGTATTGATTTTTAATATTGATATTTACATAAATGTCACAGTGTTGCGACTGTTGTAGAATTCTATTTCCAGGATCTCTGGCAAGTATCCTGCGAAAGACTAGAAGAATTGCGAGAGCTGTCCGTGGTCTTTGACAACACGAGAGTTTGAAGTCTTGCCGTGGTGCGCTTTAGTGGGTTTTAGTGATTAGCTCCCGTTAAGTCGCCACATGCCCCTTACGCCTTTAACTTGAGCCCTGGTATTGCGTTCGAATCTATGCGTTGCAATAAGGAAATTCGTAAAGACTGAAATTTAGAATACTACGTTAATAAAAAACGAATTCTACATTGTAGATAATGCTTCATTGATAATAATTAATATAAACGTATTAACTAAAGGTATACGTAAATTTTCAGAATCACTAAAATGAAATAAAAATAGCTTAAAAGTCAAGAAAGTAATATTATCTGAAACGTTGTAACAGTAAACGTTTATATAACAAAAGCAGATTATATAAATTAAACGAATACCGTCACTAGATTATTGCATGGTGGTAGGGTTTTTTTCTAATGCCCGCCTAGCTAGCTACCACCCGGAAGTTGAAATATCTGCCGTTAAATACCAATAGGTGTGTTCCGGCAGTTGCACTTGAGAGCCAGTCGCTCCAATAAAGGTCGGTTCGCACCAGCGATTTCCCCTGTGTTGTAATATTTCTCCCGGTGATCGCTTACCATCAGGTGATAGGATTGCTCATTTACCCCCTATTTCATAAAAAAAATTAAATTACTGAGCCGATTATTTTTATCAATTACGCATAAATATTATGCGGATAAGAAAAGTTTGCTGCGCATTACCTGACTGACAGAAAGTGACGATTTTAACGATATTTTTTTTATATTCACCCAATTTAGTATAACATCTGATGAGTCTAAATAAATACACATATTCATTTTTACCAATTATGCTGTACATAATAATAAGCTAAATATTCGTATTATCAGGAAGAACAAATTGCTGGCAACCAAAAATATAACAAATTCGTCTTACGAAATGAGTGTTTTTCCCTAAAAAAATAAATATATGTCGACTCACAAAAAACTATAACTCGGCAACCCTGAACTGGCATATAAATTTAATATGGCGTGATATCGGTATAGTCTTACATGCGACTTGTTATTATTAAAATTTGTGCTGTTTGTGCACATCGACACTGGTCAGAGAGACCAGCTGGTTCATTGCACTGCGGGAAGGAAATTTTCCAACAATAATATCATCATAAAAAACCTGTATTTTGTTTTTACTCGCTTTGACCGGTTGTAGTTTGTTTATTGGTTTAGCATTTCAGAGAATATTAGAATTTATAATGATTCATATAAAAACGGTAAGAAAAATATGGACTAAGGAAAATAATAGAGCTTCTTGAATAAAATGCATACATCTTTCTTACTACTTTCATTACAATAATAATTACAATATATATGTATATATTTATTAAAAGAAACTGAAGAGCAAAATTGAGTTTTTTTTTCGAATGTACATACGCTGTTAGCCTTAAGGTCTTTACAGCTTCACCGAACTTTTTGGGGCGAGTGCTGAGGGCACTCAGCTTCGAGGTAGCGGGCGCAAGGGTGCCAGAATGGCCGAATCTCGGCTTGGGCTGAAAGAACAAAGATTCGCGAGCCCAACTAACCAACAGGTCCTAACTTAGTAATTTAGTGATCCTAACAACGACCTTATCGGGCAAGCCGCGGAAGGGCCACGGGGGTAGTCCCTTACAGAACTGTGTACTTCTGTGCTGTGCATGGGTGATATGCGGTGTGATGATGTACGCTAAGTGATGTAGAGTGTCACTGTATCGCGCTAACAGAATCACTCGAGGGCTCCTATGCGGATGATCGAACCTAGGCTCAAGCGTTAGCGGAAGGAGGCTGCAGCGGATGTGAGAGAAAGGAAAGAAGGGAGTCTAGGGCGGTGACGTTTAGGGGCATGATGGCATTAGAGAGCTTCGCGCGTCTCGTCGTTCGTCATGCGTCTTGAATGAATGGGCTTGCCAATTGTTGGACCTATCTTTATTTTTTAATTTTATTTTTCAAATGTATCAAATTTTTTCTGTCTAATTTGTTTGTGTAATTTATTTTATGGTTGTTAGAAAAATAAAGTATTTCTTTCTTCTTTCTTTCCGCTTTCCGACCCGGCGTATGGGTCAGTATTACAGTCAATATAGCACTAATAGATCTTTCACATCAAAACTACGTGAACTTACTGAAAATAATCTTTTGAGTCGACGTTCAACATATTATGGAAATATGACTACATAATAACAACAATATACTACTACATATATAACACAGTTATATATGTGTATGGTGCATGTATGTGGCGGTATGTATGGCGCAAATGTAGAATTCCTTTAGGATGAAGAGGTCGCAGCTAAGACTCCCGGGCCACAACTGCCTTTTCTGTACTAAACATAACTAAGTCTAAAGTTTCTAGTTAATTTAGTTATATATGTGTTAATATTTAACACCCAAAAATACAATGGTTTAGTTATATTTATTACAGTTAAGGCAGCTGTGGCTCGGGAGTCTAAACTGCGACCTCTTCATTCTAAAGACATTCTACATTTGCACTCCGAGATTTTTCTTAACATTTGGTTTCTGAAAATTTCACACTGTTTAATTTTTTGTTGTATACTTTAGCGTTATGGCTACAATCTCATCTGTTGTTAAGTGACAATGTGAACAAACCTTTAAAGGAACTGACTTTCAAGTGCAACTGCCGGAACACACCTATTAGTATTTGGCGGCAGATTTTCAACTTGAGGGTGGTAGCTAGCTAGGCGGGCATTAGAAAAAGCATTACTACCAAAAATTTTTCTACCATCAATATAATTTCAAACGTATAAGAGTATTTTCATTGATTGTACGAATCGAGTCATCTGCAGTGATTACTTTGTGGCACCGGCTTATTAAATTGTCTAGGAATATGGCGAGTATGAGGTTTTATGACATTACTAGTATTACACAGCTTGTTTGTTTGTCTGTGCGCGTGCGTAAATGTGACTAGCACGTGTTATATTCCTGTCCACGAGTGCAAAACTTGCATAGGTATTTCACAAATATAAAGGAAAGAGGGAGAAATGAAACCTTAACATGATCGTAGGGTATTGGCTAATTTCGGTCTTATCTCATCACGGGGAAATGTATTTACGCATACCCTTCCAGTTCGGGGCGATTGAGAGGGTTATGTGAATACTCACTATAACCCCACGGTCATCTGTCGCTTTGTTGGGGCGACGCGGGTTCGAACTCGCAGTCACCGCGTCGCCCCGGTGATAATGGCTAGATAATACCACTCTTTGATTTCTTATGTTTACGCGAATATTATTCATTGAAATAAAACTAATTTAAACGGATTTTATCGCGGTTATTTATATTTAAAAACTAAATAAATAATCACTGTTTTTATTAAACTTGATACCAACACAAGGTAATAACTAAATTCAGAAGAATTATCAACGGCATAGGCTCCCGAACTGGTTGCTGCATTACCAGGCAACACATTCTCGCTTGACGTTTCAAAATTGACACCGGCCGAAAAGCGTCTTAGTGCCAAAGTTGACATTTCATTACTCGCAGCAGATATAACGAAATTTTATAAATGTTACACGTTATAACAGATGTTTATTGATTTATTCAAGTTTTATTATTGCAAGCAATGAATATTTATGTATATTGAATATTTGTGTACTGCCGTTGACCGTAATATGTCATGTACCGGGAGTCTTTCGTTTGTAACGTAATATTGGCAGGGGCTCACAAAAAATTTGACATTTAGCGTGTCGTATATTATTATTGACCCCTAAGCAAACTTAGGAACACCTCTTTATTAAACTTAAATCGTATATAAATACACAATCTAAGTTGTGACATGTAGTACGTTAACAGTTTCCTTTGTCTACGTTTCGACTGGACAGAAACCAGTTATAAATGTTTTTTTTTTTACTCAAACGTGACGTCTACATTTGCCACCGAAACCAGTTTAGACAAATGCGTTAGGATTGTAAATTTTTGTACCGTGATCTATCTCCTTATTCAACTTTATAGAGTATCAGAATCGACGTACACGAGTGTTTAGAGCTAACAAAAGTATTGTATAAACGGTATTATAATACCAAGAATAATTATTCTTCGAGCTTTTGCCGGGATTTTATCAATTGTTTTTTGTTTACTTTTTTGGCTTTACTTTAAGTTTTCGAATCAATTTTTTTTATCCAATTTAGGCTCTGATAGAGCGTTTATAGATATCAAAATTACCACCGGATCGGAATATAACATAGTCATATAGAAGAACCGACAAGAAACTCGATCTGTTTGTATATTTTTTACGTAATTTTTTTTTTCTATAATTTTTAATAAGTGTATTTACAATAGATATTAGCACAAAGCGGATGTTATTTTTAGACATCAAACCCTATAATAGGCTTTTGACATCAAAGCCCGCTTGTTATGTTGCTTGAACTTATTATATTACTTAATATGTTCCGTGATGTAGCTACGTATTATGCACATGTGAAATGTAACTAATAACTCTGACCATTTTTTTTATAGTTCAGGGTTATCGTTATGGTCATATTCTCACCTGATCTTAAGTGACGATACGGCCCAAGTTGGTAGACACGCTAAAACTGTAATTTGTTGTTTAAAGCTGGTAGTTAACCAGCCCTACCACCATGCTATGGTTTCGTTATTTTCCGTAACAGAAAGCTAAAGATCATTATAAATGAATTTGATTTCGCGTCCCTTAACGCGGCCATCGTAGACACTACCGACTGAGCTATCATTGTTTCAAATTCAATAGTTGTTTATAAATAGGTTTTCTCTTAATCAGAGGAAGAAAGGGTATAGGCTTAATCTTTACGACGTTTCTTAGTGCAATAGAATTCAACAGTTAGGTTTGTTTTCGTAAAAGTAGACGAGTTAAACTTTGTTATAACTTTGTGGGGTTTCTGATTCTTATACAGTAACTAAGCGATTGCTTAAGTTTATTAAAATGGCCAAGTTCCAGTGAAACGGAGCGCGGTTATCTCACTAAAACTATATAAGGATATTTCGAGACAATTTGAGATTCACATTTCGTGCTTTTATTTCGAATTGACATTCCTTACGCGTCGCTAGGAAACTATATTATGTTCACTATGACAAAGATTGTATTTGATTTCACTCTCATACGAATAAAGTACAAAAATTTATTTACATAAGTTTTTTTTTTATACTTAAGGTTAAGCATTATAGCCATAATCTCACCTGATCTTAAGTGACGATACGGCCCAAGTTGGTAGACACGCTATACCTGTGGAAGAACTGGCTCTCAAGTGCAGCTGCCGGAACACACCTATTGGTATTAGACGGCAGATTTACAACTTGTGGGTGGTAGCTAGTCAGGCGGGCATTAGAAAAAGCCCTACCACCATGTTATGGTTTCCTCACGATGTTTTCCTTTACCAAAAGCTCAAGCTCATTGTAGATGCTTGGATTCGAACTCACGTCCCTTGACGCGAAGTCGTACACACTACTACTGAGTAGCTTAAGCTGTAGCAAAAACAATTAAACAAAGATATATTGTTACAATTTGTGTGAGGTCTGGAGTCTGAAAAAGGTACGATGGCCTGAGATACAGATCTCCGGACCCTCGTTCTCTGATATTTGTTTACATTCTTTTTATTTTGTGCACAAAACATTAAAATCAACCCAGTTCTTATGAAACTATAGATTGAAGATTTTCAGTATTGCTTTATGAAAGTGTTAATAACCAATTGTAAATAATGCGTTTTGCTCTTTGTTTGGTTTAATCGTAAACTTGAATAGGATTAATTACATTATTTATATGCGGTTCTGAAAAATAGAAGAATTTATGTGAAAATTGTAGATGGAGTGAAAGCGTCTCACAAACATGATGGTTTCGTCTTTTATTAAGTGATTATTAGGATCACATATTAATCGACTGTGCTACAGATTTCTTAAGTTAGGGATAGCTTTTAGGAGAAAAAATTGTTTTACAGTACGTTGTTTTTTTTTCGTCCTGCCATACGCTGTTAGCTGTACGGTCTTTGACTGTTTCACCGAACCCAAGCCGAGGTTCGGCCGTTCTGTCTTACAGTAAATACATTCGACATGCTATATGTGATCTATATAAAAAGAAAAGTGAGGTTTTTTGTATGTTTGTTCGCAATACGTTTCTATACCATTCACCTGATTGTGATAAAGCTTTGGTCAAGTATTCCGCGCAGGCTCTCGAAGGCGTCTGATTGAAAAAATCTCGGTATTGGTGACGGACCGAGGATAAAATAAATCAAGTTTACGAGTAAAAACTACATGATACGATGTTGATTTAAGTAATTTCCGTCAATTAAATTTAATAAAATAACATAAACGTGCAGTGTCATATGATTACACTTTTTTTTTCTGTAGAATAAAAATATACACATCGATTAGAATCTTATTAAAAATGCATCTTTTGGAAAGAAGTTTCTTATCGCACGGTACGGATGGACGCTAGACCAATTAAAATGCAAGATTTTCCCGTCCTGCCCTTTTACTCCGTTCTATATTGGACTATAGTGTAGACGGTTATTCATAGCGCGTACGCTATTGGCTGGGCTCAGTTATAGGTGCGCGCTTATTGGTTCAAGATAATCAGTCAGTTCTCAACGGCTACGTAGATATCGTTTGTACACGTCATACGCATCAGCTGGTTTTGTAACGTGTTACATGTATTACAATGAGTTGAATAATGTACAATAAAATGTTTATTATCACAACTATAAAAAAATATATATTAATTACGAAATCTTCTACCATTCCTTCAATTTGTTTGTTATCTCTGAGTTTCATTTAATTGATCTCTGACAGTAGTAATTAATTTATGTATATTTTTTAATTAATAGTATAATACGCATATAAATAATAATATACTTCATAAGGGAATTCGTTCTAATTCTTTTTTTGTTGTGTTAATTATAGTCAGGACAAGGTTCTTACGAAAGAAAAAAATAAGGGAGTTGACCGGAAAACAGCAAATTTAAGAAAATTTAAAAAACTTAACGACTGTCGCAAGTTTACATATCTAGCTGTCAGTTGTCATATATAACTACAATAATGACAAGACCAAAACAAAAGACATAAGTTCCGGTACACAAACATCGCCGGTGACAACCCTGAAAGTGTCCATGCGACAACCAGCAAGGAAACCTTTACGACTTTTTATATCTATACCGGTAAATTAACAATTTTAGTTTTAAATTTTCATTATATATATATATATATATATTTTATTGTATTATTTATTGCCTTAGCGTTTAATGAGTCTATAAAATTTCGTCTACCCTTCGGTAATTGAACGTTCCGTGCCTCGGACGGCATCCGGAGGTGATTACGTTTTTTTTTTTTTTTCTTATACCATCTGTATAATATTATGCAGTTTGTTGACCTTAAACGAAGGCCGTCGGGTATGAGATACCTTGGGGCTACAACCTCCGATCGTGTTTATTAGAAAATGATAGAGACATTGAACTCGTATGCAAATCAACGGCAGCAGAAAATCCGTAATCCGCAGTTGCCAATTGTCAACTAATGAATGATTGATTGATGTCGACTGGAATCCGTTTTGGCCTAGCGGTATAATTCTCGTCTCACTCACTCACTCTCTCACTGGGGTTTGAATCCTACGCAGAATAATTATTTGTACTATACGGCAAAATTCGTGCAGGAATTTTGTAGTGACAAGGGAACCAATAGACAAAAATACAGAGTAAAATATATGTAGCTTCTATAGCAGAGTGCGCACAATTTTTTTTAAATGTTATTATCCGAGGATTTATGTTTGCCTGCTTTTGTAACTTCTTCTTCTACAGCTCTGCTCCTATGTAGAGTGACGTCAATAAGCTTAAAGTGTCCCTTAATGAGGGCCATCAAGTACAAAAATAGTTACTTAAATCCAAGTAGTATTTTTTAAGACTGCCGCGTTCAAATGAACAGACAGAAACTTTTATATATATTGTATAGGTGGCGTTCGAGACGTTATGTGTCTGGAATAGTTGAGAAACGGTCTGAAATTATTTAAAAAAATACTATTATAATCTCTATAAAAAGGAGACATTAACAGATGAGTTATTAAAAGGAATATAAAATATTTTTTTGTGACTTCCTACTGAGATCATATTTGAATAATGGCTTGAGTCAATCTGTTACTGTGCTGTTGACAGTTGACAGTAAGATTAATGGTAATTTGAATGTTGTGTTTGATAATACCAAATAATATTTGTAAGTTAAAGCGATGACAGCTCTGTTAGTAGCGTGCACAAACGTCGTGTCAGGGGACGTGAGTTCGAATTCACCTACACTGAGAGATGAAACCATAGCATGGTGGTAAGGCTTTTTCTAATCCCCGCCTGGACCTACCTACCTTCAAGTTGAAAATCTGCAGCCAAATACCTATAGGTATATTCCGACAGTTTCCCTTGAGAGCCAATCTCTCGAATAGGCTTGGGTGGTCACCATTTCGGCCACATCGTCACTTAACATCAGATGAGATTGTGGCCGGCGTAATTAGAGCGTGTTAAAAATGTTACAATTCACGTACGTTTTAAACACAATATTGATGTTAATTCAAAGCTGAAGTTAAAGAGGTAAAATATATTGAAAAAAAGTACTTGTTACTCGTACACAAACAGGGTTTGTTGCATGCCTCATAAGCGAAGCGATGAGGTAGGTACTACTGTCACTTCACGCAAAACAACTGATCTATCAAACTTAAAATGTCTCTATTTATCATATATTGCACTTGTAAAATAATATATACATACGGATACCAAGAAAAAACACTATTCTTAACACTCATGATATTTTTGATGCCATTTTTGTTATTTAAACTAGTTAAAAAACTGTTTAAAAAAGTTCTGTTTTGGACGTCCGTGTGTCTGTATGTGCGGATCCTGTATGTTATCACGATAACGATCGAAATACTTTACTAATCGAGTATTTTGTTTTCTTAGACTTCTATATAATTAGCAATAGAACCCTTTTACTTTTTACGGTCCGCTTCGATGTGGTTTAATTGTTATTGAATAAAAAAAATGAGATTATGAGGCGTGTACTTTTGGATTTTCCAAACTTTTCTATGCTTATTACAAGATATATCGCGGCCATTTTACTTTGCGAAGTTATCGAGAACTACTAATAGAAATACTTATTTCGGTGTAGAAAATGAAATTACGAAATTGCATCAATTGTATCAATTTTGAAGCGATGATAGCTCAGTGGTAGTGTGTACGATTTTGCGTCAAGCGACGTGAATTCGAATCCAACCACCTACAGGTTGAGCTTTCGGTGAAGGAAACATCGTGAGGAAATCATAGCAAGTTACCCTCAAGGTAACCCTCAAGTTGAAAGTCTACCGCCAAATACCAGTAGGTGTGTTCCGGCAGCTGCACTTGAGAGCCAGTTTCTCCAAAGGTTTAGCGTGTCTACCAACTTGGGCCGTATCATCACTTAAGATCAGATGAGATTATGGCCATTACGCTAAACCTTAACTATATAAAAAAAAAAACACTTTTGTCGTACTTTAAGCACCAATTACGTGGGTAGTAATAAAAATACAGTTTAAACAGATATCAAAACGTGTGACGTATTCCTAAAATCCGGTAGAAAATTTAAATAAAATTCAATTGACATAATGAGATTTTCAATATTATTTCCGTTGTGACGTCAGCACGCGTCGGCGACGCTACCTTCAAAGTTTACTCGTACACAAAATCGCCCGTACGAAAGAGGCTTTCACTTCAGAAACCCGATTCCGGTCGACAGTTCTCTATCGACCGTGACACGCGTGCACACACACGAGCGGTCCCGCCAGAACCGATCTTATGTTTTATTAAAATAAATTAACGCGTGTGTGCTGTGCACACAAGGCACTACACACTTTCGATTTTAGCGGCGCAGTTAACTAACTCGGCATTCGGCGGTTAATTGACGCCGGTCATTGTCCGTCGCTGTCCGACGCTCGTCGACACTCCCACCACCACGTTTCTGTTATTGGTTCAAATTGAAGTCGCCCGTCGGATGATTTGCTTCAACACGCGCGAATCTTTTGCACGGGACTTCAATTTTTTTTATACTTAAGGCTTCGCGTTATGGCCGCAATCCCACCTAAACCAGACACGCTGGACCTGTGGAGAAACTGGCTCTCAAGTGCAGCTGCCGGAACACACCTATTGGTATTAGGCGGCAGGCTTACAACTTGAGGGTGGTAGCTAGTCATTAGAAAAAGCCCTACCACCATGCTATGGTTTCCTCACGGTGGTTCCCTTCACCGAAAGCTCAAGCTCATTGTAGGTGCTTGGATTCGAACTCACGTCCCTTAACGCGAAACCGTACACACTACCACTGAGCTATCATCGCTTATACTATATCGTCACTAAACATCAGGTGGGAATATTAGCTGCGGCACTATATATAACCTTGCGGTATAAACTGAATCGACTGTGTTCTGTTTGGGGCCTCATATATTACATATGTGAGAATCAAATATCTATTTAACGCGTAAGTCGTTTAGAATGACTTCGTAACTGTGCGTTTGTGTGTCATAGAGCAAGCGCATTGTGATCTATTGTTTGACGAGCACATTGATTGGAGAATCGACAATCGAACCCACTACCGACACATCGCTCTAAAGAATCATATCGCTGTGAAGATCGACAGAACTATGTCAATTGTGCAATGTTTTCCCCCTTCCTACGCTGATCACTTTGGAATTACTTTTGCCAGCAGACATTTTAAGCTTAGTGGAGAGACTGCTTCTCAACTGGAATTGCTCTATGGAACACACCTGTAATTTTGAATTTTGAAGCGATGATAGCTCAGCGGTAGTGTGTATGACTTCGCGTCAAGGGACGTGAGTTCGAATCCAAGCACCTACAATGAGCTTGAGCTTTCGGTGAAGGAAAACATCGTGTAGAAAGTATAGCATGGTGGTAGGGCTTTTTCTAATGCCCGCCTGGCTAGCAACCACCCTCAAGTTGTAAACCTGCCGCCAAATACCAATAGGTGTGTTCCGGCAGCTGCACTTGAGACCCAGTTCCTCCGCAGGTTTAGCGTGTGTATCAACTTGAGCCGTATCGTCATTTAAGATCAGGTGACATTATGGCCATAACGCTAAAGTATTTGGCGGCAGATTTTCAACTTGAGGGTAGTAGCTAGCCAGGTATAGAAGATGTAGGGTTATCGGATACCATCTGATACCCAGGTCCACATCACCTGCACGTGGTGTACTCTGCTGAGTTTCCGACGAGGTTCTGGTGATTGTTCGTCCCTGATTTGGTTTTGGTGATGATGGTTAACTACTGATTTATCACAGCTTGGTGATAGGGTTTTCGCTCGACTGGTAAGCGACCACCTTCGGGTTTAGTCCACAGCAAAATAAAGATTCAGTATGAATGAAAACCAGCCCGTTCCAGCGAGGTCAGCAACTTGACTGTAATACTCCTGATGTTGCGGCTGTCGATATACGACAGTGACCATTTACCATCAGATGAGCTGTCTACCTCTTTGCATTTGCCCACTAACAAAAAAAATACACTTCGAGAATATCGACCGAAGTAGGTTTTTCAATCTCAAATCAATCGGGGAAACGTAAAACCCGTACAAGATTTATTTCCGAGAAACGGAAATCTAAACCATACATAATAAGATAAAAAACGTTTCCTGTTTACGAAGTGTATTTGGTAGAGTTGAAAAAAAAAAATAGAAAAAAAAGCGGCAAAACGCGTGAAAGAGCAAATTTATCTTTTATTTGTTTCTCTTTCGAATCAGATTCTTAGCGATAGACGATCGATGTCATCGGCCCCGACTTAAAATGTCAGTTTCGGCATCAAGTTGCAGATTGAACAGGGTTACGAATTGTCCAACTATGCGACATACTGGAGGATACATTTTGAACCGATGATAGCTCAGTTGGTAGTGAGTCCGGACGCAGCAGCAACAGGCGTGAGTTCGAATCCGCCTGCAATGAGCTTGAGTTTTCGGTAAAGGAAAACATCGTGATGAAACAATAGCATGGTGTCAGGGCTTTCTCAAGTTGAAAATCTACCGCGAAATACTTATAGGTGTCTGTAGGCAGATGCACTTGAGAGCCAGTTCCTTCACTAGGCTTAGCGTGTTTACCCTCTTGAACCACATCGTCACTTGCCATCAGATGAGATTGCGGCTATAACGCTAAACCGTAACGTTAAAAAAACATTCTACCTTTTTTTTATTAACTCAGTGAAAGAGAGATACCCGCTGAGAGAGGAGTTGAGGAGAGTTGGACTCAGAGGCAGAAAAACACTATCAAATACACCACTGAATATACTACCTTTATTACCAGAGACTCCTTTCCTATCTCTGACCGCCTGACCTAAACTTCATGGCTTATTTTAAAGCCTGCCTGGCTAGCTACTACCACCAAATACCTATAGGTGTGTTCCGGCAGTTGCACTTGGGAGTCGGTCCTTTCAGTATGCTTAGCATGCCCTGTTTCAGGCCACACCGTCACAGAATATCAGCTGTGACATATAATAATGACGGAAATTTTGCCTGCGGAAATTCATGCACTATATATTAATGTTACTTGCATAGAATTTAAAACCATAAGCTTATGAATTTTATAATGACTATCAATCAATGACAGATGTGATCTCACGATCCAACCTTCTACAGTCATATCTATATTACTTCTCTCACCACACACGTTTCTACTTCTCGTGTCATGCCTGAACCAAGAGAAACGATTCCCTTTCAGCTTCTTGACTAGTGTCGCCACTTTTAAACTCCCTCTAACATGCTCATTCCCGACTTTGCTCGTTCTTGTAACACCGTTAGAGATTATTACCGAGTCCTGCCGAAATCTTATAACCTTAATACCTTTTTTCTTGATTTTTTTTTATTATTTATTTGCAATACACTAAAATTAGAATTACCAAAAAATATATATTGGAAAGTTGCACGCGTGACACATTGTTTGACTCGTTCTAGTATATCCGTTTTCATATCTATATCTTTCGAAGTGAAACTTCTCATGGGAGCGCTTTGTAATACTGTGTGACGCTCGTTCGGGTAAACTCGGCTCGAGGCGACTAAGAGAGCGAGATAGATAATCACGCACATTTTTTTTATTTGTATTTTTTATATAGATATAGCTATAAGCTGGGTACTGAGAATAAATAAAACTCCCATTAATTTTTCTTAGAACTTTTTATGTTTCCAGTTTTCCAAGATTTTCATGAAATTTTCCCTCACTAAGTTTTTCATAGGTAACTGAATTACACTTAGTGAACAAACGTATGAATTTCCGTATATAAATTTATGATCTTCTTAGAAATATCAAGATTAGATAACATGGGATCAGTTGACAACAGACAAATCGTATTGGCATAGTGACCTTCATATAGTATTGTAATTTATGATACGTTATCAGCAAAAAGTAATGTACAGCAATGTTATTGATAAGGAGATCAGTTGAAATCGGGAAGTTCTTGGTGGGTCTTTGATTTTTTTTTTAGTTAAGGTTTAACGTTATGACCATAACCTCCACTGATCTTAAGTAACGGCCCAAGTTGTTAGACACGCTAAACCTGTGATGGTACTGGCTCTCAAGTGCAGCTGCCGTAACACACTGATTTGTATTTGGTGGCAGGTTTTCAACTTGTGGGTAGCAGCTAGCCAGGCGGGCAATATAAAAAAGCCCTACCACAATACTATGGTTTCCTAATGATGTTTTCCTGCACCGGAAGCTCAAGCTCATTGTAGGTGCTTGGATTCGAACTCACGCCCCTTGACGCGAAGTCGTTCACACTACCACTGAGCTATCATCGCTTCGTGTAGCAGAGAGGGAAACTCTGAGCAGTTCCCGACGTTCACGGATGTAGGTTTAAGGGGCCCCCTCTCTGACCCGCGTCTGACGAACCTTCACTACACGTGTTTCGCTCCCTGTCCAGATAAATTTGGTAGTAGCCTGCTGGAGCAGCTTTAGAGGCACGTTCTAGCTTACAAATTACTGGAGTCCTGAGATAAGGTCTTTTAGAAGGCCTTGGACAGGTTTTGATGGTATACCTCTCGATCCCACTTCAAATGGTTAGTTATTCCTTTTCAGATCAGATTATTTAGTTGTTTATAAAGCTTGGTGTGTTTGTATGTGTAATATTCCCATGTGTAAAACTCGTTTATCATACCCGTCTTGCACAAGTGTTTGCACGTTCTATAAGGTTTTTCACAACACTAATACTTCTGTCCACTGATTCATTCCGAAGCTCCACTATGACTGCCTCAGTATTTATTTTTTTCGAAATGACCTACACTGTTAGCCTGAGGGGATTTTACAGCTTCACCTGTACTAGAGGGGCGAGCGCGGAAGGCGCTCGAGCCCGCAGGGCAACTCGCACAAGGGTGTCAGAGAAGATCGAAAGCGGTACTAGCTATTAATGAGAAAAAATAGATACGTTATTAATTGTAAAATAAGGAAAAATCTAAACTAACTGATCTCCTTCGGGATCTGAAAAAACTTATTTTGGTTTGTACTGTGCCATGGCGGCGATCTGAAAAAACTTATTTTGGTTTGTACTGTGCCATGGCGGCGACTGCCTCAGTATTATAAGACACGCATATTTATATTGCCGCAACCCGAAAGTAAAAGCGCTAAAAGTGAAGTATTTGTAATAGATAATTAAAACAATTTTTTATAAAATCTCGTCATTACAATTACAATTTATAAAGTTATTTTAATCAAACGTGTAAACATTTAAACCCTTATATATTATATTTAATATAAAGGGACGATCAACGACTAAGCTAACATATGGTACAATAAGCTTAAACAGTACTATGTGTTTAGTTATTCTAGAATGAATAAATATGCCCGGTCTGGAAGTCGAAGCGCCAACATACGCTGTGATTTTATAGGGGCTTTTATACGTATCCATCAGTATAATCCAGTCAGGATTGAGAAGGGCTTATTTAGTCTCTATATGTCGTTTTTTTAAGAATTACTTTTGCACGTCCAACGCATCTGGCGGGTGACCTCTAGTTTTAAATGTATACTTAAAATACCCCAGGGTCATTGTTTCTTCTAATTATTCGTTTGCAAGATTAATACTAATCGTTAATTATTATCGAAACTAGAGAGTTGATTAGACGTAATTAATCAGCGTTTTACATCGATTTATCTTTGAATTTAATCGACATATTCGATAAAACAAATTGACGTTTCGTGTTAGATTGGCGCCTTTGTATTTACAAAGATATCTTGTATTTTTTTTTATATTTCCTTTAATTATATCATAATGATTTAGAAAAAAAACGGCGCTTAAAATAATATTATATTTATTCACGTTGAAGCGGTAAAGAACTGGCTGAAATGAGTTTTTTTTTTTATCCAGACTACAGAAGGTGAATTTATTCTGCTTATTGGTAAATAAAGAATGTACGGAGCAAACGTATAACAAAACATTTTGTGTTTAATATATATTATTAAAATACAAGCTCCGAATTGGTTGCGCACGATTTTAATTCTACAATTAATACATCTCACAATTTTACAGTTGCCAAATCGTCATCTAAGAAGTTACACTTTGAAAATACATAACACTGTCCTGTTCTCTCCCGATAGAACTTACTCGCAGTCTGTCTCGCGAGTTCTTGAATTACAAGATACTTACTAGTTCAAATAACAAGATCGTATGGTTCAGTATTTTTCCGCTGAACTGGCAATAACAGGAGAATGTTGCCTCTCGTCAAAGATTTTATTCGGATCTTACGATGTTGTGGTATTTATTTGGAAATCCTTAACTTATGTAATACTTTTTTCGTATTTTTCATTTTTCGTAGTTCAGTTTGATTATAATTCATTACTTTTACCCGTTTTTTGTATTTTTTTAGTACAGTTTTGCTCCTACTGGTGACATGTTAAACACGCTCGTTTGGCTAGCTACCGCTCTCGAGTTATAGGTGTGTTCCGCCAGTTGCGCTTGAGAGCTGGTTCTTCCATATCTTTGGGTAAATCGTCACTTCATATCGGTTGAAATTGTGACCATAATGCCTAAGCCTATAATCTATATAAAAGCAAAAACTATGTGGATAGTGTAAATAAAAGAATTGCCATATTCCAGGAGTGAAAAATTTACGAAGTTAGGCTTAAAGGACGTGTATTCGTGTGACTAAAATTACGTCTATCGGTTCGTACGTTTAGAAATCCATCATGGACGTTCTCATCACATAAACGTCTTGGGATTGTGGTACAGAGAATACATGTTCACGGTGATTAAATAATTTAAACGTTGGCAATCGAAGGTCCAACCGCTTCGCACCATGAGGCATTGCCTAAACACATTTTTGACCTAGAAACGACACCATACTGTCTCTTATTGCATGCGTCGGATCCAAGCGGCAGTTGCATTGCTTCATTGACCCTGCGGCAACACGTATAATTCCCAAATTAACTAAGTTATTTTCTGTATTACAAACTTACACACTCAAACCGACAAACGTGGAGCTATTTGGGCTCATGCAACACTTATTTAGACTCTAGTTGTGCACGCGACTTTGATTATTATACGTTATTATTTATTACGAAATAGGAGTTCGAAGCGACGATAGCTCAATTGGTAGTGTGTACAGATGCCACGTGAATGGACGGGAGTTCGAATCAGTGGTGGATTTACCAGTAGGCGACTAATGATTACCGGCGGCAAATTTAGGATTTTATTTATTGGTTTTTAGAAACGACATGATTCATACCTACACAAATACCTAAGTGTTGGTAGATAATATGTTTCACGACTTAGAATCTAATTCTTATATATAGTTTTTTTTTTGTATAATTTACTTAGTACTATGTGTAATCTAATGGTAGAGTTAGGTAGGAACGGCAAATTTTGAATAGGTTACTGTCGTCAAAATGTAAATCCGCCACTGGTTCATTTCCATTTGCAATAAGCATGAGCTTTTGGTGAAGGAAAGATTAGCTACCATCGTCAAGTTGAAAATCTGCCGCTAAATACCTGTATGTGTGTTCCAGCAGTAGCATTTGAGAGCCAGTCCCTCCACTAGGCTTAACGTATCCGTCATTTTCCGGCACATCGTCACTTATCAACAGGGGAAATGGTGTCCATAATATTAAAAAAAAATGAGTGGTGTCGTGGGACACCAGATAGGAACGAAATTCCTTGCCCGATGTCATTGTTAGGAACACTAAACTTAGTAATTTAGGACCTGTTGGTTAGTTAGGATCGCGAATCTTTGTTCGTTTTCGGCAGCAGCCCAAGCCGAGGTTCGACCGTTCTGGCACCCTTGCGCCTGCTGCCTGAGGTCTGAGTGCCCTCAGCACTCGCCCCAAAAAGTTCTGTGAAGCTGTCAAGCGGCTAACAGCGTAGGTAAGGTCGCAAAAAAAGAACATAGCTGTATATAGTTTGACTTGTCTATCAAACTTCCTATTGTAGTCTATTGTGTGTTCCTGAATTGGGTTGACGTTTTAATCGAAGTAACACGACGACATATCCTTCGATTTTATCTTATCAACAATAGATAAGTCACACCAAATATATTATTATTAATTGTAACAACATAATGCCATTGTGGTAACGATATCGGCTTGATAGAAATCTTATGTGACGTACCGTGTTGTAAATCAGGAGTCGAATTCCATTTACGTTAAATGTATCAACTGTCACAAAGTTTGTTGCAGTATTACTTTTTTTTAAACAAACTAGCTTTCATCTACGTTTCCGCTCGAGTTAATAATGATTTTTCAGCCAATTCTGGTTTCGATTGATACAGAATTAATGTTTCTATCAAATGCTATTAGATTATCAATTTCAGTGTGTTGGTCTATAAAGGTATATATATGAACTTACTCAAAATTTGAAGTTGCAAGGAAATCGGGTGACGCAATAAAAAGTTTCAAACAAAGTTTATCCCTCCCTTTACCCCACTTCCTATAAGTTTTTCGAAAGAGAAAGTCGCCTATCTCCGTCGGCAGAGTCCCGTCTACCTCTATACCGAAATTCACCATAATCTATTCAGCGGTTTAGACGTGAAAACGTAACAAACAGACAAACTCACTTTTTCATTTGTCATATTAGTAAGCATAAGGTTAAGGATTATAGTTAATATAAATCACGTTTTAGCAAAAATATGAGCAAAAGATCTGAAAAAATGTAAGACTAAAAAGAAGAAAATTAGTTTTAGTTAAAATAAAAAAAAGCACTCTTCAATAACAAACCCAAGTAAAAATAATAAAATGATCATTAAGTATGAAGAGCTTGCTCTTGAGCGTTATAAATTAAAAATGGCGTAAAAATGTGTCAATGCGGCTTCTGCTTTTCACAATATACTATTTCGCTTGCGTTTAATTTTCCTACTTTTTAATTTCATGTTTTCAAAGTACCTGCAGCAGATTGCTGAAACTTACCTCAATCATAATTGTACTAGCTTTTACCTGCGGCTTTGCTCGCCTGATTCGATGTGGTTTAATAGTTATTGAATAAACAAAAAAAAAAATCAGATGATGAGGCGTACACTTTTGGATTTTCCAAACCTTTTTCATACTTTATTGGTTTAGGATGTCGCTCACGACGTGGACACGTTAAGCCTGGTGGAGGCAGTGGTTCTCAAATGCTACTGCCGGTACACATCTGTAGGTATTTGGCGGCATATTATCAACAGACGATGGTATCTAGCACTGTGAGTGTTATAAGAAAACCTACCACCACCACAATGGACAACAACGTCAATGCTACCAAATGCTCCCAAATGTTAACGCACGTTTTTAATTAGGAAGTATAAGAGTGCGGTGTTGTTTTAACATAAGATTGATGTATCCTTGTGTGCCCCATATAATAAGACTGTCGGCCATTTAGCCGTTAGGGGGGCAAATGGGAGCTTCCTTTGTTAAAACCGTATCCTACTGCTTGATGGACGCACGAAATTGATACCCGTTTGGACGGAACTCAGTTTTATTTTGATCTACGTACATTGAATATTTCAAAAACCATTGAATAAATATTCTTTTTGTTACGCCTTTTGCCCATTTAGGCAATTTCGTCTATATAAAACGGGGGCAATAAACTTTGTATGAAACTTTTTATTGCGTCATCCGATTTTCTCGAAAGTTCGAATAATAATTGTATACTGTCACTAATAAAATAATGCGTATTTCTTTTTCAAACTACTCTCAACAGGGGTGGAGTGGGTTTGTAATATTTAAGCGATGATAGCTCAGTGGTAGTGTGTACGACTTCGCGTCAAGAGACGTGATTTCGAATTCACTCCACCTACAATGAGCTTCAGCTCTCGGTGAAAGGAAATATCGTGAGGAAACCATAGCATGGTGGTAGGGCTTTTCTAATACCCGCCTGGCTAGCTGCCACCCTCAAGTTGAAAATCTGCCGCTAAAAACCAATAGGTGTGTTCCGGCAGCTGCACTTGAGAGCCAGTTCCTCCACAGGTTTAGCGTGTCTACCAACATTGGCCGTATCGTCACTTAAGATCAGGTGAGATAATGGCTATAACGCTAAACCTCAACAATAAAAAAAGATATCGTATTCACGAAGTTAAGTTTTCGCTTGGTTGAAAAAAATTAATATATAAATAATGTAATGTCGTGAATTACAATTTACTGTAGTCGTACCGGACCGAGGCGGCGTTTTTAATTCGTGTAATGATTATTTGAAGATCCAACATTTCTAGGAAGCGAGTGGTTGACACGAATCGAGGACGGGCCCGGTCGAATGCCCATAAGCGTACAGTCTAGACCGGAATAAGGTCACATCTGCGCCATATAGTTAGTTAAATATCGCTATGCCAACGTCACAAACGTAGCGTGTCGAATTCGACACACGTTTCGTGTTTGGGCAGCTGTTCTAGCTTAATTCTGACACGGAATCTAGCTGTTTGAGTGCGTTTTGAAAGTTTCACGTCTACGCATCATCGTTTTCGTTATACTCATTCGCCAGCTACGTCCGCGAATTGATTTGCGTGGAATTGAATATTATTTATTATCTATTGCCCGTTTTTGTAACTTTATACAATACAGCCTTGCGTCTATTGGTGGTAGCGTGATATTAACCAGCCTGAATCCTTCCCCAGTGATTTTTCTATCTAATACAAAAGTAATTTTCGCAATCCGACTCATGGTTCCTATGGTTAGCGCGTTCAAACAAACAAACTTTTTCACTGTATAGCATTAATATAGCTAGATAACATAGTAAATACGAGGCGTTTAAAAGCAGACGACCGTTGGAAAATCAATTATTTCTAGTAGTGTTCGACCACAATCGATATTTAAAATGGAGGTTGTTTTTCTCATTAAATAAAATAAAAAAAAAACCGTTTTCGTTGTTTAAATTTAATATTGAAATAAAACTAATTTAAAAGGATTTTATCGCGGTTATTTATTAATTTTGATCCCGACGTTTCGAAAGCTTATGAATAATATTCGCGTAAACATAAGAAATCATTATTTATTTTTTTAATAACTTACGGTACAGTACAACGATTATAAAGTAATCAAAATTAATTAAAAAAACAATGATGACCTCCAAAAGATGCGCAATCCATTCAATCGTCTAACAGGCATCAGAAAATGCCCTTTACTACGTTGACCTCCACTGCACGTTAAGGTACATTGCACGGATTCGAATTCACACCGATTAAAACGAGTCTATACACGCCACCGCTGAACCGTCTGACACCGTCATTGCGTAACAGCCTCATCAGAGAAATCACACTCGTTTAAGAAGCGGTATCGAAGCGCCAGGGCCGTTTTGAATAAATTATATCTCGGTAAATTATAAAGTACTATGACCTTAGTGAAAAGATTCCTCAAACTGGTCATTAAGTGGGGCGATGGAGGGGGTTACACCGGACAGAATCATCGAACTTTGAATTCCAGTTATTGATCTTATATTGGAAGAAAATGGAAACCCTGAAACTTGTTTTAGATATATCATCTTTCTCCTACCACGCTCGTATATTATAATTTATGGGTTTTTATTTTTTATAGTTAAGGCTTAGCGTTATGGCCATAATCTCACCTCACTGACAATAAATATCAGGACCGACCATTGAACTTGGCACCCATTTTGATCTCACTTCTCACATGATGCATATATAAAACACGTAATGTACCAACTACTTTTTACCTAAAAAATAGTTATTTTAGTTTAGTACTAATTCGCATTTAAGGCTATTTATTATTATTAAAGAGTTTATGTATACGTATATCTATTCATATAAATATCTATTAAAATCACGGTGTATATTTTGCGAAATGTAATAAATACAAAGAGGCAATGGGATACAGTATAAGACCATCTATACGTATCTCTATCTATCTACCATACACTATATCTATCTATAAACATCTCTCTATATTTCTACTAAAATCACGAGATATTTTTTTAGAAATGTATTATCAATAGTATCAGAGTGACCGAACTTGGCTAGGTAGTTTTTAAAATTGTATTTATTATAAAATATATATTTACATACAAAGTACATATTAATTCAATATGTCATTTTATTAATTCCATTCACATGTTCATATACACGTTGCCTAAATATAAAAACATGAATATAACTAATCATTTTATTATAATCTACTAAATAAAAAAGCGTTTCAACGAAAAATACAACTATAGTGGTGAATTCAAAAAACATGAGTCTGTCGAAAATACAAAATTTCACTCAAATCCTCAGTCATTTCCGAGATACCTACGCGTAATTTATGCACACAAACACATTATCACAAGAATTGCTCAGTTCATAGCGTCAGATTACGTAAAGTGGAAACGAAACACAATTAAAACGAATTAATCTATACATATCTCTCTTTGGATACAGTATGGACGGTCTCGGAGTAAATTTTTGGTCAACATTTATTCAGTATAAACGGGAAATGGAATTAAGTGTGGGACCACACGATACTGGATGCAGACATCTTAACCAGGAGTCTCGTAATAACAGTAGTTTGAACAATTCCGCCTGTCCCGAGGCAACCGGCTAGCTCGAGAGTCCGTTATGTCTATTTGCAAGGTAAATTAGCTTGGATACATGCAAAAAACAACCAACGTTCCTAATATCGTTGGGTTAACGACATACCGATTTGATAACATTTATCTACCTCTAAATTTTTTTTTTTCGATAGTTGTTTTGTTGATTCTTTATTTTCTTTTTTTTGGAATTTAAATTGCTTTCTTTTTATTAAAACAATTATCTAACTTATTTCAACATTAGGTTTGTCTGTGATCTAGTTTGCCAGGTAATAAAAGTTTTTTTTTTATGGAATAGGGGGCAAACAAGCAAACGTTTCGCCTGACGGTAAGTGATCACCGCCGCCCATAAACACCCACAGCAACGTGGGAATATTACTAATAACGTATTATCAACGGGGGAATTATTGGAGGGACTGGCTATATAGTGCAACTTCCGGAACACGCCTATTGGTATTTGGTGGGCATTAGAAAGAGCCCTACCATGATGCTATGGTTTCTATGGCTCAAGCTGATTTTTGGTGGTTGGATTCGAACTCTGGTGTAATAACGCGGAGATCCTACAGGCTATCACTGAGCTATCACCGCCTCAAAATTAACCAAGAGGCATTATATTATTGTTATTTCTTGTATCATACTGATTCATCGCATCACTTGCTGTTGCTGTCATATCCCTCTCGATTAGCGTTCTTTACCTTTTTGCTCGGCTCCTATAGGCCGTAGCGTGATGTTAAACAGCTTATAACCTGCCCAAATAATTAGGCTATGAAATGCTGTAATAATTTTTAAAATCGGCCCGACGGTTCCTGAGATTAGCGCGTTGAAACAAACGTTTTAGCATTATTTTATATTAACACTAATTTGTGGCCCATTTCTGTAACTTTTCCAATACAGCTTTGCTTCTACTGGGGGTAGCGTGATGATAAATAGCTTAAGGCCTTTCTCAGTGATTACTCTATCAAATGGTAAAAAAAACTTGTAAATCCAGTGGTAGTTCCTAGTGTTAGCACATTCAAACCTTTCGTTTTTATAATGATATCAGCTGACCCGGTGAACTCCGTATCACTTATACTCTGGAATGCTAGATGGCTTTAAAGTAGGTAGACTTTGAGATTTTTTGTACGAACAATTTTTGTAACTTTCGTAACAATAAAAAGTATCCTATGTAACTTCTAATATCTCCAAGAATATGCGTACAAAGTTTCACGGTTATCGGTTTAGTAGTTTTCGCGTGAAAGCGTGACAGACAGACTTACATTCGCATTTATAATTTTAGTAAGGATAAACATGTAGTCTGTTTTGTTTATCAACTCGGACCTCCTGGTATTCATGCTATGGATCCCTTGTGAGTCTGTGGACCGCAGGTTAAGAAACCCCGCTCTAATGTATTTACTTATAATGTTTTCCTTAACAATTTAACAACCAAGTAACGTATTTAACATCTTACCAAGTAAATAGCGGATCATATATTTTAAACTTACCGCATCCTTACTAATATTAGAAATGCAAAAATGCGTTCGTTCGTTTATTACGCTTTCACGCCTAAAGCACTGGATCGATTATGATGAGTTTTGGTGTAGAGATAGATGGGAACCTGGAGTCTGTGATAGACTACTTTTTCTCGTGAAAAACTTAACGTAATGGCCATAACCTCACCTGATATTAAGTGACGATACGGCCCAAGTTGGTTGACACGCTAAACCTATGGAGGATCGGATTGAAGCGATGATAGCTCAATGGTAGCGTGTAGGAACGCCGCGTCATGCGACGCTAGTTCGAATCCAACCACCTACAATGAGCTGGAGCTTTCGGTGAAGGAAAACATCGTGAGGAAACCATAGCATGGTGGTAGGGCTTTTTCTAATGCCCAACTGGCTAGCTACCACCCTCAAGTTGAAAATCTGCCACCAAATACCAATAGGTATGTTCTGACAGTTGCACTTGAGAGCCAATTCCTTTACAGGTTTAGCGTGTTTACCATCATGGGCCATATTGTCACTTAAGATCAGGTGAAATTATGGCCCTAACGCTAAACCTTAATTATATATATAGGATATTATCGTGAGCGAGCCCGCGGGTAACAGCTAGTGTTAATATAAAATAAAAGCTTATTATACATGCATTTAAATGAACGGCTACGTGTAATGCCCCATTTAAATGTATGCAATTGAGTATACCGTGAATTAATAGGCGACAATCAACTTTGACATCTAACAATCACAACTGTTCAATTGTGACGGTGTATTTGCGTTCAATGCCGCAGTCTGGGGCATTTCGTGTTGACACTTCTGTCTCATTATGTTCATCAAACGAAAAGATCTTGTCCTCAATATTTATCGAGTAAAAACTGAATACCTATTGAAATAAATTGAAATATGTGTGTCGAAATGGCGACCGGAAAAAAAAACTATTGATTTAAAACGTCAAATATGAATTTACTTGTAAATGTCAGATGAACATGTCGGTTATATTTACATAAATAAAACAGTTAAGTATTAAAAATATTTAGTATCGAATGTAAATAATTATTCTCGATAGTGACACTGGCAAATGATTGCGCGGTGGTAATAGAAGAAAAAAAATTGTTCGTATAAAATTTGTCAAATGGCATTGTGAATTGAGTAAAAGGAGATTATTATATGTTAGAATCGGTTTTATTTTGATCAATTGTTGTAGTTAGCTCGATAGCGGTACTAACTGTAACATTGTTGCATGCCTCATAAGCGAAGCGTTAAGGTGGGTACTACTGTCACTTCACGCAAAACAACTGATCTTACAAACTTAAAATGTCTGTATTTATCATGTATTGCACTTGTAAAATAATATATACATACGTATTTTAAGAAAAAACACTATTCTTAACACTCGTGATATTTTTGATGCCATTTTTGTTATTTAAACTAGTTAAAGAACTGTTTAAAAAAGTTCTGTCTTGGACGTCCGCGTGTCTGTATGTGCGGATCCTGTATGTTATCACGATAACGACCGAAATACTTTACTAATCGAGTCTTTGCTTTTTCTTACGCTTCAGTATAACTGAGAATAGAACTCAATTACTTTTCACGGTCAGATTCGATATGGTTTAATTTATATTAAATAATAAAAAAAGAGATTATGAGGCGTGCAGTTTTGGATTTCACAAACTTTCTTCTAGTATGTACTGTGTATGTACTGTGTATGTACTGTTGATACTATGTATGAAAGTGAGTGTACTGTACCCGATGTCAAGTACAGTACAATTCAAATAATAGCGGCTTACTGACAATGGACTGAACTCATAACCAGTCGCCCGTCACGCTGACCTTAGGCGCCTTTTTACGCCTGTTATAAAAGTATGACCCTCTGTTTATATAAAAATGGATACTTGTATATAATAATATTAATAATATCCCAACTGCATTCGACCACAGTAACTGTGACTATTGGGATCTTCGTTGATAAGCCCTCGGGTGGCTGATACAGCCAATTTTTGCAGTGCACGTATGAACACTTCCACTGTCTTGGAAGCGATGATAGCTCAGTGGTAGTGTGTACGACTTCGCGTCAAGGGACGTGAGTTCGAATCCGAGCACCTACAATGAGCTTGAGCTTTCGGTGAAGGAAAACATCGCGAGGTAACCATAGCATGGTGGTAGGGCTTTTTCTAATGCCCGCCTGGGCAGCTACCACCCTCAAGTTGTAAACCTGCCGCCAAATACCAATAGGTGTGTTCCGGCAGCTGCACTTGAGAGCCAGTTCCTCCACAGGTTTAGCGTGTCTACCAACTTGGGCCGTATCGTCAATTAAGATCAGGTGAGATTATGGCCATAATGCTAACCCTTAAGTATACAAAAAAAAAAAAAAACTTCCGTCTCTTCTCAAAATCGAGTACATCGTTGTTAATCGTAAGCCTCCACTGTAACCGCCTTCCGGTATATATACAAGCGCTAAACAGTCACCATCTGACAGAATATTATAAATGGTAACACTTGTATGTGTTGTTTACAAACTATCTCCTCTCTTACTTAGGAATGGGGGCTGGGTAGTGGGTACGCGGAAACCGTTTCGGGGCGAATCCTCTTCCGGTGGCTTTATCTCACCCCGCTATATTTGATCGGTGTTCGAGAGGACCGGGCTGACGAGATACTAAATCAGTCTTGTTATGAGTCCAATTATGTCGTGGTATTGTATTGCGGCTTCTATTTTGACTCCCGTTTAGTCTCTTACGCGTTTTTTCCTCTCACAGAGACAATTTTCATGGTGTTTCTCAACCTTTAGCCTAAGGCGATGACGTTGAGTTAAAAAGGACTTTATAACGTTCGCCGGGTCGGTAAGTGTGAATTTTAACAACGAATATCGTGAGGCGTATGTGTTAGTTAACTGTAAGATGTGTAGAATGCGGCTGTCTCTAAGATATTTCGCAAGTCAGTGTGTATCGTTCGCGGCGCAATAAAATTGTTAGCAACTTCGATGAACTTTGAATGTTTATGTGTAACATGCTCTATGCATCTTTCTTATGTAATAGTTTTTAACCTCTGAAAATAATCTTTAGAAGCAGGATGTTGGTAGCCGCTATTTGAAAAGATGGGTGGTTATTTATTAATAACATTTATATATATACATAATTTCCGAACGACTGTACGAAATTGAATAATTCTTTTTTTATTGTGCTCGTTATTATCAGGACAGTGTTTGTATATAAAAAAAATATATAAAAAAAACGAAAAGTTTTTTATTAATCGCATAATATGAAATATAATGAAGTGATGATAGCACATCTGGTAGTGTGTACGGATGCCGCGTCAAGGGACTTTAATTCGAATCCACCTATATTTAAATTTCATATAAAGACATTTAATTCGTCGGAGTTATAAACAAGTTTCATTCGATAAACAAAAGAAATGAAAAAACGGAATCGATATTAGATATAGCTAGTTCTATTGATCTCAACAAATTGAAGTTGGAAGGTTGAGTAGTTAAGTTAGCTAATCAAAGTGTAAAAAAAATAAAAATCGATCAAACCATTTTTAAGTTTTAGCGAGAAAAAAGAACACCGATTTAAGTGACACGAAATTCACCGGGTCAGCTAGGTTTTGATAAAGATATCTTAAGCACTTTAGGTAGGCATGAAAAACTGTCTCCTGAGAAAATTGCAGTTATCGATTACGGTGTTTTTTTTCCTGAAAAGCGTCGTTATAATTGCAGTACCAGTTTCTGCTACTTCTTTCCCACCGGGATAGTTCTTGTTGCTGGGATAAAAAGTAACATATGTTCTTCTATATATGTATATATAATTTGAACTGGTCCTACATATTATGCTGAGTTGTGGGCCTTTTACAATGGCACTCCAGCGCACGGTGGATTATCGGGGCTGAGTGCCCCCAGCATTCGCCCCACAAAGTTCGGTGAAGCTGTCAAAGACCTTACGGTTAACAGCTTATGTCAGTTAAAAAAAAGCACGGTGATTCTATTTTTCCTTTTTTGATTAGATTATGCATAATTTTTTATTTTTTTGCTGTTCGTACGTGTCCGTTATAATATATTTTTTACTATATCCGTATGGTCTTTGCCTTGTTAATAAATATATTTTCTTTCTTATCTGTTCCACTGACAATGTGTTGTATAATTTAACGATGAAAGGTCGAGAAGTTACAGAGGCGCCCAATTGCCCTTAGTCGCCTCGAGCCTTCTTTACCCATACGAGCGTCACATAGAATGGTTGCGGATCCGAATTTCAAAGCCCTATAAGAAGTTTCACTTCGAATTCCCCGGTTGTGTGCATTATAAAGTATGAAATGTGATGCAGTTAGTACATCGTTTTATGAAAATATTCTAAGTAAATAAATAAGAAGAACTACACTGTTATGAAATCTGGAAACAAAAAATGTTCGTAAACAGCTATTGTATGTTTTTTTGTACGTAACTATGACGCGATTAAAGTGACTGCTCTCGCGTATCGTACGAACATGTTGAAAGGAAATGAATTAATTTGTCTTATATATTAAAATATTTTAAATTTGTATTCCTTAACTTTTTGTCTAATTAATGACATCTGTGATTTTTAATTAGAAATATTTTAATAAGAATGAAGTAATTAATCATGTTTAAGTTGTAGATTAAAACGCCATAACATTTAATTATAGACTTTATTGAAATCTGTACAGTAAAAATATCAAGTTAAACAAAGGTGAGGGGAAGAGATGATTGCTCAGTGGTAGCGTGTAGGAACGCCGCGTCATGCGACGTTAGTTCGAATCCAACCATCTACATTGAGCTTGAGCTTCCGGTGAAGGAAAACATCGTCAGGAAACACAAAATAGCATGATGGTAGATCTTTTTGTAGTTTTTAATCTCGATCGCCCCCTTAAAAATTCTTGGATAGTAGAAATGATCTGTGGAGAGGACTTCCAGCTCATATAATTCTATCCAATTTTTTTTTTTTTATAGTTAAGAGTTAAGTGACGATACGGCCCAGGTTGGTAAACACGCTAAACCTGTGGAGGAACTGGCTCTCAAGTGCAGCTAACGGAACACACCTGTTGGTATTTGGCGGCAGTGTTTCAACTTGTGGGTGGTAGCTAGCCAGGCGGGCATCAGAGAAAGCCCTACCACCGTGCAAAATCATTTGGACCCTCTTCTAGCAGGTGTTTTTCTATGGCTGACTTAAACGTATTCGATTTTTGACTGCCATTATGTGCTCCTTAACCCTGCCTATGATTGTGTGTTTAATTTGGCCAATATATGCAGCACCACAACTGCAGTTATTTTTATAAACATCTGAACTCTGGTATGGTATTGTGTCCTTTCGTGTGCGTAGGATATTCTGGACTTCATTGAACGGAGTACACACAGTTTTGATGGATTATTTCTTTGATATTGGTCCAATGTTATCCGTTACTGCCTTGACTAAATTGCTGGCTGTCAGTTCACCTCCAGACACTTTCCTAAGCAGACGTTTTGCTTGCAGTCTACTCACTTTATATCCGTTCTTTGTTAGTACCTCCCGGACATTTTTATGTTGTGCAGCATAGTGACTGTACTGCACCTGGTGTTAAGTACAGTACGATCCAGAGTAGCGGTGACTGACAATGATCCAAAATTCACAATCAGTCACCACTGTCATGCTGGCCTGCTAAGATACCTTTTCACGACTTTTGAAGGACCCCATGTCATAGGAGGGTAGGAATACGTTGACCGGAAGACGGTTCCACAGCTCCACGGTACGACATAAGTATGAATCAGCAAACTTTTTAGTTCGCGATTCAATAGGAGGCACCGTGAAGCTGTGACACCGAAGTCGCGCCCGCGTGGCTCTGTAGTGGAACGGGGTGGAGGGGATTGCTTCTAAATGTTCGGTGTCGTAAAGATTCGTAAGCGCTGTCAGTCAAAGATGTTACAACAGACGGAATTTGGAGAGGATGATGGTGTGAGGAGGCGTGGAGGTATCTATCAGTGTGTGTGTGTGTGTAATGCATACAATACGCGAAAGTTTAAAAAATCATCTTTACTTCCACGCGGACTAAATCGCAGGCACATCCAGCTGGTTATCGATAAACAATTCTTTGGAATGATGTAAAAATCGATAATTTTTTTAATGACACTGCCGAGTTAAGTGAGAGTCGGCACCTTAATTCGCGGTGTACAGATAATATGTAAGAATTCTTACCCGAATATTCTGTGAGTCTGTATACATTATCCGTATTTTAGCACCTTATAGATACTCCCACATATGTTTACTATTAGGAGATTCGTGCTGACGTCATCACATTTATCACCAGCCGCCGATGAGTTGATAAAGACTATACAACGGTAGGCGGACATGATTTGCGACTAAACTATATCTAGGTCATACACTATTGACTCCCAGACGAAATCCAGACCGCTTCGATGCGCCTAAACTCTTTCACTGTCTCGGTGTATGTTTATGTAATATCCGTTGTGAGAAACATTTCCGGCTTTCTTGTTCGTAAATCGTTTTGTCGAATTGAATTTTTTGTTCTTTGATCTTTGTTTTTTAAATTTATTAATGGCCATGCCTAAAGCGATCTCAGCTCAGTATAGCGTGTACGGACGGCGCGTCAATGTACGTGGGTTCGAATCCCGAGCAATGAGCTCGAGCTTTCGGTAAAGGAATTATACCGTGGCGAAACTATAACATGTAAGGCTTTTTATAATGAACCCCTGTTGACTCCCTAGTTGAAAATATACCGTAAAATATATACAGGTGTATTCTGGCGGTTACATTTGACAATTAAAAAAACCCTGTATAATCTTATAATTATTATGATTATAAAATCCCCGCTGTTTGCTGCGAGCTATAACATTTCGCATATGACCATAATTGCTTGTTATCTCTTGTCTATTTTTATACAGCAAAAAACCACAGTGTAAATGATCCACGGTGGTACAATTTGACAGTGTGCGTAAATGTATACTGTCGGATACTGTCAGGCAAATTTATCTGTTAACTGGTTGTGTCTGCGACTCATTTCGGGTCGAACTAAAATTTTATTTCATATTTTTTGCCCGTTTTTGTATCTGCTTTCGATACAACTTTGTTCCTATTGGTAGTAGCGTGATGTTAAATAGCCTGAAGCCTTCTTCAATGATAGATCTATCAAATTAAAACAGATTTTTTGAAATATTACTGGTAATTCCTTACGAGTTACATTCAAACAAACAAAAAAACTTTAACGCTTTATGTTATTAATATAGGTTGACCATTTTCGTTAAGCAAGGAATCTTAAAATTATTTGAATGGAGAATATAGGGAATATTGTTTATCTGTAATGTTTCTATCAAACTTAATATATGTCAAAACTAAAAGTTTTGAAAATGAAGTTCTAAATTGAAAATTTTATAAATTTTCAAACATCGAGAATTTGTTCGGACACTAAAATTTGTTACATATATTATTTGCAATCTTCACTTAATGATCTGCTTTGACTTCGCTGATATTTTATTTAAAAACACTTAAATAAATTTCGCAGCATTTTTAATTTTTGCACTTTGAAATTTAGTAGTACTGGTGTCGCACGATTTCCCGGCTTTCCAGTTTTGGCAGGAAAATTCGTCAGCATTTCGCAGTGTATTGCGACTAACTATGGCTTGCAGTAAGATTTACAATCGAAAATAAAAGTGTATAAAGTAGTATAAGTATATAAAGAAATAGTATATTACTGAAGTATTGGCTATAAGCAACTCAGTAGGCTTGCGATAGATCGGTAATAAGATCACGCAAAAACGTACAATCGACAAATTGATAATTGTAATCAAATGAAATAGTTGCAGTCCCTCGATAAGTGTCAAAGGTTCTCGCAGTTTCCGGTCGCAGGTTCCATCCAAATAAACTGTTCGAACGAACTTGTCTTACCGTTAAATATTTGCACTACGTCATCACACAATATCATAATGTTTGCGTTTCATATTGAATCGTGGTCTATCAAGGATTTATTTGACTGTTTGTGCAAGTGTGATGAGTGTCAATCATTGAATCACACCTCCAAAGGCCACGTAGGTATTAACATATAGAATTATGTTGATGACAACACTTTTTATTTTATATGAAAGTACCGTTTACAGAAAAGGCAATCCAGTGTTAACATAAGCGAATGGAGTTTTGTGCCAATAAACGAAGATAACTGTAGGTGGATTTGGGTATGATTCAATGGAGTATTGTGTAAAGTGAATGTAATGAATATGCTGATTGAAGAAGTCGTAAGAGTCACTATGACTGAAAGTTACACTGTCTTTTACACTGTACGAGGGTTTTACTTTAGATCTTCGGAATCTTAATAAATTGATAGTGAAAGCTTTATATAATATTGATCACTATGACGAATAAGTTAACATATTTTTATAGTTAAGACTTAGCGTTATGGCTACAATTTCATCTGGTGTTAAGTGACGATGTGTCCAAGATAGTGGACACGCTTAGTGGAGAGAATAGCTCGGAATACACCTACAGGTATTTGGTGGCAGATTTTCAACGTGCTGTTGTTTTTAACACCATGCTATAGTTTGTTCACGTTGTTTAACTTCACTGAGAACTCAAGCTCATTGTGGGTGGATTCGAACTCACGTTCCTTGACGCGACGACCAACTGAGCTATCATCGCTTCAAAATAATAAAAATGACTGGCTGTACATTAGTAGGTATCAAGTATTACGCAAAGCCAAAATGATAGCAATAGAAGCTAAATATTTGCTTCGTAATGGCAAATATATAGTATATATCAACTTTTGCTACATCCTGGTAGGGCTTTTTCTAATAAGGTAAGGCTAGCTACCGCCCTCAAGTTAAAAACCTATAGGTGTGTTCCTGCAGTTGCACTTGAGAGCCAGTCGCTCCACTAGGCTTAGCGTGTCCACCATTTTGGGCCATATCACCACTTAACTCCCGGTGATATTGTATTTATAACGCTAAACCAGTACAGTTTATGAGATTTAATATACTTAATATGTTATTTTATTATATACTAGCTGACCCGACAGACTTTGTCCTGTCTTAACTATGAATATATTTAACTAATATTAATTCGTTGGTGGGAGGCGCCCGACGTGACGGCCCAGTGGCATGCGCGTGTGCTGCGCGCGGTACTGGGCGGTACTTGGACATTGCAACATTATTTTATATATCTAAAATAAAATAATTTTTCTAAAATAAACGTAGCCTAAGTTACTCCTTATTACATCAGCTACCTGCCAATAAAAGTCCCGTGTCAAAATCGGTCCAGCCATTTCGGAGATTAACCGGAACAAACAGACGGACAGACAAAAATAAAAAAAAAAACGGTTATTTCAATATTACAAGCAGACACTCCAATTTTATTTATATGTATAGATTATTAGCAACGTTTGCTATCGCTTTGCATTCGCTATTTACGCAATTAGCGGGCGGGTTCGACCACCAACTGCTGTTTAACTTCGGTTGGATATTTGATAAACACTGTTCACCGATTGTTTACAAAGTTTACGGAGTTCGACGCGCCGCCACTGGCACAAGGCTCACTATTTTTACATATATCTAACACTAAACCTGCCGGGTTTTTGTTTGTTTAGTTTCGCCAATTTCAAGGACTCCGCGCCTCTTCCGTTTACGTAACGCTGTATATACTTTGAGATCTTGAGATTGCAAGAAATAGGGCGTATTCGATACTTACGAAGCCGCTGTTATATCTCGAATGTATATTCAATTATTTATTTATTTATTACAGGGAAAAAGAATTAAGACATTAAGAACTTAAATTAAAACAAAAAATACATGAGGCTATTTACAAGTTTTCGCAAACATTAATAAAGATGAATACAGTATTATGCAGAGAGCAATTTATGTATTTTTTATATAGGTTTTACCGTTATGGCCACAATCTCATCTGATGTTAAGTGACGATGTGGTCCAAGGTGGAGGACACTCTAAAGTGCAACTGCTGGAAGACACTTATAGGTATTTGGCGGAAGATTTTCAACTTGGGGATGGTAGCTAGCCGGGCGGGGGAAAAAGCTGTGAAACCACCATGCTGTAAAATGCTTCCGGTAAAAGCTGATACGTGATATGAGTTTCCCATTTTGAAGCAGATATTTATATATTACTGTTATCGCTTTGTGATAGACTCAATAAGAGAGGGAGGCGTGTTGATATTTTCAGATAATTCATAAATATATATTTTTAAAATTTGTTATAAGTTACTTGTCATTCAATGCGATATATACAATGCAAAAGTTTGGAAGATCCAAAAGTGGACGGTTCAATTTTTTTTTTCGTTTATTTAATATCAATTAAACCACATCGAATCAGACCGTGAAAAGTAATTGGGTTCTATTCCTAATTATACTGAAGCGTAAGAAAACAAAAGACTCGATTAGTAAAGTATTTCGGTCGTTATCGTGATAACACACAGGATCCGCACATACAGACACACGGACGTCAAAGACAGAACTTTTTAAAACAGTTTTTTAACTAGTTTAAATAACAAAAATGGCATCAAAATATCACGAGTGTTATCAATAATGTTTTTTCTTGATACGTGTGTATATATATTATTTTAAAAGTGCAATGTATGATAAATAGAGACATATTAAGTTTGAAAAATCAGTTGTTTTGCGTGAAGTGACAGTAGTACCCACCTCAACGCTTCGCTTATGAGGCGTGCAATTCTCTATGCTCGATAGCGAAAATAATGAACAGATATTCCTTACAATATTCGTTAATTCTCATGTTTTATGGTGAATTTAAAATTATATCAATGCTTGCATACACATAGGCGGGGGGAAGGAGTAAAAACATTGATCACTTTTGCTAACAACGGAAAGGGGGGAGGGTTTTTTCTTACGTGGGGAAATATATTTCTGCATCCCCTCCCAGCCCCGTGAAACTAAGAGGGGAACAGCAATTACTAAAATTCTGCTTACGTAATATTAAATGGATTCTATATGATTAGTAAGGTAAACCAGCTAGAGTCCGGAAGTACTTTTTGAATTTGTAATTATTACATCGCATTCATATTTATCTGATATATTTCCAGATGCAAACAATACTTCATCACAACGGCAGCGGTGAGCTGGCCTACACCAGCAGACTGAAGACACGTGAAGTCCACAGAGCCATCACTCTTCACCCCGTGAAAGACCACCGTCAGATGTACAGGATACATTCGTATTTCAAGGTAAGACATTATGATATACTAGCCGGTATGGAAACATTCTCTACATTTTTACATTGTTTCCGGCTACTTATGTTTTGGGATTTATTAATTCCTTCGTCTTTTTTATTCGATTTACTTTTGTATGCCCAGCGTTGCTGGCGGTTGATGGCTATCTAGATATAAGAGAAATGTAAAAGGTGTACAACTATAGGTGTTGATAGCTCAGTGGCAGTGTGTAGGAACGCCGCGTCCAGGGACGTGAGTTCGAATACAAACACCTACGCTTGAGCGATAACGGAAAACACCGTGAGAAAACTATAGCATGGTGGTAGGGCTTCTTATAATGTCCACTTGGCTAGTTACTGCCCTCAAGTTGAAAATCTGCCACCAAATACCAATAGGTGTGTACCGGCCGTTGCACTTGAGAACCAGTTCGTTCACAGGTATAGCGTGTCTACCAACTTGGGCCGTATCGTCACTTAAGATCAGGTGAGATTATGGCCACAACGCTAAACCTTAACTATAAATAAATAAAATAGGTATTTGGCAACTATTGGTATATTCTTTTGACGTAGGGACCACTTAAAGACGGATTTTATGATGAAAATCAAAAAGTTAGTCAGGTCGCAGACGTCTGCTAAACAATATATTTTAGCTTTAATTTATTAGATCCAAATAGTCTATTATCTATATTATTATTATTTATATATTATTATTTCATTATTATTTTTATTTCAAAAGGAAAACCCGAAGGTTTTCCAATACTTTACTATTTCGTTGTCAACTGTCATAGAATTTTATAGAATGTTCTAACGCGTGCGCTTTGCATACAGAACGTTTACATTTGATATTTCGTACGAAGAAGTCGTCGAATCGAATCGACAACAGAATATGGACGTCGATTAAAATCAGAAGTCCGAGATGGACGGACGTGAGGAAAAATTCTTGTACCGAGGTTAATAAACACTCCAGGGCTAAGATACCAATTGGCCTTGACGAGCCAAAAGGAAGAGTCGGTATGAAATACGTCAGTATGAAATACAATACCGACCTACAGTATTATTTATTATTACTATCTACCTACATATACCCCGGATGTCGAGATCGATGTAGATTATCTTAGAAGTGGGAAGTAACTACACGAAGACTCCTCTAGACATTACACGACACCGGACGAGCGCGTCGCCAGAGAGGACCCTACAAACTTACGTTACTTGGATTAAAATAGCAGGTTTATATTCGTCAGTTAGACTCATTATTGTAAAGAAACCTTCATGTAATGTATGTAAATTATCACATTTTCTAATTTAATATCGTTTCATTTATTAATAACTTTATCTTAATTAAATTAATTGTCCACCGCGACTTCTGGAACTAAATTTTATTTAATTTTTTGGTCCGTTTTTTTTTTTTAATTTTCTATACACCTTTGTTCTTATTAGTGGTAGTGTGACGTTAAATAGCCTGGAGCCTTTCTCGATGATTATTATATCAAACAAAACATTTCTTATGAGGAAAAGTGTCTCACCCAACTGCATAACGTATGGATCTATAGAAGAACCGAACTCAACGGACAGTGATCATAAACCATTCAGTACTGATTGCAATGGGCCAGGGCATATTCCATAGAATCCTGGCTGCACATGCAAGTGATGAAGCCAAGATTTTATGCAATTTTGTGATTAGTTCTAAGTAATATTTGGACATATTTGAATGCAATTATGTTTTGTAAACACTGTAAGGTCAGATTACGATGTGTCTGACATGTCCTTTTTAAACTGAGGATCGTAAAATAAATTAAGACAAAAAAAATGAGTTTTTTTATATTTGGTTGGTAATTCCTAAAATTAGCGCGTTCAAACGAACAAACATTTCTGCTTTACAATATCAATAATATTACTTAATATTACCAAATTTATTACACCAATTATATTATAGGCTCTATAAGTCGAGGTCCAACATAACATGACTATATAATTATCCGTGTTCGACCTCTGTTTTATGATAATTATGATGAAATTGATAGTAAATTACTCTGTCGGTAATCTATCGGACGGGAATGTTATGACAATGACGGCACTGTGCCTTGGAGTAACCATGAATACGCAAATCAGAACTAACTAACTAAAAACGTGTCGTTTTACTAATAAGTTTTATTGGGTATTATGTAGGTATTATTATTATTATTTTATTTTATTTCAAAAGGCACTGATACAGATGTGAGATTAAATACAAAAGCAACTTAATTCTAGATATCATTTTAAACCCCATACCCTATTACATTAGTGCACAACTTACACAGTTAGGAACTTTTATTATGAGTGAAGATGAACAGAATACAGATTACATAAATTGTAATATTTTTAAAAGGAATTATATAATTAATTGTATACTAGGTAGCGTGTACGGACGCTGCGTCAAGGGACGTCAGTTCGAATCCACTTGCAACGAGCTTCAGTTATCCGTGAAGGAAATCCTAGCATAGTGGTCATGTGGCTAGCTACTCAAGTAGAAAATCTTCCGCCAAATATCTGTAGGTGTGTTCCGGCTGTTGCACTTGAGAACCAGTCCCTCCACTAGGTGCAGTGTATCCACCAATTTGGGCCACATCGTCACTAAATATCAGGTGAGATCGTGGCCATTAAACTTCAATAGATATACTACATAAATTAATACACAACACTTTATTCAATATAGGCTCGATATTTGTTATATGTTTTTTTTTTCATTACGTGGATATATAATTGAAATGACGCGGTGATTGCATGCACGGACCCGCGTCGCCCCAGGAAGGGGACAGATGCCCGTGGGGCTTTAGTGGGTGTTCCAGGGGCTTAGCGCTTAAAACATTTCCCCCCGTAAAAAAATGGTATATAATTGAAATTTAAATACATTTACAGTTTATAGCGCAGAGGGGGGTGTCAATTCCAGACATACCGTGGTTCACATATTGGTCCACTCTGTTTCCGCCTTTGGACATCAGAACCCACTTGACATGTTGCTTGAACCCACTATCTGGCGAAACGATAATGTGCTTTGGGACTTACGTATACAACCTAACACTATTCCCTATAAAAGTTTTACTGGTCTTACTAAGTCTAAAATAAGGAGTGACCAGTTTGTCTCGACTTTTTTTTTAGAAGGGACCTACACTGTTAGCCTGAAAGGCTTTCACGGCTTCACCGGATGTAGAGGGCGAACGCGGAGGGCGCTCAGGCCCGTGGGGGGTTTTTCACGATTTCTAGTACCCACCGATATACCATACCGTCCTTTGTAAATTCAATATCGATAGATGCGGAATGCGAATGCAATTAATTTATCACAAGAATCGCCTCTATTCAATACTACTAGTTTAACAATCACGACGGATGTAAACGCGTACATAAAATCCATCAGAGATACGCGCTAAAAGCCTGGTGCATCGTTAAAATACAGTTAACTTCGTGAAACGTAGAAACTAATTAAATAAAACGCTTCGGGATTCTCCGACGAAACGATGACATGCTCATTAAGTGTAAAACTGAATGATTCGACGTTTTTCCATCGGGTTTCTTTCCTCATTATGTTCACCCTTACTATAATAATATAAATTCCAAACTGAGTTTGTTTGTTTGTTTTATACGCTTCCACGCCCGAACCGCTGAATAGATTATGATGAATTCTAGAATAGTGATAGGTGGGAACCTGGAGACGGTGATAGGTTACTTTTTTATCGCGAAAACCTTATCGCTACCTCAATAATATAGAGAGGGATGAACTTTTAAATAACTAGAAGGAAAACCTCAGCAACCACCAGTCGGATTTCAACAATTCTTTTTGTGTATCGCAGAGCAATAATCGAGGAAGGCTTCAGGCTATTTAACATCACGCTACCACAGTTAGGCGCGAAACTGTATTGACGAAAGTTAGAGAAACGGGCAGAGATGATTGTAATAATTCGAAGTTCCGCTCGAACGAAGTCCCAGGCACAGTCAGTGTGTTGATTAAAAAAAGTACGCTCCGTTTAATATTGAAAACTCAATGTACTCAATGATTTAGTTCAATTGCAGTTTAAATATACGTACGAGAGGTGTTATTGCCAACGTCTAAATTAGTTTAACTATTTCTAAAACTAAAACATTGCTTTCCGCAACGTATATTTGTAAAACTTGATACACGTTTATGTCTAAGGCCGCGAATCATGTCGGGGCTTATTCTGAAGTCAAATATTTAAATATTAAAACAGTCGGTATTCCGCTAATTAATGATTCGATATAGAGGAACTAGGAAAATGTCTATTTATATATGTATATTCAGAAAATACAGTTCCTTGTAGGTTTTTTTTTTATGGAATAGGAAGAAATCGAGCAAACGTGTCACATGATGGTAAGTGATCACCGCCGCCCATAAACACCCACTCTACCAAAATACTCTACCACTATGCTATGGTTTCCTCACGATGTTTTGCTTCATCGAAAGCTCGAGCTCATTGTAGGTTGGATACGAATTCACGTCCCATGACGCGGCGTGCCTACTACACTACCTCTGACTACTCAAACTACTAGACTTATCGGGATGGGACTATGACCGTTCGAAGTGGAAATATGCGCAAATGGTGGTGGGAGACTCCGTTTTTGGGACCCCATTGTTTCTTTGTCATTTTTGTTTTCGGCTTACTTTTTTATGTTCAGCGTAACGGACGAATGGCGGGTAGTAAGTAAATTATAAAAATCTGCCGCTAAATTCCTATAAGTGTGTTCCGGCGCATGGCTCACTTCGTCACTTAACATTCGGTGAGATTGTCGCCGTAACGCTAAAACAAAAATACTCAAATTTTAGATTATGCAGCATAAAAATATACTAAATTTTCAAGTATTTTCTAATATGATCATACTAATATTAAAAATGCGAAACAGTGTTTGTTTGTTACGCTTTCACGCCTAAACCGCTGAACCGATTATGATATAATTTAGTATAGAGATAGATGGGAACCTGGAGACGGTGTTAGGCTATATTTCTAGTGACATTCTTATAGGAAGTGGGATTAGGAGAAAATAAACTTTCTATGAAATTTTATTGAGTCATCCGATATTAAAGCGAGTGAAACCGCGGGAAATAGCTAGTAATACAATAATTTCTTACGGTTCCTATTTTGTTATAATTGATTTATGGAAGTTTAATTACCCGTGGTACTAGAAATTCATTTTCAACCCCTAAGAATATATAAGCTTTTGCGCGATAACAGTACCCTAGTCTGGCCAAAGCCCAAGCCGAGGTTCGGTCACTAGTGACACCCTTGCGCGAGTTGCACCTCGGGGTCGAACGCCCTCCGCGCTCGCCCTCAACGTCCGGTGAAGCTGTGAAAGCCTTCCAAGCTCACAGCGTAGGTCCCTTCTAAAAAAAAAGAGATAGCATCCTATGTCTTCTCTACACCTCAGACAATGTATATGTAAACATTTTAGATGTTCGGCTATGTGATTACGACAGTAACCTGAGAAACTCACATTCTCATGTTATTTAAATCTCGGCATATAGATAGTTGAGGCCCTGGAGACGGTCATAGGCTAATTTTTCATTCAATAACCTTTTAGGAAGTGGGTTATAGAGCTGAATAGAGTTTATATGAAACTTTCTAATTACGCCATTCGATTTACTTCCAACTTTACAGAATAATCGCTTATAATTTGGAATCTTAGGTAAGTGAATGTCGTTTGATAGAAAAAAATATTTTAATATCGATCGACAATCGAAATTGGTCGACAAAATTCTACAACGTATATATATACATCGTACAACGAATATATATTTCAATGGGCACGCTTATCATTACACGGAATCACATGCCACTTTGCGTTTCATAAAAAGATAAATGTAAATGATACACAGTTATAAGACACTATTAGAATCAAACCGGCTCGAGTGTTCATTACAAGGATGCGCCGTACATTTCTTAGCAAAGTCGTGTTTACGCGCTAAATGAACTTCCGAGATTTAAACAATTCGCGGTAACGAACATACCGGGAATCCTTTTAAGGAAAACGACTTTATCTGTTATATCTATTGATATTAGATGAGAAATTCTTTTACATAATATTATACATGATACGCACTAGGTATACCCGCGACTTCGTTCGCTTGGTTGTCGAAAACTTAGATACAAGTACATACAATATCCGTGTTACATCGTGACGTTTGTGCACAACGCCATCTATCGAATGTGGAGTTCAACTGTCAACATTAGTTCTATTATGGCGTTGCAGGTGACTGAAATGCGTGTATAAGAATAATTCAAATTCATATTATCTAATATCTTTTGATAGAGTGAACCGATTGCGGTGAAATTAAAACAAAGTAATAGATCAAGTTGCGTACAATTTTTACCTATAAAAGTGATCTACACTGGTTTCGTACATTTCACGTGATGCGTGCACCAACAAACAGACAAACAAGAATAAATTGTTTTTTTTTATATAATTTGGGCTTAGCGTTACGGCCATTTTCTCAGCTGATCTTAAGTGACGATACGGCCCAAGTAATTAGATACTGTAATAATATTTATTCATATTCCATTGGTTTAGTGGTATAGCCACAATCCCACCTGATGTTTAGTAAGGATGTGGCCAAAGTTGGTAGGAACGCTAAGTCCAGTGGAGGGACCGGCTTTCAAGTTCAACTGCCGGAACACACCTATAGGTATTTGGCAGTAGATTTTCAACTTAAGCTGTAGATGTAGGTAGCCAGACAGGTGAGAAAAAGCCTACCAATGTGCTTTGTTTTTTTTTTTTTATGGTACCTACACTGTTAGCCTGAGGGGCTTTTACAGCTTCACCGAACTAGAGGGGCAACTCGCGCAAGGGTGTCACTAGTGACCGAACCTCGGCTTGGGCTGTTGCCGAATCGCGTAGGAGAAAATCGAACGCGGTACTACTAGCTATTAATAAAAATAGAAAAAGCTAAAGTCTTAACTGAGCCCCTCCGGGATCTGGAAACTAAATTTGGTTTGTACTGTTCCATGCTTTGGTTCAACCACGATGTTTGCTTTCACGGCTCATTGTCGGTGGAATCGAACTTAATTCCATTAACGCGGTGTCTATTTACACTACCAACGAAACCATCATAACTTCAAGTTAAAAAATAAATACACTTCAACACTATGTGGAAGTAACACATTATATTAATCATTATGTTAATTAAATTACATTTATAATATGTATCGAATTTACGGATAGGGTAGCATTATTGATATACAGTATTCTACTATATTTTAGCCAATTATAATATACTAGCTACGCCCGCGGCTTCGTTCGCGAGGAAATAAAATTCTATTTAACCATTTTCGACCGTTTTTGTAACTTTTTTCAATACAGCTCTGCTCCTATTGGCTGTAGCGTGATGTTAAATACCCTAAAGGCTTCCGCAATGATTCCTCTATAAGATACAACATTTCGAAATAAGACTTGTAGTTTAGAGATAAGCGCGTTCGTACAAAGAAACAAGCAAACAAAGTTATCCGCTTTATAATAATATAGATAAAAATAATACAGTACGAAATGTACTATATTTTAATTTAAAATTCAATTGTCGCAATTTTTTTGTTTTTTTTGGTTTTATGTGAAAAAAATTGTAATGAACGGGAAATCGTAAGAATAAAGAAATATAATAATTATTAATTTAATTATACATGGATAGTTAACATATTAATATGGATCAAAACTGTTTGATTTTCTATGACTGTCTTAAAAAGAATAAAACTGATGGTCAAAGTAAAAACTGTTAATATATACGCTTGGAAAATAAAACTGTGAAATTGATAATAAGAAATATGTTTGTATAAATTTTTTTTACCTCATTCTCCGAATGGAAGTATTTTTTGTATCGTAAATACAAAAATATTATTTTGCACATATTGGTGGCAACCCTACGTGCGATCCATCCTGTGTTTTGATATGTAAATAAATCATAGAAAATTATAGTTAACTGTCGGATTGAACCGATAGCGAGCAAAATGAGTGTAATTTTAATTATTTTTGATAACGTAATTATTTATCGAATTAATAATAACATCGAAGCGATGATAGCTCAGTGGTAGTGTGTACGACTTTACGTCAAGGGACGTGAGTTCGAATCCAAACACCTACAATGAGCTTGAGCTTTCGGTGAAGGAAAACATCGTGAGGTAACCGTAGCATGGTGGTAGGGCATTTTCAAATACCAATAGGTGTGTTCCGGCAGTTGCACTTGAGAGCTAGTTCCTCCACAGGCTTAGTGTGTCAACCAATTAAGGCCGTATCGTCACTTAAGATCATGTGATATCAGCCTTAACTATATAAAAAAATATGTTATTATAAAGTTTTATATTTGATCTTATTTAGACAATCCTCGATGATAAGCTTTTTTTTTCTAAAGACTCTTGCCTTGTAATACTTTATAGGTTTCACAATCTCATATAATGTTAAGTGACGATATATATGGTGACGAGATCGTGGACTCGCTAAGCCTAATGGAAACGCTGGCTTCAAGTCCAACTGCTGGAACACGGCTATGTGTATTCGACAGTAGATTTACAACTTGATGGCTGTAGCCAGTATGATGGGCGTTAGAAAAACCCCTACCATCCTGTTATGGTTTCATCACAATGTTCGTGATCACCAAAAGCACAGGTTCATTGTAGGGGTTTCGAACCCGCGTCCATTGATGCGACGTCCGTACGCACTACCAATTGAGCCCTCTTTCCTTGAAAAGTTACACTTGAAGTGATTGTAAGATTGTGTTAATTAACTTTTTTGTAATATCGCTTCGTGAACGCGCTTGTATACGTACTTTTGTAGTGTGTAAATCGAGATTGTTACGAAACTGGTGGGCGGTTAGCGAATGTTATTAATAAGATATACAGTAAAAAGTGAGCGGTTTGTGTGGGAAGGTTCACTACACTTGTTTTAACTCTAACTTTAACACTATTGAAGGTTTTGGGTTTATATAATACTGTCTTGACTAATCTACCTTCTTATTGTCGTAATCTCGCCTGACGTTAAGTGACGATGTGGGCCCTTAATGGTGGATTCGCTAAAACTGTAACCAACCCATCAATTAACTGTATCTATTAAACTCAGTGGTAGATTATGGACGGCGCTTCAAGGGTCGCGAATTCGAATCCACCTACAGCGATCTTAAGTTTTCGGTGAAAGAGATCATCATGATGAACCCATAGCATGGTGGTAGGGCTTTTTCTAATGCCCCCCTGGCTAGCTACCACCCTCAATTTGAAAATCTGCCGCCAAATACCAATAGATGTGTTACGATAGTTGCGTTGAGAGGCAGTCCCTCCACGGGCGTAGTGTGTTCACCAGCGTGGGCCACATCGTCGCTTAAAATCAGATGAGATTGTGACAATATTGCGAAACCTTAACTATAAAAAGCCTTAGGCCCGCCCGGCATACTGCGAGAGGATGTGGGCGACTGTATATTTTCATCGCGCTAACACACATAAAAAAAGCGTGCAGTTCACACGCGATAGAAGTAAAACCTTCAAAAATTCCTCATAGATTCGTGATAGTAAGTTCAAGTACCATCCCAAGCGGCCATGGCCCTGGTGTTATGAGTGTCCGTGGGCGGCGGTGATCACTTACCATCAGGTGACACGCTTACTCGTTTACCCGATATTGCAAAAAAAAAAATCGTGATGAAACCATACCATGGTGGTAGGTCTTTTTCTAATGTTACCACCCAGCTAGCTACCACCTACAAGTTGTATATCTGCCACCAGATACCTGCAGATGTATTCCGGCTGTTGCTCTCGAGAGCCAGTCCATCCACAGGTTTCGTATGTACGCCATCTTAGGTTACGCCGTTCGGCAACAGCCCAAGCCGAGGTTCGGTCACTAGGGACACCCTTGGGCGAGTTGCCCCACGCAGTACAGTTCGGTGAAGCTGCAAATCCCCTCAGGCTGACAGTGTAGGTACCTACGAAAAAAAAAAAAAAAGTTTGTAACCTAATTTTTGCCGATGCATCGTCACTCAACTGAGATCATAGGCAGAACGTTAAACCTTAACTATAAAATAATAACAACCTAACCCTTTTTTTTCTAATTTGATAACATCAAAGGTACAAGCAAACAAACGGATGTAGCTTATTAGCGGTTTATAGCACACGTAAACACAGCCTTTTCAGCGATGATGATGAAAGGAAGCCCGCAGCCGCTGACCGACGCATCGTTAAGGGATTTACTGCAGTCAATGTTCGTTTACTCGCGAATAGCTCGCATCGTTCACGCAGACCTTTTAAACAGGGCTTCTTAACGTCTCGCTGTTGAAACATTAATATTTTAACCTACATTGTAGTAAATAGTAGTGGTTTCCAAACTGTGCGCCGCTGTGCCCTCAACGACGTAGAGAGTGAAGAAGGGCGACATGAAGCGATGATTCTCTTTACCGTTATCTGAAACGTCGACCTGTTCGAAGTGTTCGCGGGTACAAAATATACAATTTAATTAATGGACTTACCTACGTGCTAGGAAACTGTTAATTTTATGTTCATATAAATAAGCAGTTTGATTTCATAATGGGGTCGTTTTAAATTTTACGCCCAGGTTTAATTAAATAGGTTAGGGCACCGCGCTGCGAGGGAATAGTAAACATTTAGATGTGCCGCGAACCGAAAAAGATTGGGAACCCCTGGTTTATAGGTTTAACGTTTTTTTTTTTATATTGCGCAATATAGTGACTGTACTGCACGTAATGTTAGTATAATATTTATTTATTTTTTATGTATTCATTCATTCGTTCTTTTCTTTTTTTTTTACTTAAGGTTTAGCGTTATGGCCATAATCTCACCTGATCTTAAGTGACGATACGGCTCAAGTTGGTAGACACGCTAAACCTGTGGAGGAACTGGCTCTCAAGTGCAGCTGCCGGAACACACCTATTGGTATTTGGCGGCAGGTTTACAACTTGAGGGTGGTAGCTACCCAGGCGGGTATTAGAAAAAGCCCTACCACCATGCTATGGTTTACTCAGCATGTTTTCCTTCACCGATAGCCCAAGCTCATTGTAGGTACTTGGATTCGAACTCACGTCCCTTGACGCGAAGTCGTACACACTACCACTGAGCTATCATCGCTTCAATTCATTCGTTAATTCGTTCATTTATTTATATATTTATTTCAGCTGGCGAAAACAAAACAGATGTATACAATGAATAGATTTAATAAACATTAAATATAATAAAATTGTGTACATGACGCATAATTTAGTAATAGTAAGTAAATCGTGTCAGTACGCACGATCTACAAATATAAAAACTTTATATGTATATAAAAATAAATTAAAAAGATAGAAAATATTATAGGGTAATTATAACTAAAACTAAGTGTAAATCATTACGTTTTATGGGCCGGGCGCTGTTGTACGTATAATGCGTTATTGTTAAAATGATAATTATAACATATTTCGCTGTGGGAACGGACGGTTGATGACTTCCTTTTCGAATTTGTGCTTGTTATAACGTTACATATAAATTTGCGCGAAGAACTTGTTGTATCGAGTAGTAATTTTCGTAATAAGAGTACGCCAGCCCAAATAAATGAAACTCCATTGTAGATGGATTCGAATCAACTTCCCTTGACGTGGTTTCCGTACACACTAATAGCGATGTTATCAAAAGTATATAATGTTTGAATAAATCATGACTTCATAATTCGATAAATTCAGCACAGTATAATTTGTTTAAGGTTTTCATTCGATTTCATTTTCTTTATAGTAATAGGAATGAGTTAAGAACCCATTCCTTCCCACTGTCATATTTTTAGGACACTATTTTCGAAATTTTTGTTTCTACGTATTAGGACTTTTATTTTTATTATTTCTGATGAATTACTTATTTTTACACTATTTTTCTAATGAAATAATGTTTTTTTCGCTGTAAAAAATGTTTAAATAATAAAAATAAAAGTCCTGATACGTAAAAAGACATTTTGAAAATACGCGTCCTAAAAATATGCTAGTGGGGAGGAATGGGTTAATAAAGGCCTGGAAAAATAACAGTCCGCTACAACGTACCAGTTTGTAAAATACTATGTAAATGCCTATCGCTTTCTATAATATATTTAACTAGCTCAGCCTACGATTTTGTTCGCGTGGAACTAAATATTATCTAAAAATTTTGCCCATATCTTTAACATTTTCCAATACAGCTTTGCTCCCATCGGTGGTAGCGTGATGTTAAATATCCTAAAACCTTCCCCGGTGATTGCTCTATCAAATACAAAAACAATTTTTGTATAGGAGGCAAATAGGCAACCGTGTCACGTGATGGTAAGTGATCACAGCCGCCGATGGACACTCACAACACCATAGGAATCACAGGTGCCTTGCCGGCCTTTATAGGGGAGACTGGCTCTCAAGTGCCACTGCCGGAACACACGTAATGGTATTTGGCGGCAGATTTTCAATTTCAGTATGGTAGCTAGCAAGGCGGGCATTAGATAAAGCCCTACCACCATGCTATGATTTCCTCACCATGTTTTCCTTCACCGAAAGCTCAAATTCATTGTAGGTGGTTGAATTCGAACTCACGCCCTATGACGTGGCGTTGCTACACGCTACCACTGAGCTATCAGGAAACAGTCAAAGTCTTCTGCAACATTATATTAATATGTACTTAATTTTTTCCTTGATTTTATAGAATTGATCATAGTTTACGTGACATCTTGTGATTACTATGCATATATTTAATCGAAAATTGTAATAATAGCACTGAATACTTACACCTAGTCAAAGGAAAACACTTAAACGTGTTATGTCTAAGTAAGTATAGCTTAACAATCACATTGAGACACGTAGTGTAGTCTCTATCTTAGTAATATTATAAATGCGGAAGTGAAAGAGAGAAAGAAAGAAAATACGTTTATTACGGAACTCACCCAGTAATAATAATGACTAAATGACAACAATAGCCTAGTATATATAATAGGCAGAGGGCGCCCACTAATCAGTTGTGTGAGGCCGTAAATTATCCCATCTCAACTAAAATGCTACAACGTATTATGCGTTGCAGCGTTGGTTTTCAAATGGCACAACTTTTTAATATTAAAAAGACAAAGATTCTAGATCGAGTTTGTTTGTTACGCTTTCACGCCTAAACAGCTGAATCGATAATGATGTATTTTGGTACAGAGATAGACGGTACCCTGGAGACGGTGATAGGCTAGTTTTTCTCATGAAAAACTTACCGGAAGTGGGGTAAAGGAAGGACAAAATCAATATTAGAAACTATTATCTGTATATCTCGAATTGACCAGATCTATAGATTTGGAATTTGATACGGATATTCCTTTCACGACGTAGGCGCACTCTAAGAGCGGTAAAAGGCGGTCCCGCTATATGTGATACTAGAATTTACGTGCCGCTTCGTTCGCGTTATTATTGATTTTGTCAAACAAATCGGACGTGACAATAAAAAAATTTCATACAAAGTGTATGTCTCTCTTTCCCCCACCTTTCAATAAGGTTTTCGCGAGAAAAAGTACCCTATCACCGTCTCCAGGTACCCATCTATATCTATACCAAAATTCATCATAACCGATTCATCGGATTAATCGTGAAAGCGTAACGAACAAACACATTTTAGCATTTTTAATATTATCATAATGAGATATGATTAGTATGATGATGAAAAAAACCTGTTCTTAATATCATTATATCTCTCTCTCGCTCCTTCAGTCGCCTCGAGCCGACTTTACTCGAACGAGCGTCACACAAAAATGTTGCCGATCGTAATTTCAAAGGTGCATAAGAGGTTTCACTTCATAAAGTAATTTAAATCGAATCAATTCAAAGTTACCGCCGCCGTTTTTCTATTTTTAGGTTTACTAGCCTTTCTCTGCGGCTTCACTCGCAGTAATATTGATCTTGTCAAACAAATCGGTTAACGCAACAGGAAGTTTCACACAGAGTTGATCCCTCTCTTTCCGATAAGATTTTCGCGAGAAAACGCAGCCTATCACCATATTCAAGAACCCATCTATCTCTATATTGTTGATGTGGTGGTAGCTCAGTGGTAGTGTGTAGATACGTCATGCGACGTGAGTTCCAATGCAAACACCTACTAGCTACCACATTCAAGTTAAAAATCTGCCGCCAAATACCAATAGGTGTGTTCCGTCAGTTGCACTTGCGAGCCAGTCCCTCCAATAAAGGCCGGCAACGTACCTACGATTTCTCCATTGAATATACATTCATGGGCGGTGGTGATCACTTACCATCATGTGACACGCATGAACCCCTAGTCCGTAAAAAAACGGTTTCGACGTGAAAGTGTAACAAATAAATAAACTGACTTTCGCAATAATACTATCAGTATGGCTACATGTGTCTATAAAATCGCAACAAAAATGCAATACTGACGAGATAAAACGCGTGCAAACACGATAGGACGAGTTTAACGGCCGCATTAACCTTTGTGTGGACATCCTTATCAGTTTAATATTGATAAAGGACCGTGTTAAACATTTTATTCAATCAAAAAGTCATGTAACTCTCGGCTCGCGATATTTCGTAGCTTTATGATGTGACATTGTCGCGTCTCGATAATAAAATCGACACGTATTCCATTACGGTACATGCCATGACGTTTTCTTATACCATCACATGCCCTCTAGTTAGGCTTACCATACGTCCCGGTTTGACCGGGATAGTGCCGGCTTGAGATCTCTGTCCCGGCGTCCCGGTAAAAAGTTGATTGCATTTCAAATATAAAAAACACAAATTAAGCGAAAAGCAAAATGAAAATGAGCCTCTTTCTCTTCTGCGTCCCGGTTTGGCTCTTCGTAATTATGGTAAGCCTACCACTAGGCCATAGCTCTCAACTCCCTTGTGTTAGCTTAGTCGTTAATCGTCTCTTTATATTAACTATAATATTACAGGGCCTTAAATGTTTACACGTTTGCTTAAAAATATCGTTATGCATTTGATATTGATATTTCAGTGGTGATAGTTCATTATGGTGTGTAGGTACGTCTCGTAATGGGACGTGAGTTCGAATGCAAACACCTACTGGCAACCACCCGCAAGTTGAAAACTTGCCGCCAAATACCAACAGATGTGTTTCGGCAGCTGCACTTGAGAGCCAGTTTCTCCACAGGTTTAGCGTGTCTACCAACTTGGGTCGTATCATCACTTACGGTCAGGTGATATTATGGTCATAACGCTAAACCTAAACTATAAAAAAGAATAACGTTATGCATTTGATATTGATATTTACACGATTGCTTAAAAATAACTTTATAAATTGAAATTGATATTTACACGTGTGCTTAAAAATAACTTTATGAATTCAAATTGTAAAGACGAGAATTTATGAAAATTATTTTAATAATTATTTCAAGTAGCTCTCTTTTAACTTCCGGTTGTGATAATACAAAAACGTGCGTTTTGCAATACTAAGGCAGTGATAGTGGAGCTTCGGAAAGCATCAGTGGACTGAAGTATGAGTGATGCGAAGAACCGTATAGTACATGGAGACTATTAAACAAGAGTCAGATAAAAGGGTTTTACACTTGTGTGTGTGAGACTTCGTTCATGTGGTTTTAAAATTTATTTAATACTAGCTGAACCGACAGACTTTGTCCTGTCTTAACTATGAATATATATAACTAATATTAATTCGTTGGTGGGAGGCGCCCGATGTGACGGCCCAGTGGCATGCGCGTGAGCTGCGCGCGGTACTGGACAGTACTTGGACATTGCAACATTAATTTATTCTTCTAAAATAAAAGATTTCTTCTAAAATAAACATAGCCTGAGTTACTCTTTATAACATCAGCTACCTGCCAATAAAGGTCCCGTCAAAATCGGTACAGCCATTTCAGTGATTAGCCGAAACAAACAGACAGACAGACAAAAATTGAAAAAAAATAATTATTTTGATGTGTGTACCGTATATACTCATATACATGTAGTAGAAAACGGTTATTTCAATATTACAAACAGACACTCCAATTTTATTTATATGTATAGATTTTGTGACCCCTATTGTATCTTTTTTCAAGACAGCTATTCTACTAGAAAGAAAGAAAGAAGAAAGAAAGTTTTATTTATCCAACACACAGCAAATGATATTAAAATACATAAAAGAAAATAAACTAAAAATAAAAATAAAAAATTATACAGAACAGTACAGCAAGATCACAAAAAAATAAACACAAAAGAACGTAATGTGTGGATAAATTGGTACCAGTCTCAGCATAACAGCTACACTGATATAGTGCAGCGCTGATATTCTGACTGGACCCTCTGAAGGCGACGTCACTACTATTGCTAGCAGCTTGATATTAAATAACCTAATGCCTCCATCAGTTATTGCTCTACCGAATACAAAAAGTATTTTATTTATTTATTTAACATTAGTGCGTTCAAACAAACAAACAAATTTGCCGCTTTATAATATTAATGTAGACTATAAAATTCTCTATAGAATTTTCGTTTGAAATACAACATTATTTTTTCTTGTTTGAACAGACTTTCATTCAAATGGCTATACCCCTTTTTATAAAACCAAGGGGGGGTGGGGTCGATTTAGAAAGTTTTCGTAGTGCGAGTCGCGGCTATGTCGAAAACACTTGTATATATCATTTTTTTATACTTCAGGCTTAGCGTTATGCCCACAATCTCACTAAGTGACGATACGGCGCAAAATAGTGGAGACGCTAAGCCTAAGGTACTGGCTCTCAAATGGAACTGCCGGAATACACCTAGAAGTTTTTGTCGGCAGATTTTCGTCTTGAGTGTGGTAGCTAGCCAGGCCGGCATTAGAAACCTTACGATCATTCGAAATGCATATAGAGGTTATCAAATGTTTCAGAATCTTCGCATCCAGGAGTTGAGGGAGAGGTCGTTGGACCTTCACAGGGATATTGCGTCGGCGCTTCACCAGCTAGGAGTTGCAGCTAACGATGTTGACGACTACCGGTTGCCGGGCGACGTCCCTATCTTCCCAACGAAGGTCGGAGAACCAGGGTATTTGGGAGACAACAGGATACTAGGTAAGGCTGTTCAAGTATATCATATTATCCATTAACATTCGCAGGCAGATTCCTTTTTTTTGTGGAAGATACTTCTAACCATTTGGTGAGGCCTGATACTCTATCAAACGCACTGCCCTTCGCATTTATAATATAACCAGCATTTATCCGCGACTTCGTTCGTGCGGAAATAGAATTTATTCTTCTCATTTACGTGAACGTAAATCGTTACCAAGCTTTAGTTTAGCGAATCAAAAAAACTTTTTTGTATTTTATACGACCTTCATTGATGAAGGTTTTCAGCTAAAAACAAAAGACACCTCAGTTATAATTTTTAAATTAATATATTAAAAAACGGAAAAGCTCGTTTATTCAGGAAAGCTTTAAGTTAGTGCATACAACATTACCACCTATACGAGGAAAGATGAATTTAAAAAAATTGTTAAATAATTTCTTGACCCACGCGAACGAAGTCGGCGGGTGTAGATAGTTTTAGTAGTAAAACTGCATGTTGAATTGACGCTGGAATGTATTAAAATTATTGCATTGGTTAGGTTCTATGAAATCTATTGAAAATTTAATTCACCGTCATTCGATTCCGCATAATGTATTCGATGCGTCGGAGGGAGGTCTTCAAGTCTTCGTGTGTTGCGTACCTAGAAAGTTAGCTAGTTTTGAAGCGATGATAGCTCAGTGGTAGTGTGTACGACTTCGCGTCAAGGGTACAATGAGCTTGAGCTTTCGGTGAAGGAAAACATCGTGAAGAAACCATAGCATGGTGGTAGGGCTTTTTCTAATGCCCCCCTGGCTAGCTACCACTCTCAAACACCATTGGGTGTGTTCCGGCAGTGGTACTTGAGAGCCAGTCCCTCCTATAAAGGCCTGCAACGCACCTGCGATCCCTCTGGTGTTGTGAGCGTCCATGAGTAGCGGTGATCACTTAGCATCAAGTGACACACTTGCTCGTTTGCGCCCTGTTCCATAAAAAAAAACGTCGGTAGACTTTTTCGATGTTTTACGTTCTCACGAATCTGGTAACACTGATTTTATCACACAATACCTACTACGTCTCGAAGTCGGGATTTGGGTCGGCGAATTGCGTTTGTTGCTGTTTGTCATTTAAATTTCAGAGTTTACGTAAAACGAACTTTCACTTGGAATTGCGTCGAAGTTCGCGCCCGCCGAGTTACTTGCTTAACTTGTTTTCCCTTTATGGGAAGGTAACCACAAGTTACTAACTTATCTCATAACATTTTATCCTTCAATTTATGTACGTTTTACCCGAAACGTATTTCGTGTATCGACTCAGTGGTTATACCCGTGGCCTATACCGATTTGATTTTATTTAATCGACCGAAAATTTGCGCTACAAGTATTAAAATATCTTACCTGATGTTAAGTGATGGTTTGTCATCTGCAACTGCCGGAAGACATCTTGGAACCACGCTCTTTCGTAACAATAATAAAACAACTTTAATAAACCTTTTAAAGGTTTGGCGTTTGACCATAATCTAACCTGTAAAACGAATACTCAATATGTCATAATAATAACAAACATTCTTTAACCTGGGAAATATTTGCTTAAAATCTCCACGGCGATCCTACCTTTCCCCATTACGTTCAAGAAACTGGGATCTCCTTTCCCTATACCTCTAATCCCAGATGATAATTACGCTTGTGACTCCTCGAACGCCATCGCTAATTTAATGTACTCACCGTTTCTGACCATTACCAAATAGAAGAAACGTTTGAATTTGTTGAATGGATATGTCATAAAATTATCATTGTCAATATTGCTTTGGTTGAGGTATTAGAAGGAATAAGATTATTACCAAATTAAGCTGTCATAATTATAATTCTTTGAAGTGACGTCAGTTCGAATCCAACCACCTACAATGAGCTTGAGCTATCGGTGAAGAAAACATCGTGAGGAAACCGTAGTATGGTGGTAGGGCTTTTTCTGACGCCCGCCTGGCTAGCTAGCTTAAGTTGAAAATGCCGCCAAATAGCAATAGGTGTGTTCCGGTAGTTGCACTTGAGAGCCAGTTCCTCCACAGGTTTAGCGTGTCTACCAACTTGGGCCGTATCGTCACTTAATATCAGGTGAGATTATGGCCATTACGCTGAGCCTTAACTAAACAAAAAAAGTGTACACGTAGCACAGTGAAAGTACTATTATTATAAACTATTTCCTGGTACTTTTAATTAGTTCAGCTGTCATCCAAGCAAACCGGATGATCGCACAACATCGATCCCCAAGCGCTTATCTTGGCGCGAGAACTGGCTTTCATTTGCATCCGGAACAGACCAGCTAATCTTGAACTGAAGAAAAGCTAACATGAGGCCAAATCAGGACAGCTTAAAGGTGTCATTTTGGACATATCTCACTTACCAGATTTGGCTACACAATGAAAATAGTAAATTCACGCAACTGTGAAAATTGTGGAAAAGTTGAGGACATCCGATATCTGATGGTGGTATATACCATAAATGCGTGACGTAGAAGCTGTTTTTTAACTTTTGCGTTGTGTTATTTAGATATAGGCATGTTCCATGGTTTTCTAGCGGAACCGACTTCTGATTCTGCTGGTAGATATCCTATGGAACTTTATTATATCTTGTAATGTTGACATACGCAGTGTTTTGATTTTGTTTTATAAATTATATTATAACAGTATTGTATATATGCGTGTATGCTTCGATAGGGCTGTCATATATACACGCGGGGGTGTTACAACCCTCAATATTTCGATATTATTTCTCATGGAATTGAAAGCCCGTTCCTTCCTATACAAGAACTTGTAACTTTATTATTTATGTCAACATCTGTCCTATTTACATGTATAAAAATATTCCGCCAAAAAGAATTAACGCTACATCACCCCCCTACAGAGAGGGAGAAAGTGCCATTAAAATAAAATTAAATAAACAGGAAATTCCAAGGGTTTGGACAAATTAAGTGTACGTCCTGATCTGGTAGTAGAATCGATAGTAGGCGTAGGATGTAACAGAGAATCTTCGACGAAAGCAAGCTTCAGCCTATCCATACTAACCGTTATTTGTTTCCCTCTAATAACTAGTTACAAGGTCTTTCCATCCTGAGCCCTAGATAGGATGTTTTAAGGTCCAAAGTTGGGTGGTTGCAGTGCACGCTAAATAGTGTCGTCTCTAAGCATAACATGTAATGTTTTTTTTTATTATATTAGTTAAGGCTTAGCGATATGGCCATAATTTCAGCTGATCTTAAGTGACGAAATGGCCCATATTGGCGGATATGCTAAACCTTCGGAGGAACCGGCTCTCAAGTGCAGCTGCCGAAACACACCTATTCGTATTTGGCGGCAGATTTTCAACTTGGGGGTGGTAGCTAGCCAGGCGGGCATCAGAAAAAGCCCTACCGCCATGCTATGGTTTCCTCACGATGTTTTCCTTCACCGGAAGCTCAAGCTCATTGTTGGCGCTTACATCGAAATCACGTCTTTGACGCACAGTCGTACGCACTACCACTGACCTATCATCGATTCGTACGTTTTATTTTTTAAAACAAGAGTAGAATAATGTGATTAAAAACAAAACACGACGCTGGTAGACGCAGCGAACTTATCAGCAAATTCGGTTCATTTATAAACCCATTCGCATAGGGCAATATCAATCCAGTAGACATTCGTGATATTAAATCACATCGGGCTTTAACAATCACGATTATCTGTTTCAGGTGCACCCATAGACATGAACAGATACAAAGCAGACACAATAGACGATATAGTTGTGTTCGATTTCATAAGTAAGTCCTTGTACTCGGCCAGCCATTCCAACCCAAAGCGGAGGATAGAGCAGCCTCTGAGGGAGGCCTTGGACGACGTTATCAGAGAAGTGAGTATTGGTATTCGTAATCAGCAAACCGCATCGATATCTGGACGGATAATTGCGTTTATTTAAAAAAGTTGGTCTTATATGTTTGGTGCAGCTATGACAATATGTTCGGTTGGGTTTTTTTTTTGAATTTGTCGCGTTCGGACCGACAGACTTTGTAATGTGAATTTGTTTAATATAAGCAATCTATGGACAAAGCTATCTACCGAGCCAAGAAGTAGCCAGAGAAAAGGAGGCAGACCGTTTATAAGATGGGAAGGTATTTTTAGAGAGTGTGGTGGCCCAGGCTGGTCCACTATTGCAAGGAATAGGGGAATATGGTCGGTTAGGGGGAGGCCTAAGCCGAGGAGGCGACTATAACATCTTAGAGAAAAAAAAGTTGTATTTTTAATGTGTAATCATATTTTTAAGTTATAGATTAAAGGCTTTTTTTATTTTTTATTTATTTTATTATATATTATTGGCTTATCGGGGATGGGACTTGAACGGTAGATTTTATTATGTTTGTCCTGATCATCTGATACGAGACGATCTATTTTCTCTTGGTATTTATTAGGAAGTTCAATCAAATAGATGATATTGTTATGCGCCTTTTGCAGTAGGGCTGCGGTGCACAGTGCATTAATCTTTATATTATTTGGTCTAAGTTATGGTGATTATATACATTTTTTTTCGGTTAATTTTAACTATATGTGTTGTATATAACCAATGGCCTTGTGTCCTTTATTAAATTAAATTTCTATCTATATATTTTTGATCACCATAATGTCTAAAGTATTCTCAAATGTCGTCTATTACAAAGATAAACGTAACAAAAATTAAAACATTGATCTGTATGTCTTGTAGGAAGTAACAAGTTCCAGTCTTAGCAGACTTACATTGCAGTGAACATGGTTCAGTGATAGTGTGTACGACTTCGCGTCAAGGGACGTGAGTTCGAATCCAAGCACCTACAATAAGCTTGAGCTTTCGGGGAAGGAAAACATCGTGAGGAAACCATAGCATGGTGGTAGGGCTTTTTAAAATTCCCACCTGGTTAGCTACCACACTCAAGTTGAAATTTTGCTGCCAAATACCAATAAGTGTCTCCAGTTACACTTGAGAGCTAGTCCTTCACAAGTTTAGCGTGGCCACCAACTTGGGTCGTATCGGTAACAGTGATCGAATAACTGGTGATCTCTCTCTCTCTCTCTCTAAATGAGATGTTGTAAAATTTCAGGTAATGGAGATCATAAACGCACCCTCTCGGCAAAGAGGGCGCGTGATTGACTTCAACGAGCTGCTGTACGGGTACACGAGGCTGCAGCCGCTGCACGGAGCTGATCACGTTCTAGATTTACTCCTGAAATATAGAAGATATAGAGGGAGGAAGATGACCGCTGCCGTACGAAGACATGCCTATTTACAGCAGTCCTTTACTGGTGAGCTATAGTTTTATGTGCCAACTTGTAATATTAACCAACGTCTGTTATTATTTTTATTTATATTTAATTACGATTTTTCTAAGGTTTTTATTAGCTTCATTTGTATCTTATCCATCAACTTATCTATCTATCTAACTATCTAACAATGTAACTACATTTATCGATCTAATTTACGTCAACATGTCAAGAGCCCATGTCAATGAAATATATGCTATAGATTTTCATCGGCTAAGTGATTCTTGAGTTACAATCAAACTAATCTGCAGATAGCGAAATGCTTTTTAATATGCTGATAGAATATCGAAATAAAACGAATTTAAACGGATTTTATCGTGGTTATTTATTAATTTTAATCCCGACGTTTCGAAAGCTTTTCAGCCTTCGTGGACACGGGGCGGACTGAGGTGTAGGTTGTCCAGAAAAGTTCATGTTACTGTGTCTACCTTCAATTTAATTTTTATTATTGATAGTTTTCTGATCTACGCAGAAAGAGCTCACAGTGTCTTGAAGTCTGGCAATTTTTTTTTGGGTTCCGATTTAATTATATGTATAATCGGATCCCAGGCTTGTGCTAGCTTCCAACCATCTTCTCTATTGAAATTTGGAAGTTTTTAATTTCAACAGCCTCAAGAATCATCTTAGGCAGAAATCGGTGTTCTTTGGCTTGTCGAATCTAAGAAAATGTTTGGAGCCTTCTTCTGAATGTTCAGCAACTGCAGACTTCGTAGAGCGGCGGTGTTTAACGTCGGCTATATGTTATTTTACGCGGGTCTCTATATTTCTTTTAGTTTGGCCGATACATATTATAAATTAGTATATTTCGATGAATAATATTCGCGTAAACATAAGAAATCATTATGCTGATAGAATATGTTTATGATAATATTCCTTAAGTGATAAGTTTTCAGTTTTGTCCTGTATTTCGTCTCTAAGAATTTCATATTTCAGGTATGGAACTCCGCGAGTTACCGATGGGAGAACCACCGCCGTTCGAAGACCCGGCCATACTAGAAAACCCCGAAGAGGGACAACCGATAATAAGAGAATACGAAGACTTCGACGAGTCGAGCGCGAACCAGAACAGCTTCCTCGACTTCGGTAAGCTGAAGGTCAAAGAAGCTTTGGAAAACGGCCTTATGACACTGCACAACAACCTACCAGACGTGCTTAAATGGAACAGCGGGGATTCGGAAGAGTACCCCGTCTATGATAGACGAATACATTTCATACTACCATTATCAGGAAGGCAAGAGATATTCGGCAGGTTCATGAGGAACTACGAGGATATCGTTCTGAAGACGAACGAAGCTGTCTCTTTGATAGTCGTCGTGTATCTGGACAGCAAACATCCGCTCGACTACAGGAACGCGGAACTATTGATCAATTACTACAACGAAATGTACGGGAAAGACATTAGAATCGTGCAAATGGGCTCGAACGTGTTCTCACGAGGCGCGGCGTTGACCGAGGGCCTTAAACTGTGCAACAGCGACGACCTGGTCTTCTTTATCGATGTCGATATCATGTTCAATTTCGACAGCCTCAGGAGGATACGAATAAACACGATAAAGTATAACAACGTCTACTTCCCGATCGTGTTCAGCGAATACAACCCTGACGTGGTCAACGGTGAAGATTACAACAGGTTCAAGGGTGAAACGTCGATTGTCGACGCGGACATTGAGAGCGAGGCCCAAGTGGAGGAAGAGGCGAAAACCGAGAAGGAATTGACCAATCTGAAGTACAGCAAAGAGATAAACGATGATAACGGCTATTTCCGACAATACGGTTTCGGTATTCTCGCCATTTACAAGTGCGATTTCCAGAGAATCGGCGGCTTCGATCTCACTATAAAGGGCTGGGGTAAAGAGGACGTACAGTTGTTCGAGACGCTGATAAAATCGAACCTAACCGTGTACCGGATAGCGGACGACAGCTTAGTCCATATATTCCACTCTGTCGACTGTGACAAGGGTCTGGAGAAGAGCCAGTTCCTAATGTGCCTAGGTACGAAGGCCTCGACTTACGGCAGCGAGAAGCACATGGCTTACTACATGCTGAACCATCCTGACGTGCTTTGGCCTGAAGAGGAGAAAGTGGAAGATGTCGAGAAAGGTGCCAGCTAATACGAGGTTCGGGGTTCGGTGCCGTTTATTAATTACGCGAGAGTGATTTTAGTCATTTTAGGACCTTTATATAAGACCACATGACATCTCTTGGAATTGCCCCTCACGCTCTTTATGACTTTGTCTGGTTTCAGAAATGATCCGTTTTACTAAAAGTTCATTAAAAAAATTCAGTTTTATAATAGTAATAGAAATAAAACAGATTTTTGCACACCATGACAACACAGAATATACAACATTTAAAAATATAAGTATACATTCAGTCGGCCATATCGCTTAAAGCGTCAGTCAGCGCAAATCAGTTATGCCGTGACAATATAAAGTAAGACAAAACAGCATTACAGAGATAAAACATAGAGGATAAAAGAGAAAAATTAAAATACGACTAACATTTGAACACATTATTGATTATAATATATATTATAAAACACATACTACACACAGTGAATTCTAAAAGTGCTTATGGATGGTAAATATATATTTATATAGGTACAGGTCGATATAATATTCTCTTCCCCTCTCGTGTGACACTCTTACGTAAATAATAAATGGTCGTCTAGTTCAAATACCATTAGGGATGCGCTATTCCGTTTTGGATGAATAATCGATACGCAAAACGATGACAAATGTAATAATCGATTATTTATTCAACACACTATTAGAGTATTAGTGTTGTATATTTTTTTATATAAATATATAATTGTAAATATATAAAACTATACAGCAAATGAAATTAATTTTGTAATTGAATTTTATTATTATGATTAAGGTATCTAACATGAACAATTCCAAATGCATTCTTGTTTTTTATTATTATTACTATTAATAATTGTTATTTTTAATTTTACTTAAATTAAACTTTTCAAGTTAAGCATAATATATTCTTATAAAATATATATTTTAATCGAATACGTGCTACTCTTTATTATAAATGTATTTAGATTAAATCATCTACAACTGAATAAAACATTTCCATTTTAAAATTGTCAATTCCTATGTTAATACAAACGTTTGAGTTTTCTTTATCTATTTTTTTTTATTATTTTTTTTTCAAATACAAAATATATGGAAAATCGTGTCATAATGCCATGTTGTATTTTGATAACTCCTAAATTTCCTAATTTTTTAAATTTCCTAAATTTCGTACTTTTTCGGTATTGTTTCATGTGATCGTTAATAATATTTACACGTAATAATAAATGTAATGTAAATACACATATATAAATTATACAATTTTTAATTAATCTAAATTTTAATATCTCTAATCTAATGTTTAGAATTACAATGTCAAGAATGTATACAGAATTAAATTGTTTTATTACAATAAACAAACTATTATTATAATGAAATCAATAAAATCGAGTACATGATTATTTTATAAAAAAAGGTAATAATTTATGTAGTATTCCTGTAAATAGTCTAAAAAACAGCTTAAACTACGAATCTTAAATTGCGTTTCCCTCAGAATTCGAATTAACAGTGACATTATTGTAATTCTGAAGGTGTGCTGTAGTCAATTATATTGTTTTGTATTAAATATCATTAAGGTGCTTCTATTTCGTTTACATTCACGTCTGTAATGGAATCGCTTTTATGATATATGACATGTTTTAATTAAAGCCAATGTCTCTTGTACTAAAAAAAATGAAATATTCATCTTCCAGCGATGTTACTAATACATTTTATACGTAATATGTCAACAGAATGCCAATGCCAACGTGAATAACTCTGTCGGCATAAAGTGGGTGTATCTAGTTGGCGTAAAATGATGTATCAAGTTGGTGTAAAATGGTCTTTCGGTAACAAAAAAATACAAACCATATAAAAGCAGTATTTTGGTAATCTTTTGTTTGTGACATTAATTAAATAAAACACGATCTCTCATGATTATTGTATGACAATATTTTTATAGTTTCCTTAAAAATAAATAACTAAGTATATTTAACAACATTTGTGACGAGACACACAATCGGAGTTTTACGAAACAGAACTATCCCATAGTTTATTAACTGGAACAACAATTAGAAAATATAGCAGTACATGGGCACACCATATTAAAATAGACTATGCTCCGGTTCTGGATTGTACAACCACGTCTTAAACTATAACATAATGTATATAATTACTGTCGTTCCTAAAAAACAGAAAGATAATTTATAAATAAGTAAGTAAGTAAGTTAATATATAAATGCTTGATATACTATAAGTATCAAATAGACTTCAGCGTCACAGATTGTAACAGAACGACTGTAAAAATACAGATTGTTATGTTACAGTGCTGTCTCTGGAATAATCTATGAGGATAATTTATAATTTAACATCTTAGTGAGAGTTAGTTTTAAGTAAAAAAATAGGAAAACAGACTTTTAATAACGTATTCTAAATATCTCCACAATCATGATAAAACTAAAATATCTCGAAATTTTTTTGTATGATCACTGCCATTGGCGTATTTTGGCGGAGAGCCAGTATTATCTGGCATCCACTTCAGTTGTTTTTGTCGCTTATTCATAATTGTTACTAGATTTCCGCTTCCTGAGTCACTGCTTTCGGAAGCTACAGTTCCAATATATACTTGATACGCCAACGTGGGTTACAACGCCAACCACGCTCTAGTTAAAAATCAGCTTAGCTTCTTCTTTTTATATTCCCCGATTTGCAAAGTGGCGGTGGTGGAGATTTTTTAATATACGCCTGGGTAGCAGAAAATCTCCCGCCGAATACCTAAAGGTGTGTTCCGGCCGTGGCAGTTGAGAGCCAGTCCCTCCACTAGGCTTAGCTTGTCCACCATCTTGAGGCCATATCGTCATATAACATCAGGTGAGAGGGTGGCCATAACGCTAAACATATAAAGTACAAAAACATATTTTACAATACAAAAAAAAAAAACTTCTAAATATATATCCTGACAGATTTTAGGGATACCTGGTAATTCGTCGATTTCGTCGAATATCCGTTCAGTTTGATTCAATTATAAAATTGGTACTTTTATATACAAGTTATTATAAGGTATTTATACTGAATACTCTATAACGTTGGTTGTGAAGAGTTTCTTGTGAATACAATCGATAGGTTATACTTAATGGCGTTTTACTTACTCTCTGTATTATAACTTAGTCCAAATGTACATTTTATTTCAACTAAACCCCCTAGGAAACGTTGAGATTTTGTTAAATATATGTCCATTCGCATAGTATAAGCTATAGTAGTTTTTAAATAGTCGGCTATAGAAATAATAATAATTACATTGATTTCATTTATGTATCGAATTTATTGTTTCATTGAAATATAAATAGGTAGTGATTTAATCAATCAGGCTTGAATCTATGGTGGAATTATGGGGGTCACGACCCCCTTTATATTAAATACTACTTTCAATTTTCGTAAAAAGAAAGATATCGTTATGCCCGTGGTCGTGTTTGTATCAATTTTAAATTTATTATATTACTCCTTACAGACCACGGCTTGATGATCGTTTGCTTGTGGAAACAATTGTTACGATGTCTGTAAAACAACTAGGTGTTCTAAAAGTTCTATAAAATTGTTAATGAATAATTAGACCAATTTTAAGCATAAGGTGATCAGATATTGCATTTTTAAGTTACTGGCACTGACTCCGTGGCAGTTCCTCTCGAAGAATCTTTAAAAACACCTGTTAGGGGCCATCCATAAATTCCGTGACACGTAGATGTGTAATAAACTTTGTAACGTCATTTGTATAATATAAATAAATTAATCTTCAATACTAATGAAAAGCTTTTAATGACCAATATTAAATATGTTTCGTCTCCTTTCATGTATGCAGTAATCTCCGATTTGGCTGTATGGACCCAGTACCTTTGCCTTTACCATAGGAAAATGAAAAGGAAAAAATATACAATTTTAAACTTTTTGTGGAAAAAACTATGGGTTAAAGTTAAATTATAGATTTTACGGGATAATTGGATGATAAGAAAATCAAGCATTAGCTTTGCAATTAATATTTCATTGTCATAATAATAATTACTACTTTATCGATTAATATATTTTTTTAACATTGCACTATTTATAGGTATTTGTAAATAGGTTGTATATTTAATAATGTGCTCATTAAGTGCCAATTTTAGTGTTAAGTAGTAAAAAAAAATGAAATTACTATGTTTATTATTATTATTCCTATGGGATTATAAATAGTAATTATTATTTCTGTTATGATATTAATGTTTTTTATCTGTATTATTGAAGATATGATTTCAGAACGATGAATGAATTCGATTAAATATATTTTGAGAAATTATAAAATGCGTTTGTTATTATTCGAGTAATTGTCACTATATTTTTAGTTTATACATACCTATATCAGAATAAATTAGTTGTCGAAGGAATAATTTGATTTCTTTAGAAAGTAAAACGGTATCCCTTACGTGAGGTCCGTCGACTTCTTTGTATTTAGTGTCAACCCGTAAGTTTTCACTCCACTATTAAAACCGCTGAAGAAGTTTTTATGGTTACTAAAAAATCATATCTTAAGTTATTTATCATCTACTTAATCGCAGTCACTAATTTATTACATGTAAAATGCCACCAAAATTATATAAGACCGTATGCCGTAACTCTATGAATATCAATAAAATTTGAATACATTTTGGAGCGTTGAAGTGATAGTGTGTACGACTTCGCGTCAAAGGACGTGAGTTCGAACCCAACCACCTACAATGAGTTTGAGCTTTCGGTGAAGGAAAACATCGTGAGGAAACCATAGGATGGTGGTACGGCTTTTTCTAATGTCCGCCTGGTTAGCAACCACCCTCAAGTTAAAAACCTACCACCAAATACTAATAGGTGTGACAGCTGCACTGAAGAGCCAGTTCCTCCGCAGGTTTAGCGTGTCTACCAACTTGGGCCGTATCGACACTTCAAATCAGGTGAGGTTATGGCCATAACGCTAAACCTTAACTACAAAATTACTCCATAAATTCCGCCAAAACCTCGTCGGTCGACATGCAATATAGAGAAAAGTCTGGAAAAATTATTTTGAGTAGTATGCCTGTTACCACATTCTTTTCAACCTCATACAACCTTTTCAACTTTGTTGTTTTATACATAACTAGCTTTCACACGCGGCTTTGGTCGCGTTAATATTGATTTTGTCAAACAATTTTGACTCCGCTAGCCGCTATTTTAGATAAATTATGTCAAAAGAGACTGGTAAAGAATATTTGTGCTCGTAGTAATTTGACATTTATGCGCGAACCGCTCGCTATTTTGGCGATAAAAGCTAACACATAAAAGATAAGTATATGCTGTCGCGGGCTTTTTTGTAGAACTGTTTACGATAAACATTTCCACTGCACATTATATACTAACTCAAACGGTTTTTGCAGCGCACGCCACAATAACTCGGAGATGACAGAATTTTTCCCTCCTAATTTGACACTTATCGTTATATCTTAGACAATTCACACAATATCTTTATAAATTATAACCTTTGTGTTATTCTGATGCAAAAGCTATATTATTGTAAGGTTTCATAAAAATCGATACAGTAGTTTTTGCGTGAAAGAGTAACAAGCATCCATACTTACGGAACTTTCGCGTACATCGAAGTTTGGTCGGGATTTTGATTTGCCATGTTCTGGTTTTTATATTTATTTATATACTTAGCTATTTAGCCCTGTATTGTGTATACCATAAAAACTCCTCGACGAGAGAGTCGCCATCTTGTTATTAGTAGGTTCCACTTAGCGTTCACAACTTTCAAAATATGTCTGCAGTAGTTACTCATGATAACCGTTTCATTACAATGTTTTTTGTGGAGGAAAAGCCGACTGCATGAATTATCTACCTGCCTACCTATGTATCTACTTCTGAAATGTCAATGTGTGAACAATTTTTTTTTATAGTTATGTTTTACGTTATGGCCGTAATCTCACCGGATCTTAAGTGATGATACGACCCAATGTCTATCAAACACGCTAAACTTGTGGAGGGACTGGCTCTCAAGTGCAGCTGCCGGAACACAGCTATTGGTATTTGGCGGCAGGTTTTCAACTTGAGAGTGGTTTCTAGCCAGACGGACATTAGAGAAAAAGCCCTACCACCATGCTATGGTTTCCTCATGATGTTTTCCTTCACCGACAGCTCAAGCTCATTGTAGGTGGTTGAATTCGAACTCACGTCTCTTGACGCGAAATCGTACACACTACTACTGTATTATTTGGTATTAGTGACATATAAAAGCTTTCTCGCGGACGACGTTTTGTCGGAATTGTTGGCTCTGGTCTTTAACAATTACCAGGTAAGTGAACGTGTTGTTTCGTTAGTATTGGTGAGAGGGGATCCAGTGTTAACTTAGGTGTTACATATATTCGTTAGGACTATTTGTATCGGCTGTAGCGGGAAAGTCTTATATTTTAATTCTCTTCACCATTACCCATTAAAATCTAAACATACCATTATTGATTAAACCCTGTTGACCCAAATAGGTAGAGGAATACGCACTATGCAAAGGAGATAATTTTCGTACCCCAACTTAGAAAGCAGAATGAAGCAGAAGTCGTACACACTATCACTGAACCAATAAGGGTTTCACGAGTAAAAGTAACCTATTACCATCTCCAGGATCCCATGTATCTCTATACCAAAATACATCAAAATCAAGATTCACCGGTTTAGACGTGAAAGCGTAACAAAAAAACTAACTTTCGTATTTATAATCTGCATCTGCGATTCCTCTGGTGTTGTTGGCGGCGGTGATAACTTACCATTAGGTGATCCGCTTACGCGTTTGCCCCCCTATGTCTTAACGAAAGGCCCACGGTTTGTACAATTTAGGAGAAATGAAATTGAAATGAATTGAAATGATAATGAATACATTATCCAAATTTTGGTAAAACTTTTTGGCAAACGCCCAGAAACGAATCGAAACACGTTCTCAGATAATATAGATTTCCTTAATACAAAACTACATTTTACGTGCGGCTTCGCTCGCTTTAATATCGATTTTGTCAAACAAATCAAAAATTCATACAAAGTTTATATCTCTAATTCTCCCACTCATATTGATATGTATCCATTGTTTATACTATCAGATTTTCCCGAGAAAAAGTAGCCTATCTCTCTCTCCAGGATGTCATCTATCTCTGTGCGAGAATTGATCACAATCGATTGAGCGGTTTAGGCGTGAAAGCATAATAAACAAACACACTCGCATTTATTATATTACTATCGTTCAAGATATACCGCTCTTCGTGAGTCCATTTCGGCCCAGGATGATCCGGGCCACGATCGAGTAGTTAAAAGAATTAGTTTGTAAAGCGCACCGCGTGGTGAAATCTTATTTGATCACGAGGCCAATTGAGATTCCTCGTGCGGCTCTCGGCAAACATGCCTTGTCTAATCGCGTCACGTATGCGACGATGATGTCAAGTACGCGCGACTGCGTAATCTGTCTCGGAGACGATCAGTTTATACTGACAAGTCTGCTGTACGATTTATTTCTGTTTACTTGTCTTTCAGTTAAAGTTATCTTTCTAGCTTCATCGGTGTTCTATTCTATTTAGTTATCACATATTTTATTCTATTTAAATTATGTATTTATGATAATCCAATTAGTCCATTCTACTCTGATTTGACTATGGCTTCTCCGATTTTCCTAGATCCGCCAATGTCAAGTATAAAATAGCTATATTAATAAAGCAATTTACGTATTTATTTAAATTTAAATTACATATATCTTCACCAGTTACATATTTATTTAAACAATTTTTATAGTAATGTCATTCTATGTTTTCTTTTTTCTTATTATATTAAACAGTAGTGCTGACCGTGACATCACGATGGGCCATCAGAAAACCAGCGCTGCAACGCATCATACGTTGTAGCATTCTTGCTGAGATGGGTCCATTTATGGCCTCACACAACTGTTTAGTGGGCACGCTTTGCCTTATATTCACTAGGTTATCGTTGTTTTTGTTTTTCGCCCTAATTTTTAATTATTTTTGGTAATCATTTAGTCAGTGTGAGTTCCGTAATAAATATATTTTCTTTCTTTCTTTCTTTCTATACCCGTATTGAAGTGAAATCTTCTTTAAGCGAGCTGAGCCCTTTGTTTTGCCGGAAATGAATGAGTCTGAGCTGAAACGCTAAGTTTTGTGACGCCAGGAGTAAAATTGCGAAAGTTGTCTCTGGGGTCTGACACATCAAGCACAGTGCCGTCGTTTTGTTGAGCGAAATTAAAGACACGCGAGTTAAAAGTGTCGTCGTGGTTCGTTTTAGTGGTTAGTGTTGGGTAATCACCCGATGTGCCCCCACATGCCACTCACGCCTTCTACCTGAGGTCGGGTAGTGCGTTTGCCCGTTACCATCAGGAAGCCCGTAAACACTGTGATTTAAAACACCACGTTAAAAAAAAGGTTTATGACGCTCGTTTGGTTAAAAACGGCTCGAGTCGACTAAGGAATCGAGAGAGATACAGTCACGGGTCGTTGTTATACTCAAGCGTAACATGAGAGTGCGTGAAGCACCAGTGCCATTCAGTTTCAAGATTCACCGCGTATGTGTGCTACTAATACGTCTTATTTAATATTTTAGTTTTATTATTATTTTTATTATATAACCTTGCCTTGTTGAAGTTTTCTCTATTCCCGTCCGGTCTTAGCACATACTGAAAGAAAATTACTTATAGCATTAAGCTCACCAGTGTACATGTTAAAAGTGCAATAATGTATACATTACACCTAGTAGAGTTATACATCTGAAACGATGATAGCTCAGTGGTAGTGTGTACGGACGCCGTGACAAGGGATGTCGGTTCGAATCCAGCTACAATGAGCTTGAGCTTTCGATGAAGGAAATCGCTAGGAAACCATAGCATAGTGACAGGGCTTTTTCTAATTCCCACCTGGTTAGCTACCACACTCAAGTTGAAATTCTGCTGCTAAATACCAATAAGTGTCTCCAGTTACACTTGAGAGCTAGTCCTTCACAAGTTTAGCGTGGCCACCAACTTGAGCCGTATCGTCACTTACGATCAGGTGAGTTTATGGCCATTATACTAAGCCTATACACTATAAAAACATTTAACAACAGTAAGCCTTACTTTGATATTCGACGGCTTTTGTTGCTTTAATGTTGTCAAACGTTCTAAAAGTGAAAATTGTCAGTTCTGCATGACCGTCTCGAGCAGTGGTTAGGTTGCAATTACCGGGATGAGTCGTTTTATGTAGGTTGTTTACTGTTGCTCAAATTGCACCAATATTTAGGTTTGATAATCAAATTATATGTGATTTAATAATTTTGTAAGTTTAGTACCATTGGGTTTTCTTTAGAGATGCTGTTAGCATATGTGTATAGATTTAACTAAACAAACTAAAATCACTTATGTTCGTAGTTACATACGTTTATAGTGAAGTTGGCCAATTATATGTAATAATTATGATTCACTGTTTATTTGCGATTCAGTATCTAACAATAATCTTCAAAAAATTTTTTAGTACTTAATAGGCGTTATGCCCACAATCTTACATGAAGTTAGGGGACCATCTGTGCCAACTTGGTGGGCACAGTAAGCCTAGTGGAGAGAATGGCTCTCAAGTGCATTTATTGGAACACACCTATAGGTATTTTGCGGCAGATTTACATAACATGGGAGCAAATAACACAGGGGCTTGTGAATTAAAATTAAAAAGATTGGTTCGATCTCGCCACATTGCTAGCCCAATTGGCTTTTACAATTTCACCGAACCGTTAAAATAAAATACACAATATGATAGATTAATATGCTACCAAAAACCGAAACATTTTTTACCACTGTAATAATATACCTACTGTGCAAAATTAAAACAATTGTTTTTTAATATTAAAGGACGCGTTTCAAGTATAATATGTATTATCTTTGCTCGGCAGTTGTTAGACGACGTTCCCATGTGTCTAATGTTTGCTTGACTAATATTTGTCAGCCATTTTGTTAGTTCGTCGTCACAGTTCAAGCGATCGACTGTTTTATGTCTTGCTTCTTTTTTCTCTTACGTTTCTTGTTTCTTCTCGATGACTACGTCACTTTCCGAAACGGTGGTAGTTTTGACGTTCATGCGACTTCTTAGGGACTGAATTCAAAAAAGATTTTTATTTAATTGTGTTTAACCATTAAGACCATTTTGACAATTACGTAAAATTTATCTCAGTTTTATAAATGTGTTACTTTCAAAGCTAACTACATTTTTACTTATTTATTAAAGCGTCGCCTCCTTGTCATATGTAGGCCTTGAATAACTGTATATTTGATTATTTGGGGAAATTTCTGTCGGCCATGTTGGCTATGTGTTTATTAATAAATAATTTCTTTGTTCATTCTTGTATTCTGTAAATATGAGATCTTACAGAATATAACTTTATTATTATGCACAAGTGATTTTAATTGGAAACGATATCATGGATCATTAATTCTGAGATGAAACAAAAATTACTAGAAAACACGGGTCGTATGGTCACTTAAGATCAGGTGAGATTATGGCCATAACGCTAAATCGTAACTATAAAATAAATAAATAATAATAAGAATGCTACCACTTTATGGGATAGTGAAATCATCATACTGCACTTTACTCACTTAATAATTGAGGAAAGTCTCTTAAATAACGAGGTTTGTTTGCCAAGCTGAGAATAAAAAATCTTTTTTTATTACATTTTTGGCGTAATGGCCACAATCTCTCCCGATGTTAAGTGATAATGTGGCTCAAGATGAAGATACGTTAATACCGGTGAAGTGGGACACACCTGTAGGTATTTTGCTGCAGATTTTCAACTTGAGGGTGGTAGCTAGCCAGGCGAGCATTAAAAAAGCCCTACCACCATGCCATAGTTGCATCACGATGTTTTCTCTCACCGAAAGCTCAAGCTCATTATAGATGGATTCGAACTCAAGTCCCTTGACGCGGCATCTGTACACTTTACTAACTGAGCTATTATGGCTTTGAAACTTCAAAGAACTGTCAAACTTATCGAATATGTAAGGTATTGAAGAAACTTAATAGTTCTCAGTTAGACAGCACCTTTAGAGTTGCTCTAAATCTCTAAAGATAAGCGTCCATTGTTTGTAAAAGTAATGAATAATGCAATATAAATTCAGAAATAGTTACAAAGAGTTTTTAGCGGGATCTTTATCTGTCCTGTTGAAGTGATTATTTTAAGCTTCATTCATTCATTTATTTTGTAGTACAGTTTCGTAATTGTTCGTAAGTGAAGTAAGCTGTAAGTAATAATTGTAAGTGAAGTGAGCTGTAAGCGATAATTCGGAGTTTAATTTATTTCCTACAACGTAAACTTCCTAGACATTTTTAATGAGAGTCACCATTATGATAAGGTATTGTAGGAAAAACCTGAAAATTTTCAAAATATTAATCTAACAGATTTTACGTGTAGTATCGCTAGCGTTTATATTGACTTTGCCAATCAAATGGGATGATGCTATAAAAAGTTTCATAGAAATTTCACCCCGCCCTTTACACCCCTTCCAATAAAGTTTTCGTGAAAAAAATAGCCTATCACCGTCTCCAGGTTCCCATTTACTTCTATACCAAAATTCATCATAATTCATTCATTGGTTTAGGCGTGAAAGCGTTGCAAACAAACGAACAAACTCACTTTGGCGTTTATAACATTAGTAAAGATTATGCTATGTGCTTTAGGCATTATCTATAACGTTTGGGTGCGCGATACAGTGACACTCTACATCACTGAATATACATCATCACACCGCATACCTTCCACTGTCTATGCACACCTATATCGATAAGGTCGTGCTAAGATCGCTAAATTAGTAAGTTAGGACCTGTTGGTTAGTTAGGATCGCGCATCCTTGTACACTTTCCGGCAGCAGCCCAAGCCGAGGTTTGGCCATCCTGGCACCCTCGCGCTCGCTGCCTCGGAGCTGAGTGCCCTCAGCACTCGCCCCAAAAAGTTCGGTGTAGCTGTCAAAGCCCCTAAGGCTAACAGCGTACGTTAAGACAAAAAAAAGAGGTAGCTTTTGTTTGTTTGTTTGAACACGTTAATCTTAAGAACTACCAGTGGGATTTCAAAAATTCTTTGTGTATTTGATAGTTCAATTATCGGTGAAGGTTACAGGCTAATTAACGTCATGCTAATACCAATACAAGCAAAGGTGTATTGAAAAGTGTTACAGAAACAAGTAAAATGATTAAATAAAGATTCAGTTCACTGCGAATATTTTAAATTTGAATATAAGTTTGTTTGTCACGCTTTCACGCGAAAACGGCTTAACCGATCATCATGAAGCTATGCACACATATTTTTGGAGGTATTAGAAACAACATGGAATACTATTTATTGAATAATAATAAATACGTTAGATAAAAAAATTGTTTGTCAGAAAATCTTAAAATCTAGCTACTTTAACGCCATCTAGCATTCCAGAGTATATGTGATACGAAGCTAGTTATATATATATACAAGTTGCCGAAAACAAACTTTGTGCTATGTTGATTATTGAATTATTTTGTACTAATTGGATTCTGCGCTATTTTTTAGTGTACCAAATTATACATGTTACATATATTGATATTCAGAAACGGAATTGAGAGTTTGTTCAAATACTGACGATATTATCTATGAATATAATATAAAATTTCACGGCGGTAGGGCTTTTTCTAATGCCGTCTAGCTACCATCCATTTTTTTGATGTGAAACTTCTTTAGAATTGATTTTATTAGAGTAATCGATTTCAAACTCGATTAAAATTCTTCTGATCATTGGCGGTCTACTAGTCTTTGGCGGGGCTAGCTACCACCGTCAAGTTCAAAATTTGCCGCCAAATACCTATAGGTGTGTTTCGGCATTTTTTTTTTATAGTTATGGTTTAGCGTTATGGCCATAATCTCATCTGATCTTGAGTGACGATATGGCCCAAGTTGGTAGACACGCTAAACCTGTGAAGGGTCTGGCTCTCAAGTGCAACTGCCGGAACACACCTTTTAGTATTTGGCGGCAGATTTTCAACTTAAGGATGGTAACTAGCCAGGCGGGTATCAGAAAAAATACTACCACCATGTTAATGCACATACCACCAGATGCACTGTAGAACCACGTGCACCATCTCGGGCCACATCGTCACTTAACATGATATGCGATTGTAGCTATAATGTAGGATTCCAATACAGTGAGGTTACATTGTCATTTAACACCAGGTGATTGCATGCATGAACTCGTGCCATCCCAGGAAGGCGATAGATGGCAGTGGGGTTGTAGTGAGTGGGTTAAGTCGCAGATAACCGTACCCTTGGACTGGAAGGGTATGCGTAAATGCATTTCCCCACGAAAAAAAAGCATACATTCATTAAAAGCCAGCTCCGTTTCGCTTGTAATTACATTATCAATGAGCTTCACGTATTATATAATCTCATCGAACGTTGAGTGAAAGGTTAGCTTAGCCTTTGGCTAGAGGTTGAATTAGTTATATACAAATACTAGCTTTTACTCGCGGCTTCGCTCGCGTCAATACTGGTTTCGTCACTGACTTCTGGTTGTCAGTCGATAAAGAAATATTTTTTTCTATAAAATCATATTAAATTGCTTATTATCTCGATGTTGGGTGATACTGGTTGATATGAACTTACCCAAAATTCGAAATTATAAGCAATTACTCTCTAAAGTTTGAAGGGAAAGGGATAACGCAATCATATAAATGTATTCTTCTGTTTAACCCACTACCTGTAAGTTTCACGTGAGAAAAAGTATCCTATCACTGTCCCCAGGGTCCCGTCTATCTCAATAGTAAAATTCTTCATAACCAGTAAAGCAGGTTAGACTTGAAAGCGTAACAAAAAAAAAAAACAAACTCACTTTGGCATTTATAAAATGAAAACCCAATATTCTTTACTGTGATACGTATGGAAATTCTTGGATTTTTTTACATGAACGTGACGTTTAATTGTGCCAGAAAGTATCCTAAACTTACTTAATCTGCACGAGTTCCATCTTTAAAAGTAACTTATTCTCTCATAACATAACATTCGCAAACATTCTTACCGTCCAGACAAGTTTCTTTTTTAATTTCATAGTCAATTTCTTGTGTGTTTTTATATTTTTTCACATGGAAAAGTTTACTTGTCTATGAAAGTGTAAGAACTACTAACTAGTGATCTGTTATAAATACTAGTTAAGGACTGTAATAAAAGAGTAATAAAATACTGTTTAACGGTGTCGAAATGTATTTATTTTTTGTAAATAATAACATTAAAAACTTAATATATAATACAAAAAAAATAAGCTAGCCTTATATTTAAACTTTATACAAAACATGAGTCGAGCCCATCGGTAAGTCACTTCGCTTGATTGCCATCACAGCTGTCAAAACTGTCACGGTGACATTAGCGACAGCTGTCAAAGTCAACGACTGACTGGCCGATGGGTTATTCCCATCCGTGTGCGTGCATAGTCGCAAGCGTTGGCCGAGCGGCGATCGAAAATCAGACCCGTGCGCCGACATCACCTACATTGTACGTGGCTGCCGGCAAGTTGTTTACAACATTCAGCCGCCTTCAGTGATGTTAAGAAAGCGACCGAATAACATCGATCATCCGAATAGTGAAGCTCAATAAAAAAAAACAAAATCGATTATATATCGATTAAATTAATTTCACGGTGTAGTTTGTAAGCTCAGTTGGATGTAAGCGGGATGAGCTTCCTAAGGATCGGATATTTATCTCGGCTTAGTAAGGGGCACCGTAGCTACCAGAGGGGATGCCGCTGGGGTAACCGCCTGAAGAGCCGCCGGATTGTTCGTACTGAGCGACCTGGATGGCCTGACGGACGCCTTCAAGGTGGAGACCGACAACGCGGGCTGAGGGCACACCGTACGACGTGGAAGGTACACCGTAGGAGGAGGAAGGTGCGCTGATACCGCCGCTGAATCTCGACGATGCGGAGGCTTCTTCTTTAAGGAGGATCTGGCGGACTTGCTCGAGCAGTTGTGGGTCGACGTTCTGGCCTTCGGAGGTCTGGTAGCCGGAGGAGACGGCTCTATAGGCGCCACCACCGCTCAGACCGCCGCTGAATCCGCCACTGATCCCACCAGACGGACGGTTGTAGTTGTAACCGGATGGGGGCTCAGCGCGGGCGCAGGCGACCAACGCGAGGGCTATACACTGTTAACCAAACAAACCTTATTAGTTTAATTAATCACTTTGTTTCTATCATTAAGGGTATTTATATAAAATTTAATAAAAAAAAAAACAGAATGATATGTGATTTATTTTCTCAGTTTACGATATCCTTGCTATGTTGTGCTATTTTAGTTTATTTTATTAGAACCTTACGATTTTTTATAATTAAGGCTTAGCGTTATGGCCGTAATCCCACCTGATCTTAAGTGACGATACGGCCCATGATGATAGACACGCTAAACCTGTGGAGGGTCTGGCTCTCAAGTGCAACTGCCGGAACACACCTATTGGTATTTGGCGGCAGGTTTTCAACTCGAGGGTGGTAGCTAGCCGGGCGGGCATCAGAAAAAGCCCTACTACCATGCTATAGTTTCCTCACGATGTTTTCCTTCACCGTGCGCTCAAGCTCATTGTAGGTGGTTGGATTCGAACTCACGTCCTTTGACGTAAAGTCGTACACATTACCACTGAGCTATCATATTATCGATATTATTCAACTGCCACAGCTAGAAAACGTGCCTAATCTTATCTCAGCTTAACTATAATTTGACTTGGATTTTACTCAGGCTAAGGTGGAAAAAGCTTAGGGAGCGTATATAGAATTCTAGAGTTAAGGTAATGACAAGTCTGAGTGCGCTCTATACATTTCACTATTATTTGATGAAATTTACCTGAAAATATTCCGATGCATTGATAAATAAGTGAGATTAATATAAGTATTTTAATAATATACCGAATGTAGGTACATAGAAATAATTAATTATGAACTTCAAAACGTGCCGTGATAAAAGAAATGGCATACAAACGTATGTAATAACCACCATAGTAAATTGATGCAAATGAAATTATCAAACTTAGGGAAACCACTGCGGTTAGAAAGTGAACCAAACGTGTTTATATTCCAACTGTTGAGTTTCATTCTGTTGTTTTTTTTTTACCTACAAAATATATATGCATATAATGAAACTGTGTCTTAGCCTAAAACCTATACTTTTAAATGTATAATTTTTCGAAATTGAGTTTGCAACGAAGTTCTTTATGGGGCGTCGCGTCTGTAACGTTGGCGTAAGATTTTTATGTATAGTCTATGTATGATGTCTATACTGTGTCTAATGTATAGTCTACGTGATGAGCGTTATTATTATATATTTTTATAAATAATCGTAAACAAAATAAAGGTGTTAAGATAGTTTTGTAAAGTAGTTTTTTTTTCATCGATAACTAAATTATAATAAAAAATGTATACCCGACCAATTATTTTCTTTATACCTCGAATAGAACTTTAAATTAATATTTTTATAATAAGGAACTTCGTTCCTATCTGGTGTCCCACGACACCACTCGTTTTATTTAAGTATTTAAGTTTTTCTATCAGTTCACTAGTGCCCGCATCAATCTGAAACTCCTCGTGAGATTATGAAGAAATTTGATATTACAATAACTAACATTTGGGTACTGTTAAGTAAACGAAAGGGTTTCTCAGTGATAGGGAATAAACGTTAAAATTTCAACACTCTCTGGTCATCGTCACATAAGTATATTCATTTTTTAATGTAGAAGGTTTTTCTACTAATCCCGAAAATGATAGGTGACTGTATTATTGAATTACTAAATACTAGAAATATGGCAACATTTAGCGGAGTAAGAGTGTTTTATATATGTATGTACTTTATATACAAAAAATACTGATTAGAATCTTTGTTTAATTTGAAAATAAGTGGTCCCCATCCATATTATACATAGATAAGTATATATAAAGTATAATAAGTTAAATTATAAACATAAGTCACGAACAAAGACAGTTAAAAAAGATTGTAAACGTTGATGAATGAATGTGTTTAAATAACCTTTGTCTGTTATTACCAGTGTTCTAGTTTCGAAGGTAATTAAAAAAAAAAGTAATTGTTTTCTGTCTGTGGCATATGATTTATAGCCTGCTGTAGACAGTTTGAAATAGTAAAGTGAAAGGGAAAGTAAAGGTTGACGGGAAGCGAAGATAGAGTGCGTTACGTCACAGAGGGCGCCCTACGGCATGTACTGGATCATGCGGTGCTGTGGGACCATGATCTTTCATAACGTATTCACGATATTAGTTGAAATAATTATGTCGCGTGAGAGTGTTTGCACAATGCAAAAAAGGTCGTTAATATATTTAACATAGATTATCAAAAAAATATGTACGCAAACTATTTTAAGGTTGCAAATTTTATATATTTTTGGTTTATATATTTTCGCAATTGACTTTTATGGGTACAGTGGTTTATTTGAAATAAATTGGGGACAAATGTTACAATTTTATAGTCAATAAACTGCTTTTAATATTGTGGAAATTTGATGTATATATTATATATGTATATACAAGGTAAACAACTAAGTTCCATAATTCCAAATTGTTATCTAAATGAACGAAGTAGCGGGCGCTGGTATGTATATTAAAATAAAGTTATTCTAATAATACTCTTCGTCGAATATAATTAATTCAGAACAATTATAATGTTAATGTAAACAAGAATAACAATGAGAAACCGAGATATAAGATATCTAGAGAAATTTTCTCATACAAAAGCACCTACGGATTGCGTCACGTAATGGTGGCGCTTCCGGACTTTACCGGAAGTCACGGAACTGTCATTAATGTCATTATATAGATATTTTAGCCATGATTAAACTTATCGCATTGTAGAAAGCTCTGAATAAATTCCTGATATTTCGATAGGAATACAGATTAATTTTTAAGCGAACAAGTTGTGAGTGAATGAATGAATAATTGTGAAAGAAACTAGTATTAAGACAGTCAACCTCCTTTATTTGTACTCAATGTTTATTCCTAAACGAATCTCTTTTGTATATAGGTTAAAAAGTTAATTTAGATTGCGGTACATTTGAAAATATAATAATGTTAAATTTTGCGTAAACATACTCATCTGTTTTTGTTTTAAATGAGCGTTATAAAAGCGATCCTGCAAAGCTAATGCCTATAATGAATCTGTTATTTTTGTGACAGCATTGTGATGAAACAGTAACATTAAGGCTTTATTTAATGTTTGCCTGACTACCTACTACTTCTAATGAAAACTTTTTGCCAAAGACCTATAGGTGTGTTCCGATGGCTTCACTTATGAGTTAATCCTTCTATTTTGCTTAGCGTATTACTATTTTAGATCTCATTGGCACTTTTTGCATGGTGGTAGGGCTGTTTAAAATGCCCGTCTGGCTAGCTACCACTCTCAAGTTGTAAACCTGCCACCAAATACCAAAATTCGTGCTCCGGCAGCTGCACTTGAGAGCCAGTTCCTCCACAGGTTTAGCGTGTCTGCCACCTTGGGCTGTATCTTCACTTAAGATCAGGTGAGATATGGCCATAACGCTAGACCTTAAGTATAAAAAAAAACTTTATATTTTATATCAGGTGAGATTGTGGACAGACCGAACACCCAGTTATACATTTGATAAACAACCGGATCAAAGTAAATTGTAACTGGGAATGAACTCACGACCTCACGACTCAGTAACAAATCTTTCTACCGCTATTCAACGCTGTACGTGTTATTAAAATGATCATAAAACTTTTGATTTATTATCGTTAACTTCTACGGAGACGCGAATGAATGGATTTGCATACATTATTATTAATATTTTCAAATGGTTGCAGTGGTAAATTTATTTTAATTTAATACTATAACTAATTAACATTAAGGTTTATGATAATCTATAATTTGATGGAAGGTAAAAGTATGGACGTAATAGTGTTGCTGTGACGTTTCAAGATTCGATATATAGATTTACATTCATTAGATATAAGTCTTGATGAGTTTGCATATTATATTTTTAATTCCATTATTAAAAACTAATTTGTGTTGTTACGTCAGTAAATGAAATTTCATAATTTATAACCGAACTAAGGCTGTTGTTCTGAATGATTTAGACGTCTCCAACTGACTTTACTTAGTCGAGATAGCAACAAACGCTAAATGCCAAAATTGCAAAAGGCAAATAAAAAAATGTCCCTGACAGAACCTATGAGCTTCCATTGAAATATTGCCCTATATTTCCTAAAATACCTGTACATAATTAATTAGTTAATCTAATGCTATATTTTGACGTACATTTTTGTCATACGATTCATCTGCCATCTATGGCAATTTATTTTTAAATAGACTTAGTGCAAGATTTGTCAGTAAAAGCAAAATCAACGCTGCAGAATAGATTCAATTAGTTGCAACATTGCTTAGCCTTTGAATGTGTAATGAAGGATGAACATAGACCTGAATTATTCATTATAGAATGTGTGTCAAGAGTCATATGATACGTAAACGGTGTTAGAAACACATATTACCGGTCACAACGTACCTATGATTATGGATTTCGAACAGTTTCTGATTCCCGTGAACAAAATACGATTTCGAATTCCAACCAAGCGGGGATCCACTGTTGTCGGTCGACACGCACCCACAACCCTAATAAACTTATGACTTCACATTTTCACGGTTAGTGTTTGTCAAAACAGCTTTACCTACGCCTTACATATCCTTATTAATATTATAAATACAAAAGTGAGTTTGTTTGCTTGTTACTCTTTCATGATGAATTTTCGATAGAGATAGAGAGGAACCGGAAGACGGTGGTAGGCTAGTTTTTCTCGTGAAAAACTTATTATTGAAAGTGGGGTGAGGAGAGGAATTATCCGAGTTGTTTGATGGAATCAATATTAACGCGAACGTAGGTAAAAACCCAATAATTTGTAAACATTTCCTTTGCAGGAATGCGATGTAACGATTATGAACTACCACATGGCCTATTCTCTGGTCTCAAGCTTTTGTCTGGTCTTTGTGTCTGGACCTGCACGTGATTCCAACTTACTGAACATTGTGTATGTTGGTAGGATAGGGCTGGAAGAAGAGTGAAAGATGTCCCAGGTTACTGGCACTACGGGTGTTTGAATAGCACCGTGGTCTGTTTAGTGGCTAATCAGACGGTGCTTGCCACCCGATGAGTCTATCACACGCCTCTCTCACCTTGGTCTAAGCCTGGGTAGTGTATTTACATTGGAAGGAAATCCATTTATTTTTTCACCACGACATTAAAAATGTGGCTAGAATATTACGGATTACCTCTGAATACATCACTGTCCATATACACCAAGTGAAATACCCGTTATAGTGGCTACTTTATTTATGTAGAGTTCCCGGTTCAACTAGGGTGCGACCACCACACATAAAGTGGCTCTCATTTTGATTCCAGATCAGACATTGACTACCCTATAGATTAGTGATGTATTATTTGACTACTGTTTTAAACACTTATGTAGGCGATTTGGTCATTGTCAAGTATGAGAATGTACAATTAAGGGGAAAAAACGCACAACACATAGCGTGTAGTTGACAATGAGGTGACCGTTTCAGTCGTTAGGCCAATCGTGCAGTTCAATACAGAGTTTATCATTAGGCACAGTGTCCTAGGCACTCACGGTTTTAGGCGTCATTAGGCACACTAAATTGGACACTTTGTCTTGCTTCTGTTTAAAAAGTAATCTACAGTCGTTTAAGTTGAAAAATGCTTCGTGGCGTATTACATAAATAAAAATTGTCTTACATTCGATAAGAGTACTCGATGACATTTACGTACGCAATATCTTGTAAGCGGGTCGGCCAATTAACAAGATATATGAGTATTAGAAAGCACTGAAATGAACAGACAGAGACACCGTACAAATAATTTATTTCTAATGATTTTTTTTTCATTTACGTAATCTTGTATGTTAATTAACCTCATGTAACATTTGTTATAGGTTTTATTTAAATTATGCACGCCGGAGAATGCATTAACAACTTGTATGGTGAAATAATATTATAATACTTTCTACGGATGGTGAATTTGGTTCTAGTAGAGGCAGATCGAATGCAAAACCGTTGTAAACAAGTCGAATAGGCAAATTTGTTTCTTCTTTCGTTATAGAATAAAAGCCCGGAGAGAAACATGTATAAACTATAAGATGGTTTGTCTGTACGCGCTAATCTTAGCAACAATAAGACGTATATTAAAAACTGTTCTTCTTTTTTTCTATTCTTGGCAACTCAGTCCTCTTTAGAGACTATTATTGCCATTTTCAAGTGATAAGATTTTGACGTTTTTGACAGATAAAACGAACTTCAACAAGATGGCGTCTCTCTCTTGTTGAAGCTCTCTTGGGAGTTGTGGCTGGTAATATGTTATATTCCGAATGATTATTTATAATTCACTTTACTTATGCTCTTCATGTCGCCTATAGTATACAATACAGGGTTAAATAACTAAGTATATGAATAAAAATTTAAATCACAATATGACAGATCAAGATCCCGCCAGACTCGATAGAGCAGTTAAGGCTTTAGGCAATTTAACATCACGCTTCCGCTTATAGGATCCAGGCTGTGTCGAAAAAGGTCACAGTAAACGGGCAAAAAATATAAAATAACTTTTATTTACACACGAAGGTTGTCGCGGCAACGCGTTAATGGGATTCCGAACTTAAAAGCGAACGAAAAACTAAACAGTTTACACAAAACTAGTCTATGCCCGCGGTACAGCTCCAGTTAATGTAGATTTATTCTATCTAAAAGTTATTTTTTTATACCTCCGGGACAGTTTATTGGAACGAAGTCACTTATGGCTTTATGGAGCAGCGCCGAGGGGTACCCTAGTCGGCAATAAACGTCCATAAAGTTAGAGTAAGGTTTTTATGCATGATGGCTATACAGTGTCTAATGTATAGTCTACGTGTTGACTGTTATTATCATATATTTGTATAATTAATCGTAAACAAAATAAAGGTGTTAAGGGAATTTTGAAAAATGGTTTTTATTTTATTTTTATTGATAAAAAAAAATGTAGTCCCGAATAATTATTTTCTTTAGACGTTGGACTTGAAATTAATATTTTTATAATAAGGAACTTCGTTTCTATCTGGTGTCCCACGACACCACTCGGTTTTTTTTTGCACTGCAAGGTATCTTATGCTATATTTTCTACCCTTGACAACATATATGCAAAGTATAATAATGACAGGCCACTAAATGTAAAATTCGATGAACGAATTCCCATTCGCATTTGTAATACTAATCAGAATACAAATATCCGTCTGTACAAGTCGTTTGAACCATTATTGTCGGCAAACGGTAGGTAAATATTAATTCACGACCATTTGTATAGTGCAAGCATCAATATTTGCTGGGGACAACAGAATTGATGAGCCTGTCTGACCACTAACTATTTGCAAAGAGAGAGGCGAGAAGGCTGTTCATATTAGAATTCGTAGAGATCGATCCATCATACCTAAAGTTATAGATAGTTTATGTATAGTAGAGTTTCATTTGTATACAAAATAAATTTAACTAATTCATGTTTAATTATCTACGAATCTCTGGTTGTAAATTTACTTTGATTTTGTTTCGTAAGTTGCACTTGTAGACTTATTACGCAACCGTATTGTCATTTAATATTCAGAGAGATTATTGTGAAGCTCTAAATGGAATTTAGATAAAATTCTAATGCAATGGGAAGTGACGATGATGCTATAATGATAGAAACTAGGTCGCAAATTCAGTTTTTAATAAAAGTTCAAAGTAGTTGTAGTGAGAAGAATTTGACACCGTCATTTACGTCAGAAGTGGGATTATATGTTGGTTAATCCAGAAACGTGATAAACCGAAAGAATCTACATCGGATTTATTCGTAACGAAGATGTGTCTTAACTTAACTAAGTTTGTTTATACTTAGATAAGTTGAGAATGTGAACGTACGGACGGTAGCGAATACGATCTCTGACCCTAGAAAATTGCGCAAACTTGGAAGGGAGATGGGCATCGTATCTTATACGGCCATAATTGCAATTGGATAGACATAGTTGATTACCATCATAATGAGATGCTTCTATACTAATGCAACATCAGTAATATTTTAGAATGTATACTAATCAAATATGGCAACACAGTCGACTACATAACGCCATAGATCTATACATAGAATTAAATTTTAATTGATATATATTAATTAGTACATCGAATGCTTTTTTCGAGAATTATATGGGAAAGTTTGTTTGTTTGAACGCGCTAATCTTAGGAACTAACTGTCGGATTCTTAAAATTCTTTTTTTATTTGATGAAACAATCGCCTAGAAAGGTTTTAAGCTATTTAACATCACACTACCACCAATATCAGCAAAGGGTGTATTGAAAAAAGTTACAAAAACGGACAAAAATGATTTAATGATTTTTAGTTCCACACCAACGAAGTTGCGGACATAGCTTCTCGGAGTAAACTTTGATATCGATTTTGGAGCTATACATTTTTTTATTCAAATATTTTTTCCCTTTGTGCGTCCCACTTGATGGTAAAATGAAGCGTCTAGAACACACATATATAGATGCCCTAGATGTAAAAGTAGCTACGAAAGAGGCGCATGGAAAATATAAGGTTCGAAACACTGTCAATTGACCACTAAAAATAGACCACGACGACCTCTTTTGTTATAGTTAAGGTTTATCGTAATGGCCATAATCTCACCTGATCTTAAGTGATAATACGACCCAAGTTGGTAGACACGCTAAACATTTGGAGGAACTGGCTCTCAAGTGTAACTGCCAGAACACACCTACTGGTATTTGGCGGCAGACTTTCAACTTGAGGGTGGTAGCTAGCCAGGCGGGCATCAGAAAAAGCGCTACCACCATGCTATGGTTTCCTCACGATGTTTTCCTTCACCGAAAGCTCAAGCTCATTGTAGGTGGTTGGATTCGAACTCACGTCGCTTGACGCAAAATCGTACACACTACCACATAGCTATCATCGCTGCAAACCTATACTCGAGACTGTTTTGACACTACTTTAAGTTAAAGGACGTAGTTAATCATGATGGAAATATTTAGTTATATTCACAAAAGAAACAACTTGAAACGAAAACCTTACAATTTTGAAGAGCGCCTACACGACACTTCGATAAATGATTCTGCAAATATTTGTCAAAAATCAAAGGCCGGCTTTTTTATGCGTTATTTTATCAGCCATTTTCGTACAAGGCACGAATCATTCCCTCGTTAGTGCGAGAGTGCAAAAAGACATTCAGTTTGTTTAGTGACATAATTCCTATCGTTTATCGTATTTCCAAATTGAACCTAAATACGTAAGTTAAGCGGATATTTACACTTGTGACGTAACAAATTATGTGTTGTGGCTCATCTATCAAACGTGCTTTCTCCTGGCATGTAAATTTTTCTTAAGAACCATAGTTAAATGTATTTTTAGGTATATCCAAAATGCAAACGCGGATACTTCTATTTTAAAGCATTCTTTTAGTATAAAATTAAATCATGAAGTAAGGTGAGGACCAAAAGTTAGCAGACCTATTTGCTGCACGTTAGGATTAGCGGTTGAAGCGGTCGCTTCGCTGGTAACCGTCGCACCAAAGTGCTGTAAATTTGAGTCCCGCGCAAGACATTTATATGAGTGATTTAGGAATAATTGTTCTGTATTGGTTGTTACTTAGTCTCCGTGAATTGTCGTTATAAAGTCTATCTTACTTGAAACGGGCCAAAATGACGACATAGGGAAATGCAATAATAAAAAACGAATCTGTTTTTCTTTTTCATTCATAACTTAATAGCCAAGTTTTCAAGGTAAAACGTTTTAAATTCGCTGTAGTCGCTGTTATTGGACTTTTTAAATCAATTTATGTATGTATGCTATTTATGTGCATATTTATACTTTAATTTCGACGTTCGAACATTTCACACGGTTCATTTACGTCGATTAAATATGTTAATATTCCGAAGTATTAGATATTGGCGGCAGTAAAAGGATTTTATCATATTACTACGTACTGTTTAATTTTTTTATTGAATTAACTGGCCTTTGTGGTTTTGCCTTTTACCTAACTTTTTAACAGTAAGTAAAAGTTATACCACCATATATCCTGTTCCATTTGCGTACAATCCATCATTAATGGGTTAGAATGAGGTAAATTTGCCAGTTGTAACATTAATCGTCCGCATAATTTTGAAAATCTCACTTATGGGTATTTCTCAACTGAAACATCTTAAGGAGCTTTGGAATTCTAATCCGCAACGTTTTTGTGTGACGCTCGTTCGGGTAAAATCGGCATCGACTTCGTTTTGCCCTATGTTGATATTGGTGAGGTTTTTCTGTGATACATCTTGGCGTAATGCGTATAAGTGAAATGATTTCTGAACATGATACATTTAGTTGCCACTAAAACTCCCTCGATTGGTTTAACAAGAGAGTCACCACCTTTTTGATATGTTAACCTTTTAATTTCGAAATGAGTTTCAATTTGGGTAATATGGCCTAATGGACCTAGATATCTTTACTTGTACCTTGAAAAAAATTTTAATAAAAAAAATCTATAATTTGTGCAATAATAATAAATGTTTTTTCATCCAATTCCATGTATATTTTTCCTTGAAACACAACAAACAGGAATGTTTATTAAGTAAATTTATTACACAATAAATATTTATAAAGACATTAACGTGTTTTCTATTACATATTTAATTAAAACAATAGGAAATTAGATGATTTGTTATAGCAATGATTATCAATAAAATAAAACTTTCGAAATAAAACAAATTGTTGAATTATTAATTAATCATGTTGACGTACAAATTGGAATAAAATTTGAAGCAGTTTTGTGCAGTTAAAAAAATAGTTAACATTCCCACGGGCATTCGACTCTCATGTTAAAAGCTAAAGGCAAAAGCTTCTCTGAGAACGTTTACATTGTTCTATTGTTGTTTAAAATGTAAAAAAAAAAACTATTCTAATGAAGTTGTAACAGAAACGTACAAAACATTCGTATATAATTCATGTGGGAACGAGTGTGAAACTGCATCGAATGAATACTATCAAATTTGAATAGATATAAGACCACTTGATTTATGCGATGACGTGAGAGAAATCGATAGCTTTTTTTGTTATTTTTTTTTGTTATAGGAATTGCTAAATGATATAGAGATATTCAGTCAACATGGCATAGCCAACTCATATGCATAAACAGAATCAAAGAAGTTACTGATTTAGAAAACTAAAAATGATATTTTTTTGTAGTAAATCAATAATATTGATGGAATAAAGCAAAATTATGGCACAAGCACAATCCAATCTACAAATCTTACATTCGTCAGTTGCAGTGATTATGTAATATCTTACTAAACTGTTGGCTTTTTTAAACATAATACAAGGGTAGGTTAGGGGGTAGAGAATATCATATATTGATATATGAAATTAACCCTTCAGGAGTAGACAAAGACGCAGAGGCGATTCATCAAAATATTGGAAATTATCGATATTTTTAGATATCGAGTTCTATATTTGTTAGTTACTCTGTATACAATACGGTAACTCTGTAAGTGAACAGAGCGAATTTAAAATGTATGCTTACACTTACTTACATTTTAAGAAATAGACTGTGAAATCATGCACCAAATGGCAAAATCAAATCATGCTTTCAATTCACCCCCAAAAATTCATCTAACGATATATTAGAAAATATAGATTTTTTTTTTTTTGTTATAGCATTTGCCTATGTATGCATTTTTGCCAATATCAATGGAGAATTATCTTATAACCATAGTTAACGAATATAATGTATGGATTTTTATTGTAGCTAGGTATATATAATTAGGCAAAGATCGAACTGTTCAGTATATTTTTCATTTCTCTCTTTCTACCGATTTTCGGTTTAGTAGTTATCGATGAAATTGATCCATAAAGAAAATGCTTTTGCAAGACTTCTCAATTTTCTAGTGAAAAATATTATTAGGGTCGAATATCAATTCATATTAAAAATAATTTAAATTAATAAGTAATATGACGTATTATAGATTATTGTAATATATGGAATAGAATTAATTCAATATTTCGTCGGAAACGTTTACTGCGATATTAATATTGATTTATAATCCAACTTTACTAATACAAAATTACTTGAATATTATCGGATTATGATACAAATTTCAAATATAATAAAAATACACATTACACGTCATATCGGTATTAAGTTTGACTGTCATTTCGTGGCGTAAACTTTTTTTTTTTCGTCCAACGGTAAATTGACTTTGATTGGAATGAATATTTACAAAATTTATGCGCATAACAAAAGTAATAAAAAATTTAAAGATATTTTTTAGTCTGAATAAATAACAATAGTGAAATTTGAAAGAAAAAAATAAACGTAACTACAATAATAAATATTTTGAATATGACACACAGACACTTGTCATTTTTCTTTTCAAATTAGTGATCTATCAGACTGTTAAATTGATAGCGATATAATGTCACCGATAGAAAGCGTATCACAGTTTTAAATATTTATCCGAATCACTGGCAAAGATAGCATGGCCAATAATGCCATCGGGCATCGGAAAAAAAGGGGATTAAATATGTTTTAATTTTTTTTTCTTCTAAATTTCACTGACACAAACACTGGCACTTTACTCACCGCAACGAAGGCTTTCATTTTGTGAGGTGATGGGTCACTCCGGTTGTGAACGAAGTAATGTGGTGCTACGGATGCCACCGATGGATATATAGTAAATACTGCACGCGGTGGGGCGGCGAAAGGATGGGTTCGGTTGTGCAAGCCCGGGAGAAGATTCCGAATAGGAAGTTTCGTCTATATTGAAGACATCATGCGATCTTTTTCCAACGAGATGTCAAGGGTCTTGCGGTTATGGTATTACGGTGGGAAAGTGCTGTGTGAAAATTATTTGACCGGCACATTGAGTGACATTTTTTTTTTTTTTTTTTTAAAGTAGGTGTAGGTATTCAGTGCCATATTTTCGATTTGAAGCTTGACCCATACTCTATTACGATGGGTTGCTTTATCTAAGACCTGGCTTTTTGTGAAGTTTATACCAGTTATATTTACGGCGTGTTAGTTAGTTATTATATCGGCTCTGCGAACATTATGGGTAAATTTATATATGTATTTAGTTATTTCGTCCATTGCAGTACAAGTTATGATTGGTGTGAGTGAAATGGCCGTGTGTGGTATTGTTTAAAATATTATATAGTCGTGTTAAATTGTCTTTTGTGATAATCTATTTAGCCGAATCCACGATTTTGTTTGGACTTGAGTTATGTTTGATATGATTTTAGTGTATAATTTACAATATTGTCGACATAGTTTTATTATGCTAATTATAATTGTTACTAAAGCAGACGCTCTGATTATATTTAATTAATATTGTAAATGCGACAGTGTTTTGTTTGTTTTTCCTTTCATCTCAATTCTTCGCCTATTTTATAGGGCCCTTTTTTGTTAAATAAATCAGGGTGAAAATGTTCTACTATTATTGAAACTATTAATTATTATTAATAAATATTATGAAATTTTACATGTACGTTGTCAGCGGTACTAAAAAGGACATAGGATACTTTAGGTCTAGAACAAATAATGCTCGAAGAAAAATGAAAATTCTACACGAACGACACCGCGGGCATAACTAGTAAAAGATAATTCCCCATTCGTTTAATGACGTCACACGTGAACTTCACACCGGAAATAAAAACGAGCTAAAGTTGAGGCAAGGTAAAGTGAAATTCTGAAGTTCAATAAACAATACTTATTGAAGATTAGCTTCGGAAATAAAAACATATTCTATGTGAGTAAATTCTTAGAGCTTTTGCTGCAATTTGCGGGTATAGAATAGACTGAATAAAAAAAAAGAATTTATGGACTTTATTATGGCAATGCATTATCCGAGTTCGGGCCACGCGAGAGCCGTGTGTGATGATTCATCTGGTGACAAAGTCCGACAAATAACTATAAAAAAATAAACCATGGCGATAATCAGACTCCAGTATTGCCAGAGATCAGGGCCAGCTTTCGTACACTTTCTAGATGGAATAGTTTCCTAGGTAAAGTATCACGGTCTCACTTGATGTTAAGTGAGGATGTGGCACAAGATAATGAACACGTTGTGGAAGAACTGTCTCTTAAGTTTAACTGTTGGAACACCTATAGGTATTTTGCGGTAGATTCTTATCCCATACCAACGTTTTATAGTGTCACGATGTTTTCCTTCGCCGAAAGCTCAAGCTCATTTCAGGTGGATACGAACTCACGTCCCTTGTTGTGGCGTCTGTACACGTCACCACTGAGCCTATCATCGCTTCGAATACAGAATATTAGCGTTTACTTTTTCACACTGGACACTAATCACAAATTTGCGATGATAGCTCAGTGGTAGTGTGTACAGCAATGCGTAAAGGGATGTGAGTTCGAATCCAACCACCTACAATGAGCTTAAGCTCTCAGTGAAGGAAAACATCGTGAGGAAACCATAGCATGGTGGTAGGACTTTTTCTGATGCCCACCTGGCTAGCTACCACCCTCAAGTTGAAAATCTGCCGGCTGTATCAATAGGCGTGTTTCGGCAGTTGCACTTGAGAGCCAGTTCCTCCAAAGATTTAGCGTGTCTACCAACTTGGACCGCATCCTCACTTAAGATCAGGTGAAATTATGGCCATAACGCTAAGGCTTAACTATAAAAAAAATAATAGTCGCTGAATGATGTATTTATATTTTTATGGACATGTTATGTTATGTTAATGCAAGCTTTACGTTGTTTGTGTAAACGGCTGCGTAGGCGGTCACAGTATCGGCCACACTAGGCGTGTTTGGACAGAAATTCGCAGCAAAAACGTTCAGTCGGCAGCGGTTATGACGCATAAAGCGATAGTAACTCGGTATTGTCTACGGACGCCGCGTCATTGGACGTGATTCTGAATCGATCTACAATGAGCTTGCGGTTTCGATGATGGGAAACATCGTGATGGAGGCATAGCATGGCGGTAGGGCTTTTTCTAATGCCCGCCTGGCTAGTTACTGCCCTTAAATTGAAAATCTACTGCCAAGTATCTGTAGATGTGTTCCGGCAGTTGCGCTAGATTGTAACCATACCGTCAAAGCTTAATTATAAAATAATGGCTGACACGTATTTGAAGGTTTTTTCCTTGTGAAGGTTTGTTTTTAGTATTTTTGAGATTTTTTGATAACCAATGAAAGGATAGAATTCTGTATTTTTCATGCATTTAATATTAATTCAATAATATGTAAAACAAATTTCAAGTACGTAAGTTTTTTATTAGAATGACAAGTACATACTCCGAAAACATCCGCCACCAAAAAAGGACGCCGACTTCTCTCGCTATGTCAGCTGGTTGAATTATCTGATTTATATAACATAATATTTTATTTATATATAGCCCGGCGCATGCGATTATAATTACGATCGAAATGTTTTAAACAGTATAAACTGTGTTAATATAATATATGTGCTGTGTATAGTACGGTGTGTGTAATAAACAATTTCTTTTCTTCTTTTTCTTTCTTTCTTTCAAATTTCATTAACATCTGTCCAGTAACTTTGACATGATAACCTTACAAATAGACAGATCGCCAAGAAAATCGGTAAAGTAACGTTTATCAACCTATGAACTTTTATCGATAGCAAAGGCACTGTGATTATAATTTTCAATTGTTTTTTTCATATATAGATTTCGTTTCGTTGTAGTTTAATGATATGTATAGGTGACTTGTTCGAGCGTTGTAACGCTATGCATCTCGAACGTTTTTATGTCGCGCCGTGTATAAGGAACGTAAAACCTTTTAAATTGTTTTCGATTTTAGCATAATAATTGAATAATATTGCCGTTAAGTGATTGTATGGTGGATGTTTGTGTTACTAATAGACTCTTAAGCAGTTACGTTTTTTAATACTTCTCAATCTCATGTAATGTTAAGTGGCGATATGGGTCAAGATGCTAAGCGTATTGGAGGGACTGTATCTTGAGTGCAGCTGTCCGAATACATCCCCATAAACCTGTTTTACTGCCGATGCCAACGAGATGCGCTTAAACTTGGGTAACTAATATTGTAGACCTTTTTATTGTTTGTTTTCTGATGACCCCCTGTATCTAGGGACAAATACGTCCCTGTCTTAAAATGCAGTTACTGGATAATACGATGTTTGACCACAGATTTACAACTTGCGGTTGTTAACCAGCCGGGCATTAGAAAATGCATTACCACTATGTATCACACTTGCAAGCCATCATACTGGGGTTGGTTACGTTATGGTGTTTATTTTGGATCGTGTTTGAAGATGAGCCTCTTAGTGTCCCATGGATTCATGGTGCGGGAGTCTGAAGAGAAGTAAACACCGTGCAGATGCCGGGTCACAGATGTAGGTTTGTGGGGCCACTTTTGGACCTGCGTGAACACGAGCCTTCACTGCTCGTGCCCAGACAATTTTGGTAGTACTAGATAAGACAAGGTTGTTCTAGAACATTCCAGAGATTTCGCTGGTATAATACCTCTCGCTGCCGCTTTAATACCTAAGACATTTTTCCTAGTCGACCTTAGGGTGGTGGAGATCATAACTGAGGCAGGTGCATAATAAAAAAAAAATAAAAAAAAAATTTAACTAAATAATTATTTATATAAATAGATATATATGTATATATATAAAATTAAAAATATAACATATAAATAAATAATACATATACATACATATATAATATATACACTAATATCTACCGTGGAGAATCTGCTGCTTCAGCCAGCAATAATTGCCGAATTCTCATCTTAAAAGCCAGCCGCGTTGTGAACGTCCTTTGAATGCAGTTATTAAGAAGACGATCGAGTTTATTGAGTAAGTCTGCCTTCAGATCAAAATAGCACACATTACCGTAGTCGATTACCGGGAATATTAAGGTTTAGCTTCATGGCTGCAATCTCGCCTGATGTAAAGTGACGATGTGGCCCATTTAGGTGGATACTGTAAGCTTAGTAGAGTCTGACTTTCAAGTGCAACCTAACAAACCTAGGGAGTTGGGGTGGATTTTCAATTTGATGGTGGTAGCTACCCAGGAGCGCATTAGAAAAACCCTATCACCATTCTATGGTCTTATCACGATGTTTTCTTATACCGAAAGCTGGAGTTCTTTGTAGGGATTCGAACTCACGTCCTTGACGCGGCGTCCGTACACTGGTAGCAGATCACTGAGCAAACATCGCTTCATAATGTTCAATTTGCTGAAATTCTCTGTACACCATAACGTTTCAAAAGGAGCTTAAAGTCAAAAGCTCACATTTGTTTAAATTATTCACTACCGGGACTCCATCTCGTGCCTGTAGATGATTGTTTTTGTAATAAAATTATTTACTGTTAGAGAAATTTGCGTAAAGAAAATGTACTAACACATCGGTATGCGGTTAACAAACGTGAGATACGTCTCATTAAGTGTTTTGAGGTCGAGCACAAGTAAAAAAAATCCGTGAGTTTACATTTTATATGAAGTTTCTTCATTTCGAATCTATTATTACGCAAGGTCCAAGTGAAGACGGTCGGGCGTGTAAATTGTTATTTACAAAATACACGCCGCTTTGTGCGTGCTATATATATATTTTGAAGTAAAAACTTAGAACTTTGTTTTTTTTTTAATAGTTTATAGCTGAGGTTCCCAATCTTTTTCGGCGTCTCTATCTAGCTAGTCGAAATAGATAGGCACAATGATACGAGAATAGTAAAGAGAATCACTTCTCGGCGCCCTTCTTCAGTGTCTACGGCGCGCGCTTTGGAAACTTCTGGTTTATAGGTTTAACTTTACGGCCACAATCTCACCTGATGTTAAGTAACGATTTGGTCAAAGACGGTTGACACGCTAAGCCTAGTCAAGGGGCTGGCTTTCAAGTGCAACTGCTGGAACACACCTGTAGGTATTCAGCGGCAGATTTTGAACATGAGAGAGGAAGCTAGAAGGGCGGCCATTGGAAAACGCTCTATCAACATGCAAATTAATATGTAGTTATTAAATAAGATTGAGGAGAAACGCTCGGCTGTGTAACGCTGGTTCGGGTAAAGTCTGTTTGAGTCGATTAAGGGAACGAGAGATATATACTCGACGCGTCAATTGTATACTTTATGTATACAATATCTTTCGTATTATATATTATATTTAAGCTTTTATTTTAATAATGTAGTCATAAGTACAAACCGATTTTTTTTATATCTAGCAATTTCAGGTCGCTCCGGGTACAGCGGGCGAGAAGAATGAGACGTTGTATGTTCGTTACGGTTATAACCCGGGGACAAGGTATTCCGCTTAGTCACGAACGCTACCATGGTCAATTAAGAAGTAAACTCTCACTCCGAATACTGTCTGAGCGCCTTCGCTAGCCCCCCACCCGGAGCGGCCTGCCTAGTACTGATTGGCCGATCGAATGTCACGTCAACTGACCAATGACCAATCAACAAGCAGCGCACGATACCAGCGATACACCAAAGATGTCGCCACTTTCATCGCTAGTCCACCGAAACTAAATTAGATGGCGTTTAACTGCATAAATAAAACTAGACACCTTCAAATACTTTAACTGACCTTTTCTACGGTTTTCCTTACATGATGTTCTATATTGTAATATCCTTCATCCGAGTAATATGTGTTGTCCTTAGTTAATACTCCCATTATACGTAAATCCATAGAGTGTAATAAGATCTAACTTTAACCTTACATTCTAATATAGGTTTTAGTCTTTGAATATAGTAGGAAATATTTTATTGTAGTTGTAATTTTGTGTGGTAATGTCCTTTTTGTTTCAGGTATTCTGGCTTTGGCGCATGATCTCAATGGTTAATTTTAATAGAAATATTCAAGCATCCTATCGACGAATCTCTTTCTTTTTATCTTCAAATCACAAGACACTCGCGGAGAGGCCCTTCGCGCGTGTCACCATTGCAATATAAAGTAGAAGAAGAAGATATGGACTAACATAGTGGGCACGCTAAGCCTAGTAGAGAGATTGGCTTTCAAAAGTAATAAGGAACATAGTTAAATCGAGAAATAATGACGTACAATGTCAGATTAGTGTAATCTATCGAGGCATGCTGGTCTGCAAACTTCTCTGTAGCAACATTATTTTCAAGCGATGTTAGTTCAGTTGGTTGTGTGTACGGAAGCCGCGTCATTGGATCTAAGTTCGTATATACTTGCAATAGCGTGGTGGTAGAGTCTTTTCTAATACCCACCTGGCTAGTTACCCTCCTCAAGGTGACAATCCGCCACCAAATACCTATAAGTGTGTTCCGGTATTTGCATTTGAGAGCCAGTCTCTCCACAGGTTTAGCGTGTCTGTCATCTTGGGCCGCATCATCATTTCAGGTGAGATCAGGTAAGGTTTTCAACTTCAAATTATTTAAATTTAAACCTTTAACCAGGTCACTCGAACTTTTATATAAATGTAAAAACCACTTACCTTAAATTATAAATTAATAATGTTTAAAATTGTATATTAAATACTTCGCGCCTATAGAATAAGAAAGCTTTAAGATTGTATAAAAATATAAAAGTATGCATACATATATAGAATTATTCGATGTAACAATTACTGTAAACCAAATTTAAATAATAAAAAGCTGGACCTATAAAGTATTATAGAAAATGTCGAACCCCGTGTAAAGTGTTGTAATTTTGGTGATATAAAAATGTTGCATAAGCGAGTGTTTAATTTGTACTGTAACTAATCAAAGCGTTAAAACGCTTTCGCTCGTAATATAGGCCACAGCCGATAGCATGGACCAGTGCAGCGTACATAAGTTGCGAAAATTACTGTTTCATACGCTCCATTATAATAATTAAGCCATCTTTTTTCTCCTTTAACGTGGACAAATCATATATTTTGTAGTATTAATGACTGTTATTAGGGTCGTTTACGTGGATATTTATGTATCATTTTAATTTGGAAGGAAATGATTTCGTATTACGCAGTGTATGCTAGAAATGGCTCTAGAGCATAATGCATAGACTGAGAACATTATATTTGCATAGTGTGCTTACTTTTACTTAATAAACATTACTAGGTGTTCACTTGAGCTATTTAATACTGAAAACATAGGAATAATATTATATTTTGTTGTATATCTTATATTGGAAAGATGACGACTGACAATAGAAATTACTTAGAAAAATAGTTCGAATATTGAAGCGATGATAGCGCAGTGGTAGTGTGTACGACTTCGCGTCAAGGGTCATGAGTTCGAATCCGACCACCAACAATGAGCTAGAGCTTTCGGTGAAGGAAAACATCGTGAGGAAACCATAGCATGCTGGTAGGACTTTTTCTGAGGTCCGCCTGGCTAGCTACCACCGTCAAGTTGAAAATCTGCCGCCAAATACCAATAGGTGTGTTTCGGCAGCTGCACTTGAGAGCCAGTTCCTCCACTGGTTTAGCGTGTCTACCAACGTGGGCCGTAGATGAGATTATGGATATAACGCCTAAGCTTTACCTAGAAAAAAAAAATTAAACGAAAATTGAAAAGAAAGGACACGTATACTGTACTTTTCACAGTAACTTCGGGGTATTTTCTTTTTCTTTTAATAACCTCATTCGGATTACTACAGACGTTTGAAGCAATAGACAAATTGATCTAACCTTTCTCAAACTTGCTAACGAATGTACGAATGAATAAGTATAAATATTTTAATTGTTATTGACATAAAAATAATGGCTCTTTATATCCATTAAAATATAAGGACCTATATTAATTTTATAAAGAGAAAAACTTTGTTTGTTTGTTTGTCTGAACGCACTAATTATAGGAACTTACAGCTATCTAATATCATGCTGTCACCGATGGGAGTAAAGCTCTATTGAGAAAAGTTACAAAAACGGGCAAATACGAATGAATAAAATTTTTGTTCCACGCGAACGAGTCCGCGGGCATATCTAGTGTTTAATAAATACTCGTCTGCATATAACAGAATAATTCTTAATGTTTATATGAATATGAATTGACAAAGGAGGTGACTGGTTTTCCTCCTTTGTTTGTCAATAGATATTTTTAGTAGTATTTTTTATTGCATTCATTAAACCACTTAATACAAGTTCTTTACGCCTAATATTACGTATACTAAAAGTAGTAACTATTGAGAAACTTTAGTGTTATCAGTGCAAAAAAAAAAATAGAAATAGTTTCTACTAACCTTTAAAAGAGTTTGTTTAATTTTAAGCCTAAGTTTGACAATTGGGCGAACATTTGTATGAGTTAGTAGGTGATTACCGTAACTCACCTATTAACCTTATGTATATATTGGCTGTGCCCGCGACCTCGTTTGCGTAGAATTAAAAGCAAATATTTCTCAGTAGTTTTTGTTTATATATAAGAATCATCATCTGTTTTACATGAATATGGTTATTATAAACAAAAAGAATATTCTTCCAGAGATTACCGCGTTTACATAAACGAACAAAAATTCTTCATCTATATTATACCAACATACATTTTCAGTTATCCACGTCACCTTGCTCCTAATTTTTACAAAACAACAAATACATTGTCAAAGACACTTTATTGTTTTTAAAGTAGTGTTTTTGCGTAACAGTATTTTGGCAACACTGGAGTAGAAAATAACTGCAATAAGTTTTGTTTGGTGGATTTTTTGGCGGGATGTTGATCTGTCATGTTGTATTTTTTATTTTTAATCGCATACTTACTAATTTAGCCTTGTATTTTGTTGTATAGGCGACATTTTACGTGATGTATTATAGCTGAAGACCATATGTGAAATGAATTGTAAATAATCATTCGGAACATGATATATTAGTTGCCGCTAAAACTCCCAAGAAAGCTTCAACGATAGAGTCGCCATCTTGTTGAAGATAGTTTCGTCTGTCCAAATTTTATCACTTGAAAATGGCAGTAACACTTTCTAAAGAGGACTAAGTTGCCATGAATAAAAAAGATGAAACTTATATTTCCGATAATATAGACTAAATCTACAATTTATAATTTTACCTTTTTAAACTCCCTTCCCCTCTTCGTCACGCTGTCAACAGTTTCAGTGGCCTGTCTCCTATACCTTGGGGGTACATTTTCTGTGACCCTTTATCAATACTACGTCACAAATAATAAACCTTTTTTACATGATATATGGCAATTAATATACATACACAAATTTTAATATGTTTAAATATTTATTGCTTGTAATAATAAAACTTATAAAGATCAATAAATATCTGCAAAACATGTAACATTTACATAATAGTTTTGTGAGTTGCGTTACGTTTTCTTAGAGTCCCCCAGCCCCGCATGTTACAGGAAGCGACACTCCCCCCTCCCCATAAGTGCGAACGTATTTCATGAACGGCCCCATATACTTAATCACCTAATTTATTAACATCATAATTTTTATTTATAGCATGTGTCGCAGACCTTGGTGCGACCTTGAAGATTTACCCATAACAATTGCCGAAAACACTTATAAATGTTTTCACTTGCAAACAATTCAATACAATAGTCTATTGTACAAATTTCCCATTGCATAAAGAATTATACTTATATCTCGATTGTGTTAAGTTCAGAGAGGATAACGTGAGTATGCATGTGTTGTTTTTTACAAAAAAAAAATATGTTACAAAATCGACACTCAATAGAAACGTCAACTGAATATTGATACAAGTGTACAGTTATTTTTTGACCTTCGCGTCGATGAATACGAATAGTCGCAAAATGTTCCGTTATGTCTTTTTAAACTTTACGACAAGGTCAAGTCGGACCCGATTTGTCGGATAACGTGAGGTAATAATATCTTTGTTAATTAAGTTAAGATCAAACTAACATACAACAAAGAAAGAAAAGAGAAACATATGTCTGGTTCAATGTTTGATCAAATTAGAAGTTTCGGCTACACAAATGCGCATGCATAGTCAGTCAGCAATGAAGTCAAGTGTTCGTAATCCACAGTCGACTGGGTCGCAATTACCATGCACATGATGACAAACCCTCTTTGTTCCTAATGTTTTAAAATCTGTCATTAAGATTCAGCTTTCGAGACACTTTCAAAGACATTGACACGGACGATCTCTTATGGAGTATTATCGTCTCTGTGATTATCGATATTTCTGGAATGTTTTGTGCTTATAGGTTATTATAGGTATTAAGCTCTGTATTATTTTACCATAAAAATATACTTGCAATGGAATGTCTAGTGGCGGAAGGCTAATGAACAAGAGCCGTTGCACGAAGACATACATATGTATTTACCAAGAGCTGCTACTCTACAGATGGCAAAAGTATCACAATAGTTAATGACAAGTCATCTAGTAAAGAGAAGTGTTTTTATCTACAAAAATAAGGTATTAAGTGAACAGAAGGACGTAAAAGGCGACCTTGACTTGTGTTATAATGAATATGTTTTTTTTTATTTTAAATTCCTTAAATATTTATATATACAAATATTAACATAGCAGCGATAATAGCTCAGTGGTAGTGTATACCACTTCACGTTAAGGAGCATAATTTTGAACCCACTTACGATGAGCTTGAGCTTTCGTTGAAGGAAAACATCGTGAGAAAATTATAGCATAGTGGTAGGGCTTTTTATAATACTCGCCTGACTAACTACCACCCTCAAGTTGAAAATGTACCTCCCAAAACCAATAGATGTGTTCCGGCAGATACACTTGAGAGCCAGTTCCTCCACAGGTCTAGCGGGTCTACCGAGTTGGGCCGTATCGTCACTTAAGATCGGGTGAGATTATGGCCATAACGCTACACCTTAAGTATAGAAATAAAAATAAAAATATTTATTTCACATTAGTTATAACTTTGATCCTATTGGTAGAAGCGCGATGTTAGATACCTTAAATCATTTCTCAGTTATTACATTATCACATACAAAAATATTAGTTATATCTGGAGGTTCTACTGGAGGTTTCTAAATATTATCGAAGTTAATATTAAACGTCTTGAACGATAATAGCAACGGACCCGATTTATCGTGTCGTTGGTTCTAAAATAATATACAACAACAGTGCGACCTTCAGTCACGGCCGGGCATTTTTAGAAATGCACAATTCAGAACACGCGCCTGTTTTTATATCGTGCTGCAACATAAGTCATTATGAATAGCTAATGAACAATGTTGACCTCAAGTGGTGCATAATATTTACACGTAGTATTAAATTTAACTTCGGATTACTATGTCACGTAGTAAAATTTTATTTCACTTTGTATTTAAAATTGTTTTTAATGTGGTGATTAAATTTAGGCACTGATAATGAACTCGAGAAATCTTTGTTCGATCGACTTTTTATATCGGCTATTGATCGAAACGCTGCCTCGAAGGTTTTACTTTTAAAAAGATATTCGTGTTATACTTACGATTTAGCGTTATAGCCATAAGCTCACCTGATTTTAAGTGACGATATAGTCCAAGTTGGTATAGTCGTTAAACCTGTGGAGGGACTGGCTCTCACGTGCAACTGCCGGAATACATCTATTGGTATTTGGCAGCAGATCTTCAACTTGAGGGTGGTTGCTAGCCAGGCGGGCATTAGAAGAAGCCCTAACACCATGCTATGGTTTTCTCACGATATCTTTTTAGGTATATTTACTGTTCGAATCGTCAGTTATGGTCTTGCGTTTAAAAAGGAAATGGAAGTAAAAAGTAACCTTCTATAATTTTCAGGGTAACTTTTTTTTAATTTCGAGCACCTTATTCGAATTAGCACAGACGTTAATACAATAGTAATATTAGTCTAACCTTTCCCGAGCTTGCTAACGAGTAGCATTTTCATTGTTATTGACATCATAAATTATCTTAAATGGAAGCGATGATAGCTCAGTTGTTACTGTGCGCGGACGCCGCGTCAATGGTCGTGAGTACCAATCCAACTACAATGATGTTGAGCTTTTGGTGATAGAAAACGTCGATGAAACCATAGTATGGTGGTAGGGCTTTTTCTAATGCCCGCTTCTCTAGCTGCCACCCTCAAGTTGAAAATGTCCCGCCAAATACCTATAGGTGTGTTCCGGCATTGACACTTGAGAGCCAGTTCCTTCCAGAAAGCCCGGCAACGCACCTGAAATTCCCCTGGTGCTGTGGGTGTCCAGGGGCGGTGGTGATCACTTAGCATCAGGTGACACGCTTGCTCGTTTACCCCCTATTATATACAAAGTAATCACGTTTTGAATATATATTGTTATCAATATAAAAGAACAATATATTCGTGAATTTGTATATCTCTCCCTTTGTGGACGAGTTAAACTGAAACTATGTAACTTACTTTGATGAAATCCGACAGGATCATAACAAATATTATAGATCAAAAATATACGATAGGGATGAAACCGAGGTGAAGAAGAAGACAGATGTGTTAAATAAATAAATCATACTTAATAAATCGATACTAGGCATTGTAATAAGTGACCGAATATGGTATCTTCCATAAAGTTTTTTTTTTATACATAAGGTTTAGCGTTATGGCCATAATCTCACCTGATCTTAAGTGATGATACGGCCCAAGTTGGTAGACACGCTTAACCTGTGGAGAAACTGGCTCTCAAGTGCTGCTGCCGGAACACACCTATTGGCATTTGGCGGCAGGTTCACAACTAGAGGGTGGTAGCTACCCAGGCGGGCATTAGAAAAAGCCCTACCACCATGCTATGGTTTCCTCACGATGTTTTCCTTCACCGAAAGCTCAAGCTCATTGTAGGTGCTTGGGTTCGAACCCACGTCCCTTGACGCGAAGTCGTGCACACTACCACTGAGCTATCATCGCTTCTAAAAAGCTTAAAGAAAAGCCTTGTAGAAACAAGCGATTCCTTGAATTACAAGTTATATTTTGTACGTATTTATTCTAGCTGCAGTTAATTGTTGCGTTGCGATCTCCTTTATAACCTCACATTCAAAAGCACCGAAGCCAAAGTTCGAGGTGTAAAACCAATCGGAAGTTCCAACCTTTCTTGATCTAACTCAAAGCTCCGTGACATCCCTAATATACAATACATTCGTCCTTTTAGATGCCTTGGACAGTCTCCTACGACGGGTTGTCCGCATGCTGAATTATTCAGTCACTACCAAGAACCTAGATCCGCTTTAACTGCGTAGGGATATAGCGTCGTTCAGCTTGTTGTATCGACTGTATCATTGCGAGAGCTCTCAGGAGTTATTTCACCTGATCCCTTCCTCTACTTTCCACAGTAGATCGACCCGTGCTGGACTACGGAGCCAAAGAGTTACCATAACCTCCACCCCGACACGAACTAGAAGGTTCGAGAAGTCTTTTCTTTGACACACAGTGGAGCTGCGGAACCGTCTTCAGATCTGCGTGTTCCCTCCCTCCTTCGATATTGGGTGAAGAGACGAAGAAGAGAGACGAAGGACATTTGCCCCTCCACCAGTCACTACTGTTACTGGACCGTACTGAAACTTACCACCAGGTGAAGTACAGTCATTTTACCGAGTTGGGTTTAAAAAAGAAACATTTTATCTTTCTTCATTCATATATCAATGAGACAGTATGAGTTCCTGGCTTTCTTATTCCGTATGTTGCAAACGCACGATGATAGCTCAGTGGTAGTGTGCACGACTTCGCGTCAAGGGACGTGGGTTCGAACCCAAGCACCTACAATGAGCTTGAGCTTTCGGTGAAGGAAAACATCGCGAGGAAACCATAACATGGTGATAGGGCTTTTTCTAATGCCCGCCTGGGTAGCTACCACCCTCTAGTTGTGAACCTGCCGCCAAATACCAATAGGTGTGTTCCGGCAGCAGCGCTTGAGAGCCAGTTCCTCCACAGGTTTAGTGTGTCTACTAACTTGGGCGGTATCGTCACTTAAGATCAGGTGAGATTATGGCCATAACGCTAAAGCTTAAGTATAAAAAAAATATATATATTAATAACGTATCTTTTTGTACGACTTCGGCTAGTGCTTTGCTTTTGCAAAATACGTTATAAATGGGCCAATAATATTGTTTCTATAAAATAATTAATGTTCAATTTTGGCTCCGTTACAGTTTCATTATGTGCATAGATATAAAACATCGAGTTAGAGTGGACTCAGTGAGTGAACGTCCCTCTATACATTAGAAGTACGATGTCGGAACGTGCTCATATGTTTGTTGTATCAATTTCGTTCTAATGTTTTTCGTTCGGTGAATGTTCACGATAATGTAATAATTGAATTACACGCGTACAACACTCGGTTGAGGAGTTAGTGCTATTTGAAAATTTCACGTATATATTGCCACAACACCGTTGCGTTTGTTAATCGGAGACGCTTGTGGAATAACGTCAGCCATTATGGGTAAATGTAAGTTGCGAAAACAACTTATAGATCTTCATATATAATACCTATTAGCCTTATATTAGTGTATTTGCAATATGGACATAATAATAGCAAAGTGATAGGACTCTACAGTTGAATGTCATGACCACCAATTAATTGATGCTATGTCAATAATTGCACTTAAATTTTCCACCGTATTGTGGATACCATTACACTAAGATCTATGACTTAGTCATATATATATAACTAACGACTCACCTTCACTTCGTACGGGTAGATTCTGTTAATCTTGATTTGACCGCTACCAAAATTCCCTCTGAAGATTGTATGAATATTAAAACGAAATCGGTCCCACCGGTTTTAGGTTTTTAGAGTTTATATGCAGGTGTATAATATATACTATAGGCAATATATGCTAATTTGAAGCGATGATAGCGCAGTGGTAGTGTGTACGACTTTGCGTCAAGGGACGTGAGTTCGAATCCAAATACCTACAGTGAGCTTGAGCTTTCGGTGAAGGAAAACATACCAATAGGTGTGTTCCGGCAGTTGCACTCGAAAGCCAGTTCCTCCACAGGTTTAGCGTGTCTACCAACTTGGGCCGTATCGTCACTTAAGACCAGGTGAGATTATGGCCATTACGCCAATCCTTAACTATATATAAAAAAGTACGTATATAAAATTGTATCGTATTTAAATTTGTACGTTAAATATTTGTTAAAAACTACAATAGATACTTAGTTATAAGTATAGAAGCCAAAATTATTTCATTTGAATTTTTTGTCAGTCTGCCTTCTTGTAGTTCTATCACTTCGAAGTTACTGGACAGGTTTTGATGAACTTTAGCATGGTGGGAACGGATATTATGGATTAAGATCATTATATTTTATATTCTGTAAGCGAAAATGATTAAGCTTACTCTATATCTTATATAAAAAATTCGCGTGTCACAATGTTAGTGGCCATACTCCTCTGAAACGGCTCGACCGTTTTTTATGAAATTTTATATGTATATTCGGTAGGTCTGAGAATCGGTCGTAATCTATTTTCTATATCTCTAAGTGATAAAGGCTAGTCCACTATAAAACTTTTTTTTTTTTTCATTTGGCATTAAAATATATACAACCCTAAATTTTCTCCTTCCTACCCTCATCCTCTCACTTTTTAATACAACCAAAGTATTCAATGGAAATAATTTATAAGACATAACAACATTTGTCGGGTTAGCTAGTAATGTATATAAAACTCGTGTACGTGTTCTAGTGACTATGCATCTTGTAAACGATTCGAGTCGCATTTTACATTTATACGAAATATATATATATATATATTTTTATACTTAAGGTTTAGCTTTATGGCCATAATCTCACCTGATCTTAAGTGACGATACGGCCTAAGTTGGTAGACACACTAAACCTGTGGAGGAACTGGCTCTCAAGTGCTGCTGCCGGAACACACCTATTGGTATTTGGCGGCAGGTTTACAACTTGAGGGTGGTAGCTACCCAGGCGGGCATTAGAAAAAGCCCTACCACCATGCTATGGTTTTCTTACGATGTTTTCCTTCACCGAAAGCTCAAGCTCATTGTAGGTGCTTGGGTTCGAACCCACGTCCCTTGACGCGAAGTCGTGCATACTACCACTGAGCTACCATCGCTTCAAATTCAAGCGCACGCGAACGGAGTCGCGGGCACAGTTAGTTTATATTATATAAATTCCTAACCGATGACACGGAAATCTTATAATAACCAGATAGCAAGCGAAAGTTTTAATAATTTTAATCACACAGACTGGATAAAGAATTGCATATTTATTAATCTATAAGTTGTGCCCCCGGCTTCGTTCACGTTGTAATAAAAGTGGGCGCAGTGAGGACCAACGTTTTTCTATTTCTAAATGAATACTATTCATTGTACTTTCGTGTACTCAATTGGCATACGGTGTCCCAGCACATAACATATTTCTCGCTTAGTTCTCCTTCAGCCCGGTTCCTACGGGTCGAAGCGTGATGTTAAATAGCCTATGCGCTTCCTAAATAATATCGCTTACAAGTGCAAAAACCGTCACGTCGGCGACGAAGCCTTTAATAAAAAAAAATAAAGGACAAACCTTCGTTTAAATCCGCCAGTTTTATTCGTATAACTAAGTTGCATTTGCGACTTTGATCTCGTGGGGAAATCAAATTAAATTTAATCATTTGTACCAGTTTTTGTTACCTTTCTCAATACAGCTTCGCTCCTATTGGTGGGGAACAGTCTACAGCATCCCTTAGTGTTTGGCTTTATATATAAAAAAAAAAAAAAACTACATTTGTAATCCAACTGATAGTCAAAATTCAAACCTACAAACAAACAAATTTTCTTCTTTATAATATTAATATATAGATATAAGGATAATTAATATGTTTTAATGACTAGACATTAAAGTTATTGAATATAACAGTTTTATTCAATAAAAATAAAACCAGTTACGATATGAAATTGAAATAATAAATTTTAGTTATAATGTCTCCGGTCACCTGTGCCATTTAGCGTTTTTTTTTTTTTTTTTTGTAATAGCGAGCCGACGAGCGAGCGTGTCACCTGATAGTAAGCGATCACCGCCTGTCACGGACACCCAGAACTCCAGGGGAATCGCAGGTGCATTGCTGGCCTTTATAGTAGGGTATGGCTCTCAAGTGCAACTTCCGGAAGACACCTATTGGTATTTGGCGGCAGATTTTCAACTTGAGGATAGTAGTAAGCTGGAGGGCATCAGAAAAAGCCTTACCACCACGCTATGGTTTCGTCACGATGTTTTCCTTCACTCAAGCTTATTGTACGTGCTTTGGATTCGAACTCACTGAGCTACCATCGCCTCCAATTCAAATTGGGAATGGACAGTTAAAAATCGTTGTCGACAGCAAAAAATTGTTGCATGACTTCCAAATTAATGATACTTTGATGACGTCAATAATAACTTGAAAGTTTATGTCTCGCAGACGGTTTTTACGACCAGCCTCCGGTGTTAGTGAAGGAGATATGGTGATCAATGTGTGCCGACTTTCGTTGTTAGAGTGAAGGTTTCTAAGACGCCATTGGCGATCTTTGTCAGAAGTTAAAACTGTCGCGGTTCGTGGTGCAATACAAAGATAATAACGTTGAGAATTCAGATTTATTCACTTGAATACACAGAAAATGGTAATATTAATAATAATACAATTGATCCTGATGAAATTGCAAAAGTGGTTTAACTGTGGTAAGAGGTTTTTTGACCTATTACAGTTTCGAATTGGACGGAGTTATTTTCCCCTAAAAAATTAACATATATTAAATGCACGTTACTTATTATGCTAATTACATATTTTTTATGCACTCAGATTGTGAAGTCCGTCAGATGTTTTGCAGAATAAATAATCCATGTAAAATTGTATTATTCTAAAAGTAAAACTTAAGCTCTTTGATAAAATCGTTACGAGCGTTTGATCTAAAATGACAAAAAATAAAATGTTTCTACAATTGTTTGGAAAATCCAAAACAAGAAAAAAAAATCATTTTTGTAGATGTTTATACTGTTATAGCGTTGGTTTTCAGCTGGACCTGGGAGACATTGTTATTGAAAGTTTCAATTTTATGTAGGAAGTCGTTTTTATATAGTTTATCGGTTTCAGCGTTATGACTACAATCTCATCTGATGTTAGGTGGGGATGTGGTCAAGCGTATGAACACAATAAACCTGTGGAGAGACTGGCTCTCAAGTGCGACTGCCGGAACAAACCTATAGATATTTAGCGGCAGATTTTCAGAAACAGAAAGCTTCCACCATGCTATGGTTTCATCACAATCTTTTCCTTCAGCGACAAGCAGGAAATCGAACTCACGTCCTCTGACGCGGCGTCCGTACACTACCACTGAGCTATCACCGCTCTAGATAACTGGCCGCTCTCTTTTCTTTACAAGTTTAGTTTATTGCCATAATTTAATCTGATATAAGCGACAACGTGCTCCGAAAGTGCTTGCCCGTGTGTGATTCGCGTCCTATTAATGAACCCATAAATTCACTATGGAATCTATATACTAATTATACAATGAATCTGTAGGTAGGTTGATAACTTAGTGATCTTTCCAATAAGACCTTATACGGTGCTGTGAATCTTGAATGCAGTTATGTCACAGTCTAAACAAACTGGACCAGTTTGCAAGGTAACGAAGCGACAGGTTGAGTTACGACCTCTCTATAACCTCGTACTGGAATCCCGTGTATGGACGCGTTTAGAGTGCCCTATAGGATCCAGATTCCTATTAGGTATGTTAAAAGGATGTAAGGCACGCAGTAACGCTCTGGCATATCACTTGCAGTCATGTGGTAATACTCATCAGCTGATTAGCGAGGTTAACCCATTAAGAAGACGCTACGGACACTCTTTATCCCCTACACTAGGTACTATAGCTTACAGACTATAAGAAGTCATTTAATATGACCACAATCTTACCTGGTCTAGCCTGTGGTGGTAGACACGCTTAACTTAGTAGAAAGACAGGTTCTCAACTGCAACTCCCGGATTACGGCTATAGGTATTTGGGTGCTAAGTTTTAACTTTAGGGTGGTAAATAGCCTTTGTTAAGCCATTTGGATATTAGAATAAGCCTTTTCGTCGTGCTACGGTTTCAGTATGATGTTTTTCTTCACCATAAGCTGAGGCTCAGTGCAGGGATTCGAATTCACGTCCGATGATGCGGCGTCCGTACGCACTACCAACTGAGCCATCATCGCTTCAAATATCATTCTGAATTATCAGCAAGTCTTAGATATCCTATTTAACGGTTTGATAGATATGTTTTTTTTTTGTAGTTAAGGTTTTAGCGTTATGGCCATAATCTCACCTGATGTTAATTGACGATACGGCCCAAGTTAAACCTAAACCTGTGGAGGGTCTGGCTCTCAAGTTCTCGTGTCCCTAATATAAGAATTAATTATTTCTCTTTACAAAGTTTCATCCCCTTTTTTTCCGATATTTAGTATTTAGTACCCCATTCGTCAAATACAGTAAAATCATTGATTCAGGCGTTTTAGATGTAAAAATTTAACAGACTGTAAAAACTATATTTCAGTTCGTGATAATAATAGTACTTTGTTCTGTTTGATAATAAAGGTTAGAATCAAAACAAAATCAATACATTTTATTCAATTTAGGCCCTGAGAATGCGCTTATGAACGTCAAAACTACCACCGCTTTGAGAGTACAGCCATAGAGAATAAACGGCAAGAAACCTCATCTATTTATATTTTTCTGATGAACATATTTCGATTAAAGCAAATACAATAATTATACAATATAAGAAATCGATAATAATCGAAGAAATCGATGTTGAAAAACCGTGTGTAAAGTCGCGGGAAGAGCTAGTTAAAATAGCGGGATGATTCGATACTGTTTGTTACTACAGACTTTTATGTAACGCTAAATAAGTAAGTTATAACGCATCAATCTACGGGTTTGTTTTTAATATTAATAAACATGAGTTTTACTTAAAAAAAAAAATCTACCACATAACATTTTAACGCTAATTGACAAGGTTCCGACCTCTTTGCGTAACGTTTCTTCTTTATTTTTTTTCTAATTAATATGTATAATCTGTGCGATCTTTAATTATATACATATTTTTTTTATTACTCGCCTGTCTCGGGTAAAATGTGTTGTGCGTGCCGATGGCTTCGTTGCGTGACGTTCGGACTTTTAAAATACTAAATTGGTCAATCAAAACAAACCTAATATGCTAATATTAACCTTTTGGAGTAGAACGGGGTAAATTATAATCAGCCGTTACTGACTCACGTTGTTAATACGATGTAAGAGACGCACGTAAAGTTTCCTCATCGTTGTGTTTAAAACCGAGCGCGTTGCAGCGGCCATCTTTATTTTTAGTTGTTACAGCGAAAAACGGGGTTATTCTATTACGGGTCAAATTATTGAACTCGAGTTACCCCAGTGTTAGTTAATAGCTTGTTCGGTGGACGTTTCGCCTGCTTTAGTACTTCATAAGTAGTACATAATTCACAAGGCCGTCTATCGAGGTCGAAAATAACTTGATTTTTTATCAATAAGCGAGATTACGGATAAGACGAACGATACGAGATAAAGATCTATAACTTCCGCGGTAATCAGTGTAAAGATTGGGTTTAAACCAATTTGTTTTGTTTATATTAAGCATTCATTAAATAATTTTATTAGTTATATTTTCCCATTCCATACTTTTTTTTTATACTTAAGGTTTAGCGTTATGGCCATAATCTCACCTGAATTTAAGTGTCGATACGGCCCAAGTTGGTAGACACGCTAAGCCTGTGGAGGAACTGGCTCTCAAGTGCAGCTGCCGGAACACACCTATTGGTATTTGGCGGCAGGCTTGCAACTTCAGGGTGGTAGCTACCCAGGCGGGAATTAGAAAAAGCCCTACCACCATGCTATGGTTTCCTCACGATATTTCCTTCACCGAAAGCTCAAGCTCATTATAGGCGCTTGGATTCGAACTCACGTCCCTTGACGCGAAGTCGTACACACTACCACTGAGCTATCATCGCTTCAAAATTTATTTTTATTAATCTATTTTATATAGAAAATCCGAATGCATATCGAATCTGCATACTGGAAGAGATTTTCTAATGCCCGCAACCATTCTCAAGTTATAAAGTCAACCAAATACCAATATGTGTGTTCCGGCAGTTGCACTTGAGAGCCAGACCTTCCAATAAAGGCCGGTAACGCACCCGCGATTCCTTTGGTGTTGTGAGTGTCCGTGAACGACGGTGATCACTTACCATCTGGTGACACGCTTACTCGTTTACCCGCTGTTACATAGAAAATGTTTCTATTAATTTTAACATATCTATTTCAATTATCATAGCGTATTATCGAATATTATCAAAGAATGCACTTTTCGCAAAACCTTGAAGAGTTCGCTTGATTCATTGGCAAGTCCATATATCCGTTATAATTAACGTAATTAATATTTAATTTAAATACATCAGATTGATTTAAAACTTAATCATCACATGAGATACTTCTCACCGTCAGGCTGCACGTACGGGCTGTCCGCGTTATAAATAATGCAGATATCACCAACACCTTAGAACGCCTACATTTTCGCGGGAAGATTGCCTCTCCAAGCGTGTTCCACTGTCTATATCATGGAGAGTGTTCTGAAAAGCCCATTGAACGGATCCCCTACCTCTGTACCACAATAGAACCACGCTGGTGGTGCTTTGGTGTCATCAAAAAAAAATGTAGAATTTTTATTACCATCATACCGTGGAGATGCGGAAACGTCTTCCTGTCAGCGTGTTCCTTACTTCCGGCGATGTTAGGCCCTTCAAAAGAGACGTCAAGTGCTACCTAACCATTTTCTTTCTCTCTTTCGTTCGTTCTCACAAAGGGATGAATAGATAAGAATTCTAAATCAAATACATTTGGCTCTAAACCGTTCAAAAGAGCACCCGAATCGTAAAATATATTCTACAGTTTTATTACGCACTAGATTTTACCCACGGCTTCGCTCGCATTGAAGCGATAAAATAAGGATTTTTATCTTTTTTTTTTCATACTTATGGTTTAGCATTATGGCCATAATCTCACCTGATATTAAGTGACGATGCCCAAGTTGGTGGACACGCTAAACCTGTGGATGAACTGGCTCTTAAGTGCCGCTGCCGGAACACGCCTATTGGTATTTGGCGGCAGGTTTACAACTTGAGAGTGGTAGCTACCCAGGCGGGCATTAGAAAAAGCCCTACCACTATACTATGGTTTCCTCACGATGTTATCCTTCACCGAAAGCTCAAGCTCATTGTAGGTGCTTGGATTCGAACTCACGTCCCTTGACGCGAAATCGTACACACTACCACTGAGCTATCATCGCTTCAAATTATCTTTCGTAAAACGAAAAAAAACAATATTTTTTTTTCAATAAAAAGTATCCTATGTTACTTCTAATACCTCCAAGAATATGTGTACAAAGTTTCAAAATGATCGGTTAAATAGTTTTCGCGTGAAAGCGTAACAAACAAACTTACATCCACATTTATAATATTAGTATGGTATCACCACCGTACGTTTTTGTTTAATACCGTCACAACTAATCTATACCTATACTAATATTATAAATGCGACAATGAGTTTGTTTGTTTGTTACACTTTCACGCCTAAACCACTGAATCGATCATGATGAATTCCGGTATAGTGATAGATGGGATTGTGGAGACGGTGATAGGCAACTTTATCTCGCGAAAAACTTATAGGTTATTATTAACTATTTTATTAAATTATAATTTATTTATTAACTTATTGGGGTAAAGATATAGATAGACTTTGTGTGAGACTTTTGATTCATTCAAATTTATAATATTAACATTAAGTAGGGACGTAGGTTTGACTATTTGTAGATAAATAATATAAGAAACTAGCTGTCCCCGCGACCTCGTATGTATTTCCGTTGGGTGCAGCACTGTTTTTCAACCAACAAACCAACTCACATTCTCATTTATAGTATTAGAAAGTTAGATATTTTAAATAATAATAATAAGTTAGTTTTGATATCCCATAGTGTGTAATATCAGTATACTTTCATATAACATTATACATATTCTATTATTTGGTATCTTGGTACACTAAACACTTACAGTACATTTACTAATGCTACTTTCGAAGTGATGATAGCTCAGTTGGTTGTATACGGACGCCATATCAATGGGAGTGAGTTCGAAACCATTTGCAAGGAGTTTGAGTTTTCAGTGAAGGTAAACATCACAATGAAACCATAGGATAGTGGTTTTTTCTAATAGCAAATGCCTCCACCAGGCTTAACGTTTCCACCATCTTCGTTGTTTACCATCAGATGCGATTGAGGACATAAGGCTTAAACCTAAAATACGTACACCAATTACTTGACTTTGTCTCTTTATAATGGTTTTAGTCTTTGGGCGGGAGATGCAAATACACTATACACAATATGTTGCTTGAAAGCCTTCTAAGCGGGCAGAAATGCTTCCAGACTTGGCATATTTATCACTAAATTCGATGATAGCTCAGTGGTAGTGTGTACGACTTCGCGTCAAGGGAGGTGAGTTCGAATCCAACCACCTACAATGAGCTTGAGCTGTTGGTGAAGGAAAACATCTTGAAGAAACCATAGCATGGTGGTAGGGCTTTTTCTGACGCCCGCCTGGGTAGCAACCACCGTCAATTTGAAAATCTGCCGCCAAATACCAATAGGTGTGTTCCGGCAGTTGCACTTGAGAGCCAGTCCCTCCACAGGTTTAGCGTGTCTACCAACTTGGGCCGTATCGTCACTTAAGATCAGATGCGATTATGGTCATAACGCTAAAACCTTAAGTATAAAAAAAAACTATATATACGATACATTAAAATATTGTAAAAGGCAATTACTATTATTACATCATCACCAGCAGTCATCATCATCACCATTAGAATGTTTCCTTTATTATGTATCGTAAATACAATCCGTTATAACCATACCGATTTCGAAACTTATGCAACACGGCGTTATTATTTATTAATAATGACTTTTGTATTTGGCCGGGTTGATGTATGTTTCGTAGTTCGAATGTGATTGTTTGGACGTTACAAAGGTGAAATGCATTTTTTTGATGAGAGATTAAATTCGTTTCTAATTCGCTACTACAATTACGGTAGAGTTTGCTCTGAGTATAGCGTACAGCGCTTTCCTTGTTATTTAATAGCAAAGTGTCCATATATACAATGCGGTAGTGAGTTTGTTTGTTTGTTACGCTTTCACGCCTAAACCGCTGAATCGATTATAATGGATTTTGGTTTAACGATAATTGGGAAAACTTAGTGGACGTTGGGTACAGAGAGGGATATACATTGTAGGAAACTTTTTATCGTGTCATCCGAGTTGTTTGACAAAAGCAATATTAACGCAAGCTAAGCCGGGGGTGAAAAATAGTATTTTAATAATTTTGTAAAAGTTCAAACAAGATGGCGGCAAATTGTGAGAAGTTTCCATGGAGTTTTGTTGCAATTGACAATGCATTTTACCAAATATTTACTTGCAAACTGTCCCGAGATCGCACGGGCGATTGAATTAATTATAGAAGATAGATGTATATCGTTGTAACAATTAAAAGGAATACATTTTTGGAAGATATGGTAGCTCAGTGGTAGTATGTGCGGACTCCACATCAAGGGACTTGAGGTCGGATCCACCTACAATGAGTTTGAGCTTTCGGTGAAGGAAAACATCATGAGGAAACCATAGCATGGTGGTAGGGCTTTTTCGAATGCGTGTCTGGCTAGCAACCACCCTCAAGTAGAAACTCTGCCGCCAAATACCAATAGGTGTGTTCCGGCAGTTGCACTTGATAGCCAGTTTCTCCACAGGTTTAGCTTGTCTACCAACTTAGGAAACAGCGACACTTAAGATCAGGTGAGGTTATTAACATAACGCTAAACCTTAACTATATAAACAAAAAAAAAATATCGTGATACATTGATTTCATGCAACTTAGTTTACGTGATGTAGGTCAGTCAAGCTTCCAATCAGTATAAAATTTTCCGACTGTCCCGACTATCACCGTCATATTTCAACGAATTTACAGAAAACCTTGACATATTATACACCTAAATCTTCGTCATTAATTACTTTGTATATTCGTGAAAACCACTTGAAAATGTATGTAGTAGTTTTTGAGTTAATCGCTAACAGACAAACAGACGGTCGCGGCGCGTTTGTTTCATAATATATAATGATAATCTATTTCCCATTTAGATGTTATATTGCCCACAATAACACAGATACATCATGTAAAATATCTTGAACATTACAATTAATTATGAATTTAACCTCATTTTATTAATTTCAATCGAAATTGACACAGATTATATTATATTTATGTTCGCGCCAAAACAACCATTATAAAATACAGGCAACAAAAGAGTCTGAAGATTAAAGTGTTTTTAATGCTTACTTATAATTTTAAAACGAATCAAAATATGTGAATAATTTCGTGTAAAATATTAAAACTGTAAAACGTTTTAAAATTTCAACAAATGACTCTCTTTTCAAAGATTTAAGTTAACACCTTTGCTTAATTTTATTTTGATTTGATTAATTTTACCATCAAACATGGCTCCTTTATTTTACAAAATTATAACTACTAGCTGACCCGACAGACGTGCAGTCCTAACTATGAATATTGAATTCGGATTGGTATAATTAATAATAAATTATTCAAAACTATATTGTTTATTATTGTAATGTTCTATGACAACTGACAGTTATGATAAATTAATATTGACATTAAGACTTTTCAAATTTTCCTAAATTTTTTAATGTTTCGCTCAACATTCTTAATTTTTTGATTCATAAGAACCTTCTCCTGACAATAATTAATACAACAAAAAAAGAATTAGTGAAATTGTTCCATCCGTTCACGCGTGATGCGGTGACCAAGGGAAATGGAGATTCAATTTTATATATATAGATAAATAATATATGTGAGATATTTTCCACTTAGTTTCTAAATTTTTTTAATGTACAGGAACGTGTTTAATCTATTACTTTCTCTAAATATATTAGAGTGTTTGAATTTTATTTTTACTTAGATCTTACAATTTTTTAACACAAAGCTGGTATCACTGGCTGTAGATATAATCTGCGAGTAAATTTTGGCGGGATTTTGATCTAACAAGTGATGGTTTTCATTTTAATTCTAAAACTTATGTCGTTTAGCCTTATGAAGTATTTGTGGCATTTGTATAATATATAGGCATTGTTTTTGTTTTTCTTTTATTATTGAATGAAATTTAATTTTAAGTGACGATACGGCCCAAGTTGGTAAACACGTTCAACCTGTGGGGCAACTGGCTTTCAAGTGCAACTGCCGGAACACATCTATTGGTATTTGGCAGCAGATTTTCAATTTGAGGGTAGTTGTTAACCATGCGGGCATTAGAGAAAGCCCACCATGCTATAGTTTCCTCACAATGTTTTCCTTCACCGAAAGCTCAATCTCATTGTAAGTGGATTCGAACTCAACTGAGTTATTATCGCTTAGATACAAGAAAGCGGCAAAAATTATTAAACAATTATTATTTCCACGCAATAATAAACCACACAGATATTACAATATTTAACGTCCAGATTTGGCTTCCAAACAGTTTTTTATATCTACAGGATATGTATCATAAAGATGCTTATTATATAGCTCGGTTTTGAAGCGATGATAGCTCGTTGGTAGTGTCTGCGGACGCCGTGTCGAGAGACGTGAGTTAGAATACACCTCCAAGGAGAATGAGTCTTTAAACCTTATTCTAATCCCCACCTGGCTAGCTACCAACATCAAATTGAAAATCTGCCGCCAAATACTTATAGATATGTTCTGGTAGTAACACTTGAGACCCAGTCCCTCTAGGCTTATCGTGTCCACCATTTCTGGCTACATTAACACTCAACCTTAAGTAAGAACGCGAAACCTATTAATTATATAAAAAATCTCGAAACCGCTAAAGCTTATGAATCGATCGTCAGTATGGGTATAAAGTGAAGTCTTGAACGATATATTGTGTCATATCGCAGGGATGTGACGCGTTCAATCAACACTTGCCTTTCATTTCGCGCATATCGCATGCGGATGACACCGCAGAAATGTTAGTTGTTGATTGCGAACGAAATACCTACCGCATTAGCACGTATTGCACTTTCTATAAATTATTTTCGTTAGGTTCTGTATATTATTACGTTCTAGCTGTACAGCAATATGTATACTACTCCAATCTTATCTAATATTTCAATTTCTTCCTTATTTTATTAAGTTTCGGTTTTTAATTAAAAAAAAAGAGGCAAACGTACTGAAATCATACAGCCAATTCGAAAGTAATGTACTTTCATAATCAATATGTTTCACCAAGATGGTAAGTCTATTGTTGACATTGTCCAAGGAGTTTTGGTAGCAACTAACACATCGTGTACCGAACCATTGTTTACAATTCACTTTATTTATGTGTAATAATATATTTTGCACGTTTTGGTTGTGTGATTGATGAGCTATATAAATAAAAAGGTTGTGATAATAACAGTTACATTCAGCCTAAATAATACCATTCCCATAAAGGTGAAAATAGATCATACAATTATATGAAACTAGCTGACCTGGTGAACTTAATATCACCTATACTCTGGAATGCTAGATGGCGTTAAAGTAGCCAGATTTTGAGATTTTTTGCCAAACATTTTTTTGTCTTTCGTAATTTTTCTTTTCAATAAAAATTATCCCTCGTTACTTCTAATACCTCCAAAAATATGTGTACAAAGTTTTATGATGATCGGTTAAGCAGTTTTCGCGTGAAAGCGTAACAATCAAACTTACATTTACATTGATAATATCAGTTTCGATATATTTAGAGTACATTCTAACAAAGTCTTTGTAATTGTCGTTTTAAAATACCTTGTACTCGGCCGGTGGTTGAATATAGGCCACAATTATTATGATAGACAAATTAATTATTTGTTTTTTTTTTCTATTACGGCATCTGCATGATTGTTGTAGGGAAATATAAAAACAAACTTTTTAAAGTAATGCATCAGCCTTTGATATGGTTATGTTAAAAATGAACACGTTGGCGGTTCGAGGTGGTCTAGAAGGATATGATTTTTTTTTTCGACCTGACTCCAAGGGCTTTAACAGCTTCACCGGACTCAGGGCACTCAGCCCCGAGGCAGCAGGCACAAGGGTGCCAGGACGTCCGAACCTCGGCTAGGGCTGCTGCCGGTAAATGAAAAAGATTCATGATCCTGACTAACCAACAGGTTCTTTATTACTAAATTAGTGATACTAACTACGACCTTATCAGGTAAGCAGCTCAAGGGCCGCGAGGGTAGTCCCTTACAGAACCGTGTACTTAACGTGTGAGTGTGCACGAATGGTATGCGGTGTGATGATGTAATCTCAGTGATGTAGAGTGTCACTGTATCGCGCGAGCAGAGTCACTCGAGGGCTCCTGTCCGGAGGATCGAACCTAGGCTCAGGCGTCTATATGATGCGCAGAAGTATATGATGTGTCAGTGAGGTGGTCATAGTTAGCGAGATCCGTAGGGGTTACGTTAGACTCGAATGAATACTTTACTGCACTTTAAATATGTACAAGGGCGAGCTTAACGCTGTAAGGCATCTTCTTTCAGCTAACCAGCAACAGGCAGGACTTGTGATAACAAAAAGCTCGAGACACAAGAGCGCACCTAAATTAGTATGTACACTTTTAAAATTTGGTGCATGTTTATTAAAGTGATAATATTCAATTATTATTTTCAATTGCTGGTATACAATTTTATAGCTGTTTTTCTCAAGTATAAAGTGCTATTAAACATTTTCCATTCTTGTAAAGGTAGGAAAAAATCGTTATATTGTAAATATTTTTATTGGTAACACTGAACTCATCAACAGTTACTAAAAGAAAGAACGGGACACATTCAATACATAACTAGAAACATTCGCCCCAAGTTTATAGTATCCAAGCTTTTATTTCTACTTTTTAGTTCGTTCTTATTTTCTGATTTTTATGGTAATGCGAATGAAATTTTGATATATTATGTTCATCGGCCGGTTAGATTTGAGCTGTATTCAGGTTTATAGCTGATTGAGAAGTTAGTTACAAGTAATTTATAAAAAAATATCGAAAAAAAAAACATACTAATGATTTTTTCACATCATCATACCTGGTCATTCATTCCGATCTATGTTCTAAATTTCAAGTATCTAAGTCATCAGGAAGTTAGTTTAAAACTAATTATAAAATTCCACCCGGACAACATTACAAGGAAGCGGGTTTATAAAAAAATTGCAGTCAAATAAAATCTATTCACAATCAGACGAAAATAGGCACTGAATTGTTTTGTCTATACCTACCTATTTATATATAGATATTGCCGAATTTCAATAAATTTAGTGTGAAGTTCTTATAACATAGAATGAAAAACCTTGTACCCGTAAATTGTTATACAAAAATTTGCCGTCATTTCTTTTACCTACAAAAGTAAATAGTGTTTAGTTACCCAATGAAATATATTCTCATGTTAAACAAACGACATAATGTGGCATTGTTTCGAGACTGACGTAAGATATTTCGCGGGTTTGTATAGAATTAGGATACTGTCGCAAAATGACGTTAAAGACATTTATTTTTCGATATACCTTTTACCGCGAACCCAACGGATCCTATTTATGATCCTATCGTTAGCAGATAATCGACTTAGTTACAGCACTAGTTATGCACGCGAATCTAAACCTACTGAACTATGAGACCTACTGATTTTGTCTCAGGGCGCAAAGATTAGACTGCACTTACCTTGAGCTACAGAACAGTGAACTTAATTCAGCACCACAAAACGCCGAACCACATTCGGGACCAGGGCGGAGTGACATGCAGTATGGTGATGAGTTTATAGTGGTCAAGCAGTGTCACTGTATCGCGTGAGCAGAAATACTCAAGGACTCCATGCCAGATGATCAAACGTAGGCGTGAGACCTAGGCGGAAGGTGCGAGCGCGAAAAATGTTTAAATGGCTTAAAGTTACAATGACGGACCATATACATATGTATACGATCTATAAATACCTATCATAGGCCTGTTACCCCAAGCGTGTTCCCTTTTTTCTATGACCTTGGGTCCTTCGAAGGGATGTTAAGAGGTACCTACGCAAGCCCGCATGATAGAGATGACTAACATTGAATTCAATCAACGTATACAACAATAAATCGAAAAAGAAAATGGAACAATTAAATCTAAGAACTAAGAACCGTGTATGAAAAATTTCGTGTCGAATTGTCATAGTCCCATCCCAGTACGTTCAGGACCTTTGAAGTGAATGACCCACAGGGATTAAGCTTAATTAAGATTAAGGGGTTAATAGATTTAGCGTTATCGACATAACCTCGTCTGATCTTCAGTGAATATACGGCCCAAGTTGTTAAACACGCTAAAACCTGTGGAGGAATTGTGATTGGCTGCAGATATCAACTTGAGGGTGGTTGATAGTCAGGCGGGCATTAGAAAAAGGCCTGCCACCATGCAAAAATTTTGCACCTTTTTAAGTTTTATTCTCGCAACAGTAGGTAATCTTTATCTTTTGCCAAGGTCCAAATCTATTTCTACGTACATACAGTTATTGTGCTATATGAACTTTGTTCACGTAGACTTGCAATAAAAGTGAAGCGATGATAGCTCAGTGGTAGTGTGTACGATTTCGCGTCAAGGGACGTGAGTTCGAATCCAAGCACCTAAAATGAGCTTGAGCTTTCGGTGAAGGAAAACATCGTGAGGAAACCATAGCATGGTGGTAGGGCTTTTCTAATGCCCTAATAAGTGTGTTCCGACAGCTGCAATTGAGAGTCAGTTTCTCCACAGGCTTAGCGTGTCTACCAACTTGGGCCGTATCGTTACTTAAGATCAGGTGAGATTATGGCCATAAGGCTTAAAAAAACTTATTAGAATATCAGCTATCTACCACTGAAATTCTATAAGTCTAATTGTTTCGGACTAAAAGTATTGCAGAAGTGGTCTCTAGTCCTCGGCAACTAATATTAAAAATTCGAATGTGAGTTTGTCTGTTACGCTTTTATAATAATAATAATAAATAAAAATAACCCGTAAAAGTATACTTTATATACTGCTCCGCTGTCATCTTGACCGAAATAAGGGAAGGAAAGTCCCACTTTAACTTACTGGTAGTGCGTGCTTATGTTATTTGTAAATATCTTCTATAAGTACCGTGAATTGCAGCCATGATGTGTTTATATAATCGGAATGGAATATAATTGTGACGTCATTATAGATTCTATAACCTTTGCCTCTTTGCCTCTTACTTTCCACTGACCTGTGTTAACACGTAGTGTTGTGATGTCCTCCACCGAGTTATTCGATATCGATGTTAAGTTTATTTTACATATTTCAAATATCATATATATTATTTATCGAGTGTTTTTTGTTGCCAATTAATCATTGAATTCCTCCTTAATCATTTATCAAAAGTACTATTTAACTTTTTTTTTATAGTGAATGCAATTTCTTTAGGCAATACATCTGTATGTAGGAGGTGTCATATATGAACAATTTTTAAACTAATAAGACAGCCGTTAGGTTATGTGCATTTTATTTACAGGCAATGATGGCTCAGTTGGTAGTATGTACCGATGCCGCGTCAATGGCCGTGAGTTCGGTCCCTGTAATGAACCTAAGCTTTCGATGAAGGGAAACATCGTGATGAAAACCATAGTGTCGTGATAGAGCTCGTTCTAATGCCCGCATATAGGTGTGCTCCGGCTGTTGCATTTGCGAGTTAATCTCTCCACCAGGCTTAAGGTGTCTACCATCTCGGACCACGTTGTTACTTAACGTCAGATGAGATTGTGGTCATAACGCCAAAGTTATTAACTATAAAAAAAATGTGTGAGAGCTGTCACTGGTTTCTGGCAAAACGGGGTTTTAAGTATCGTTGTGGTGACTCCTAGTTTCTACTAGGTGTTTGACCTGATGAGTCGACACATGCGCCTCTCGCCTTGATCTGAACCCGAGAACTGCATTTACGTATCGCGGAAGACAGGAAATAGATTTTTTCATCACGTTAGTAAAAAGAATTAGAGAGTTGCAAAGGATAATGTTGTAGTCTGGTAAATATTGTAACTTTAATTATCTATTTGGGGCACGTAGCTCCATCTAGCAGCTTCTTTATATTATTCTTATTAGCCATTTTTTTACTTACACGTTCAATTTGTGTTTGACAGCAATTCCGCTTCGCAATGTGAATTACATGAAGAGAAAATAAATTCTTTAAATTAAAACCTCTTTACAGGAATAGTTTTCAGTTGGAAGACCTCTTTGAATTTGTTATCGATCGAATCGATAATATAATCGAATTCAAATCGAAAATCGAATCGAAAATATAAATAAAGAGTGAGGTATCTCATGGACACCCAGTTGGAACGGAGTTCCTTTCGCTATATCTATTTTGTTTGTATTAAGTAATGATAAAATACAATTTTCATAGTCAAAATATGTTCGTATATTCTCAAAATTGACGGTAAGCTGAATCGATTGAAATAAGTTTTGTTTTCGTAGGTTGTCAGAAAGTGCATTAAAACCACCGCAAAAATATGTCGGTTTTTGGTATCGTTGTCTATTGTTACGTTTTCTTCGGTCTAGCCCCTCAACCGGTAAACAAATCAGAACGATAAAGAATTCTGTCTGGAAAAATTGTAGATGTCGAACTGTCGATATCGATAAATTCAACATTTGTTCCACACCACTGAGCCGCAATGATACGAGCATTGCGATGGGTTATGTCACCGTACTCGGGCTCGTAATTCCGAGATCACAATCTCTGAACATTAAGCTACTTACCTACAACAATGAAATGTTCACCTGAAACACATTAATAATTATAGTTGCCGACGTACACTGGCAACACTGAACTGTATTGGGAAATAGAATTCGCACGAAACATTACTATTGAAATTATTTTATGTCGATGTTATGAAATGGTAACTTGGCATATAAGTTCATGCTTTACTTAAAATTGGTAGCTCGTGTACTATATATTGAGTTTAGCTATATATATATAACCTAACTCACTTGCTCGTTATGCTAGGCGACCAACACCTTCCAGGAGCGGCAGCTTGACTATTTCCGACATTTTTAAGATAATATTGTTATTTATGAGCAACTAGCGTTCACCCGCGAATTCGATCGCTTAATTTTGTTTTATTTTTTTCAATAAAAAGTATCCTACGTTAGTGTACAAAGCTTCATGATGATCGGTTATGTACTTTTCGCGTGAAAGCGTAACAAACAAACTTACATTCACGTTTATAATATTAGTAGGTATATTTTGTACTTTTCATTTGCACAGACAGTACGCTATGTATTTTTATTATTTACTAGATTTTACATGCGGTTCCGCTCGCGTTAATGCTGATTTTGTAATACGAATCGGATGACGCAATAAAAAGTTTCATACAAAGTTTATCCCCCTCTTTGCCCCACTTCCAATAGCTCCTTAGCGAGGAAAAGTATCCTATCACCGTCTCCAGGTTCCCATCTATCTCTATACCAATATTTATCATGATCGATTCAGCGGATTAGGCGTGAAAGCGTAACAGACAAACAAACTCACTTTCACATTTATACTATTGGTAATATGGAATTACAAGAAACAATTCTATGTTGATCTATTATGTTATCTTTAACAAACAATGCTCTAACTAAAAAATTACAGGCAGGCAATTAAGGTAAGTAAATAAACAGTAAAACGTAAAAAGGTATGACGAGACTAGATTGATGTGAACTTATTAGGTGTGTACTCAGTAAAAACCTTTACTGTGTCCCAGTATTGCACTTTTCTTGTCAGAAAGCTGTACGCATCGTTTCCAGAACCTGTCTCCTGTAGCAGTTCTCACTTCGCCTAATCGGTAACCTTCTCAAGTGTCACCAAGACTGAACCTCTACACCTCGGACGACCACCGGGTACGCATGGATCATTTACACTCGCCGACAACCTGTTGCAGTGCTGCAAATACTCAGACACTCTAGTGGGTCCTCTATGCGGATGCGTAAAATCATTCTCACATCTCCTTCCAGGCTTTTGAAGCGATGATAGCCCAGTGGTAGTGCGTACGACTCTGCATCAGGGGACGTGAGTTCGAATCCGACCACCCACAATGACCTCGAGCTTTCGGTGAAGTAAAAAATCGCGAGGGTACCATAGCACGGTGTTAGGGCTTTTTCTGATCCCAAATACCAACAGGTGTGTTCCTGCACTTGAGAGCCAGTCCATCTAAAGGTTTAGCGTGCCCACCAACTTGGGCCGTATCGTCACTTATAATAAGGTGAGATTACGGCCATAACGTTAAGCCTATATTAAAAGGGTATACAGGAGCTTAGAAGTGACAACGGTCAACACTTTTAAAGTGAAAACTTCTGTAGGAAGAAAATTGATGGGGTGTAAATTCATGTAAGTCGTCATCGACATGGTCACGTGACGTGTTAACGTACACGCTATATCTGTTCTACTTAGAGTAACTAATTGCACTGAAAACAGTTTTGAATTACAATTTTTAAGATCAAACAATAAATTTTAATTATCCGAAAAAAAAAAAAATGTTTATTGTTTTAATTTTTCACTTCTATCGGCAGTCCTCATGAGTGCTTTGAATTTGGCTTATTAACTTTGTGTTCAATATCCATTGTCCTATTATGGACTTCTGCATCGCAATGCGTAATCGCTTCACCCCAGCTCAGATCAAAGCGAGAGGGTCGTGTGACAAGACTCATAGGGTGATAACCACCCGAGACTATCCGCTAAAACCCACCACGTCGACACTTCGATCTCCCATGTTGTCAGATACAGCTTTTCCACTTTTTCCAATGACCACAGCGACTTCAGGTGGTATATTTATTCTGCATTTCCCTTCAAGTACATTGCCTTTATTTCACTGCGTAACTATATATAAATACCCTGGTCGGTTTTATGATATTCGGTTAATACATACCTGATAAAGGTGAAGGCAGAGGCTACCAATCTTTTCCAGTTCGGGTTCGACACTCTTCTTCACTCTATACGGCGGACAGATTGAGAACCCGTGGATCAAGGTTTCCAAACTTCACCGCAAGTGTTGCAGTAAGTATAAAAGCCATCCTAAATCGTAGCGTAATGTGCAGCTTAAATTACCTACGAATTCTCGTAACGTCTCCATGCCGCTGTCATAACACGTTTATTTAGAAAACTGATTTGTATGTACGTGGAACGGTTGAGATGCGCCGTTCATTGGGTCTCCAATGAGGAACGCAAACTTTCCTACTTCATCGCAGAATCCTTGCGACGGTGCAAGAAGCAAGCGGTTGCGACTTAAGCTTACCCCGCAATACGCACTTTTCTTGGTCCAGCGTTTCCCAATCAAGCTATCTACAGTAACAGCATTTCAAATGAATATAATAAGAGTTCTATGAATTACGCTAATGAAGATTGTACCCTTTTTCTAAAATACAGTTAATAAAAAAAATCGTCATTTAAAATTAAAAATCATTTTAAAAACGTTAGCGGCCATATTATGTTTGTGACGTCAATACGTACTCAGTGACAATCTCTGTTTTGTTGTTCAGTGACATCTGTCAGATGTAATTACTAAGTAAGTTTCGTGTAACAAATAAGAGGTCCTATTTAAATAAGTGAATATATGTATAGATAATTATTTATAGACTGTGTTACTGATTAATAAAAGAGAATGCAAATAAATCAGACAATTGCACACACAGTACGATACAAATAAGACTTATTAAGGGAAAAAGGTTAACAAACATATAGTACATCGTACCTCTCTTTCCTGTAATAAAATTGACCTAGACGTAACGTTATTATAATTATTATATCGTTTTTGAGGAATTATAATGTTCATCAATATAATTATTGAACTAATTCTAAGGGGATTTTTGGTGGTTATATGACACTATATGACTATTCTAGTTTGGCTTTCAATTGATTATTATAGTCACTTTATTATCGATTTCATATTGCGACAATTTTTTACTAATACAAAACAACCGAAAGACATTCTTTTTTTAAAGAAAAACTACTCGACTTTTATGATTAAAAAAAAATATATATTTTCTACATTGCCAGCCAGATACATTTGAACAATTATGATAGTAATAAATAAAATTAAAACTGTTTTTTTTTTCATATTCTGCGTATTCGGCATCTTTCTATAATTAATCTCACGTCATAACTACACATTTTATTTTCAACTAACATCACTAGATCGATCAATACATGGATAGAGTGTATGAAGAGTGAGATGAAAAAAATACTGAATGAAGAGATGGGAGCTGACAGAGATGTATGGCAGAGCATAGTGTATCGCGTCGACCTGAAGTAACTTGGAACAGGACAAGATGATGATTATGGTGATCACTAGATAGAGACCGTATGAGCAGTGTAATAAATGTATCAATTGTGATCAAAACGCTACCTCCTGTAATTCAGACCAAGTCATAGAGATTTGCGTAATTTAGACGGAAGCTAAAATGATGTGACTGACATAATGATTGTAACGTTACGCGGCGCAAATAGACGAGTGCACCTTATATCTGGCATGTCAACTGATTACTCAACATCACCGGGCCATATCATATCATCGATCTCGCGATATCATCACCTGAGTCCCGTAATCTTTTTATATATATTTTAATATAGGTTTTAGCGTTACGGCTGCAATCTCACCTGATCTCAAGTGACGATAATTCTCAATGTGGTGAACACGCTAAACCTGCGGAGGGACTGGCTCTCAAGTGCAAGTGTCGGAACACACCTATTGGTATTTGGCAGCAGATTTTTAACTTAAGAGTGGTAGTTAGACAGGCGGTCATTATAAAAATCCCTACCACCATGCTACGGTTTCTTTACAAAGTTTTCCTTCACCGAAAGTTCAAGGTCATGCAGGGATTCGAACTTACGTCTTTTGACTCCGCGCCCGTAACGCTACTACTGAACTATCATCGTTTCATATATATAAAAATCGAAGTATGTATGTATGTTCCCTATGGACTCCAGAAAGTTTGGACTGAATGTGATGAAATTTTTGGGCAATTTTTTGATCACTCCAGAACGTAATCATATGATGTTTAGTAGGAATAGGCTGGCTGACTTGACGAAGAGTGAATGCTGTCCCCTGGTCTCTGACAATGCGATGATCGAGTTTCCACGTGGTATCACGGTGGTATTTTGAAGCGATGATAGCTCAGTGGTAGTGTGTACGACTTCGCGTCAAGGGACGTGAATTCATATCCAAGCTTCTACAATGAGCTTGAGCTTTCGGTGAAAGAAAACATCGTGACGAAACCATATAGCATGGTGGTAGGGCTTTTTCTAATACCCGCCTGGGTAGCTACTACCCTCAAGTTGCCGCCGAATACCAATAGGTGTGTTCCGACAGCTGCGCTTGAGAGCCAGTTTTTCCACAGGTTTAGCGTGTCTACCAACTTGGGCCGTATCGTCACTTAAGATCCGGTGAGATTACGCCATTATGCTAAACCTTAAGTTAAAAAAAAAACTATTTTAGTATTTTAAGGTGCTTTCCACCCGATGAATCTGTTAACACAGCACTTTCGACGTGGCCTGATCATGGCTGATAATACATTTACGAGATTGTACTGTACTTAAAACCAGGTGCAGTACAGTCACAAAGTTACGTAAGCAGTAAGCTTTAAAGGATTTTCTCAACAGAACAAACTCGGATGAGGTGGCAGTTCCCGAGGATTAGGAATTATATATTTACGAAATTCCATCGAAAGCGGCTCAGCGATTCTCAAGTTTAGCGGATGTTTTATTTCAAGGTACGTTTTTATTTTATTTATCTATATTTTGACGTTTCGTGTCGAAACAACGCCATTACGTGTCACTATACTATATTGAGCAATTTTACTAATACTTCTCAGTACATAAGCTGAGTCCATGGTTCTTTTCTGTCAATACATTGTCCTCTTCAAACCAGCTGCCATATAATTCTCTCCAAAATGCTTTTCGCGATCTCTTCGAACTGTGAAGCCGATAGCTAAATACGAGTTGCATTCTGCCCAGTAATCGCCTTAAATTTCGTAACACTGCCTTCAAATATCCATTATTCTATAATATCTATAAGCATATGATTATTCCATTCTCGTTATCTTTATCAGTTTCTACTGTAAATACCACTTCCGCTATCTATGGCAGTGCAGTAATAATTAAAACTCGAAAACCTTCCCACGTCGTTCCAATGGTTAAAGTGTATGTGATTTGAAATCGAAGCCAATGAAAATATATTAACAACACTGTTAGGATCTGTTTCCTTTATTAAGGAGAGAAATAGGTATGTGAATAAAAATGTACCATAGTGAGTCTTTTGCAGATTAAACCGGTGTTAAACCATGTTTGCGACTATGGAAGCGATGATAGCTCAGTGGCAGTGTGTACGACTTTGCGTCAAGGGACGTGAGTTCGAATCCAAACACCTACAATGAGCTTGAGCTTTCGGTGAAGGAGAACATTGTAGTAAACCATAGCATGGTGGTAGGGCTTTTTCTGATGTCCACCTGGCTAGCTACCACCATCAAGTTTAAAATCTGCCGCCAAATACCAATAGGTGTGTTCCGGCAGTAGCACTTGAGAGCCAGTTCCTCCACAGGTTTAGCGTGTGTACCAACTTAGGTCGTATCGTCACTTACGATCAGGTGAGATTATGGCCATAACGCTAAGCCTCAACTACAAAAAAAATGTTTTAAGCCAATTGCTCCAATATTGTTAATCGATATGCTTAGTCTACCCTCCAATTCTATTTTACCGACAAAACTTTTGATAGATGACAATGAAACAAAACCCTTATATTTAGGTAATAATAATTCTCTTACCTAATACACTGATGACAACTGTCTTCGATTCATCTAATTTTACTGAGTTTTTTCCTGCAATACTCATTTCCGGAATGCGTGTTACAGTTATCTTAACTACTTACAAACCCTTTCCAGAAGTGGTTCCCATGACAGAAGCAACTTTTGATTCCAAGCAAATATCACTCTCGCAATTACAAGAAGCATTTATTATAGACATAATTAAGTGTGTCTAGTTCGTTATCAATGTTATTAATAAAACCAGTTATTTGACGTAATCCCAACTGTTGTAAAATCCTACACAAGGCCAGAATGTTTATATATCACAGCTTGTTTTTAAATATGTAAGGTTATAAAGACCAATAAACTTGACGCGCCTAAATTGATTTCCTTGACGTCTATTTCACGTGTCTATTCATATCTGTAATGGTAAATTGCAGGCATATAAATACAACATATGATGTATCCACTATTAAGCTATGCGCCTCTATAAACATGAATAAAGATTTCATAGTTATTGTTGTGGCAGGCGTGTAAATAGCCGTGCTGAATCAGCGGCTTGAGAACACTTTATTGCTGAACACGGGGATGCGTGTCAGCCTTACTTTGTCTGTTTGCTTATAGTGAGATCGTGAACGGAAGAGGGTGGATCTGGCACTCATCTCAGCACTTAATGCGTAAATTCGGTTACCGATCTTCCCTTATTGCGGCTGCCAGTCTTCCAAGGTTGCAACAGTCACGGGGCTTGGTGGTCACCAGCAAAACGTCCACTCACTTCACTTTAAAGAATGTTCTGCAGTATCTATATATATTTTATAAGCGCTCCAAAACAGAGATGGTTTTAGTTTAAAAGTTTGCAACGATCAATACGAAATTTGCTATAATGGAGATCTAAAAATAAATGCTATCTAAAGTTTTGGTGACCTTAATAAGGTTAAAGAGTTGACAAATACATAAGTCTTGTTGGATAATCTGCATAAATTTCCAAAACTGTCATAAATCCTAACTATATTTTCACAAGTGTTAGATAAATACCTTGATATATATTTTATCGGACTAATCAAGATAATGTGGATTACCGTACATAGAATATTATAACTAGGTTTTCACCTATGATATTTTGGAATTGAGCATGGATTTAACTTCTCTCGAAGAAAATACGTTTTCACTGAGGCCACGGGTTATTTAATACCATCCCGATATTAAATTAATACTAAAAAGTTCTATAAAATATTTATTAATAAATCTATTACAATTAACTTAAGCTAAAAAATATCAAACTATATTGGATCAGTCTCCCAATCTTCTTCATTGGATATTCTCACAAGTCGTTTCGATTCATTCCAAAGTTTCTCAGTTAAAACAGTATCGTTAGCAAGCCAGCTACTATAAAACTCTTTGCAATCTCTAAAATGCTTACCACTGTCTTTCTCAACTTTGGGATCGATAGCTAAATATACCGGCATAGTTGCAACTCTATTCAGAGGCCGTCCAAATTTAAGGAGCGCAGCGTTCAAGACCTTTTTTAAATCTTCATTAGAATAGCGCCGGAAAAATTCAGATTTCCCTAAACCTGGGTCCATGCTGTACACATTCACCCCGCTGCCCTTAATTCTTTTATCCATTTCTACAGTAAACAGTACTTCAGCTAGCTTCGCATTGCAATAGAAACCAAAATCTGAGTATCTGCCTACTTCGTTCCAATGGTTAAAGTCTATGTCACCTAAAATTAAAGCCAATGAAGACACGGTCACGATTCTGCTAGGAGCGGACTTTTTCAATAATGGAAACAGCAGATATGTCAATAGAAATGTGCCAAAGTAGTTCACTTGCATCATTTGATGAAGGTTATCCTGTGTTAGCTTATCGTCTAGGCCAATAGCTCCAATATTGTTGATTAATATGTCCAACCTTGACTCCAAGCGCATATCTTCAACAAAATTTCTTACCGACGATAATGAGGAGAAATCCATTTGTTTAGTCACAACATCCCTGTTACCCGACGAGCTGATAATAATCTCTTTCGAATCAGCTAACTTTGCAGGGTTCCTGCTTGCGATGATGATTTTTGCACCACGTTTTGCCAAATTTTTGGCTACTTCCAAACCCGTTCCAGAAGTGGCACCGGTGACAATCGCGACTTTTCCATCCAAACGCACATCACTCTCACAACCAAGAAATTCGTCTGTTATAAGCATTATAAAAGTACGATTAGTTCGCAGTGAATGAAACAACTGATATCGGAATAGAAGTCTTGGAAGGTCGAATGTGGTAACACCTTGCTCAATCAAGGCCAACCGTCAAACTGACGGATCTAACTACGTAATATAAAAAAAATAATTAACTATTAGAACCAGTTCCCTAACGATAGTACTGAATAATCTATAGTCAATGGTTACTTTTTTATAGTTAAGGTTTAACGTTATGGTCACAAACTCACTTGATCTTAAATGACGGTACGGCCCAAGTTCGTAGACACGCTAAACCTGTGGAAGAGCTGGCTCTTAAGTGCAGCTGCCGGAACAACCCTATTGGTATTTGACGGTAGATTTTTAATTTGAGGGTCGTTGCTAGCCAGTCGGGCATCAGAAAAAGCCTTACCGCCATGCTACGGTCTCCTCACGATGTTTTTCTTCATCGTAGGCTTAAGCTCATTGTAGGTGGATTATAACCACTTTACACTACCACTGAGCTATCATCGCATCATATGTTCACTGTTGATAAGTAGGTATTTTAATCTCTATGTAGATGTTGTCGTAAAGTGGCATACGGTAACCTTTTTGCATCTTTTTCAAGTTATTTTCATGTTATGATTGGAAACCAGTAATCTTCTAATGAAATCTATGGCGTCTCGATCGTTATCACTACTTTTGTGTAGTGGTTGTTTCTGTCCATTGTCATATTAAGAAATATTCGAATCTTTCGAATCGAGTTGTCAAAAATGTTCATGGAGGTGTTGTAAAGTTATTACAAGGAAAAAACATATATCACCGAATTAATCTGTTGTAATTCACGTAAGTGTATATATAACACAGTGAAATAATTGTTAAAGTAATAGATAAACTGTCTCTTGGTACTTATATTTCATGGAGAAGTCACCCAAGCGAACCGGGTGATCGCATAATATCGACCCCCAAAGATATAAGGAGCAAATGATCAGTGTCAGAGAACTGAGCAAGTTTTTAGAGGTCGAAGCGATGATAGCTTAGTGGTAGTGTGTACGACTTCGCGACAAGGGACGTGAGTTCGAATCCAAGCACCTACAATGAGCTTGAGCTTTCGGTGAAGGAAAACATCGTGAGGAAACCATAGCATGGTGATAGAGCTTTTTCTAATGCCCGCCTGGCTAGCTACCACCCTCAAGTTGTAAACCTGCCGCCAAATACCGATAGGTGTGTTCCGGCAGCTGCACTTGAGAGACAGTTCCTCCACAGGTTTAGCGTGTCTACCAATTTGGGCTGTATCATCACTTAAGATCAGGTGAGATTATGGCCATAACGCTAAACCTCAAGTATATATAAAAATAAACAATCTGTCATCTTGCTGGGCATGAGTATTTGATAGTTTTCATACACGTTCTGTGTTTTTTGCTATCGCTTTCGCATTGCTTCTAGAAATTTAGACCATTATAATTCTATCAAATTTTCTATGAAACCACGGCTTAGTGTAAATATTATAAAGCAAAAAAAAAATTCTCGTTATCGGTATAAACAGACGGAACTCAATCAAGGTAAAATTGCTTAGCGTGCTATGAATGTTACTGGTTAATTTATAATTCAAAATAAGCACACGGTTACCTTGAACTGCATTGACTGCATAGTAGGTTAATGTTTTATAACCGGAAAATATATAATGTTATAAATAATTAATCCATAGGTATATGACGTTGTTGATACAAACTAAAATTGCATGTTAAGCATGTTTTATAAGGCTATGGATTAGATTATTTTTTTATACTTAAGGGTTAGCATTAAGACCATAAGCTCACCTGATCTTAAGTGACGATACGGCCCAAGTTGGTGGACACGCTAAACCTGTGGAGGAACTGGCTCTCAATTGCTGCTGCCGGAACACACCTATTGGTATTTAGCGGCAGGTTTACAACTTGAGGGTGGTAGCTACCCAGGCGGGCATTAGAAAAAGCCCTACCACCATACATAAAATTTGTATATATTACATTATTGTATTGTATTGTATTTGTATTTGTATTGTATCTATTAAAAATTGTATATGTTAAATTTATATAAACAAATTTAAAAAAAAAACTGCAATTTGCATAGTGGTAGGGCTTTTTCTAATGCCCGCCTGAGTAGCTACCACCCTCGTGTTGAAAATCTGCCGCCAAATACCGCTAGGTGTGTTCCGGCAGCTGCACTTGAGAGCCAGTTCCTCCACAGGTTTAGCGTGTCTACCAACTTGGGATGTATCATCACTTAAGATCAATTGAGTTTATAGCCATAACGATAAACCTTAACTATAAAAAAGGAACCATTGACTTTGCATTATGTAGGTATGTAGGTAGATCCGTCAGTTTAACGCTATAGTCTCGCTTCCGCGATGTATATTTAGCATTAGCATTAGCAATTATAATGTATATTATACAAATACAGTTTTAGAAACTAAAGCCTCAGATACCATCGAAAAAGAACCCAAGTCAAGTATATGCTCTGGGCGAACTGCTATAAGGCTGGTTTTCAGCTGGACCCAACGACTAACGGTCTTGTGCGGTTCTCAAACCTACAGAACTATGCGCGGCGGTGGTTACAGCGGGGTAACTGATTTGATCGCTACACCAACAGCTCAATCGAATTTGATGTCGTTTACACTCAAAAATAGTTATCAAAGCATAAGTTTCAATTAGACGTTTAGTTGTTATATTACATCAGGCGTTAAAGCCGTTATTTTAACAATTTGTTATTCTTTTGTGTTGTCATTGTATTTTTTTTTAATATTTAATCGATAGGAAATACCAGACGATAAAAAACTCTACCTCTCATAGGAGTAAAGATGTATCGAAAAAAGGTACACAAAATTGTTTAAATAATTTATAGTGTCACGTGAAAGAAGTCGCGAGCACAACTAGTATCCTGTATAAAGTCAAAGAGAGACGAAATTTACGTATACGTATACAAAATCTCTACAATTAGCGTAAGTTTTTGGTGAAGGTATACTGCGTAATGAATTCACCGCATGGTGGTAAGATATTTTCTAATGCTTACTTGGCTAAGTTCAATTATTAAGTTAGTAAAATTTCCCGCCAACCTCTTATAGGCGTGGTCCTCCACCAGGTTATGCGTGCTACCCCGTCCTGCCCGAATCGTCATTTAACATCAGGTAAGATTGCAACCTATTGTGAAACTAACTACCTATAATAAATCTGCAGAAAACTCCCAAATATTATTATATAAAACAAGAAATTGGATGTTGTTATATCAAGTAGATAAAGAATCAGGTTTTGCTGTAACATAAGTATTTTATAATAAGAGATAAAAGAGTTATTATCATAGAAAGAACATTTATTTCGATGATAATGAATACACAATACACACAGTGTATGTACACAAATGTATCGATTAGCAGTTAAAGTGTATATATAATACAAACACAGTCTTACAAAATAATGCCTGACATAACATCGAAAAGGGTCCGAGCCCAGCATATTATGCTGTGGTAAACAGCCGTCCACAGCTCTGGTTTTCAGTTGAACTTACATTTGTTTGATTATTACTACTGTTGTAATTTTAAAAAGGAGTTATTCTGGTAATAAATAGTTTATTCAATGATATACCAAAATAATTCATCATAATTACGTATGAGTTTTATAATAATACTGATTTTATCTTACCACTTCGTTCGCATAGAACTAAATGTAATTTATTATCGCACGGAAGCTCTCCTTTTTCCGGATCAAATTGAATTTGGCTAACATGTACAGAAAAGCTTTTCTCAATCCAACTGCTAGTTCCGGAAAATATAATGTTTAAACAAACGACTCATTAGTTTTTTTCGCGTGGAAATAAAATTTTATGTAAACCTTTTAGCTCGTTTTTGTAGTGTGATATTAAACAGCCCCGACCCTTCCTCATTTATTGTTTTATCACATAAAAATAAGCAATATTTGAAATCTGACTCGTAATTTTATAGATTAGCGTGTTCAAACAAACAAACTTTTCTATTAACTGGATTTTAGTTGCGGCTTCATTCACCTTAATATTGATTTTGCCAAACAAATTGGATGACGCAATAAAAAGTTTCATACAAAGTTTATACCTCCCTTTACCCCACTTCCAATAAGTTTTTCGCGAGAAAAAGTAGCCTAGTACTGCCTCTAAGGTCCCACCTACCTCTACACCAAAATTCATCATAATAGATCCAGCAGTTTAGCCGTGAAAGCCTTGACTAACAAACAAACTTACTTTTGCATTTACAATATTAGTATGAGTATGATATGAAACATAGTTAAAGGTGTTTACAGTAAATCTTGAAATACAATTGAAACATACGCAATAATAGCATAAAGAAGGAGTGGTTGTCTATTCGTTAACTTCCCATTCTTCTTCGGGTTTAATTCTCACGAGCTTCTTGGACTCTTCCCATAACTTCTTCCTCAGCTTGACGTCATTCACGAGCCAATGGTTTATGAATTCCTTGCAAAACACATAATGCTTCCCACTTACTGCATCTAATTCAGGAGCAGCTGCTAAAAAAGCTATCTGCATCCCAGCTTCTTGCTTAGTCTGCCCAATTATGTTTATGAGCAATCTAGATATTTCTCGCATGACATCCGATGTGTTTTCTAATATATCTGTACCTCTGACAACGAAGGGGTCAAAACCGTAGACGTTAATTCCAGTGTGATTTAATCTTGCATGCAGCTCCGCGGTAAACAGAGCCATTGCTAATTTCGAGTTGGCAAGCGAAGTGACAAAGGAGTACCTACCGATGTCGTTCCAATGGTCGAAATCTATTTCTCCGATGTACATTGACGAGGCTGACCCGTTAATAATTCGACTTGGAGCAGAAGCTTTCAACTTAGGCAGCAACAGGTATGTAAGTAGAAATGCACCGAAGAAATTCACTTGCATAGTAATGTTTAGATCATCGACAGTCAACCTATCAGGTAGGCCTACGGATCCGGCATTATTGATCAGAACATCTAATCTATCTTCTGTTCTCACATCACCGACGAAGTTTCTCACCGATTTCAAAGAAGCGAGATCGAGAATTTTATAAGCGACATTCCTATTACCGCTTCTGTGAATGATCTCTTCTTTAGCCTTTCTCAGTTTTGTTTCGTTTCTACTAGCTATAACCACTCTTGCACCTCGTTTGGCTAACTCAGTGGCTGTTTCAAGTCCGATACCCGAACTACCGCCCGTAATAACCACGACTTTTCCGTCCAATCGAACGTTGACATCGCACATTGTCAAACAACGCGTTCTGATCGAGTGGAACTCACGACTGATGCAGGAAAAATCCAGTCATTTTGACATGTCGCATGAACGTTGTTTTGCCTCAATGTAAAAAAGGAACTGCGGAGTGACCGAACGTTCTTGAATCATTTCCGCGTGGCTTTGTTTATTCTCTGCTGGCTTTGTTTAAAAGTTTTTTCATGTCTGCTCACGTCGACAGACGCTCCATGTTTGGTAACACAGATTTTTACGGCATTAGTTGCATCTGCGATTTGAGATTTTAAGCGACGATAGCTCAGTGGCAGCATTTACGAACGCTGCGTCGAAGGACGTGAGTTTGAATCTCTGCAACGAGCAGCTCAAGGCAAACGTCTTTAAATCATAGCAGGGTTGTTGGGCGTTTTCCCGCCTGGCTAGTTACCGCCCTCAAGTTCTGCCGCAAAATATCTATAGGAGCGTTCCGGCAATTACATTTGAGAGCGAATCCCTCCATTTGTTCAGCGTGTCCACCATCTTGGGCCATACCGTCACTTATCATCAGGTGAGATTGTGGTCATAAAGCTAATACTTAGCTACAAAAAAATCACCTAAAACGAGCGTAACACAAAATTTTTTGAATCAGAATTTCAAGGCCCATCCGTTAGAAGTTATATGTCAAAAAGCTTAGCCCGGTCATTGATAACTACATTCTTACAACTATTTGATAATTATCCCAGAGGCCAAACAATATAGTAGTACTACCAATAAATATAGCATTGATTTCCATAACTCTATCAACATATTCTCAAATCATTTTTTTGTATTCAAAACCACACCACCACACGCATTGATATTTTTAAAGTTTTTTTTGCAAGAAACAACACCTCATTAAAGTCAAATTATTGCTTCCTTATAGCAAGCTCCTGTATAATTAATAATGTTGCCAGAGCAAACTGGACATTTGCCCGAGGCAGCTAAAAGGAGGGGGCGCCGCTATGTCCGTTTGGTTGTAAAAAATGGTATGGTAAATTTTACCAATAACGGAAAAAAATTGAATATCAGTTACTTAGACTGCAAAAAAAAATGTTGAATTATTGTCTATATTGAGACTATATGTATATGGATGTATGGTACTTCTCTGATCAACGAAAACCATATACTTCCTAAGGCTTTGGCTTAAGGCTAAGTATTTAATTTCTTTTTTCCGGGGCGACGTAATCGCTAGAGCGGACGCTGCAAAGGAATAGTTAAAAATTTTCGGAGATCTAATCACGAGTAAGTGGTATTCTCCTATATACACGCGGGGTTTTGTAAAACACAACTTGAAACAATTATGCTACAATCTTTAGTTAAAAAATAGAAATAATGTATAGCTGGACACACTTGTTCCATGCCACAGTTCACCAACGCGATCTCTTCAAATCGTTCATCTTGACATAATATATTAGTTAAATTACGTTTGGAAACATTCGTAATTATCTACGACTTATGATTAGAGTACATCAACGAATTATGATTAAAGTACATCAACGAGTTATGATTAGAGTACATCGACGACTTATGATTAGAGTACATCAACGAATTATGATTAGAGTACATCAACGACTTATGATTAGAGTACATCAACGAATTATGATTAAAGTACATCAACGAGTTATGGTTAGAGTACATCAACGACTTATGATTAGAGTACATCAACGACTTATGATTAGAGTACATCAACGACTTATGATTAGAGTACATCGACGACTTATGATTAGAGTACATCAACGACTTATGATTAGAGTACATCAACGACTTATGATTTGAGTACATCGACGACTTATATACTTTGTACTTTGTACGCATATTCTTGAAGGTATTAGAAGTAACATAGGATTATTTTTATTGAAAAAAAAAAATACGTATGATAAAATAATTGTTTGTCAAAAAATCTCAAATTCTAGCTACTTTAACGCCATCAAGTATACCAGAGTATAGGTGATACGAAGTTCACCGGGTAAGCTACTTTATGTTATAAATACGAAAGTGAGTTTGTTTGCTTGTTACGCTTTCACGCCTAAACTGCGGAATCGATTATGTTGAATTTTGGTACAGAGATAGATGGGCTTAATTATCGCCATCAAGTATACCAGAGTATAGGTGATCCGAAGTTCACCAGGTAAGCTACTTAATGTTATAAATACGAAAGTGAGTTTGTTTGTTTGATACGCTCTCACGCCTAAACCGCGGAATCGATTATGTTGAATTTTAGTACAGAGATAGATGGGTAATATGCTACTTAACCTCACGAAAACCTTATCGGAAGTAGGGTAATGAAACGGTTGAAGTTAGTATGAGAGTTTTATTGCGTCATTCGATTTGTTTAAAAAAAAAACAATATTAACACGAGCGAAGCCACTCGTAAAATCTAGTAAAATACATAGTAAAAAAAAACTAATATAACATGCTTTATAAGAACCTGAAGTTAAAAATTTTCAAGGCTGACGCTTAAAGTGCTTTGCCGAAGTCTACATTTGTATGTGTGTGCTTACTATTAAAGAAAACATGTTATTATTTTTTTATTAAATATTCATAAAAATAAAATATCAATAAAATTATGAATGATCATTGGAATTTATTTAATGAATAAACCTAAATCTATAAGTAATTCCACATCGAATGGTCATGGTCCCATGTCAGTGCGATCAGTGATTTTGAGGTGATTGCATCTCAAACAAACAGCATTTCTAATATTTTGTATCATTTCCTACAAAAGAAGATTGATTTCAGTTGATTCTGATAAACTTGGACAGGATACCGTCATGGTATTTTTTCATAGGTAGGCTTAGAATTATGGCCACAATTTCAGCTTATGAAGGAGACGGCGGACGTGATCTCATATTAAAAAATCTCCATATTTTAATGACATAATTATTAAGTATTGTTAAAAATACACACGATAAAATAAAGTTAATTACAAAATAACGAAACATTTGCGGAAATTATTCAAGAAAAATGTCATTTACTTAAGTCATCGGTTAAATTTTTTATAACAAAAAACAAACATAATTAATTTAAAAAACGGATAAAAATTATCCACTTGTAGTATCAGTTGAGAGTTCCACTTGGTCACGGCGTGCTGTTTCACAATGTGCGATGTTAACGTTCGAATGGATGGAAAAGTTGTGGTCATCACTGGTGGAAGTTCTGGCATCGGGCTTGCAACGGCTACAGACTTAGCCAAGCGAGGTGCTAGAGTAGTTATCGGTAGTAGAAACGAAACAAAATTGAAGAAAGCTAAAGAAGAGATAATAAATAAAAGTGGGAATAGTAATGTCGACTATAGAATTTTTGATCTCGCTTCTTTGTCGTCAGTGAGAAATTTCGTCAGCGAAGTGAGATAGATTAGATGTCCTTATCAATAACGCTGAGTCAGCGGGTCTACCTGATAGATTGACCGCTGATGGACTGAATCTTAGTATGCAAGTGGATTTCTTTGGAACGTTTCTACTTACATATCTATTGGTGCCTATGATGAAAGCGTCTTCTCCGAGCCGTATAATAAACGGATCAGGCTTGTCAATGTATCTCGGGGAAATAGATTTTGATCACTGGAACGACGTCGGGAGATACCAGTTAGTTACTTCACTTGGAAATTCGAGATTAGCAATGACACTCTTCACTGCTGAGCTGGATGCAAGATTAAATCATACTAGAGTCAACGTCTACAGTTTTGATCCCTACGTTGTTCGAGATACAAATATATTAGACAATATACCGAATGACAGAAGAAAAGTAGATATGTTTTTTATAAACCTAATTGGAATCTCTAAACAGGAATCAGGAAAGCATATAGCATTCTTAGCGGCCGCCCCTGAACTGGATCGAGTTAGTGGGAAGCATTATTTGTTTTGTAAGGAATTCGTTAACCAGTGGCTCGTGAATGACCTTAAACTGGGGAAAAGGTTATGGAAAGAGTCCAAGAAGCTCATTAGAATTAATCCTGAAGAAGACTGGGAAATGAACTAATCAATATTCAACGATTAACTATCGGTAAACCTGATATTATATTTAGATGCTTTTTATTTATTTCATAATTTACTGTGCAAATTAAAAAAACCATAAGTTTGTATCTATTATTACTACAATATTCTGGAATATACATAATTACTATATATTATATGTATTTGTTTAATATTGTAGAAACACTGTATTATTTATATAATGCATATATGGGTATATTAAAATGGTTTACTCTAGTTCATAGGTTTTCAAAGTAAGCGGTATCGCCCCCCAATGGGCGCTGAGGCTATCTGAGGGGGCTATTGAAACCCCAGGCGATATTAGAGGAGGCTAAATAGAAATCGGTGGGCGGTAGATTCCCTACATATTTCAGTAAAAAAAAATAGATTAAAGTATTCCCGGTAGGCGTTGAGCATTTAATTTTACCTAAAGTGGGCGGTCCATTAAAAAAATTGAAAAACACTGCTCTAGTTCATCTATTATATTTTACCATCTCTATAACAGTTAATGTTGTAATGAGTTGTTCAATCCCATCTCCTATTTTCACAATAGAAGCAGACAGGCAATCTCACTCATGGCTCAATGATAATTAACGATGTGGCTCAAGATAGTGAACATACTAAGTCTAGAGGAGAGAGAGGCTCTTAAAAGTAATTGCCGGAACTCACCTACGTGTATTTGGAGGCAGATTTTCAACATGAGCCTGGTAGATAGCTAGTTGGGCATTAGAAAAGGTCTTGCCACCATGCTATGGTTTTCTCACGATGTTTTCCCTCACCGAAAGCACAGGACCCTTGCAGGTGGATACGAACTCATATACACTGCCAACTGAGTTATCATGGCTACAAATCAAAATATTCTTTTTTATTATTATACCGAGCTATTATCTGTAACAGTGCTGTTTTTTTTATAGGCGTATAACTATTTAAATATATATATTTTACGTAAGGAGTAGTAATAAGCGATGTTGTTTGATGCTAAACCTTTTAGAAACAGCCAGACTATGAACTTCGTAAGAACAACAAAATATGTTACATCATACTTGGAATCTCGTTCTACAATCGTTATATTTTGCACCATAGCTTCCGCTTACTACAACACTTCCGTATTGTCGAACGTACTTAACTCAACTGTACTGACCGAACTCGGTTCGAGTGTATCTTTGACTTAACTGAACCGAATTGATCGTCTAGCCGATTTTTTTTTTTTTTTCGAAGGGACCTACACTGTTAGCATGAGGGGCTTTTACAGCTTCACTGAACTAGAGGGGGCGAGCGCGGAGTGCGCTCGAGGCCGCGGGGCAACTCGGACAAGGGTGTCACTAGTGACCGAACCTCGGCTTGGGCTGTTGCCGAATCCCGTAGGAGAAAATCGAACGCGGTACTAGCTATTACTAAAAAGAGAAGAGTAATTATAAAGGCGCGAAAGATTGTACATTAAAAAACCTATCTGGCGATGCTTGAGACTATTACCTGATTCAAAATAGTAAGATGGAAACTAACTGATCCCGTTCGGGATCTGAGAAACTCACTTTGGTTTGTACTGTGCCATGGCAGGCGAGGCAAGATTGTACTGTGCTCCTTTAGCCGCTTTTTTTTTTTTTTTCGATAGGATCTACACTGTTAGCCTTAGGGGCTTTTACAGCTTCACCTGAACTAGTGGGGTGAGCGCGGAAGGCGCTTGAGGGCGCGGGGCAACTCGCACAAGGGTGTCACTAGTGACCGAACCTCGGCTTGGGCTGTTGCCGAATCGACCTTTAGCCGCGCTCGCATCGCACTTATATAGTAATCTGTGTTATCAACTACCCTCCATCTCATTAATTTAAAGTATGTAGTATTATTAAGTTTCCATATTAATAAGCGGTAGACGTGGTATGTAACAAATATTTATATGTATTAATATTTATTATGTATAATAATATTATATTTTATTAATAAATATGTAAAAAACTAGACAGTTATCGATATCTGCCCATAGAAGCTTCACATTTGTGTAACTTAATAAATATTAAATATATATATATATATATATATATATATATATATATATATATATATATATATATAATCAAAAATAAAATTTACCATGTTTCAAAATAAAATCAACATTATAAACATTTTATAATGGTTATTTATTAATCAGAACAAAAGGTAATTAAACTTATATAATTAAAAAAAGAATAATTCAATTTATTTAACATAATCTATACTAATATTATAAAGAGGAATGGTTTGTAGTTTTATTTGTAACGAATAAACACAAGAACTATTAAATGAATACCAACCAAGACCGATATTAAAAATTATTTTACCATTAGAATGCTACATTAGCCCTGAGTAACCATAGGCTATTAACTTTTTTTTTTTAAAGAAAAAGATTAAATAAAAATATTTACGCCAACAGATTCGCAAACACGGCTTACATTTAAATTATTTATATACATTGTTTGAATTTATAGTAATTTTAATAAACTAAACATTATATTTTCTTTGTTTAATCTGGGAACAGTGCTACCTTGAGTTTTTTTATCTATATTAGTAACAGACAACACAAAGTTTACTCGTTAAAATGTTTAGATGCAGTTTTTAAATTGTGAAATGCTTGTCAAGTTTTTTTAGAAGTAATACAATTAAACTTTAAGAAAAGATTGAAGTGTTATTCTGTGGTGTATATTTGAAACCTAACAGTAGATTTTATATGTAGTTTGCATGTATTGTTTGTGTTGTCTATTTGTTTATGAATAGCATGGTTTGGACATAAATTAAAGATAAAAATAAATGTTTTATTCAATATTCATCGTTTATGGTTCTTATTTACGTGACATTGGTAAAATTGTGCGCACACATGTAGCAATTAAATAAAAAGGAGAAGCAGAATGGAGTTTTTGGAGGGATATTGATCTGTCACGTTCTGATTATTATTTTTATTCATATACTTAGTTGTTTAGTCTTGTATTATGTAATACAGGCGACATTTCACGTGATGTAGTGTAGCTAAAGAGCATAAGTGAAGTGAATTATAAATAATCATTCGGAACATGATATATTAGTTGCCACAAAAACTCTCAAGAGACTTTCAACAAGAGAGCCGCCATCTTGTCGACAAATTTGTAGATGTCCAAATCTTATCACTTGAAAATGGCAGTAATAGTCTCTAAAGAGGACTGAGTTACCAATAATTAAAAAAAAAGAAGAAATGTTTAGATATTTTACAACGTTCATTTTTATTAAAATGTTACACACCGTGAAAGTTACGTCAAATCATACTCAGAGTCTCGTTCCACATTCGTTTTTTTTTTACAGCAGAGCTTCCGGTTACTACAACACGTCCGTACTGTCGAACGTTCTTAACTCAACTGAACTTGCCGCGAGCGTCGTTCTGACTGAACTGCACTGAATTGTACCTCTAGCCGCGCTCACATCACACTTATACAGTTACCTTTGTTATCAACTACCCTCCATTTCATTAATTTAAAGTATTTAGTATTATATTAAGTTTCCATATAAATAAGCAGTAGACGTGGTATGTAACACTGAGTTTTCAGAAATAACGTTCAAGTGTAAAACATCACACAAACCTCGTGATGTTCGAAGAACAAAAACGATATGCTGAATTTTTGTCGCCGCTACACCTCTTCCAGACGGGAATGTTGTTTCCGAAATGGTAAACGATTTTCGACTTGAAATAGTGATCTATAACAGTAAGAGAACCACACGGGCGGGGCTTCGGTGTCACAATTTCACGGTGACACCTATAACCGTCTTTCTGTCAACGTGTTCCCTCCTTCCTATGATATTGGGTCCTTCAAAAGAGGCGTGAAGAGGTACCTAAGCAAGCCAGTATGACAGCCGCGACTGACAGTGTATTCTGTTCGGTGTCAGTCGCCGCTGCTCTGGATTGTTCTGTACTTACCATCAGGTCCAGTGCAGTCACTTTGCTGTGCAACATAAAAAAAAATCTTGTTATTATATTTTCAGATATGAACAATTCGATTTGAATTTCGGCATTCGTTTTTGCTTGTAGATTCTGCTAAGGCATTAGTTATTCATACATTCACTTACCATAAATAGTAATAGTCACATTGATAAATAACTATTATATTTAAGTAGGCGTTTTTGTTGTGGTTTCACTAATTGATGTTATTTTTTTATTATAAGCGTTAAATACAACATGACTGACTGACTTAAATTTGTACATTCTTTATGGATTAGAGGGGAAACGAGCTAGCGTGTCATCTGATGATAAGTGATCACCGCAGCTTATGTACACCCACAACACCGGCCTTTATTGGAGGGCCTGTCTCTCAAGTGCCAGAACACACGTTTTGGTATTTGGCGGCAGATTTACAACTTGAGGGCGGTAGCTAACCAGACGGGCATTAAAAAAACCTCCATGCTAAGATTTCCTCGCAATGTTTTTCTTCACCGAAAGCTCATGCTCATTGTAGGTGGATGGATTCGAACTCACGTCCCATGACGCGGCGCTCCTACACACTACCACGCCACTGAGCTATCATCGCTTCTTTATAATTGGTGGTGAAATTATCTTTTCAAATTGCTTGATCAATCGATCATTATGTTTTTTTTTTTTTGGGGACGCTTCAATTATGTTCCTGTAGACAGGTTATTATGTGAAAAGGCAAGATCTAATATATAATGGATCTGTCTCTATACTAACATAGGTCCTAGATAATACGATGTACATAAACTACAGAGCAAATAAAGAATAAGTACCAGCACTGAATAAAAGGATGAATATATACATAATTGATTATATTAGGTACTATAAAAACATAAAACTTAAGTCAAATATATATAGATAGGTTACGACAAGTTATTTTTAAAATTATAATTATATTTTAAAAAATGGTTATATGTAGACGGCAGTAAATTCTATTTTAATTATTTGTTAATTTACCAATCTTGTTAGGTTTAACTCTAACGAGCTTCTTGGACTCTTCCCATAACCTTATCCTCAGGTTAAGGTCATTCACGAGCCAATGGTTTACGATTTCCTGACAAAACAAATAATGCTTCCCACTGACTCGATCCAGTTCAAGGGCGGCCGCTAAGAATCTTTCTTTTCTTTCATTTAATTTTTTTACAGAAATATGTAGGGAATCCACCACCCACCGATTTCTTTTCAGCCTCCCGTAATATCGCTTGGAGTTTCAATAGCCCCCTTAGATAGTTTCAGCGCCCACTGGGGGACGGTACCGCCCACTTTGAGAACCTATGAACTAGAGTAAACCATTTTAATATACCCATATATGTATTATATAAGTAATACAATGTTCCTACAATATTAAACAAATACATATAAAATATAGTAATTATGTATATTCCAGAATATTCTAGTAATAATAAATACAAAATTATGGTTTTTTTTAATTTGCACAGTAAATTATGAAATAAATATTAAGCAGCTAAATATAATATCAGGTTTACCGATAGTTAATAGTTGAATATTGATTCGATCATTTCCCAGTCTTCTTCGGGATTAATTCTAACGAGCTTCTTGGACTCTTCCCATAACCTTTTCCTCAGTTTAAGATCATTCACGAGCCAATGGTTTACGAATTCCTTACAAAACAAATAATGCTTCCCACTGACTTTTTCCAGTTCAGGGGCGGCCGCTAAGAATGCTATATGCTTTCCTGATTCCTGTTTAGAGATTCCAATTAGGTTTACGAAAAACATAGTTACTTTTCTTCTGTCATTCGGTATATTGTCTAATATATCTGTACCTCGAACAACGTAGGGATCAAAACTGTAGACGTTGACTCCAGTATGATTTAATCTTGCATCCAGCTCAGCAGTGAAGAGTGCCATTGCTAATCTCGAATTTCCAAGTGAAGTAACTAACTGGTATCTCCCGACGTCGTTCCAGTGATCAAAATCTATTTCCCCGAGATACATTGACAAGCCTGATCCGTTTATTATACGGCTTGGAGAAGACCCTTTCATCATAGGCACCAATAGATATGTAAGTAGAAACGTTCCAAAGAAATCCACTTGCATACTAAGATTCAGACCATCAGCGGTCAATCTATCAGGTAGACCCGCTGACCCAGCGTTATTAATAAGGACATCTAATCTATCCTCTGTTTTCACTTCGCTGACGAAATTTCTCACTGACGACAAAGAAGCGAGATCAAAAATTCTATAGTCGACATTACTATTCCCACTTTTATTTATTATCTCTTCTTTAGCTTTCTTCAATTTTGTTTCGTTTCTACTACCGATAACTACTCTAGCACCTCGCTTGGCTAACTCTGTAGCCGTTGCAAGCCCGATGCCAGAACTTCCACCAGTGATGACCACAACTTTTCCATCCATTCGAACGTTAACATCACACATTGTGAAACAAAACTTTGCTATCGAGTGGAATGAAACTACTAAATGCAACTGATTATACCGACTGATATAGTATATAGTTTTAATTGTTGTTTTACAATGAATTAATTATATTTTCCCTGTGCATAATAGAACTGCTGGTAAATTGATTCTTATTAAGCCATTTGCGGATGCCTTTGTTTATTTTGTACTGGACTTTTTGAAGTGAAACTTCTTTAGGCGCATGAGGGTAAAATTTTTACAGATGAAACGTCACGCCGGTATGCAACGGAAGTGTCGGAAAAGAGAGAGAGAGTGATCGAGACCGATTGAGAGAGAGTAAGACGGGGCGAACGTAGCATGAGCAACTAGCCGTGGAGTGAGAGTAGGGAGCAAGCGAGTGAGAAAGATTGAGAGAAAAAGTGAGACAGAGCGAACGTCGTAAATTAGTTCGCCAAAGAAGTTTCACTTCTGACATGTGTACTTTGTACGCACGCATGTTTTTTATATAATTTGTATTCGTAACTAGATTTTCAGCTACCGCGGAGGTAGAAATTAAGAGGACGAGAGGCCGCATCGATCTGGTACGGTGCCAGGTGGAGGATCTGGTAGACTAGCACTATGGATGATACACCATATATGCTGTTCGCTTGGTCCTCAAAGACATGTCTAGCAGGTGTTACAACTCTTGTCTACGTTTCATCTTATCCAGGTACTCTCCAAGCATGGATACTTCGGTGGACATCTTCACGGGTTCGCGTGCGAAGAGCCGACCGTCGCCTGCCATAAGTGGAGTCCAGCGGAGGATACCGCGCGCCTTACTTGACCCGAATGTGTTGCGTGGTCAGAGCCGCGCCGCACCCTAGAGGTGGTAGTGGGGACGACTCTTTCGCTGCTGGGCGTAATCAGCCATATTCGGCAGTAAGGAATCGTGGAACGCAATGGTCTCCTGTGAGACAGTTATGTCGCAGAAGGAGGCCGCGGAAAGAGCGCGCGACGATCATCCCCGCGTACACCATCTCTTACCCTGTCTCTAAGCCGGATTGAGGGGAGCGGGTTGAGAACCAGCTTTTCATTGCACCAGTCCAGCCGTTTACGAGGCCAGCTCGCTAGGCTGAGAACCGGCTTACCGGGATGACGCGGTTGTTGCCAGTTATAACTCGCGTCGCCCAAATCGATATATATATTTCTTAAAATTATTCTAAACATAATCCAAGTTCATGAAATCATTGTGGCAGAGAGACGATAACCCGAGACAGTGTCCGAGACTTGCGACTTAGATGTAGTTTTAAGGCCTCATTTCGACAATTATCAATACTCACCTGGTCTGTTCGTATTTCTCTCTACTCAGTACAAATCATTGGCGATATTGATTTACGGTATAAATACCAAAACAGTGTCAATAATAGAGAAATAAAACTCTTACGACCCTTCGGTAATGTTCCAACCACGTACGATAACTACGCCTCAAGAGCCTAACTTAGACTGAACCCAGTGCTGTTTTTTTTTTAAGGTACCTACACTATTAGTCTTAGGGACTTTTACAGCTTCAACGGACTGGAGGGGCAACTCGCACAGGGGAGTCACTAGTGACCGAACCTCGGCTTGGGCTGTTGCCGAAACGCGTAGGAGAAACTCGAACGCGGTACTAGCTATTAATTAAAATACAAATAGAAAGAGGGATTATACTGTGCCAAAAACAATGGCGCGTAGAATTGTACTATGCAAACGTAACTGGCGGTGCTTGAGACTACTACCTTATCAAAAGAGTCAAGTTCGAATCTAGCTGATCCCCTTCGCGATCTGAAAACTAATTTGATTTGTTCTGTGCCATGGCAGGCGAGGCAAGATTGTATTGTGCAACCCAGTGCAGCGCTTGCATCGTGCTTTATACTAAATCTGTGTTATAAACTACCCTCCTATAACAATATCTTGCCATAAAACACCCAGCCTACATATATACACACATACATGTATAGCTACATCCCTATATGTTTTATATTCTTAAGTCGAGCGGATGGTTACGGTGGTCACTAAAATAATTAAAAACTTAAAAAAGGTTTAATTAAATATGATTAAATTCTAATTTATTCTGATTATGATAATAAATTTCGTTGTTTTTTTGCAACAAAAAGCAAAATATACGCTTCGTTGGGTTTCTGTTTTTAATTAAACGACCTTGTATGTACTTCACGGTTTCGTAAACCTCAGCTGTAAAAATAAATAAAATAATAATGAACTATACAAATAAATAAATTGAAGTGTCTGTATGTAATGTTCAAATATAAGATTTTTACTAAATGTTTCTACATATATTTATGTTGGTTTTGTGGCTAAGAAGTTCATATATAATCCATTACTATTATTGAACCGATTATAGCCTTTCATATTAGTTATCGGCTTTATGTTTCTATGTATATTTAAAAAAAAAAACATTACAATATATTTATTTGGATACCTTTTTAAAAAGTTTACATTATATAAAGATACACATAACAGGAACATTCGAGTAAGATTACTGGACAAAGCAGTACTATCGTAACACAAGACAGCAGTATTCAGAGGAGGTTTTAAATTCGCTGCCACAAAGATCAAGAACGATTTGCCTGATTTACCTCCATCATTACGGAACACTAGTCTATCCCATATGACATTTAAATTAACACATACAGAGAATTCTCTTACAAATATAAGTAAAATTGTAGAACTTTATAAATTCTTAGTTTTGTTTGCTTTTTATATAGTTAAAGTTTAACGTAATAGCAATAATTTCACCTGATCTTAAGTGACGATACGGCCCAAGTTGGTAGACACGCTAAACCTGTGGAGGAACTGGCTCTCAAGTGCAGCTGCCGGAACACACCTATTGGTATTTGGCGCCAGATTTTCAACTCGAGAGTGGTAGCTAGCCAGGCGAGCATTAGAAAAAGTCCTACCACCATGGTTTGCCCACGATGTTTTCCTTCACTGTAAGTCTAAGCTCATTGTAGGTGGTTGGATTCGAGCTCACGTCCCTTGACGCGTGCACACTACCACTGTGCTCTCATCGCTTCAAAAATCGCGTTTCTCTTTAATTATTATTTAATTATATTATTCCGATCATACAAACTGTAAATATTTGCACTACTATTCAGTTTTTTTTTTGTTTGTTGAGTTTGCGATCTACACGATATAAAGCACAGGGCAGACTGAAAACCAGCGTTGTGTGACGCAGACGTACCACACTGCATTTGCTGAATTTGTCCCTTAGTCACGTAGTATAAGCTTAAGTATATGTATTTTTATTACTAGCAATAAAAAATTATAACTATTAGTCCGCAAAAACTGGGATAAGTTGGATCGTGTAAAATACGGACGGGGCTTAACAACTAGAAATCGTGATAAACTGGTCACCCAGTATTTAACGACTCAATAAAACCAGTAAAAGAATTTTAGGTAATAGTGTTAGGTATTATAACAAGGTCCCAAAGTGCATTAACCATTTACTGCATCGTAAGCTCAAGCGCCATGTCTGGTCACTCCCTATTTTAGACTGAGTAAGACAAGTAACAGTTTTTTAGGTAATAGTGTCAGGTTTTATAATAAAGTCCCAAAGCATATTACTGAATTGCCGGACAGTAGGTTCAAGAACCATGTCAAACGGGTTTTGATGTCAAAAGGCTATTACAGGGTGGATCAATATGTGAGCGATCGTGATGTCTGGAATTGACGCCCCTCTCTGTACATCCGCTAATAACTACTGTAACACATTACATTATTGTTTATAAGCATTAGAATAAGACTTAAAAGATGCAGATCGAGTTTCTCGCCAGTTCTTCTCGATGACTGCGTTACTTTCCGAACCGGTAGTAATTCTTGACGTTCATAAGCGCCTTCTTAGGGCCTAAGTTGAATAAAGATTTTTTGATTTGATTGATTTGATTTGTCTAACGGGGTTCGATGACTGGAATTGACAATCCTCTCTGTGCATGCACTAAAACTATTATAAATATATCTAAGTATGTACCTTCACAATACTTTACATACCTAAAAAAAAAATATTTATAACCAGATCGAATTTCTGGCCGGTTCTTCTTGACGACTGGGTTATTTTTCGAACCGGTGGTAGTTTTGATTTAAGATTTCTGATATCATTTGATTTAACTATTTTTTTATACTTAAGGTTCAGCGTTATGGCCATAATCTCACCTGATCTTAAGTGACGACACGGCCCAAGTTAAAAATCTTTTCTGTTCCGCATAAATACCAATAACATTATTAAATTTTCAGTAGAAAAAATTATTGAATAAATGTGTTTTAAAATTGATTCTTGCCTTATGAATGCATTTAAACATTAATATTTTTTTGTAATTTTATAAAGTAAATTGTGTCTAACTATAATTTATTTTTAAGTACTTGTATATAAAAAAAAAATTAAAATGTAAGGTAACTTCAGAGCTCGTGCCTTTTAAGCCTGTTGCCAGCTCTGTAATCATATTGTCATATTGTTTCTGGTATCATATAGTAAGTATCATATAGTAAGTAATATTTTAGGAAGTGTTAACAAGAAGCCCAATTAGCCCTAACCAGCATGCCTATAGTAAAGGTAAATCCACTGAGACTGCCTTACTCAGTCTTGTGGACAGAGTGGAGAGGGCGTTAGAAGATAAAGAAATTGCACTGTGTGCATTTTTGGACATCGAAGGGGCCTTTGACAACACACCAACAAAAACGCTCATTCATGGTTTGAAAACCAAGAATGTGGACGTGACCACCACTAGATGGATTGAAGCAATGCTTTCAAATCGCATAGTGAAACTATCACTACATGGCACTAGCTATGAAGTGTTAACCACAAGAGGTTGCCCACAAGGTGGTGTCTTATCGCCCCTTTTATGGACCTTGACGGTTGACCAATTACTGTGTAAGATGGAGGAACTGAGAATAGACAGCCAAGGTTATGCCGATGACCTGGTGATAGTCGTTCGAGGTTTCTGTCAAAGTACAATTTCGTACCTTATGCAGAAAGCTTTAAATGTCATTCACGAATGGTGCGGAAAAAATCAATTGAGGGTTAATACGGAAAAAAACCGTCGTTGTACCATTCACTAAGAAGAGACGTCTTGACAAATTAGCTCAACCAAAGTTAAACAATCAAGCAATCGCCTTTTCAACAGAAGTCAAATACTTGGGAGTTATAATTGACCAAAAATTGACTTGGAATAAACAAATTAATACTGCAATACAAAAAGCAAAAATAGCAATGGGAATTTGCGGACGACTGGCAGGTAAGCGCTGGGGTTTAAATCCTAAGCTGATCATATGGCTCTACACCGCTGTAGTTAGACCAGTAATAACATACGCCTGTGTGCTCTGGTGTAGGAAAGCAAACCAGTCAACCGTAAAAACCCATTTAGCTACAGTACAGAGAACGGCGTCTATCCTAGCGACAGGAGCCATGTCGACTTCACCTGGTGCAGCTCTGGATGCTTTGTTAAATCTTACGCCCCTACATTTACACGTAGGAAAGATGGCGATGTTAACAATGCACAGAATGTATGTACAGGGAAGGTTGAAATGGCTATCCTCGTCCATGAGATCCCTACTGGACTCAATGATAGAAACACCTGTTTTAGGAACAGACACTCTGATTCCTGAAACAAACTTTAAAAAATTTTATACTGTAGAGATTCCTTCACGGGACTGCTGGACCAGCAATAAGATAACGTGGAAAAAAGGCAGTCTACTATGGTATACAGATGGATCTAAAAGTGGACAAAACGTAGGCTGTGGAATATATGGAGAGCGACCCAACTTTAAGAAGCATATTAATCTTGGACGTTTCGCTTCCATTTTCCAGGCAGAGATATACGGTATACTTGAGTGTGCCGATATAAATCTGCAAAAGGCCTATGTAAATCATACGATTTACATCCAATCGGATAGCCAGGCTGCTCTTCTGGCACTGGCTTCAAACACAATTGCATCTAAACTCGTGGCCAATTGTGTAGAAGTGTTGAACAGTCTGGGAAAGAATAACAGACTAATTTTGCGATGGGTTCCAGGGCACACGGGGATTCCAGGCAATGAGATTGCCGATGAACTTGCCAGAACAGGTGCTTTAATAACACAGATTGGACCAGAACCATTCTGTGGTATACTAAAAAGCACAGTTCGGTTGACCCTAAGGAACCATTTCAACCAAGAAGCGAAAGAATTCTGGCATAATTTGCCGGGACAAAATCATTCCAAAGACCTTATCGTCCCCTTTAACCAGCGCCGAGCTGGAGAGGCTATGAGGTTCAGCAGGAATCAACTGCGTGTTCTGGTGAGAACTCTTACTGGACACTGCTGTTTGAACAAGCATATGTTTAACATTGGTGTCCAGAGCATAAGAGATTACAGATTTTGCAACAGTGTGGATGAAACGCCAAAACACCTCTTATGTGAATGTGAGCCACTACAACACAAGCGTAACCGGATTCTAGGAAAGCATGTACTGCACCCAGAAGAGGTTCAACTTCTCCCCGCCAAAAAAGTCCTACAGTTCATTCATGCTATAGGACTAGGTAGTGAGATCTAGTAGCGTGGGGCGATCACAATAGATCATTTATGGTCGCAGTGATACAGGTCTGGAAAGCCTGCATAGCTCCTCCTAAGAATAATAATAATAATAATCATATAGTAATGTGATCAATTGAATTTAAATTCTGGGTATTTAACTAAGCGTTTAGAATCATGTCGGCAGCTTTCTCAGCCATTCCGATGAGAACGGAGTTAGGGGAAAGTGACATGGGTGATGGAAGAACGCTCGCGTCCATAATGCGTACTCCGGACACGTATTTCAGTCTGGAATTAAAAAAAAATTGCCCTAAGTTGACATAACTTACTTAACTTACTGAGTTACAAGATTATTGGTGTCACATTGGAAGCGATGATAGCTCAGTGGTAGTGTGTACGACTTCGCATCAAGGGACGTGAGTTCGAATCCAACCATCTACAATGAGCTTGAGCTTTCGGTGAAGGAAAACATCGTGAGGAAACCATAGCATGGTGGCAGGGCCTTTTCTGATGCCCGCCTGGGTAGCAAACGCCCTCAAGTTGAAAATCTGCCGCCATATACCAATAGGTGTGTTCGGGCAGCTGCACTTGAGAGCCAGTTCCTTCACAGGTTTAGCGTATCTACCAACTTGGGCCGTATCGTCACTTAAGATCAGGTGAGATTATGGCCATAACGCTAAAACCTTAACAGTAAAAAAAAACATTTTATGGGAAAGGGGGCAATCGAGCAAGCGTGTGATCTGATGGTAAGTGATTACCGCCTCCCGCGGACACCCACAGCACCAGAGGAATCGCAGACGCCTTGCCGGCTTTTATAGGAGGCACTGGACCTCAAGTGCTACTGCCGGAACACACCTATTGGTATTTGACGGCAGATTTTCAACTTGAGGGCGGTAGCTATCCAGGCGGACATTAGATAATGCCTTACCACCAAGAAAGCTCAAGCGTGGCGTTCCTACCGCTACCACTGAGCTATCATCGCTTCAAGAAATTAAGAAAGATGTAAGCAATACCAAAGAATAAAGTGTGTGTGAGTGTGTGTGTGTGTGTGTGTGTGTCAGCATGACTAATGTTTACTCTTTAGATACGATGGTCATGAGACGGCCGACAGTCGTCAAAGTGAAAGGTCGTCAAAGATAAAGATGCACGAGGTAAGTTTCGCAGGAAAACGTGACGCTTAACGTACGTATTCATTTTACTCCCCATGAAACCTTCATACCGAAGGCCTTATGTGACAGATCGGTTCTTAAGTAGTTAACTCCATAAAACTTTGAAATAACAGTTATTTTTTTAATGTTTTATAAAACAATCGTGTGGTGTTTTCATATGGTTTATTTATGCAACAACACGCAAAACGGATTGCTAAAGTTTAGTAAAGATATAACTAAGAACTAATGGGTATACATTAATATTGTAAAAACAATGTTTGCATTTCATAATGGGACTTGCATCGGACCTTTACTCTCTATTGAATCGAATGTTACCATTTAACAATGCTAATTCGAAGCGATGATAGCTCAGTTGGTAGTGCGTACGGACAGCGCGTCAATGAACGTGAGTTCGAATCCACCCGCAATAAGCATGAGCTTTTGGTGACAGAAAACATCGTGTTAAAACCATACAATGGTGGTATGGTTTTTTCTGATGTCCAACTGGCAAATACCAATAGGTGTGTTCCGGCAGTTGCACTTGAGACCCAGCCCCTCCACAGGTTTAGCGTTTTTATCAACTTGGGCCGTATCGTCACTCACGATCAGGTAAGCTTATGGCCATAACGCTGAATCTTAACTATACACAAAAGAAATGACACTACATATAAAACAAAATTCCTCGCCGCGTCTGTCTGTCTGTTTACGACGAATTCAAAAACTACTGAATGGATTTACATGCGACATTCATGAATAAATAGGGTATAAATGAATTTGATGCGATGATAGCTCAGTGGTAGTGTGTACGACTTCGCGTCAAGGGACGTGAGTTCGAATCCAACCATCTACAATGAGCTTGAGCTTTCGGTGAAGGAAAACATCGTGAGGAAACCATAGCATGGTGGTAGGGCTTTTTCTAACGCCCGTCTGGGTAGCTACCACCCTCAAGTTGTAAACCTGCTGCCAAATACCAATAGGTGTGTTCCGGCAGCTGCACTTGAGAGCCAGTTCCTCCACAGGTCTAGCGTGTCTACCAACTTGGGCCGTATCGACACTTACGATCAGGTGAGGTTATGGCCATAATGCTAAAACTTTAAGTATAAAAAAAAAGCAATGAGGAGGGTTTTATAGAAGATTTAAGGTGTCCCCGTGGTGCGTTTTAGTTGATAGTGACCTGAGCCATTCCTTTGCGCGATACGATGCAGGAGCCCGTGAAACTCAGGATTTTAAACACGACGTTAATAAAAATAAAGGTACACAATAGCTGTTGAAAATGTAAGGTTACTAGGAAGCCAAGTGTAGCAGGCTGGTGACAGTTGGTTACAAACCTTAGTTCATCATCGACTACAGTCCCTCCTGAGCAAGTCCCGCCGATATGATGACCGGTGACCGCCACCTCTCTGACAACGCACTCTAGGTAAGCGTCTGGTGGACTTCCAGCTTCATCGAATTTAATCTTCCTGGTAGCTATTTTGTCTGTAGATCTACGGCGAAATAATATCACTCGGATATTAATCATTCGTATGAGTTTGTACGGATATAAATGTATTGACTGACAGACGCGTTGCTGTGCAGCGGAAATTACCGAAGGTGGAATCAAGACATTGAGACTGGCGAATGTACGGTCACGTATATAATTTTCTAATATTTGCAATGCGTGGTCGTTATTTCTCGCCTCATAAGCGAAGCGTTGAGTTGGGTACTACTGTCACTTCACGGGAAACAACTGATTTTTCTAACATGTAACTTGTAAAAAAATACACACGTATCAAGAGAAAACACGATTTTTAAAATTCATGATAGTTTAGATGCCATTTTGTTACTTAAACTAGTTAAAAAAGGTTCCGTCTTGGACGTCCGCGTGTCTGTATGTGCGGATCCTGTGTGTTATCACGGTAACGACCGAAATACTTTACTAATCGAGACTTTTTTTTTTACGCTTCAGTATAATTTGGAATAGACGCCTATTACTTTTCACGGTCTGATTCGATGCGGTTTAATTGTCATTAAATAAACAAAAAAAATTTTGATTATGAGGCGTGCACTTTTGGATTTTCCAAATATATACTTAGACCTACTTATAATAACATGATAACAGAAGCGATGATAGCTCAGTGGTAGTGTGCACGACTTCGCGTCAAGGGACGTGGGTTCGAACCACCTACAATGAGCTAGAGCTTTCGGTGAAGGAAAACATCGTGAGGAAACCATAGCATGGTGGTAGGGCTTTTTCTAACGCCCGCCTGGCTAACTATCACCCTCTAGTTGTGAACCTGCCGCCAAATACCAATAGGTGTGTTCCGGCAGCAGCACTTGAGAGCCAGTTCCTCTACAGGTTTAGCGTGTCTACCAACTTGGGCCGTATCGTCACTTAAGATCAGGTGAGATTATGGCCATAACGCTAAAACCTTAAGTATAAATAAAAAAAAAAAAATTAGCGGTACAACAACTGTGAAATGTAATTTTCAATTCCTGTCAAAATTATTATCCTTATCTTCGGTTACAAACAACCAATTCAATAATTTACAAATAAACGTTATGAAACTCAGACGCTGTGAAGAGTTTAACTGATAGAGAAGAATCTTACGTCCGTTTCCGGTTTATCCTGATACCTCGTTGGTCTTCCGAGGAGTAGTTCCAAAAGGGTAGACACCTCTCAGGCCGTGGCCAGTGGATCCTTGCCCCTATACTCTGAAAAGCTTTCGTTGAGATCAACGTTTCCATTCTTCTTATTGCTACAAACGGTATAAACACTACACTGTATCATATCGAAGGCATTTTATATCATCTGTACATAAAAACAAAATTGGAGTGTCCGTTTGTAATATTGATATAACCGTTTATTACTACATGTATATGAATATATACGGTACATACACCGAAATAACATTTTTTTTACAATACTTGTCTGTCTGTGTGTTTGATCCGGCTAATCTCTGCAATGGCTGGATCGATTTTGACGGGACTTTTATCGGCAGGTAGCTGATGTAATAAGGAGTAAGTTAGGCTACGTTTATTTAAGAAAAAATCTTTTATTTTAGAAAAATAAAGTAATGTTGCAATGTCTAAGTACTGTCCAGTACCGCGCGCAGCTCACGCGCATGCCACTGGGCCGTCACGTCGGGCGCCGCCCACCAACGAATTAACATTAGTTAAATATATTCATAGTTAAGACAGGGCAAAGTCTGTTGGGTCAGCTAGTGCACAATAAAACCGATACATTCTGAATTGACAGTCTTTAGTAACTTAAATAATATTAACCCAATATCTATATTCTTTACTAATGGAAGTAATATTATAAATTTGACACTTTCACTGTTTTGTTTGTTACGCTTTCACGCCTAAACCGCTGGATCGATTGTGATGAATTTTGGTACATAGATAGATGGTTCCCAGCGGAGATATTTTTTCTTGCGAAATCATTATGGGATGAAGCGATGATAGCTCAGTGGTAGTGTGTACGACTTTCCGTCCAGGGACGTGAGTTCGAATCCAACCACCTACAATGATCTTGAGCTTTCGGTTAAGGAAAACATCGTGAGGAAATCATAGCACGGTGGTAGGGCTTTTTCTGATGCCCGCCTGGGTACCTACCACCCTCAAGTTGAAAATCTGCGCCAAATACCAATAGGCGTGTTCCGGTAGCTGCACTTGAGAACCAGTTCCTCCGCAGATATAGCGTGTCTACCAACTTGGGCGGTATCGTCACTTAAGATCAGATGAGATTATGGCCAAAAAAATGGAATAGATTAAATTAATCACCTTACCTTGTATCATGCATTTGACGTCGCTATACGATAGCAAGTACTGTGGATCTACTAAAACCGGTGTGGTTGTGCTTGTGTCCATTAATGACACGAAACCTCGACTCTCAGGCTGCGTACAAGTGGCTAGAAACATAAACCCCTCTTTGTGCGTCGAGCTGTAAAATGGAAACGTATCCCGGTACACCTGAAAGACAGATATGTTAAGATTTATTATTGACTAGCTGGAAATGCGGCTTCATTCGCATGGAGATAAAAAAAAAATTAATCTCTTTTTAAGCGGTCATTCAAATTATAATAACTTTTGATAGAGTTAATTTTAAAGAAACAAAAACTAAATGTTACTCGAGGATACGATTTACGGTTTCCTCGGTGACGTTTTATCATAAACTTTGTAGTTTAGCAGTGACGTCCACGTTCAAACTGTCAGCTAAAAAATTATATAAATATATATTTTTTACTACGTTTTACGTGCGGCTTCGCTCGTGTTAATATTACTTATGTCAAACAAATCTGATGTCGCAATACAAAGTTTCACGCAAAGTTCATAGCTCTCTTTATTCCCCTTACTATAAGTATTTCGCGAGAAAAAGTAACCTATCTCCATCTCCAGGGTTCCATGTATCTCTTTGGCAAAATTCATCGCAATCGATTCAGTGGTTTAGGCGTAACAAACAAACAAACTTACTTTCGCATTTATAATTTTAGTATGATTCCTTATTCTTAGTCACTAATCAAATTTTTTTCACATAAATTTAAAGACTACAGACATTAAATTGACATTATTTTTATATGTATACATTATAAATGTAGCTGACGATTATTTCGAAGACAAAGGGGTTTTATACTTGGTGGTAGGGCTTTTTCTGATGCCCGACTGGCTAGCTGCCATCCTCAAGTTGAAAATCTGTCGCCTGAGATTATGGCCATAACGCTAAACCGTAACTATAAAAAAAGAGTACTCTGTTCCTGAGGTATAAAGTGACATTAAAGCAACCGAAGTCACGGGGAAAGGTTAGTGCTACCATAAGCACTTACTTGAGGCTTATAATTGGATAGGTCACGTAGCAGCCTCTCGCTGGACGACCCCATGGAGAACAGAATCAAGGCTGAATCGTTTTGGTACTCGACACCGGCCACTGGCGGAAATGACAGTAACCCTGAAATTTTAAAGTTAAGTTCATCATTTGGGTATTTGTTTTTCACTTCATATTCTTGTTCATTGTGTATCATTGCATCATTATTTAGTAAAACACATTAGCAGCGAATTAGCTAATGGGTGTGTATCACATAGCTTGGAGACAAGGAAGTCTCGCTTATATAATCTCTTCTTCAAGGACAATAGTGAGCTACTCAGATCTGTATAGTTAGAACTTCAAAGGTTGCCTGGAAGACATTGCTACTAGCAATAAGGTCGCCCTTTGTACTAACTAAATCATTTGTTATGTATAATAATATGGATTGTTTATTTTGAAAGTGGTGTAAGTCCATTTTCTTTTGTTTCGAGAAAATTAAAGGTTACTACATTTGTTGATAATGCAATTTCATTTACCGACCGATTTTATGTTGTACAAAACATGGGATTTTTTTGAGATATTAAACACAGACTAGTTATATATAAAAAAATTACATTGAATTAAGCATGAATTACGTGATAGCTCATTTTTCTCAAAAATGGACTTACACCACTTTCAAAATTAACGGTCCATATGTTTTAAGGTGTACAAAAAATATTAAATAAATAAATAAGACATTTAAAAAGTATATGTTATTACAGCTGGACGAATTCAAAGAGATTCCATTTGAAAAATATTCCCTCGGAACTAGTTCAACGCTGTTTACATCACATTTAATGCACGCACAAGTATGTGTTATTATAAATACACCTTTTACTAGTGTTACAGTGAAATAAATATTTTTACGAACTCGCTAATACGGTAATCCCTATAACACGTTACTTTTATATCGTATTTTCATATTACGCGATTTCAATCGCCCGTATAACACGGGAATTCCCCCACATATAGGATAGGCTCCGGATAGGCGCCCTCAAGTGACTCTGCTCGCGCGATACAGTGGCACTCTGCATCACTGAGAGTACATCATCACACCGCAATCATCCGAGCACACCTACACATTAAGTACACGGTTCTGTAAGGGACTACCCCCGCGGCCCTTGCGTGGCTTGCCTTATGTTATTGTTAGGACCACTAAACTTAGTAAGTTACGACCTGTTGGTTAGTTAGGATCGAGAATCTCTGTTCGTTTTCCGGCAGTAGCCCAAGCCGAGGTTCGGCCATTCTGGCACCCTTGCGCCCGCTGCCTCGGGGCTGAGTGCCCTCAGCAATCGCCCCAAATAGTTCGGTTAAGCTGTCAAGCTTCACAGTGCAGCTTACGGCTAACAGCGTGTGTCAGGTCGAAAAAAAAACCCTCATAACGCGGGCATTTTTTACTTAAAATGTTCTTAGTTTAGTTTGATTTTAATATAACGTACATATTTCGTTCATAATATAGTTTTTTCTTAATATCTGATTTAAACGCGTTTTAGTGAGAAAAGTTAAACGTTAATTATTTATACGTACCGCGGTATACGGAATCGTAGAAACGCGTTATACGGGAATACTCCTACAACGCGCTTTCCTATAACGCGGAACCGATTTACTGTGTTATACGGATGAGTTACTGTATTCGTAAAGAAACATTATGTAATGAATTATGGTTAAAAATAAAACTTACCGCTGTTACTCCAAACGTAATCCCATGCTGTTTTAAACGAGAACACTTTGGATAGAGTCACGCTTACGGGATCCTTCACGCTTACGTATATCGGCATATTCATGTGGTCATGCAGATTTCTCCCGATGAATTCGTTCTCCGATACAGTCGGTATACGCAACCTGATCGATAGGCAGTTTTAAATTCCAAATCGGCAATTGGTCGCTGATGTATATCGTCCCAGAATAGTGGGCACTGTTTAAAAATTGGGAACTTTCGACAAGGTCACCGATGTATATCGTCCCAGAATAGTGGGCACTGTTTAAATATTGGGAACTTTCGACAAGGTCACTGATGTATATCGTCCCAGAATAGTGGGCACTGTTTAAAAATTGGGAACGTTCGACAAGGTCACCGATGTATATCGTCCCACAATAGTGGGCACTGTTTAAAAATTGGGAACTTTCGACAAGGTCACTGATGTATATCGTCCCAGAATAGTGGGCACTGTTTAAAAATTGGGAACTTTCGATAATTGTCACGTCAGGGTACTGCAAAGCTTAAGGTCCCCCGGTATGGAAATTGAACGCGATTTTCTGCGTAACGTACTTTTCGAACCTTTTCCTTTTAATTATCGTGAAATAGTCCGATCTATGAAAATCGTACTCGAGTAGCAAGCTCCAGCTGTGCGTCAGAGTGACACACAAACACACTCCTTTTGTTTAAATATATTATAAAAATTAACACCAGGACCTTCAATAAAAGAGCGGTAAATTGTGAAATCGACAAAGTTGAAGATCTTGATAAAACTTGTAAAAAAGAATGTACAATTATGGGCAATAAGAAAGGATTCATTCATTACGTGAGGTGGTTTTGGGGATTTTTCGAGCCCCGTTCTTCTCCTGGTGAGATGTCGTGAGATACACCCTCCACTAATCGCACATGAGATTTTCAAAATACATACGTTTCATATAAATAAGTTAATCTGTGTTTGATTGAGTTGGGTTTATACAAACACACATACATTTATTTCTGATCACAGCAATGCACATTTTTTGTCCAAAGAGATGTTTTTTCGTAATTTTCTAGTAATTTTGAACTGTTTCTAGCGGAAAAACTTTACGTAATATTTGACGAGATTCCCGTCTCTCCAGCGTGTGATTGTGTGAGAATCGGCTTGACCCCTCACCCCCAAATGCCTCACGTAAAAAATGGACGTCCCATAATAATAAATAAAAATTGTGTAAGCATATGATAGCAGTGAAAACAGATTTACAATGTTTGTATATTTATTAATTAAGTTAAGAAATTTATCAACAAATGACATGCCCAAAAGAATGTATGACTTCCCAAAGGCGCACACAGCTTCCGATAAAATTCCACTCTCTGTTAACACTTTCTTATGTGTTTTTTATTCTACTTGGTAGGATAAACTTTATGGTCACAATCTTATCAGTTGTTAAAGACAATGTGGTCCAAGATGGTGGTCACGCTAACCCTAGTGGAGGGGCTGGCTCTCAAGTGCAACTTCCGGGAAACACCCATAGGTATTTGGAAGCAGATGTTCAACTTGAGTGTGGTAGCTGGCCATTGCCACCAGAGACAGGAAGAAGTGTGTGCCCTCCATCTGTTCTCTGGCAACACGAGAGTTTGAAGTGTCAACGTGGTGCGTTTTGGTGTTGGGTTATTGTCATCCGATTACTCTTGTCACACACCCCTTTCACCTTGTTTCGAGCCCCTGGTTATGGGTTTACCTGTTGCGACGAGGAAGTCCATAAAACAGGATATTAAACACCACATTAGTAAAAAGATGTGGTAACTAGCCAGGTGGGCACTAGAAAAGCCCTCCATAGCTTATAGCTCTCGTCAGAAGAGTAACTGTAGATAAGAACTTCTTTGAACTCATCCCATCCGCTCCTTTCCACAACAGAACCACACGGGCGGGGCTTCGGTGTCACAATTTCACGGTGACACCTATAACATCCAGAACCAAAAAGTTTGCTGACTCTTATCGTTGCCGCACCGTGAAATTGTGGAACCGTCTTCCTGTCAACGTGTTCTCTCCTTCCTATGATATTGGGTCCTTCAAAAGAGGCGTGAAGAGGTACCTAAGCAGGCCAGCATGACAGCCGCGACTGGCAGTGTATTCTGTTCGGTGTCAGTCGCCGGTGATATGGATTGCACTGTACTTACCATCAGGTCTAGTGCAGTCACTTTGCTGTGCAATATATATAAAAAAAAAAGTGGCTTTATAATTTAGGATGTTATCTTATTGTTGTAGACACTTATGCTGACGTAATATCCATGCTAAAAGAAAATGAACACACTTCTTTAAGACGTTTCCCGGACCGACACCAGACAATAGCAACAACTGTGGAGTTTTCACAGCACCAGTGCAAAGAATGATCTCCTTATTCACAAACACGTTGTCGAGCTCACGATGATTCTTCAGTATGAACAGCGACGATGCCTTTTTGTTTTCAAAACGTATCTGGAACAACGTCTTTAGTACTGAAATAATATTAAAAAACGGATTAAGTCAGGGGCTCCCAATCTTTCTCAGTTCGCGACGCCATAACTTATATAGCTGGTCGAAATAGATGGGCACAAAATTTAAAACACCCAAACTGTATATTTATATGAAAATAATATTAACTGTTTCCGAGCACGTAGATAAGTATATGAAACAAATTGTTTATTTTGAACCCGCGAACACTTAAGTTGAGAGTAAAGAGAATCACTTAACGGCGCCCTTATTCACTCTACGGCGCGCGAGAGTGGCGCGGCGCATACTTTGGGAACCCCTGGATTAAGTTATAACAAGGTAATTTTCTTTTTTCTATAAAAGTTATATAAAACGTCTGGAAGACATTTTTACTTCATGTTAAGTTATGAAGTGGCTCAATAAGGTATCACTTTAAACTTAATATAGGGACTGGCTGCAAAGTATGACGCCTACGCGATAGGTTGACAACCCGAGAGCGGTAGCTGGCCAAGCACGCATCGCAGTTGCCCTTCTTCGAAACATAGATCTCGTTGCGGGATTCGACTCTACATCGTTCTATACAATGCCAAAACTCGGTACTACTGAGCCATTTTCACTACTAATATATTTATTTATTCGGCAGCAGGCCTCAATTTGAGGGTGGTAGCTAGCCAGGCGAGCGTCAGAAAAAGCTCTGCAACCATGTTAATGTTTCAACACGATGTTTTCGAACTCACGTCCCTGGACAAGGCGTTCGTACACTACCAACCGAGCTATAATCGCTTCAGATCGCTGCATCTGACATTGACAAAACGGTTTGTAAGCTCTGGTTATTATCAAACAAAGAGCTTGTCTATGTCACTTACAGATATAGCTTGAGTTTTTAGTAATACGTGTAAATTGTTTCTAGCCATTGCTGGCTTGAGGTAAGCTTCTAACGAGGCATGTCTCACACCGTCCTTGACGTTGGCAGTGGCTCGCCTGAACACTGTTGACTTAGTTCTTCTCTCATTGGACGCCCTTCGAAAGGTATCCATAAGAGCGTCATCCTCGTTAATTAATTTTAATTTCATTGGCGTCTGTAAATAATTACAATGTTTTTTTTTTAATTTTAATTATACCACACACGGTAGATAAATATATACATGAAAACTATAAATCTAAAAAGATATAGATATAACACAACTCCATCGTATATTACAACTAGGTGACCTGGAAGGCATTGTTTTTCCTTATCAAGTAGTCAGTTACATCGACTACAGTGTCATCTATTGCGTTATGATCAGATCAAAGTATTTTATCTCTCAAGTTGGATCAAATTGCACACGGTATGCAAAATTTTATTAAAATCGGTTCAGTAGTTTAGGAGTTCATCGCGGACAAACAATATGACTCGAAATTTTATGACGTGAAACGTCTATAGGCGAGGGTAAACCTGATTGTTGTCGTCGCGATACAGGCCGTGGCGACGCATCGCCACGCTATATGCTGGAATATATGTACTATACGTAGAAGTGTGTGAGACGCGGCGAGAAAATAAATGTTTAAATTGAGAATTTTTGTATTTTTATTTAATAAAAATGAATATTTTTGTAATAAACAGACAATGTTTTATGGACAAAAAAAATGTAATGCCTTATTTTTCCATTATGCCATATCTGATTCCTGTAGTAATATGTTTCTTTATGAATAAAACTTAAACAAAACAATTTCGATGTTTCATATCTGTCAGGTGTCCTGTGACGGCTCAAATTTTTTGGTGAGAAGGTTTTGGAGACAAGGTGAGAAACGTGTTGTTTGGGAAGAACCAAGCATCAGCTAGTATATCTGAAATGTCAAATGTATACGCATTTTAAAGTTTCTGACATACTCTCTTTGTCTAGAATGTCATCTCATATATATATTTTTTTTAATTTGACGTATGAGAGACATTCAACTAGGCTCGAGAGGTAAGTAAATATTTGTCAACCACGATACGTATATACGTAAATACGTGTTGCTTGATTGATTGCTTGCTTGCTTGCTTCGCAGTTGTTATTAGTCTGTAACGCCAATATAGGTCAGGTACAGTGCGATTCTGCCGTGTTACCATAAACATACATCCAATTTAAACTATAAAATGGTCGAGTACCTTAAGTTCTTAGCATATATTGACCATAAATTCTAACCTTACATCCAGAGCAACTGAAACATTCCGTCGAATCGAATTCGCTGTCCTTTGTCCCGAACGCTTTGAGGAAATAACGTTCCAGGTCTTCAAAAGACCAACCTTTAAAGCCGAGTGTGTTCCACCTCTTGTAATCCTGAGGTAGACCGAATCCATGTAGGAGGAAGTTGATCTGTCCTGATCCTCCTAGACCTTTGCCTCGAGGTAGTATTTGAGACTAAAATAAAAAAAAAGACATCTATTTTTGAATACACGGCCCTCCGATGGATAAACGTACGTTCTAATCTTTGCAATGAAGTTAATCTTTCAATGAAAGAGAACATCGTGATGAATCCATAGAATGGTGGTAGTGTGTTCTTATATCTACTTGGTTTTTTTTATACTAAAGGTTTAGCGTTATGGCCATAATCTCACCTGATCTTAAGTGACGATACGGCCCAAGTAGACACGCTAAAGCTGTGGAGGAACTGACTCTCAAGTGCAATTGCCGGAACACACCTATTGGTATTTGGCGGCAGGTTTACAACTTGAGGGTGGTAGCTAGCGAGGCGGGCGTTAGAAAAAGCCCTACCATCATGCTATGGCTTAATTATAAATAAATAAAAATGTTAGACCATGTAAGTATTAGTAATCTAGCAGACTTACCTGATTCCAAAGGCCAAAAGATGAGAATCTTTGCGAGGCTGTTTTCACAGACCAGTCATTAGGACCCTGTTGCGCCGCTGTAGGTGTGAGCGGTATTTTCGTGAAGTAACCCATAAACTCTCCGGCTTCGATCAGCAGGACCTTGTTCATCGGGTCTTCTGATAGACGGGATGCCAGCACACATCCTGCGGTGCCGGCGCCAGCTGAATTCGACATACAAATGGTGGATTTGTCAAGAATCTACTGAATTGTGTCGTAACAGTGATGAAATTATAGTATGGTGTTGGCATGTACAGACATCATATTGATCAATAATAAGCCATGAGGACAGCAATCACATTGAATTGGTACAGAGAGTACAAGTAATCTCTATATAGAGATATTGTCATAATTATGTATACAAATGGAAGTCTTATAACAGATAAAGATGAGAAGATAAGAATGATTATTTATGGAAATAACCATGATGGTAGATGTATTCTCTAAATAAAAAGATAAGATACACTCACCTATAATGTAATCGTATCTCTTCTCGGGTTTGGATATAATACTCGAATAAACATTGGTGTATCTCTGGTAGATGACATATGAACCACACGCCAGGATTATACCGAAAATATACGAATAGGTCATTGCAAAAAGGAAATTGAATTGAAAACGGTCTATGGACACTGTAATGTCTGAGAAATGCCTTCTGATTTCTATTGCGTTGTTTAATTCAATAGCTCTTAATTGAATTAGTCAGGGGTTAGTAACATTTTTTTCTTTCGTTCGATTTGACTATAGAAGTTATTTTAGTAAATGTTATTTAGGAGAGGGGGTTTGAAATTCTAATCTGCAGCCTATTTGCGTGACGCTCGTTCGGATGCAGTCGGTCCGAGGCGACTAAGTGAGCGAGAGAAATATATTTGTGTATAAGCACATGCCGGTTTTGTTTTTATAGTACTTTACTTCGTTTGCCTGCTTCCGCAGACGCCTGAGCCTAGGTTCGTTCCTCCGGATAGGAGCCCTCGAGTAACTCTGCTCGCGCGACACAGTCACACTCTACATCACTGAGAGTACACCATCACACCGCATACAATTCGTGCACACTCACACGTTAAGTACACGGTTCTGGAAGGGACTACCCTCGCGGCCCTTGAGCTGCTTACCTGGTAAGGTCGTAGTTAGTATCACTAATTTAGTAATACTGAACCTGTTGGTTAGTCAGAATCATGAATCTTTTTTCATTTACCGGCAATAGCGCAAGCTCGGCACTCGCCTCCAAAAGTTCGGTGAAGCTGTCAAAGCTCTTGGGGCTAACAGCGTACGTCAGTACGAAAAAAAAAAAACTTCGCTTGCATGGAACTGAAAATTATTCAGCTAATTTATAGTCTATGTTACTTAGGGATAATCTAGCATTCTAATGATGAAAGAAGTTTTGAAACCGGTCCCGTAGTATTTGTGTTTATTCGTTACAAACAAAAATTACAAAACTTCCCTCTTTATAATATTATAGTATTGACAGGCATTTAGCCACAACTTCAACTGCTGTATGGTGACTGAAAGCTCGATACGATAAACACGCTCTTAAGTGCTACTGCCGTCATATACCCATATATAGTTGGCAACAGTTGTTAGTATGAGGGTGGTAGGTAAGGATTAGAAGCTCTACCAGCATGTTACGATTTCACTACTCGGAACTTGAGGAGGGCAAGGGTAAACATGGGGGACAACTCCTTAGGTACAAAGACGTGCTTAAGAGGCACTTTAAAAAATACGCCATAGAACCATCGAAGTGAGATGTCCAGGCTGTAGTGGAGAACTTACATTAGGACGAAAGTCCATGAGTTCGAAACTCAACGACGCCTTGAACTGGATACAAAGCACAACAAGCTTAAAGCCACACCACATGCGGTATTTATATGTATACTCCGCGTTGATGGACGTGAGTTCGAATCCTTGTAATCAGTCTGAGCTTTCGGTGCAGGTAAACGTCGTGACGAAACCTAGCATGGTGGTGAGGTTTCTAATGTCTAACTAGCTGGTTACAATGCTCAAATTGAATATCTGGCGGCAAATACCTGTAAGTGTGTTCCAGGAGTTACAATTGAGAGCCAGTCCCTTCCCTAGGCTTATATGGCATATGGTTCATTTTGGGCCACATTGAACTATAACATCAGGTGAGATTGTGGCTATAACGTTAAACCAAAAAAGTATTTAAAAAGTTACGTTTCCAAGAGTTTGAAAGCGCGTCATATAATATTTTTTTGGAATTAATCTCCTGGTTTAGATTTATAAAGAAATAAACAAAGCAGATAAATTAAATATGCAAAATAAAAATGTTATCAACCCCTGCCGTAACACTAAAGAAGATTATGTTGGGAGTTGAACAAATCAATACTTCTTTAATGTACATAAATCGACTGTTACATAGGTAAATACTAATATTTATACGTAATTTTACATATATAGCTTGCCTACAAGTGAAACAACTGAAATAGTATCTTTAATGTTAAATTAATGTTATGTTACGAAATTCATAAATAAACAAATAAGTGAGACATAAACATTATAATAATAACGGCGTGCTTGAGATCACACGCCATGTGTAAGTAACATGACTATTTCTCTCCCGCTCCCTAAGTCGCCTCGAGCCGACTTTACCCGAACGATCGTTACCAAAAAAATTTACGGATCAGAATTTCGAAGCCCCCAGTATGAAGTTTCACTTCAAAAAATATTGTAATAATTTGTATTGTACTACTTTGTTTTTGTATTGTACTACTATGTTCTTGTACTGTAATCTTTGTTTTTTTATTGTACTACTTTGTTCTAGTATTGTAATACTTTGTTCTTGTATTGTAATACTTTGTTCTTGTACTGTACTACTTTGTTCTAGTATTGTAATACTTTCTTCATATAGGATATAGCAAAGGTGTAGTTTTTCATTGCTACACTTTTTTCGGTGTAGACCCTCAACCCGCGAACTTATTGGAATGATAACAAGCGATAAGGAACTCCATTCCAATTATTACAGAGATATAATAAGGGTGAATAAAAACTAAGTAGTGTTTATCACATTTATTTATGCAAAAATAAATTCAGATACTGTACAAAGATTTCATTCAGGACTTTTGGATTTATTGTTATTACAATAGACATTACCGAGAGCTGCGGCACAATGTATAGAACCTTCTATATATGACACATGAACATAGGCCCAAAGCAATTGATACTGAAATGTTTAGGAGGAGGAAAGGAGGATTTATTTTTATGTACATGTTACATAGAAAAAGATATTATTTCTTGACTTTTGAATTCTATCAGAATTCATTTATAATTGTCTATAAGTCAACATCTCCTCCATCTTCTATCATTTCTCCAGTAGCAGGCACCATGATTGGTGCTTCGATAACCTGTTTTCTGCCCTTAGCATCAACCACCTCAATTGTCTCCGGTTCAACCTCCATCTCCGTAGATTCCTCTGCTTGCCTTTGCTTCAAACCTGCTGCTGGTGATCTGTAACATATAACATTGTGTTCAGGGTTATAAAACATGATAATTCTGCCCGGACCATGACTATAACACATTATTGGAAATGCTGATCATAGGAACATACTTTGGTCTATACCACAGAAGCAACTAAGTGCATTTAATATAGCTTTTTTATATATGTGGCCCAAAACAATGGACATGCTAAAGATAGAGGAGAAATTGGCTTTCAGATGCAACTGCCTGAACACAGCAATAAGTATTTAGTGGTACATTATCGACTTGAGGGTGGTAGCTCACCAGGCTGGTATAAGAACAAGTCCTGCCACCATGTTATGGTTTCCTCACAATGTTTTCCTACACCAAAACCTAAAAGTCACTGTAGTTGGATTCGAACTTACAATCCTTGACATAGCATCTATACATATTACCAACTGAGCTAACATCACTTCAATATCTCTATCCATACTACATATCTATATTTTAATTAATCTATTTACAATCAATATTATGACTAATACTTACTTGATTAATGAAATATCCCTCTGGACTTCCCTAACATCCCTCTGCCACTCAACCTCCCTCCCTTTCCTCAATCTTTGCATTATATAATTATTGCTTCTCCTCTGCCTGATTTCTTCCACTTTCTTCATTGCCTCGATTGTTTTTGTCCATAATTCCCTGTTATATTTAACTGGTTGGTTGCGACGTTTCTCGAATTCAAATGATGGGTCTATAGCCAACTCCTTGCCTGCAGTCTTGCGGTAAGCTTTAGTCCATTTCGTTTTACGTGGATTCTTCTTCTTCTTGAATGCTGCATGGCATTTTGAGCGGCAGAATCTGAATATCTATTTTTAAAAGTAATCGATTATTGTACATGTATATCTATACTATAATTGTACATATTTGAAGTGATGATAGCTCAGTGGTAGTGTGTATGACTTTGCATCAAGGGACGTGGGTTCAAATCCACCAACAATGAGCTTGAGCTTTCGGTGAAGGAAAATATTGTAAGAAAACCATAGCATGGTGGTAGGGCTTTCTACAATGCCCGCCTGGTTAGCGAACACGCTCGTGTTGAAAATCTGCAGCCAAATACCAATAAGTGTGTTCCGGCAGCTGCACTTGAGAACCAGTTTCTGCAGATAAAGTGTGTCTACCAACTTGGGCCATATCTTTGCTTAAGGTCAGGTGAATTTATGCCCATAACGCTAAAACCTATATTTTAAGATATACGTATTTTAAACCTAACACCTCATTGAAACCTTATGAAAACCAACAGTTTTTTAAATACTAAATGAAAATATGAATATTAATAAACATTATAATAATGTGAAAAAAGTTTATGAAACTTCCATAGAGAAATAATAAGAAAATTTAAAACGAAATGCCAAAATGTAAAGCGTTTATGTGGGTTGTTGTTTTCACAAGATATTCCTTATAATACATAAATAAGGTGAGGTTAGTTTTAGCTGTCAGCATAAATTACGAATTTAGTGTTTCAATAAATAATTACACCCTGACACATTTAAGAAAGGTACTTTCCTATATGCTTAACGAGTTTATATTAGGTATTTATTAACATTTTACGACCTATCTTATTAAAATATGGAATGGAGATTGCACAATTTAAACTTAATTTTTGTAAAAAATTTCATTGTTATTTACTTACTTTGCAGTCGTTTCTTACGAATTGTATCCCATGTCCAGGATATATCCTGGACGAGCAAAAATAACAAGTTTCTATACGCATTTTTGATTTTTTCACACGTGCCCTATGCGCCTTTGTTTTGACAGGCACGTCAAAAGGAAACAAACATGGTCGTGACTGGTAATGTTGCCAGATGGAAAAATAATTGTGTTAACATAAAACTTCATTCAATTAACTGAAATAATGAAGAAATATCATCTTTAATGTCAAGAAAAGATATATTAAAAAAAACATGCGTGCGTACAAAGTACACATGTCAGAAGTGAAACTTCTTTGGCGAACTAATTTATAAATCTTGTTTATATACGACGTTCGCTCTGTCTCACTTTTTCTCTCAATCTTTCTCACTCGCTTGCTCCCTACTCTCACTCCACGGCTAGTTGCTCATGCTACGTTCGCCCTGTCTTACTCTCTCTCAATCGGTCTCGATCACTCTCTCTCTCTTTTCCGACACTTCCGTTGCATACCGGCGTGACGTTTCATCTGTAAAAATTTTACCCTCATGCGCCTAAAGAAGTTTCACTTCAAAAAACTTTTTTTTAATTACTAGAAAATGGTATGTAATAATTACTTTGACTGACATCTAATTGTATTTTACTGCATTACAAATTTAATGTCAACAGTATGTGTTGTTCCATATTTTGATACGAGATGCTAAAAAGGTTTTAGCTTACACCGCTAGATGTCATAATCGTTGACTTTACCTTTTTTTGGAAATAAAACTACGATGTAACACAATATTACCTGTGTAAAGTGGTTAATCCATACGTTGTCAGCAGACCGATCCGTTTATAGCTTTCTTAAAATAACTAAAGTTGTTTACCCTTTGCGATGAATGGTTAACTTCTAATTATGAACTTATGCGCCTATCCCATTGTTTATTTATTTATATAAACGTATCTTACAGCTTCTTTACAGAGGAAGTTGAGGAGTTGGTCTTGTGAAGAAATAACGAGAGAGTTAATTTATGATCCAAATGATTTATGATCTGTTACAAGTAAATAAAAATAAAATTTTTGATACCCATTAAATTTGATTTATGATGTCGTTACGATACGGAAATACGTAATGTAAGTAGTTTTTGAATTTAAATCCCTAAATCCGGTAGGAATTTATCGACATATGTGATCAATGCATTTGGTAACATACAAGTTTATTAAGTATTTAAGAGTTTTCTTCCTAGGCTATTCACACATTTACATTTGGGCAATTTAAGCCTAGAATGAGCATTTGCTAGAATTGATACTAAATTCTCATATTTAGAAAGCATACATCTATGTCTCCTTATGTATGTATCTCTATCCTAATTAATATTATAAATGCCAAAGTGGGTTTCTTTGTTTGTTACGCTTTCACGACTAAACCGCTGAATCGGTGATAGACTAATTTTTCTCGCGAAATACTTGTTGGAAGTGGATTAAAGCGAGGGACAAATTTTGTATGAAACTTTTAATTGTGTCATCCGATTTGTGTGACAAAATCAATATTAACGCGAGCGAAGCCGCAGGTAAAAGATAGTAGATAATAAAGTGTTTGTCTTGAAAGGTCTTAAAATTGTAGGTTTAAGTCTAGCTCATAACAATTGTTTGTGTGATCCACAAATTATTGTTATAAGTTAGGATGCTGCTTTGTACTTGCTCTTTGTGATTATTTATCGAACCATAGTTGCAACATAAAAATAAATATTTTTATAATTGGGAAAAAGCGTTTACTCAACCCCTCCCACCAGGGCAATGTTATGTTGGATTCATCAGGCGCGAATTGCCGGGAATACCCATTAAAACCCCACGAAGGTCTTCCGTTGTCTTTTGGGCCACATTCTGTCTGGGCCAGCTCCTACAGTTTTAATAGAGGTTCTCCTCCTCGGAGACTGGGCGGTGAAGTCAAGTCTCTGGATCCCATCGAAGCCGCAAGACGTGTCTATGTCACTCTTATGGGGTTACGAGATCGACGGTAGCAGCGACTCCTCAGTTCCAGGGTATTAGACGCCGGCCAATTTAGCTGATGTTGCCCAGGGTGCCCCACGTGGAGGTTCTCCGACACCGCACCCCGCTCTGAGGGTGCTACATCAAGAATTCCGCTATTGCGTGTAACTACATCTCCCCTGTAAACTCGCAGTGGCCCGCGTTGCCGTGTTTGGAAAGCAATATAGTAGATAAATGAAGTAATAAACATACATATGCGAAGAAAATCACTCAAATTGTAGATATTCGATAGCTTCTCTTAATTTCGTTTTTGCTGTACAAATTTTTTAATAGATCTCACGACTGACATTTAAGAAAATGTGAAAGGGAAAAACACATGAAAATTTTTTTTTATGGTATAGGGGTGAAAGAGCAAGCGTATCAGGTGACGGTATGTGATCACCGCCGCCCAAGGACACCTATATCACCAGAGAAATAGCAGGTGCGTTGCTGATATTTATAGGAGGGACTGTCTCCCAAGTAGCTCTTCGCTCGGAACTCACCTATTGGTATTTGGCAGCAGAATTTCAACTCTAGGTCTAGAAAAAGCCCTACCACCATGCTATGGTTTCCTCACGATGTTTTCCTCCACCGAAAGCTCAAGCTCATTGTAAGTGGTTGCATTCGAACTCACGTCCCATGACGCGACGTTCCTAAACGCTACCACTGAGCTATCATCGTACAAAATAACAATAAAAAATGCATAAAATATAAGAAATACATGACATAAATTTTGTTTCTTTTGTATTTCACATGTGTTTGTTATCTTAACAGAAAATGAAATTGATCAAGTGTTTTGCAAAAACATATTTTTAATTTAGAAAAAAAAATACAGAATCGCGGAATTATGTTTTTATTTCACTATAATTTCCCGTTTAAATATTAAATATACGTAAGTATATTAATATTTGGACCGTTTGCATTGCAGACATTTCACTATCCCTAAGGAAAAGGGAGCAGTCTCGCCTAAAGCGGGACGCATGGCTACGTTATATATAGCATCGAAGCGCGCAATTGGTGTTTCAATCTAAAAATTCCGGTTCAATTATTTCTCATAAGAAATATAATACTAAATAAGTTCTAATAGGCACAGTAAAATCTAACGGCCGGGTGGTCTTCCTTCTGTGTATTAACGAAACGTGTCCGTGTGTATATTCGTAAGCGGTTCATTACCAAGCTGATTACGTCTCTAACAGACTAAATTATAACATCATTAGGACGCCTAATGAATAACGATTGCGAAATTACCGGCCGGAATCGTATTCGAACGTATTTTTGCGTACATTGTTAATCGTGTGTTGAAGGCAAATGAGGCGAATTTTAATACATTTTTTTTATATTATGTTAGACCCGAGACCACCGGCGTTTTGAGCCTGATTTTATTTACGACATCCGTGATGTGGGTTTATTTAAAGCGATACTAATTTATAGTGTGTTGTCAGTTTTTGTTAGAACAAGAGTGTTTCAACACCATCTTTTTTTTATACTTAAGGTTTATCATTATGGCCATAATCTCACCCGATCTTAAGTGACGATACGGCCCAAGTTGGTGGACACGCTAAACCTGTGGAGGAACTGGCTCTCAAGTGCAGCTGCCGGAACACACCTATTGGTATTTGGCGGCAGGATTACAACTTGAGGGTGGCAGCTACCCAGGCGGGCATTAGAAAAAGCCCTACCACCATGCTATGGTTTCCTCACGATGTTTTCCTTCACTGCAAGCTCAAGCTCATTGTAGGTGCTTGGATTCGAACTCACGTCCCTTGACGCGAAGTCGTACACACTACCACTGAGCTATCATCGCTTCATAAATGTCGATCAAGTATGAAAAATGTGATAAGTTCATCGTAGGATCAAGGCCATACCAGTTCCTACTGTTGCCTGTCCATCAGCGGTGGACAGGGTGCCCGAAAGGGTCCGCGACCTCCTATAGTCCTGCTTAGCTTTCAGACCCTACAACAGACTTAAGCGACATAAACTCAACTAACCAGGCGAACATAAGAAAATACTTTACCATAATGCTTTAATCACAATATTCTCCTGTACCAAAAACTAAGCTCATTGCAGGGATTGTACCCACGTCCACGGAGGTGGTATTCGTAGACGTTACTACTGCCCCATAATCTTCTTTTTGTCCTTTTCCCAAGTTATTCGGGCCAGTGCAATACGTTTTCTTCTTCCAGACATCTCTATCAACCATCTCTTCACTCACTCTTTTCTTTCTTCTCATTTCACTCTTACCATCTTTTCTTTGGCCTTCCTCTTCCTATCTATCCTTCAACACTCATATACATTAATCTTGCTCAACACATGGGTGAAATGCCCAATCCAATTTTAATGATTTCCTTTCAATTTCTCTACCAGTGTTGCCACTTTCAAACTCTCTTGACATAATCATTCCTGACTTTTTCTATTCTTGTAACACCTTACATCCATCTCAACATTTGCATCTCTGCTGCATGCGATTTACACTCACCCGTGTTCTTACCAGCCCAGCAATGCATTCTATACAATATGACAGGTCTTATAATGCACTTGTATATATTGATACGAAACAAGCAATGTTTGTTAAAAAGTATAAAAAATATGTCACACTATTCTTAAATGCCATCTGCATGCAGACGCAAATAACTTAGTCAACGGTCCATTTTCAAAGGAATGCACTTTTCGTTTCCCACAAATGCAGTTAAAAATTCACAACAATCTCGAATTCGCCGGACGTCTCATGTAAATATGCGTGTTTATATAAAAGATGTTTCGAAACCCTGTGATCTTCACGAGTTCCTCGGTGTCGCGTTGTTCGAATGCAAAAATCCAGACCGGCCCGTGTCAATGTTGATAAACGAGGTGACATACGGTCGAAGTCACGCCTCGAATGGTTATTTTGTGTATACATTCATTATTAGGACGGATTCACATTAAGCGTTCGTTGCTTTCTCCTTTGTAGCAACCTTTATACATGACTGGCTTCTGCCCGCGGCTTCTACCGCGTAAAAACTTATCGCTCGCGTAGTAATTTGAAAATACGCCGATTAGAATAAAACACGGGCCATGTATACATACTATTAATACCATTAGGTGTGTTCCGGCAGTTGCACTTGCGAGCCAGTCTCTCTTATAAAGGCCGGCAACGCACCTGCGATTCCCCCAGTGTTGTGGGTGTCCGTGGGTGGCGGTGACCACTTACCATCAGGTGACAAGCTTGCTCGTTTGCGTCCTATTCCATAAAAAAGTATTTATATATAACCATGGTATAAGATATTATAAAGAACAGACAGACATACAATATTGCTTACACACATCCATTACGTTTTTTTTTGTTTTTTACCGTTATGGTTACATTCTCATGCTATGATAAGTGACTCTATGGCTCACTACGGTCGACATGCTAAGTCCAGTGGTGGTTTTACCAGTAGGCTGAGTAGGCTGGAGCCTAGGGCGGAAGATTTTAGTGGCGAAAAACTTAGGGTATATTTGTTTAGCTTTTTAGAAACTGTAATGACTGATACATATACATCATCGCGGCTGACCTTATAGTGAACGCACGTACATAGTGATTTACTTCAATCAATTGTTTTGTTTTTGTTTTTTGTCGTGCCCACTTAGTGTTTAGGAAATGAATGAAACGAATAAAGGTGTTGAAAACAATACAAGAGATGATAATCCGACTTCTGAGCCAAGTGGAGAGAAGAGATTATGGGAAGATAGTGATGAGAGTACTGAAGATAGTTTTACAACAGTTTCTCGACCAAAATCAAAACGTCTGAGTAAAAGTAACACTGAAAACCTTCAGGAAATTATGTTAGAACAAACAATAAATCAGAAATTTCAAGTTACAGTTACCTCGCTACAAGAATTACCTAAACAGATGGCGATGGCAAAATTATTAAAAAATGAAGGTATACAAAATATTTTATATATAAAATACAAGAACCCATATAAAATAGTGATCGATTTTGATAACCGTCTAAACGCAGAAAAGCTGTTAAATTGTTTGAAATTTATGGAAATGGGATATAGAAGCCAATTAACAAATGAAATTAATACATGTTATGGTATAATTAGAGGTGTTGAAACAGAAATGAGTGAGAAAGAAATCTTAGAGGTACTAGAATGTGAAAAGGAAATTTTATCTGTAAGGAGATTAAACAGGGTAGTGGAAAAAGGAAAATGGGTAACTAGTGAGGCGGTTAGAGTTACTTTTAAAAGTCCTACGGTTCCTAGTTACGTTTACGCCTATGAATGCCTGTTTAGGGTTGACCCATATATTTTCCCAGTGTCTCAGTATTCTGGATGTTGGAAATTCGGACATACTAAAAAGATGTGTCCTACAAAAAAATCATTATGGCCTAGATGTGGAAATAGCCATGTGAGCTGTGAGACTACAGAATTCCGATGTGTTAATTGCAAAGGTGTACACATGTCACTAGACAGGAAGTGTCGGGTTTTTGTCAAAGAAAAAAAAATACGAGAAATCATGAGTAGGAATAACGTAACGTACAGTATGGCATTCAATTTATATATAAAGGCAAATTCAGCACCAATACCTACAGAACATCTCAATAATGTCTCAAGACACTTGAATCACGATGAACGTCAAAAATCTTATAGAAATGTGTTAAAAAATCGACAAGATTTCGAGAATGAATGCTTGAGTGATACGAACAACATGGAATTTCATGAAGACATTGTTGAAGTACAAGTAATTGAAGATGCAAATAATTTAAAGAAAGTTCAGGAAAAAGCATATAGTACTAGAAAACATTACTCAGTGGTACCTGAAAAGGGAATAATAATTCAGAAAGAAAAAGACGATAAACGAAAAAATAATGAGGGTAGAAAGGAAAATCATTTTGGTTTTCACAGTTTTTTTAAATAAATTAGTTGCTTTTAATTCAGGAAAAAATTCATATAGCTGTAATAAGTGAAACTTGGTTGGATTCTAATACAATAATAAAGGTTACTGGATATAATATCTATAGAAAGGATAGGATAGACTCTTATGGGGGGGTTGCAATCTTGGTACATAAATTTATTAGTAGTCAAATATATAATATTAACAATTTAAACCCGGGTATAGAAATAATGGCAATAAAAGTAAATAATCTTAAAAAAATAGAATATATCATATCTCTTTATTGTCCCTCTTCTATTCATACACAATTAATGGACTGGAGTGCAATATTTGCTCAGTTTCCAGTAAAATCTCTAATAGCTGGTGACTTCAACGCTCACCACTCAAATTGGTCCTACACAACAAATACTAGAGGCTTACAGTTGTTTGATGCTGCGTAGATAATGGCTTTACTACTTTAAATACGGGTGGCCCTACAAGAATCAAACTAGTTAATAATGTGCTCCAACAAACATCTCCTGATGTTTCATTTGCATCGATAGATATAGCAATAAATTTTGACTGGAGAATAAGCAATGAACATTTAGGTAGCGATCACCTCATTATTATCATGTCAATAAAATGTCCTAGTTTCGGTAACAACATTATAAGAAGGAATTTTAAAAAAGCTGATTGGTATAAATATCGTACATGTTTGTTGCAATCTCTTAATCATTTACCGACTATAGAAAATAATGGTATTAGTATTCAAAAAAACTATGGTCAATTTATTAGTTTAATTAATAGCGCAGTTGATCAATCGATTCCCTTAATAAAAATATGTAGTAGTCCTGAAACAAATTTTAAACCCAAATCGTATTGGAGTGCAGCATTATCTGAAGCGGTAGCTAGGCGTAGATTAGCATTAAAAAATTTTCGTCGAAACCCCACACCTAATAACCTTATGAAGCTGGAAGAAAAAGTTAATGAAGCTAGAATTCTCATAAAGCAAGCAAAATTAAAAAGTTGGAATAAATTTTGTAGCGAACTTAGTGAATCCACTTGTACGTCAGTCATGTGGGATCGAATGCGTTGGGTGAAAGGATACAGAAAAGTGGGATATCAAGCTGATGAGTACAAAAAATATGAACTTTTAACTTCTCTGGCACCTGACTATGTATCAAATTCACGTCCTTCTTTTGAATCAGTCAATAATTTACTAGAAAAAGATTTTTCCTTACAAGAATTAGAAAATATTATAAAAAAAAAAGATACTTCTCCAGAATATGATGGAATAACTTTTTCTATGATAAATAATATTCCAGAAATAGGAAAAAAATATTTATTACAATTATATAATAGTATTTTGAACTGCGGTTACGTCCCAAGTCAATGGCGAGACATACTTGTCATTCCAATTCCAAAACCAAACTCTATTACTACTAATAACAGTGATACTAAACTTAGACCCATCTCTCTTTTATCGTGTTTATGCAAAACTTTACATACTTTATTGGGAAAACGACTTGAGTGGTTTATAGAAAAGAAATCAATTTTATCCCCAAACACAGTCGGATTTAGGAAAGAGCAGTCATCCTTAGATTGCTTAGCTAGATTAATTAGTTATATCCAAATAGGCTTTTTCAAAAATACGCCCACTTTAGCGTGCTTTTTAGATATAAAAAATGCCTATAATGATATTTTAATCTCTGAAACAATTAAAACTCTAGACGACTTAAATGTTGGATCAAAAATTTGTGATTACCTTTGGCAAGTTTTAAGTGAAAGACATTTAATAATAAAAAAATTAAGAGGAGATGGTATATTACAAAGATGGACAAGTAACGGACTAGCAAAAGGAGATCCTATCTCACCTCTTCTTTTTAATATAGTAACCTTAAAAGTTAGCCAACTAATACAAAATGTAAATCAATATGCAGACGATTATGTACTTTATATTAGTCACAAAAACCTTAACTCATGTTCAAACTTAATCCAAAATATGCTAAATGATATGGTTAATATATTAACCCAACTTGGACTAGAACTGTCTACCAGTAAATCTCATGTTTGTGCTTTTAGTAGAGATCATAAAAGAAATGAAATAAATATTAAAATCGGAAATATTCCATTAACCACAGTTAGTTGTGTAAGATATTTAGGTATGTGGCTTGATAGGTCACTACTTTGGAACAAACATATTAGTGAAACTGTAGAAAAAACAACAAAATATTTAAACTTACTAAAAACATTATGCGGTCCTTCATGGGGTATTCATCCTAAGCATTTGCGGACCATATACACGTCGTTAATTAGGTGTCGAATGGATTATGGATGTTATCTTTACGGTAGTTGTGCCAAGACACATCTTTTAAAGTAAGATCGAGTACAAAACCAAGCATTACAGATTATTGGAGGATATATTAAAAGCTCACCAATACACGTAATGGGAAGCGAATTATGCATTCCACCACTTAGCTTAAGAAGGTATTACTTGGCTTATAAGTATTGTATTAAAGCTAAATCATTTTTAAATAATATAAATGTCATGTCAAAATACAAATGTCAAAAAAAAAAGATACATATACATACCTAAATGTTGCAAGATAATATGTTACGCCATTTAGAATATAAGTTGTATAACGATTTTTCTTTACAATTTACGTAGTCCTATGTAGAACCTAATGAATAGAGGAAGAGCAAAAGCTTTGGTCTTTGGCAACACGGGATTTTGCAGTGTTGCCGTGGTGCGCTTTAGTGAGTAGTGTTTGATGCTTTGAGTCTTGTCATATGCCCCTCACCTCGGCCTAGTTCGGGTAATGCATATTCTCGTTGTCATGAGGAAGTCTGTAAGGAACAGGATTATAAACCTCACGTTATTAAAAAAAAAAGTCGTAACTGTCAGGCGGGTATTAGAAAAAGCGTTACCAACATGCTATGATTTCTTCATTGTCTTTTCCATCACAGAAAGCTCAAGCACATTGCAGGTGGATTCGAACTCACGTCTGTTGACACGGCACACTACCAACTGAGCTATCATCACTTCGATGCATATTTACGGTGCAAATTTGGCCTGTTACGTAGTTTGAAGAGACATAAATAAAAAAATAGGTCAGTTTTTTTATAATTTTAGCACATTAATATATTTTATCACCTTCGTGTACGCTGCCCTCGTCGGATCGATGTCCGAAGGAATGAATGATAAACATTTCGATACAAAACCAGCTGACGTTAAATTGTTTAGACTTAATAACGTATAATTACATGCGTCGGTTCCATTCGAAATGGCTATATAATTCTAAGTTATTACAATAACTTATTATACAACAGTCGGTTCGCGTAATAGTTTGAGCTCATTGTCAGGGTCATAGTTATTATTCGATCGTGAAATGGGTTTTAGTTTGCTATTCATATTTATAGGTATTTCGAGAAAAAAGCCGATACTAAAAATCGTAAGTGTTTGCTACGAAATAGCAGTGTCTTGATTATGTATTAATTATCGTGTTCTCAATTTTTTTTTAATTGATTGTTGTTTGTTTTCGAATTTTGCTATGGCTAGAATTTTGTGACACTGTAAACACTTGTGAAACGCTTTATGATTTCTTTGGTGAAGTTTTATCATATACGTTGTACTTTAGTTGTGATGCGTGTACAAACGAACTGACACATAGATAGACATTTATAAAAATGATACAAATGTATTGTATTACTTACTAGATTTTACGTGCGGCTTCGCTCGCGATAATATTGATTTCACACAAATCGGATGACGCAATAGATAATTTCATACAAAGTTTATCCTTCTCTTTACCCCACTTCCAATAAGATTTTCGCAAGGAAATGTAGCTTATCACCATCTTCATCTTCCCATCTATCTCTATTCAAAAATTCATCACAATCGATTCGAGTTATAGAGTTTTCGACTTATAGAGAATGGAGGTTTTGGTGTAGAAGCGAAGGGGACAAAACATTTTTTCGAGATAGGAGGTTTGCAACTAATCGAGGTTCGACTTAACGAGGTCTACTCTATTAATAAAGATTAGTCACTCGCAATAATTAAATAATAACACGTTAAATTTATTTTCTTATTATATATATAGATTATTGGTTTCATGGTCTCGAAGGGAAACGCGAGAGAGAGATAGATGCTTAATTGGAATTTGACCAGTTTAAATAAAGGTGGACAAGGGAAATTCGGTTAGGAACACTCAGGGCGTTTACTGAATTCGGTACAGTTTCCGTTGAGCCAGTCCGAAGAAATGGCTGAGAGTTATGGCGGGATGCTTGTAATTTTTACTATAATGTCAGTGACCACACGCAACGGTGCACTCATGTGAATATAATCACGTACCAATCGTCTAGACTGGCCGCATCGGTTTGATTGTAAAGCTGTCTTGCTTTGAAACATATGCATCGCGTACGAATAGTTCTTCGGTTACGACTTTACTTTTATCGTTTTTATTCCAGATTTCTGGGTTAAGGGCTTTCTTTTGTAACGCAACTTTGTTTAGGTCCAAAAGGTCAAGGTCGCGTCACTGACACGCTCGAGAATAACGTTGAAAATGTTGTTCATTGTAATTCATGCAAATTACAAACACTGCGTATGGATAAATAAATATGTACGTAATAAAGTAATAAATATCTGTAAAAACATGTAAAATTTACAAAATTGTTTTATTAACTGCTTCGTTCTTTTATTAGACTTCCTCGACCCCCATGTCAAATTTTGTCACAGTAAGAGAGACTCCTTATGAACAGCTCGTTGTCTATAACAAGTGCCTGTTTACTCTCTGTTTGAAGACTCCCAGGTTGTAGGATACAGGATAGACAGGCGCCGGTAGTGAATTCCACTCCGTTGCTGTACGCATTATAAAAGAAGCTGCAAAACGCTTCGTGCGGATCGGGGGAATATCAACTATGTACGGGTGAAGACCCTCGCTATGTCAGGTATGGTTGGTTAACATCGTACAATTCCTGGGCACACCCTCAAAATGTATTCTGTAAAACATTAAGAGGCGAGCCGCCCTAAGGCGATGCTCAGGAGTGCGCATATTAACCTGATCCATTCCAGAGGCGGTTAGAGTATTCCACACTTGATAGAACTTGCACCTGATATAGCCTGAGAAGCTGGTCAGGTGTGATATACCGTCTGACCTTAGAAAAGATCCCTGTTGTAAGGTATTGCAACTGGCTAAGATTTAGTGCTAAAATACATATTTATCATTTAGAAAGGTCTGTTTGTTTGTTCGTTTGAGCTACATCATTGCTTAAGTAAAACGTTTATGATAAAATGTCTCCAAGTCACAAAGCACATCCTCGAGCAAAATCTACTCTTTGTTTCATTAAAATCGGTTTACTCTAATAAAAGTTATTGTAGAACTAATTTAAACGGATTTTATCGCGGTTATTTATTAAATTTTGATCCCGACGTTTCGAAAGCTTTTCAGCCTTCGTGGTAAATAACCGCGATAAAATCCGTTTAAATTAGTTTTATTTCAATGAATAATATTCGCGTAAACCTAAGAAATCAAAAGTTATTGTAATTTAAATGACGGTGCAAAATTAAATAAAATTAGTTCACGCGAACGAAGTCGCAGGCGCCGCTATGTATAATATAAGTTAGGCTAAGGAACTAAAGATCTTTTTGTATTTATATAAATATCAATAGCTTTTTTAATATTATATTCAATGTACGAAGAAATTATCACCGGTAAAACAAATTACCTGGGGTACTCAAAGAAATTTTCATCGCAGTAGGTTAATGTTGGATATAAAACGCAATGGCAGTAAATCATCTAATAAAGGATGGGTTAAACAGAACTACCTATGGGAAGGTGAAAGTATTTCTAGGCATTAATTCAATGAAAATACAAACAAAACGTTTTATGATTTACGTTTGCAATATAAAACAGTTGTTAACAATACAATAATCAGATAAACAGTTTGAAACGGATAGTACCAGGGAGTCATAAAGCTGGGGGAAGTGTGCGTAGCATTTAGACATTCAACTGTGACCGCGGGCACAATAATACAGGCGCTTTCTAACCGTAATTCAACGCTTGCAATGTACGCTTTCTCAATAGGGATTATGTCTAATTAGAAATGCACAGGGCAGTATTTACGGCCTCGTTTCGGGTGTCAATGGGGCACGTTATGGGGGGCATGACTTCATTATATAAAGGAATTTATGGCTATAAAATTATTATATATATTTTTATCCAGAGGTTCGTTAAAATTGATTTAACAAGTGTTTTTTTGTGGTTTACAAGTCATTTACTAACCAAGGACAGGTCTCAACATTTGTTGACGATTATAAAAAAATATATATATTAAACGCTTTTAATCTCATCTAATTCAATTGAAATTTAACCAGTTTGATGGGAAATATGCAATGCCGTTTTTAATAACTAGCCAAGAAGTCAGTTATCAAGTACAGAAAATTGTATTAATCTCTTACGAGGTTAATTTATTCTACATTTTTTTTTCTATCCTTTATCTCGGAGTAAGGTTATCGTTTCGTAGAATAGAAAGAGACTTATATTTTGATATATCTGATACTATCACAATTATGCACGTACAAGGGAACAGATATACAGAACGGCAAGAGAACCATAGCAATGTTCAAAATAGAATAATTTTAATCTGTACACATTGATTATTAAAAAAAAAAACTCCATTATAGATAATGAAATAACACCTGGCTTGGCTGCGTGGTCTAAGATACCTTTGCCATTTTTGTTCAATAAGAAATAATTTTTATCATTGTATTTATTATTATATACATATATAATTATTATCATTACTTATAAAAAATTACTTTACAGTTTAACTATATTTTACAAAATTTACCGTTTCCTAAATGACACCGTGATTTATTAGAATTGAAATCTTAAACAATATTTAAACTCTTTTGTCAAAGAATAGTGACTCTATAATTACTTTATTTATTTCATACTCTTTGAAGACAATTATTTTTTCTTAACCTATCAGTGAATATATATTGTTTAAAACATTGTTATTATCATCAAATGGGCCAATGGATCTTGTCATAATTTCAAATGTTATGTGACGATAACGGAAAAACCTCGTGATGAAACCATAGCATCGTATTAGGGCTTATACCTGACTAGCCATCAACTTCCAGTTTAAAATCTGCTAAATAATTATAGGTGTCTGCCGGCAGTGCCACTTGAGACCCAGTCTCACCATTAGGCTTAACATGTCCATCATCTTGTGGCCACAACGATAAGTTTATATTAAAAAATGAGATTAACCATTTATGCGTTTATTAAATACATTCAATAACATTACAAATCCCACGTGAAAGTTCTTCCACTACCATTGTAAAGGACATGTTTCTGTATATTATCCTATGTTTAATATTACCAACGGCGGTGATTCGGTGTAAATAGTGTATCTTAGTATTCATAACACAATGCCAATTATTATAAAACTCGTATATAACAATGATGTTGTTGATGTTTTGCAATGAATGCATATTGTATGTCATCCATGTTATAATATAATTATTGTGCACTTAAAGGTCTTTTGTATGACAGTCGATTAATATAACATAGGTATCCAAACTTTATGGCTGAGGTATTAACAATTTTTTTAAAGGTTTAGCGTGATAATCACAATCTCATCTGATGTTAAGTGATAATCTGGGCTAAGCCTAGTGGAGGGACTTTTTCCCAGTTTTTACGGACTTCCTAATCGCAACGGGCACGCATTCGGGAATAGATTTTTTTCTACATATTTTTTTTATAAGTAAGTTTTAGCGTTATGGCCATAATCTCACACGGTCTTAAGCGACGATACAGCCTAAGTTGGTAGACACGCTAGACCTGTTGAGGAACTGGCTCTGAAGAGCAACTGCCGAAACACACCTTTTGGTATTTGGGGGTAGATTTTCAACTTAAACTTAACTGGGTCGTAGCTAGCCAGGCGGGAATCAAAACAAGCCCTACCACCATGCTATGGTTTCCTCACGATGTTTTCCTTCACCGAAAGCTCAAGCTCATTGTAGGTGCTTGGATTCGAACTCACATCCCGTGACGCGAAGTCGTACACACTACCACTGAGCTATCATCGCTTCAACAATCTGACAATCTGAAGTGTTGGAGGCAACGATGGCTTTGTGATAGCGCGTACATATAGTGTGTCAGCGACATGGATTCGAATTCGATATAAAATTACAGTAGGAGTGCAAATTATTTATCGGTGTACCCTCAGAGCCGTTATCCCTAAAGAGAAAAGGTTGTTCTCACGTATCTATTCCACGGGCCAGTGTGTGACATAAAGATAAACCGTTCGAGTTTGGTATTTACCTTTATCTGTTATAGCGGAAGGATGTTTGTTTTGTTAGACAGAGACATAAACAAATATGAATTTTGAAGCGATGATAGCTCAGTTGGTTGTGTGCACGGACGCCGCGTCAACAGCCACGAGTTCAAATCCACTCGCTATAAGTTTTTGTGAAGAAACCATAGCATACTGGTAGTGGTTAATCTGCTACCACCTTCATACTGGAAATATGACGTCTAATATATATAGGTGCGTTCTGGCAGTTGAACTTGAGAGCCAGTCCCTCCACCAGGCTTAGCGTGTCGACTATCTAAGGCCTCATCGTCAATTAATATCAGGTTAGATTGTGGCCATAACCCTACATTTATGAAGTATAAACAATTACAATAACAGATACTTATATTATCTATGCTGATAAATAATAATGCAGTATCTCTTTGTAATACCAAAATAACTTATTTTTAGTATCTGCATATAAAAGTACATACAGCACTTTTTTTTTCCTAATATTTTTGTCTACTTGTTCCGATTAATCTCTGAAACCCGTAGACCTATTTTGACGGAATGATCTCTGACAGATACCTGATATTATAATGCGTAACTTAGGTTACTTGTATTTAGAAAAAAACTAAGTGTTCAACGAAACAATATTAATAAATAATTTTCAATTTCACGCGGTCGAAGTCGCAGGCAAAGCGAGTCTGTTATAATGTAACAAGCTGTTATTTCGGAACTGGTAACTGAAACTGTTATTTTGCAAGAACAGGAGTACATAGAAGTGATGTCACGTTTTTGATGTTAAAATTCACTTTTAATAAATACAATGCGCCGGTGATATTGGTTAAGAAACTATGGTGATGCAAACACAGCATGGTGGTAGGGCATTTTTACTACCGAGAGTCAGTTTTAACAGCTACATTTAGCTCGATACTATTTTGTGGCACACATCATCGATGTTCACGTCAGTAGACAAAATGTCAAAAAAAGAACTTTTAATATCTCAACTATATAGTTTGTACTAATGAGGTTTTTTTTTTTTAAATTATGAGTTTGTCCTTTAACCACGACTAAACTGTTAAAATACAAAGGAGTCCAAATTACTAAACCGACTGGGAGAACTTGCTCTCAAGTGCAACTGCCGCAAGTTACCTACAGATGTCGAATCGAAATGTCAACTTGAGGCTGCTAGCTGGCCAGGAAGCGCTAAAAAAAGTTTTACTATCATATGGTATGATAATAAGAAATCAATTTAATTTTTCCCCCTTTCCGACTTTCCCCCTTTTCCCTTCCCCCTTTCCGACTCGGGTCAACTCCTTTCACTACCCGTGCTTCTTACCTTGTCTAGATAAAGTGGTAGGAGCCTGGTAATGCAGTTTTAGAACACATCCTTACTAATATTATAAACGCGAAAGTCTGTTTGTTTGTTCGTTACGCTTTCATGCCTAAACTGCTGGATTGATTATGATGAATTTTGGTATAGAGATAGATGAGAACCTGGAGACAGTGATAGGCTACTTTTTCTCACGAAAACCTTAATCAAAGTGAGGTAAATAGAGGGATAAACATTGTATGAAACTTTTTGCTGCGTTATCCGATTTGTTTGACAAAATTAATTTTAACGCGAGCGAAGCCGCTTGTAAAGGCTAGTTCTAATAACAACATATTGTAGTCCTAGACTTCATGAAATAAGATTTATTCTATGCAAACAAAAAGAAATAAATTAATCATTGTTTTACAGTATAATATGCGGTTTTGATATTTCTATTTTTGACCCACAAATGCATGATTTTCATATAAATCCAAAACTGGCTGTGTCCAGGACTTCGTTTAGAAGTACTTAAGATGGAATTTACCTAAGCTATTACTTAAAACGTGAACTATCAGCCAGTGAAAGTTCGGTTAAAATCAATCAAACCGATCCGGAGTATAGCCGGAACAAACAGACAGACAAATATAAAAAAGTTTTTTGTAGCATTAGTATATTGTATTTTCAAACTGATCTCGTAATAAGCTGTTTTAATTTGACTTTACGAACGTACATTTTAATCGTATTTATTTTTATAGATTATTTATAATTGTTTTTTATTTTATATGTTTACGTTGTGGTAACAATCTCATCTGATGATAAGCCATGATGTAGTGTAAGATGGTGGCCACGGTAAGCCTAGTGTGGAGAGATTGACTCTTAAGTACAACTCTCAGAACATACCTATAGGTGTTTGACGGCAGATTTTTAACTCGAGGGTGGTAGCTAGCCAGGCGGGCATTAGAAAAAGCCCTTACCACCGTATTATGGTTTCATCACGATGTTTTCCTTCACCGAAAACTCAAGCTCATTGTAGGTGGTTGGATTCGAACTCACATCCCTTGACGCAAAATCGTACACACTACCACTGAGCTATCATCGCAAATTTGTGATTAGTGTTCAGTGTGAAAAAGTAAACGCTAATATTCTGTATTCGAAGCGATGATAGACTCAGTGGTAACGTGTACAGACGTCGCGACAAGGGACGTGAGTGCGTATCCACCTGAAATGAGCTTGAGCTTTCGGGCAAGATTTTAAGGAGTTCAAAGGAAAAAACCAAAAAGATGTTAAAATGTCTAACGGTTATTGAAAATATGCAGTTTGCAAAAAATACAAACAAATATATTGTGTATAAATATATTATTATGCATTGAAAGGTTAAATATCTATATTAATATATTATAAAGAAGAAAAGTTTCTTTGAAGGCGCTAAACTTAGTGACTTCCGGTCGGATTGCAAAAAATTGTATTTGGGGCCAACGAGTTCTCGAATGGCTACCACGTACCGGAAGACGTAGCGTGGGTAGGCCCCCCATACGGTGGACCGACGACCTGGTGAAGGTCGTAGGAATCCGCAGGATGCGGGTGGCGCAAAACGATCGTCGTGGTGATCTTTAGGGGAAACCTATGTCCAGCAGTGGACGTCTTTCGGTTGAATTGATGGATGGATGATAGAGTAATCATCGAGGAAGGCTGTTTTTGAGGCTGTCATTGAGGGCAACTGTTTCAACAAGCATTGGATTTACTATCCAATAAAGCAGGAATAATAAATGTTTAGTCATATTATTCCAAAAATTGATGTCACGATCTCGCGCGGTTAACGGGCACAACCCTAACGAAGTCGCTAGCACCAGTTACTCTTTTATATTAAAGTCTATGCATCAGTATGCATGTGTTTTCTCTATGGAATCAAAAACGTTTCGACCAGTTTCGATGAAATTTTCAAGTTAAAGATTTCCCTTTGCCTGTGCATGTGATGTTTGGTAGCGATAGGCTTAACGGATTTCTTCTTTTTTGTTTATGGCTAAATTAATTAGTAATCGATTATTATAATCAAAGCGATGGCAGTTCAGTGATAGTGTGTACGATTTCGCGTCAAGGGACGTGAATTCGAATCCAACCACCTAAGCTTGAGTTTGCAGTGAAGGATAACATCGTGATGAAACCATAGTCCATCTAATCAAAGTCTGGCGACTACCCTCGAGTTGAAATTTGCCATTCAATACCTATAGGTGTGTTCCGGCAGTTGCACTTGGGATCCAGTGCCTCCATAAGCCACCATGGTGCATGGCCGGGAGCATGTTCACCAGCTTGAGCCACATTCTCGCTTAAATCAAGCTAGACTGTAGCCGTACCCATAAACTGTAAGTGTTAAGAGGATGTACATACATGTAGATGTCCGAACTGTCCCAACTGAATGCAAAGTGAAATCGCTCCAGTTCTCCTATTAAGAAAGGAGAACCGTAGGGATGGTTAGAGGGACTTTAGCTAGCATCGCTTACCAATGATGTCTCACAAATACCCCAGATAGTCTAGTCTGATAACCAGGCAAAAGCGAGAGGAACATACGCAGATGGATTTCACCCACATTCACAAAATGGCGTGTGTGTATGATTCAACTGATTATGGAATTACTACGTTGTATGAAAATATTGATGCTACAAGAACCATAAGTACGTTTAATCCTGCATTGTTGTGACTACATTGTTTGCACTGGGTCTCCATGTATCCAGTGTTTCGATCCCTGGCTTCAGAAATATACATTATTTCTTCGTTATATTTAATTAGATTTTAATCGCGTTAATATTGGTTCTGTCAAATAAATCGGATGGAGCAATAAGAAGTTTCATACAAAGTTTGTCCCTGCGTTTACCCACTTCTCTGTGCCCATATATCTCTGTATCGAAATTCATCACAATCCATTCAGCGGTTTAGGCGTGTAAGCTTAACAGACAAACACATAAACAAACTCATTTTACGCATTTATAATATTAGCATGATATTATTAAAATGCAGCGTGTATCGTTCTAGAACACCTTTCGAATGACGCTCGTGCGAATAAGAAATCTCCCGAGATTACTATTGATATTAATTTGTCTAGACTGGACAGTATTTCTTCACTAATCTCACTGAAAATAGCGAATGGCATCGATGACATGTCGTGCTAGATCTTGTGCCAAATAATTGACTGAATTTCCTATTTGTTTTTACTAATATTAATAATAATCTGAGGTGAATCGGTTCGGATTAGTGTACGCTAACGCATTATAAATATATTTCTACGAAAGCTTACTGTAGTTTGAAAATTTAATAAATGGTGTACCGAAAGTGAGAATAGAAATATTCGTTCTAGCATATTCTATTTTATAGAAGTTTATTTAGTTATTTTAATACTGACTGACTATTATGACGTTCCATCTACCAGTTCTTTGAATACTCGAGGACCTTAAGGATTCTTAATTTCGTTTGTCCGGAAAAGAGTTTTCGAGCTGGCGTTATGCACGATAGAGTGATATCAGTGGTGAAAGCACTCGTATGCTGGCACTAAAACATCACAATGCACGTCACATTTGCACTCCTTCTTAAGATATGCACATGGATTTTGTAGAGGACCTATATATTATCTTTATTTCATATTTGTGCAGGTTTCAGACTAATTAATACTGAGACGTATCCGTGTTTAACTCGAATCTTAGGGACAAATCACATCTCGGATAATTAAACGAAGCCCTAAGCGAGGTCCGGCTGTTTATATCTGGTATCAAAACTTCCAAAATTCTTTATTGTTACTTGGTTCGTCCCTATCTTGAGGACGCCTCTCAAATTTGAAATCATAAATGTCAATTATAATTAATATGTCACTCGCATCGAGCAAATACAAAAACGGTTTCTTCGCTAACTTCAATTTAAATCTAAAACATTTTAACTAAATTACAGATCGCGCATCAAAAAATGTCATATGCTCCACTGTGTAAACGGAGAGAGATAGCTGATATGTCATATCATTTGAAAATACTCAATGGATTAATTGACTGCCCGCAGATACTGAGTAGAATTAACTTGCGGGTACCTGCCGTAGCTTGTACAGAACATAATTTTATTAAACTTGTTAAAACATCATATAGACAAAATTCCTACTTTATTCGAATAGGCAATAGTATAAATAAAATGCTTAGAGAGCTCGATATAGATTTATAAATTCCTATTTCCGTGCATAGGAATTTTATTTCTATGTGTTTGTAATTCTATTTGTAGAAACTTAACTAAATGGCCTTAATTTTGTCTCAACATTTAAATTAATCTTTGTATGTAGCTGTAAGTTTTCCTGAAATAATAATTACCTATTCAGTTAAGTTTCTTCTTCGATCAGTATAAAGCCGTATCGTCAATTAAATTCAGGTGAGATTGTGGTCGATACTCTAAGCCTTAACTATAAAATGAAATAACTTAACTCCAGAACGCTTTAACACATTGTGAATGTTTTAAAACAATTATTTATTCATCTTATAGTTAGAGAGACGTTACTCTATCAGCTTATATTGTTTTAATCTAGATCTGAATCCGACGTCACACAAAGATCGAAGAATTTTGGCATTTGCATTTCAAAATCATTTTATATTTACTCGGTTAAAAACCTCAAAGCATCTGATAGTATTCATTATCTCGTATTATTATATAATCTGATAGTAATTAACATAATCTTCATTAACGACAGTCAACAATCTCACAGCCTCTCTGGAAGGATTTAATGCCATAAAGGGAGAAAACAACTTATCTGAGCAAGTAACTGTAAGAATTTGCAAGGTTAACATTTACAAATGTTTACGTCGTAAATGGTACCAACGCTAAACGGTAACTCCGTAGACCAGTTCTTGTAGTTCTGTGGTAAAAGGAGATGATAGATTGAGGTCAAACAATTCATTGAAACACTTTTAACGAGGCCATATTCCCTCGCAGCTGAAGCGGTTAAAAATTTTTAGAACTTTGTCTATTAATTAAAAATTAATTACATGTCAAGGTATTTTTTAAAGTAACTTAAACTGGATAAGTTACATAATGATTTCCTATGTTTACGCGAATATTAATCATCGAAATAAAACTAATTTAAACGGGTTTTATCGCGGTTATTTATTGGTTTTGATCCCGACGTTTCGAAAGCTTTTCAGCCTTCGTGGTCACGGGGCGGACTGAGGTGTAGGTTGTCAAGAAAAGTTCATGTCACTGTGTCTACCGTCAATTTAATTTTAATCAATTTATTTACGTTAATTAGAACCTGATAAATATATCTCCGGGGGTCTTGCCGACACGGCCTCAGTACGCACTCTGATAACGGGCATTCGTTGTCTTGAACGTGTACTTCAACTGCGTACAATTCACAAGTGAAGTTAAGACAAAACAAGTAATTTACAATTGTTCACGCTCCGTTAAACATATCGGAGTCTGCTTAAGCGCTAGCCGATATTGTTAGAATGGTTAGGAATTATTTTAATGGCTCGGTTTGGATGCGCTTTGGCGGAACTTTGTAGGCCGCGGTACTTTCTGTTCGATCAGCAAAGCGGACACTAGCAAGTGAATTGTAGCTTTTAAATCATACATTCTACTAAGTAGTGTGATGAAACATCTTGAATATGTTCAATGATCATAAGAATTTGCTTTAAAATTTATCGCAGAAGCGTATAATGATGTCATATTTTTAATATCCTTGATGAAGTTTTCTGTTCTGTGGTCGATACCTTATTGAAAATCTACGCTGTTTCCTCTCACTGTGGTATTAGAAGACTGACAAATAGCATGTCGAAGATAAGATTCTTAAAACACTGAACAGTGACAGGTTTTTTTTATAGCTTAAGGTTTAGCGTTATGGCCAGAATCTCACGATACGGCCCAAGTTGGAAGACACGCTAAACCTTTGGACGAACTGGCTCTCAAGTGCAACTGCCGACACACACTTATTGGTATTTTGCGGCAGACTTTTAAATTGAGGGTGGTAGCTAGCCAGGCGGGCATCAGAAAAAACCCTACCACCATACTATGTTTTCCTCACGATGTTTTCCTTCACCGAAAGCTCAAATTCATTGTAGGTGCTTGGATTCGAAGTCACGTCCCTTGACGCAAAGTCGTACACACTACCACTGAGCCATCATCACTTTCAGTAAACTGTAATTATATCTAACGTTATATATTAAATGTTGACAATTATGTAGGGTACTCCTTAACGAATTAGAATAAGAAACTACATACATATGTCGTTCCCTTGAACTTTTGGTACTTGGTAATTAATAATTTAATATTGTGGGTTAATTTGTAGGATACTATTTATCCCCTAAAACGAAAGGGTTCCTCCGGGATAAGGCATTAATGATAATTAAATTGGCAACTGGCTTAATAATTGACAAATTAATTAATTTTATACATTTTGATTCAATACTTTCCCTTCGATAGCCGATATCTTGATATCATAAACGCATTCTTTCGTAGATTTATTGACGACTGTAACAGGTAAAGCAACGTTTGTTGAAGCAGTTAGATTCTATAAATAAATTCTATCTAGATAAACTTCTTGATGCCTTGCCTATACATATATCCGAACTAGTGATTCTGTTTTGACGTTCACAGCAGAGTTTTCAATGAGTAAGTTAATAAAATTTAATTTAAGTAAAAATGTGTTTTCTTATGTTTTCGTGAATATTATTCATCGAAATAAAACTAATTTACACGGATCTAATGCGGTTATTTATTAATTTTGATCCCGACGTTTTTTGAACTTACTAACTTCTTGAACATTCAACTTTTCTGGACAACCTACAGCTGAGTCCGCCCCGTGACCACGAAGGCTGAAAAGCTTTCGAAACGTCGCGATCAAAATTAATAAATAACCGCGATAAAATCCGTTTAAATTAGTTTTATTTCGATAAAAATGTGTTGATACGGCCTATGCACTCCGTAAGCGGCACACTGATTTTGTGCCAGTCGGCACACTTAAACCTCAGTGCCGCGTCGACGTTCAAGGAATGATGTTGTATACCGATTGATATATCAAATACTCTGAAACAACAGAGATGCCATCGCTTGTAATACGATATTGTACAAATTACACAAAGAAATTTATTACTTTTCTCATAGATAATTTGATATTATTAGAACATCAAACATTTTACGTTACAAAAAGAACGAGTTAGACGGTGCATAGCAACATATGTATATCTCTTTCTGGCACTTGATATATAAACATACTGTCTTACTTCGCTGTTAATTGCAATATTACACTGTGCGTATTAGTCTGCCACTTGTTTAGACTAAATATTATAAAAGTAACGTATCGATACTTTATAATAACACTGGCTTTTATCCGCGGTTTCGCTCGCGTTAATAGTGATTTTGTTAAACAAATCAAATGATACAGTTAAAGAGTTTTATACAAAGTTTATCCCTCTGTATACCCTATTTTCAATAAGTTTCCGCCAGCGAAAGTAGCTTATTACCATCTCCAAGGTTCCATTTATCTCTATATCAAAATTCATTACAATCTATTCTCATATATAATTTAAATAAGGATTGTTTATTGTTATGAAAGTCATAATTTTGGAACACTATAATATTTTTTTCATTGCCTTTGTTGGCGATTTCGGCATTGTCAAGTGAATATAAGTATACAAACAATGCCCACAAAGTCCCATCCAGGACTCAAAATAATTGGGTTTCGGTCAATATTTGGGTCACTAGCATAATTGTCCTGTGTTCCTAAGCTGTTGGACGAATTTCTCAGTCATTAAAAAAAACATTGAAATAACCACATCCAAGCACCCTTAAGAACAAGTTAACAACAATAACTCCCTTAAGGCGGTAAATTTTTGAGCACAATTTTTGAATATAAATCATTTGTGTGCGAGGAGAAATCCAACAGAATTATGAGTTACCTTATTATAGGGATGTGAAAGGTCACTTTAGCATAACTTTTGACGGCAGTTTGACTCGACGTTTCAACTGACACCTCACAGACATCTCGTGCGGTTTACGCCTCGGGGTGACATGTGGCTATTGAAGTCTTTTGTCTCGTATGATTGCGGTCACGGCGGCGGCCATGTTGTTTTTTTTTGTTGCCAATTTTTTTTTTAATATCTCCGCTCCGTGACAGCCACCGGTTTCGAGGATTTCGACGGTTTCTTTAGAAGTGTCATAATTGTTATTGTCTTATTATTTGGACGCCGAAAATTTTGATGGAAGTTTCCAGTGAGTTCGTGTCTTAATTTTAATTTTGTAATGCGGAAAAATTTGTTTGTTTGAATACGATAATATTAGGAACTATCATTCGGATTTTAATAACTCTTTTAATAATATTCGATAATGCAATCTCATTGAGTTAGGCTTTGGGGCTATTTTATATCGCGTTACCAGCAACCGGCGTATATCTGTTTTTAAAAATGTTAAAAAAAATTTATTTATTAAATATTAATAAATTCAGAAAACTTATGTATTAATAAGTTAAGTATTAAGTAAATATATTTAATATATATTACGAATGATGTATTTAAAATATTTTGTACCAGTTGCGCCTGTGACTTCGTTCGCGTGGAATTAAAAATTATTTAATATTTTTCACCTGTTTCTGTAACTATTTTCAATATAGCGTTGCTGCTATTATTGGCATTGTAATTATTGCTCTGTCGATACAATGTTTTTTGTTTAAGTTTAATTGTTAGTTTCTAAGATTACCTTGTTATTTTTTTTTAGAATAGTGGACAAATGAGCAAGCGTGTCACCTGATGGTAAGTGATCTCCTCCGCCCATGGACACCCACGAAACCAGACGAATGACAAGTGTGTTGCCGGCGTTTCTAGGATGGACTGGCTCTCAAGTGCCACTGCCGGAACACATCTACTGGTATTTGGCGGTGGATTTTCAACTTGAGAGTGGTTGTTAGCTAGGCGGGTTTTAGAAACAGCCTTACCACCATGCTATGATTTCCTTCGCCAAAAGCTCAACCTCATTGTAGGCGGTTGGATTCGAACACATGTCCCATAGCGTGGCGTTCCTACACGCTACCACTGAGCTATCATCGCTTCGAGCTATATACAACCGAACAAATTTTTCCGCTGTGTAATATGAATGCAGTTTTTTTAGCTTCACGCTAACAAAGATGCAGGCATAGCTGGTAATCAAATGGCACAGTTAAAGTTTATTGAAGAAACGTAGAAAGTTAAAAAATTATTTTACTATGTATTATGAATGATGTATGTGTTCATATATTTTATATTGTAAACGTTTTGTATTATGTAAGCGGTAAATAATATTTACATTAAATTTGTAATGTTTAAAAGATTGTTTGCGTAAAGGGAATCTATTCGTTCGATTCGTTAACCCTTCGTAGGGGTAATTAAAGAAACAGGTATGAGGTTTATTAATAATTCGTGTATAGTAAACTAAACATGGTTCCGATGTAATAATTGATACAGCGGGCAACATAAAACTGAGGAAGATTCACTATTGAACGCCGGTTAATTTCCCTCAAGAATGCAGCTGTTTTGGTGCGCGCGCCACTGACCGAGGACGCTGTGTGGTAAGTCACGGCTTTATAATTTTTATTGAAGTGATAACTTCTGTAGGAAAATTTCGAAAGGAAGTAAATTCATGTAAGTCGTTATGGACATGGTCACGTGACGTGTTAATGATCGCACTATATCTCTACCTATTGGTAAAACAGTTTTGATTTACAAGTTTCAATTTAAGACCAAACAATTAATTTGAATATTTAAAAATAACGTCCACACGACTGCTTTGAAATTTATTCTTAGACAATTATTACATATGGTTTCACGGTTTTTTTTATTTTTAATTTATTGAAGGCTTAGGCGCCAAAGCGACTATATCGCTATGTAAAAACAATTACGTATATATTTAACAATGTTTTAAATTAATTTTGTCTAAATGTTTAGTAGTTTTGGAGACAGGATCAGATAAAAAAGAATTATATAAACCAACGTGGAACGAACCAGAAGCATTGATCCCATATCTTATAGGTTCGCTTCGAATTCATGGTTCTATGGTTAGATAAACTTATTTTTTTAATTCCTCGTCTTTGTGATATTTAGTACACCTAAACATAATCTTCCTGGTAAATTTGAAGACTTTTTTGGTTACTGGTTAAAAAGATATCGAATTTTTAAATTATTCGCTTTTTTTTCTAGTTTCTTGTGTATATCTCTATAAAAATGGTACAAGTTTTATCTCTTATTTTTATTTTTGTTTTCACATGACCTTTGTACAAACAATTATTTCGATAAATAATTTTTTAATTGGAAATATTAAATCAAGATAAAAAAATGTTTATATTCCTTTTTTTTTTATTTATTTCAAGCGTCTATCTATTCCTTAACTGTTAAGCTAAATTCGGTTGTGGGTTCTTTATAAATAAGATGGGTTTTTAGGAAAATTCCAACAAAAAAAAATCTAATTTTATTTTTATGAATGGACGAATGTACACTTTGTTGCACTTTTTAGTTTGTACATTGGCTAGCTTAATACTACAAACATTTTCTTCCAGCTAACCAGCGGTATTTTTATTAAATATAATAGTTCATTGAAATAAAACTAATTTAAACGGATTTTATCGCGGTTATTTATTAAATTTGACTGTGACTTTTATTTTTTTATTTTTAATTTTATTTTTTGTGACTGTGGCCTCTCCTATATCGGACAAACTAAAAGAAATATAGGGACCCGCGTAAAAGAACATATAGCTGATGTTAAACACCGACGCTCTACGAAGTCTGCAGTTGCTGAACATTCAGAAGAAGGCTCCAAACATTATCTTCGATTCGACAAGCCACAAATCCTTGCAAAAGAACACCGATTCCTACCTAGGATGATTCGTGAGGCTATTGAAATTAAAAAACATCCAAATTTCAATAGAGAAGATGGTTGGAAGCTAGCACAAGCCTGGGATCCAATTATACATATAATTAAATCGGAACCCAAAAGACCAATTGCCAGACCTCAAGACACTGTGAGCTCTTTCTGCGTAGATCGGAACACCATCAATAATAAAAATTAAATTGAAGGTAGACACAGTAACATAAACTTTTCTGGACAACCTACACCTCAGTCCGCCCCGTGACCACGAAGGCTGAAAAGCTTTCGAAACGTCGGGATCAAAATTTAATAAATAACCGCGATAAAATCCGTTTAAATTAGTTTTATTTCAATGAATAATATTCGCGTAAACCTAAGAAATCATTAAATATAATAGTTATTATAGGAGGTGCAAATATATAAGAAGCAAAAGAAATATTGAATTAACTAAGAACAGATAATAATTTTAAATAAATTTTAAAAGTTTTTGTGATTGTATACTCTTTTTTACTGATTCCAAATATTTTTTAATATATTTCTATCATTAATAGGAGCAGAAAACCAACAAGTTAAAATTAATTATATTTGTAAATTATTATACTTTATACCAATATTATAAATGTGAAAGCGAGTTTTTTGTTTGTTACGCTTTTACTCCTAAACCATTGAATCGATTGTGACGAATTTTTGTATATAGATAGATGGGATTCAGGAGACGGAGATAGGCTACTTTTTCTTGCGATATCATTATTGGAGGTTGGGTAAATAGAGGGATAAACTTTGTATAAAACGTTTTATTGCGTTATTCGAATTGTGTTCACAAAATCGATATTAACGCACGTAAAAACTATTTTGTACATAATTAACAAAAGTATATCCAAACCGTCTCGAGTTGGCGTCGAACTCGCCACGTGTTAATTCCGATGCGTATAGCTTACATCACCGCAACCGAGTACAGACTACTCCCGCGGCACCCAGTAACTTGCATATTAAAAAGTCACGATTATTACATAAGGCCATTTATGTGCATTTATTTACCTCGATATATTATTATTATTATTCCGAGCGGCTCTGATAACGTATCTCTAGATCTCGCTGTACATGTATGGAAAAGTCAAGTTTGCTGTTAAATTAGAGGCAACCTCTATACATCTTTTATTGATTATAGAAGCTTCTCGAACAAGTACTTTAATTATATTGAGTTTGAAGTTATGGATTTAGTATACTGCGGATTGAAAATTGCTTTGATAATTATGGTTACTTACTACCTTATTAAACTAGCTTGATATTAAAGAGTGTATCACCGTAATTTACTCCACAGAAAGATACGGCTCGATAAGAATCGAAATTTACCTCATTATCACAGTTGTTTTTCTTTTTTTTATTGTTGGCAACTCAGTCCTCTTTAGAGACTATTACTGACATTTTCAAGTGTTTCGACATTTTGGATATGAGAAGCTATTTTCGACAAGGTTGAAGACTCTCGTTGAAGCTCTTTTGAAAGTTTTTGTGGCAACTAATATATCATGTTCCGAATGATTATTTATAATTCACTTTACTTGTGCTCTTCAGCTACACTACATCACGTAAAATGTCGTCAATTTTAAACAACACATGACTGAATAACTAAGTATATGAATAAAAATAAATATCACAAAATGACAGATCAAGATCCCGCCAAAAACTCCATCACGGTTGTTAGTAGATGATAAATTTATTTCCTTATTGTTATAATCTGTTCCAACGGTAAATATTAGATTTTTTTTATCTATGTACTTGTATTTTGGCGGGATATTGATCTGCTAGTTGCTTGTCCCTATGTTTTGTAATATTGGTGACGTTTTACGTGATGTAGTATGGATATTGCGCATAAGTGAATAATGATGCGGAATATGAAATTTGTCATAGAATCATCCCTGGACAGTTTTAACAAAAGAATAATTATCTTGTTGGTGAAGCGTAAACTTCTTAATTATAAAATGATATCTGACGTGGCTGTATGGCCTCAGTGCTTCCATCTTTAAAAAAGAAATAAATAAAAAATCATATACTTGTCATGGTTAGACGGTGTATATAAGTTATATATATAATATTGTTTCCCAAAGATGTTTTTCTGACTACGCCTTATTACCTTTTATTCTTTTTTAAATAAAGTCTTTAAACATCGTTTTAAATTTATGTTTTCAAAATTACAAAAAGACAGATAATGGTCTCTCCAGATATGTACTTACCATAGTTTTTTTTGAAGTGAAACTTCTTTAGGCGCATGAGGGTAAAATTTTTACAGATGAAACGTCACGCCGGTATGCAACGGAAGTGTCGGAAAAGAGAGAGAGAGTGATCGAGACCGATTGAGAGAGAGTAAGACAGGGCGAACGTAGCATGAGCAACTAGCCGTGGAGTGAGAGTAGGGAGCAAGCGAGTGAGAAAGATTGAGAGAAAAAGTGAGACAGAGCGAACGTCGTATATAAACAAGATTTATAAATTAGTTCGCCAAAGAAGTTTCACTTCTGACATGTGTACTTTGTACGCACGCATGTTTTTTTTTTGGTATAGTTTTGCCCTTTCAGTTGTGAAAGGAAAAGGCAAAGATATTTAAGAACATGCAGCCAGGTCAGATGTTGCTTTTAATTAAATCTGTATTAAAGTTAAAAGGCTGAAGCCATGTCTTTAATTTTCTCATACCATAGAGAGGTAGTAGTAATAATATTCATCCAAAAGGACAGGCGAAGGAATTAATCCATACAGCCAATTCTGAAGTTATCAATATAAATATTACTTAAGCATTCTTAAGCCAATTTTATTCTATGCTACCTAAGACAGATTAAAGATAACATACTATAAAATTTAATAATAATAAAAATTGATTTTCTAAATAATTTTATCTTGTAACCCCGTGACGTAAAAGTATTCTGTTTGTTTACACATATCTCTATATCAAATTTCAGCATAATCTGTCTAGTGCTGTCGAACAAAATATAAAAATATTTTTGGTGGGTATATCGATAATTAAGTACACATTTACATTTAAGTACACCTTTGTCGTTTTTGTAATTTTCTTTCAACACAGCTTTGTTCCTATAGGTCGTAGCGTGATGTTAAATATTCTGGAGCCTTCCAATGATTACTCTTTCATAAAAATAAAGTATTTTTGAAACCCGACTGGTGTTCCTCAGATTGGTGTGTTCAAACAAACAAACAAATTTTTGTTTTATTTTATTTATTACTATAGATGTGCAAAAGTGGTTTGGTTACAGTTATATGTATAGATATATAGATCTAGATATAGAAAGATAGATAAGATATTATATATATATAGATCAAAATATATACCGTACGGTTTATGGGTAAGGTAAATTTCCTGTAAGCTTTATTATATGAGCTTTATGTGCGCGATCTATGATTCTATTGGGTTCTTGTAAATCATTGTCGTAATATTCTTGGCGTATATCTTTCTTTAACGCTGAGCATTTATGTTATAGAGAACTTAACCTTATATAATGGCTATGTCGTATTTTAAACACAATTTAAAATTAAATGGTTGGAAAAAGTAGGTGAAATGACTTATACAGCAAAAAATAAAATAAAAAAAGTAATTCATAATGCACTATACAACACAAAGTATAGGAATGTGTAAGAAAACTACATATCCGCGTCAAACGATGTGAGTTCGAATCCGCGTACAAAGAGCTTGAGCTTTCGGTGAATGAAAATATCGTGATGAAACCATAGCATGGTGGTAGGGCTTTTTCTTATGTTGCTTGGCTGCCTTTAACCTTTAAGTTGAAAATCTGCCGCCAAATACCTATAAGTGTTTTCCGGAAGTTGTATTTGAGAGCCAGTCCTTCCACTAGGCTTAGCGCACCCACAATGTCGGCCCAAATTGTCACTTAACATTAGGTGAGATTGCTGCCATAACGCGAAACCTTAATTGTATAAGAAAACTCACTTCTGTAAAAAGTGCTATTTTCCCTTACAATATTTTTCTTACGATTACTATCCAAATATATGTTTTTATTTTGCAGTAGTCATGAAGTGGCACAGATGAAAAAAAATTGAGCCGACACGTGACGCCTGGCAGATGTGAAACATTAAAATTATTTTATACAGGTACAAAACCATGCTATATTTTAACAACGATGTTTTTCTTTAGTGAAAGCTCAGGCTGATTGCAGATGGATTCGAACTCAGGTCCATTGACACGGAGTCTGTATGTACTTGTACCACACACACATTATTACATAACATTTACCATGACTTTCGTAATTTTATTACAAATACAACGGATAGTGCTATCCAAAAATAACGGTGACCATCGAGAAATATTAATTTCAATAGTGGCTGTCACCATCATGGCAGCCTGCATAAATATCTATGCACGTTTCGCATGAAGAGCCCAGTATTTTAAGAGGGAATACACTGATTGAAGATCGCTCGGCACAGATAAAAAATCAGCTATTTTTTTATTTATTTATTTTAGGGACTTTAGTCCAAAAAGGGCATGTCAGTCCAATCGTACCCTGTCCTTGCAGTATGTACAAAATGTAAATACATTCAAATATGTTCAAAAACTACTTTAACTAAAAAAACCCATAAAATCTTGGCTTCATCGCTTGCAGGTGCAGTCAAGATGGAACATGCCCTGGTCCATTAGATTCAGTCCTAAACATTTTATGATCGCTGTCCGTTGAGTTCGGTTCCGTTTACATTCCCTCAACAAGTGTTGCAAATCTTTTATAGATTCACACATTATATAGTTGGGTGAGACACTTTTCCTCATAACAAATGCAAACTTGTTTAGAGGCATGTGTCCAGAACTTACTCTATTCGCAGTAACAACTACAGAATTCTTTAGAGCACTGCCAGCAAACTATGGTATACGAGGCAGCTCGCTTTATAATATTTTATACTAAATACCGTCATCTCTAGACCGTACATCAAAATATTCTGCGATGATAGCTCAGTGATAATCCAACCACCTACAATGAGCTTGAGCTTTCGGTGAAGAAAAACATCGTGAGGAAACCATAGCATGGTAGTAGGGCATTTTCTGATGCCCGCCTGGCTAGCTACCACCCTCAAGTTGAAAGTCTGCCGCCAAATACTAATAGGTGTGTTCCGGCAGTTGCACTTGAGAGCCAGTTTCTCCAAAGTCTTAGCGTGCCTACCAACTCGGGCCGTATCATCACTTAAGATCAGGTGAGATTATGACCATTACGCTAAACCTAAACTATAAAAAAAAACAATTTGACAGACATTTGTCTTTAAATTTTGTAAAGAGTTCTGTTTAATCTGGTCTAATGTTAATATTAGTACCTTTTAAAACGGACTGTTTTGCTATTTCCTTCATATTTGGTGATAGTCCGTTTATTCACAATTATGACCGTGTCGCGTAAAGTGTATTGTAAATCTTCCGTGTTCATACAACGGGTTTATAAGATGGTAAGTGTCCACAGAGCTTTGCAGCAAATCATGCGTTATGACTTACACTTTTTTATGGCATAGGGACCAAAAGAGCAATCGGGTCACCTGATAGAAAGTGATCATCGCCGTCCAGAACATCAGAAGCTTCGCAGGTGCGTTGCCGGCCTTTAATGTAGGACGAAGCTCTCTTCTTGAAGGTTCCCAAGTTGTATTAGTACGGGGATGATGCCGACGTAAGTCTGTTCGAGCTACTACATGTCAGCGGGTTTCCTCCTTCCTATGATATTGGGTCCTTCAAAAGACGCGTGAAGAGGTACCTAAGTGGGTCAGCATAACAGCGGTGACTGGCAGTGAATGTTGGTTTATTTTCGTTCGCCGATAACTTGAACTGTACTGTACTTAACATCGGGTGTAGTGTAGTCACTTTGAAGTACGACATAAAACAAAAAACCTACCAACCCGGTTTTTTGTTATATATATATTTATACTTAAGGTTTAGCGTTATGGCCATAATCGCACCTGATCTTAAGTGACGATATGGCCCAAGTTGGTAGACACGCTAAACCTGTGGAGGAACTGGCTCTCAAGTGCTGCTGCCGGAACACACCTATTGGTATTTGGCGGCAGGTTTACAACTTGAGGGTGGTGGCTACCCAGTCGGGCATTAGAAAAAAGCCCTACCACCATGCTATGGTTTCCGCAGGATGATTTCCTTCACCGAAAGCTCAAGCTCATTGTAGGTGCTTGGATTCGAACTCACGTCCCTTGAGGCGACGTCGTACACACTAACCCTGAGCTATCATCGCTTCAGATATACATATATTTGAATATATATATATATATATATATATATATATATATATATACATATATACAGGTGATCGTGAAACCCACAGACAGTCCAATCATCCACACCAGTCATAGTCTACTATCGAACTGTTTATTCTCTATCTCATCTCATATCATACTCTCTTTATTTCTCTTATACTCTATCTCAATATTTACTCTTGATATTAGGAATTAAATTTAACGCCAGTTTCATGCGCGTTCGATTTAAATATAGAGGTAGATTTAGCTTTGATAGTTTAAAGAATCATCTAGAAGGAAGTTAAATATATTAACTGTTTAATACAACAACTGAATGTCAGAAACATCATAATATGGGATCGAATAACGACAACTGGTATTGGTCATGATGTTATTATGCATTTAAATGTTATTGCAAATACAAATTTCAGCGGTCGTCATGCTAAAGGGATCTATTAATTCGTCCCTTCAAATAAGAAGCGATAGAATTTCCGAATTAAAATTCCACAACTCCTTATATTAAAATTATAAAACCACTTCTGCCGTCCCGGAGCGGTCGAGCTGAAAATCCCAAAAACGACATTACAAAGAACCGTTTTTAATTTCCATATCGAAAAACGAGCGTGTAAAAAAATCTTTTCCCAAAAATAACAAACACTTTGCATTCTTTTTTTTTGTATATCTCAAAGGATTATCCCGTCAAAACTGACAGGAGGGCGCGCATCCGAAAATTAAAGTGCCTAAGTGCGCGCTCAATTTAAAAAATATAACCCGAAAGTCAGGCGTCAATCTCGCTGATTTTCAGTTTAAACAAATTGGTGTAAAAAAAAAAATACATGTGAAAAGAAGTTGGTTATTGGCGACTCGTGTCTCTGGTGTTTCTCAGTATGTGATTTGAACGCATAGCGTGCGCCCGCTCCCGTCTTTAACGCAGCTATTTCCCACCTACCACCTATCGCGCGACACGCTGACTCGTCCCATTTTCAATTTCGAACCTTTGTAATTGTAGCAAATATAATAATATTTTTATTATATTCCAAAAGAAGGATAAATAACGCGTGTGTTTGTGAACGACATAGTAGTGGTGTGTTCTGTGCTCGAAAGATGTGATTAGGTCTTTTTTTTTTTTGTTTTTGTAGATTTTTTTTTATCAGTGTCACAGGCGAAAGTGTGTTCTTTAGGTTGGCGATAAATAAAATGCACGTTTTCTCATGTAAGTTATAATTTTAATCTGTTTTATTTATGTTGTTTTTTTTTTTCGTTTAATTTTGCGTATCATTTACAGATTGGCCATTAAAATTTTTTGGAATAATTTGATGTAAGTTATAATTTTAAATTTAATTACTGTACACAAACATATGAAAAAGACGAACAGAACTACGGACGCGTTCAAGTAACAAAGCCACGAATAGAGCACTTCGAACTGACTAATGCTTTTGATCGGCTGAAAGCAAAAAAGTGAAAATGAAGTTGAACGTGTTAAATGCTATGTATCGTGAACGAAAGTTTTAGGCTGTAAGATATCTATTCTTTTTATTTTTAAATAAATTAAAATAAATTGTGTTACAAATAAATAAATAATAGTAGTAGTTTTTGGCGATATTTAGCCTGTCATGAAGTTATTTTGATCTTTGTGCTTGGTGTCAAGTGTATGGTGATCTCGATCCAGTCGAGTGTAGTCAGCTACCACTCAGCTCGAGGTCTTTCGAAGATTTCACCGGAATATTATTCTTGCTAATATTATAAATGCGAAAGTGAGTTTACATGTTTGTTTCGCTGACATGCCTAAAGTGCTGAATCGATTATGATGAATTTTGATATAGCGATAGATGAGAACTTAGAGACGGTGATAGGCTATTTTTCTAGCTAGAAACTGACTTTCTAACTTTTAACTTTATATGAAACTATGAAACTTTTATAGCGCCACCTGATTTTTTTGACAAAACCAATATTAACGCAAGCGAAGCCGCAGGTAAAAGCTTGTAACGTAATAATAAACGAACATTTATATTAATTAATACGTAGATCTTGTATTCATATGATTTACAATGGATTCAATTTTCAAAATTATTTTCATTGTCGTGCGAATATGTTAGTGATGCGAGGTAATTTTGAATGTTTTATCATTATGAAAAATCGTCGAACGTACTTTTAAAAGAGTCTTTACTTTTATAATGGCACAGTTATAGTTGTGAAGATACATCACTACGGATTTAAGAGCTTAGCGCATTGGTGAACTGGAAATGTAAATTGTTTTATAAATAGGCCATTTTCACTTGAAACCAATGTCGCTATCGGGTTTACAGTTAAATAAATGACTCTCGCCATAGTAGTGACGAACGCTGAGCTAATATTTATAAGTACTAGATACGGCAATGAGATTTGAAGCGACGATAGCCCAGTTGGTAGCTCGTACTGTCGCCGCGTGAATGGACGTGAGTTTGAAGCCTTGTTATGTGCCTGAGCCGTCAGTTATGGTGGTAGGACTTTTACATTTACCATTTTTTTTATAACGTGGTGTTTAATATCGTGCTGTGTATGCATTTCTTCATCGCATTACGTAAAACACACTAACCGGGCTCAGAGCAAGACGGGAAGGGCGTGTGGTAAGATTCACCGGGTGACTTTCGGAATTTGGCATTTACGAAAACTTTGAAAAGCTAGATTTCGTGAATGAATGCATGATTTGAATTATTTTAGATTCAGTGAGAGCGGTAATAGTTTCATAGGTAACACTGTTAGGTTTTACGGGTTTGAGTGCGCTTAGCATTCGACCCAAAAAGTTCGGTGAAGCTGTCAAAGCCCTTAAGGCTAACAGCGTATGTTAGGTCGAAAAAAAAAAAAAACTGTCAGGTCTTACAATAAAGTCCCGAAGAATATTACCGAATTGTCGGGGAGTAAGTTCAAGAACCATGTCAGGTAAGTTTTGACGTTAAAGGCCTATTTGGAGTGGATCAATATGTGAGCGATCTTGGTGCGTGGAATTGACGCCCCTCACCGTACGTCCGCTAACGACAATTGTAAATGCAAACATTAAACGTTTATGTAAAAGAAATGTATTTATAAAAGTTCTTCTCGTTGACTCCTTACTTTCCGAACCGGTGGTAGTTTTGACTTTCATAGGCGCTTTCCTATGGCCTAAATTAAATAAAGAGTTTTAATTTGATTTGATTTAATAATAAACACCACGATGATACTTCAAGCGAGAACATGAGAATGTTGCCAGAGATCAGGCACGGCCACTACACTACATTTATTTAGGTAGTTGCCACTCTCAAGTTCAAAGCCGCCAAATACCTATAAGTAGGCTTACCATAATTACGAAGAGCCAAACCGGGACGCAGAAGAGAAAGAGGCTCATTTTCATTTTGCTTTTCGCTTGATTTGTGTTTTTCATATTTGAAATGGAAAAACCGGGACGCAGAAGAGAAAAAGGCTCATTTTCATTTTGTTTTTCGCTTAATTTGTGTTTTTCATATTTGAAATGCAATCAAAATTTTGACCGGGACGCCGGGACAGGGATCTCAAACCGGGACTATCCCGGTCAAACCGGGACGTATGGTAAGCCTAACTATAAGTATAGACATAGTTCTAATAGTTTCACTCGAGCGTCATATCCTCTTAGCGTGTGCACCATCTAGGGCCATATCGCCACTTAACATCAGGTTAGATTGTAGTCGTAACGTTTAAACCTATTATTTTTATGATTTTCTTAATAAAATTTAATAACTGAAGTGTATTATTTAGAATCAAGAAACAATGCGACGGTAGTCCTTGGTCACAGACAGCAAGGAAGTAGGGACGTTACGGAAGTGGATATTTTTTTTATACTTAAGGGTTAGCGTTATGGCCATAATCTCACCTGATCTTAAGTGACGATTCAAATTGGTAGACACGCTTAAAATGAGGAGGAACTCAAGTGCTGCTGCCGGAACACACCTATTGGTATTTGGCGGCAGGTTTACAACTTGAGGGTGGTAGCTACCCAGGCGGGCATTAGAAAAAGCCCTACGACCATGTTATGGTTTCCTCACGATGTTTTCCTTCACCGAAAGCTCAAGCTCGTTGTAGGTGCTTGGATTCGAACTCACGTCCCTTGATGCGAAGTCGTACATACTACCACTGAGCTGTCATCGCGGGTATACCGCAGCTGGAGTTGGAACGGGACGTTCATACTCTCCTTTATCGGAGTCGAAGTCGGATGCAAAACAGAGGTAGAGAAGAAGATAGATGTGTTAAATAAGTAAATTACATATCACGTAATAATGCTATTCGATACTAGGTACTATAATAAGCGACAAAATATGGTATCTTCTATAAAACTTAAGGGAGAGCGCTGAAGAGCAATCTATTGAAAAATCAAGCAATTCTCTAAGCTGCAAGTTAAATTTTGTGGGTACTTATGCTATCCGCAGTTACTAGATGTGTCTCGAACTCCGTTATAACCTCCGATTCAAAAGCACCCAAGTCAGAGTCGGATGTGTAAAATCTACCGGAAGTTCCGACCTTTCGGAAGCGGAGTATCGTAACTACAAGGAAAAATGTATGGGCTTCATGGTGGTTTTTGATGGTGTTTCTTACCTGATAAATTCCACATACGGACTGCTGGTGGAAAACGTTTACATATGTGGTTTTCCCCGTATCAACGCAACAGGCCAGTCAGCCAAAGTTTGTGTGTTTGACCGACCGAGTTAAACTTAAAACCTACCGATCATATTTCGAAAATTATTTTTGAATATCGTAGATCGATCACCGGGAGAGCGCTTAGGCTAATTAACATCACGCTACCGCCAATAGGAGCACAGCTGTATCGAAAAACGTTACAGAAACTGACAAAAATGGTTTAATAATTTTTGGTTTCACATAAACGAACTCACCAGCGCAGTTCTAGTGTAAGATGAGACATTGTTAAATCTATTGCAAATTACCCCTAATAATATTATAAATGTAAATGTAAGTTTTTACGCTTTCACGCGAAAACAACTTAACCGATCGCCAAGCTTTGTACACATATTCTTGGAGATATTAGAAGTAACATAGGATACTATTTATAGATGAAAAAAAATTACATAACATAAAAAAAACTTATTTAACTTATTTCAATGCGAGCGATGCCGCGGGTAAAAGCTAGTCGTCTATAATAATAAAGATTCAAATATACATATGTCGTATATACATATAAATACACTTACGTTTGTAGTGATCGTAGTCGCATGTTCTTTGAAACCGAACAATATTATTTGGAATAACTATTTAATTGTAAAACACGAATACATTACAAGACAGTTTAAGCGAAGATACAAGGTAATACGGCGTGCACACTTTCTACGTACAATTGTGTACACAAGTGTTAAAAGTTTTTTTTTTTTTTTTTAAACAAATATTAGAAATGCGAATGTGAGATTATTTGTTGTACGCCATTGCTTCTCAACCGATAACTTTATGAAATGTTGGTACAGAATAGGATTCTGTTATCTAAAAAAAGTATAAGGAACTATAGGAAAAAAGTTGGTCTTCAAACCCAGCAACTATGAGACATTTACGCTAATATTAAAATGTATAATTAATAAACGAACCATAAAAAATATAGATTAAATAATAGATCATTGAGAAGCGTGTAGAGTACATGCGCACAGAAGAATCGAGAGTGGTGCCGTGTAGGTGCTACGTCGACATCACAGCGTCATGCCGCTTACCATCACGGCATACGGGGCGGTTTTCCTTGCTAACGAAGCCGCGGGTAAAGTTAATAATTATTTTTTTACTCAATTAACCATAGCTCAGTTGCTAGAATGCATGGAGTACGCGATAACGTACCTGAGTGTATCTCTGCATTGAGCTGAGTTTTCGGTGAAGGAAAACATCGTGATCAACCATAGTGTGGTGGTAAAGCTTTTCCTAATACCTATCTGGCTGGTTACTACCTTCAACTTAAACAGTTGCCGTTAAATACCTGTAGGTGTATTCCGGCAGTTGCACTTGAGAGCCAGTAGGCTCTAGGCTTTACGTGTCCACATTCTTGGGCCTCATAGTCACTTAAACCAAACATACTTTACTACACTTAGAACTAAACAAGACACTTTGAAACGTCAAACACTACCACCGGTTTAAATCATATCCCGAGGAACGAGAAATACCGGTAAAAAAAAGTTGATTAGGATAATCATACTTTATAATGTATTGGCAATGTTTACAGCCAATAAATACTTGATAATTCACCACGACACATAAATGGAGTCATTTTAAAACACTGCTGTCGTTTACATATGTAAAAATCCTTATCTTGTTTAATAGTCTGCATGTACTATTTGGTTCTTCATATCACTAATACTTCATTTAGTCCACTGATTCGATCTGGATCTGCGTCAGTATTATAAAACGTATTTATATTGTCACAACCGGAAACTAAAAGTGCTAAAAGCGAACTACTTGAAATAGACTATTAAAACAAGTTTTATAAAATCTTGTTATTACAATTTGAATTTATAAAGTTATTTTTAACCAAACATGTTAATATTTAACCCTTTTATTTTATATTTAATATAAAGAGACGATCAACGATAAAGCTAACATTATAAAGTGACGATCAACGACCAAGCTAACACATAATTACTATTTGTTTCCTGTAAAATAACCCTTGGACAGTAAAGCGTTCTTGAAATAATCCTCGAACTTATTCGCTGGCGAATCGATAACGTGTTTAGAACCCTATTATAGGATCTGACACTATATCTATAAAAGTTTTATTAGTCTTGCAACGTTTGAAATGCGATATGACTAATGTGCGTGTCAATTTCTAAATGAAAACTGTCGTTTAGAAGACCTAACTTATATAAGGTTTTTGTAAATATATGCACATTAAATTGCCGAGTAAGTAAACTATACTAAGTAGTAGAAGTTTTGAATTGTGAGCTCAGTAGTAGTGTGTACGAACTCCGCGTCAAGGTATGTAAATCCGAATCCACTTACAGTGAGCTTTTGAGCTTTCAGTGAAGGAAAATATCGCGAGGAAATCATAGGGTGGCGGGTAGGGCTTTTTCTAATGCCCGCCTGACTAGCTACCATTTTCAAGTTGAAAATCTGCTGCCAAATACGAATAGGTGTGTTCGGGTAGTTGTACTTGAGAGCCAGTAAATCCACAGGTATAACGTGTTCACCAGCTTAGGCCACATCGTCGGTTAACATCAGGTGAAATTGTGTCCATAACAGTAAGCCTCAACTATAAAAAAAAACGTTAAATATTATTAAGGTACTAGAATTCTCCAACGCACCTGAAAAATTCTTGTAGTGGTATTTAGTAATATAATTATCTGATGTCCTCGGATCCCTTCGTCTGCAATTACTCATTAATATTGTTGGACACGTAAAAGGCTATGCTAGATTTCAAATCGTATGGAGCTAGTTTGTAATGTTTGTTTTTCATGTGAAAAATCTATAGACAAGGGTAAGCCTGATTGTTGATGTAGCGACGCATCGCCACGTTATATGAAGGAATATATGTACTATACGTAGTCTATATGTGGTATTGTGTGAACGTGGCGACGAAATACTTTTTTAAATTAAGATTTTTTTTTTTTTTATTTAATAAAAATTAATATTTATGTAACAAACGGTCTTTATTTCATGGAAAAATTAGTAATGCTTTATCTTTTCATTATGCCATATCTGATTCCTGAAGTAATTTGTTTTTTATGCATATAACTTATACAAAACAATTTCGATGTTTCACATCTGCGAGGCGTCCCGTGACGGCTCACATTTTTTATTATGGCATCTGTGCAGGCAGTTTCGCCAATGTCAAGCCATAATAGTTATACAAGCAAGGGATCGAACTCACAATAGGCATCAGCGAGGCGACCGCTTAATCCACTCGACCAACCTCACAGTCTCGCTTTTGTATCTAAAAGTTTTGTACTCACCTGTACAAGAGTTAAAGCACAACTTAACCAACTTACAGCAAATGTTTAACTTAGAGAAAATAGCAAATAACTTGAGTGTACAGATAAGTAAAGCTTTTGTTTAACACCCGCCTTGTTCCAGAACTCATTATAATAAATTTCTGTTTCGAAATGTAGACGTGTATGAATGTAGGTATGTTTGTTTGATTGCTTATATAAATTACTATTGTTTTTTTTTTGTAATACTTTATTGGTTTGATGTAATGACTAAAATATCAGTTGTTAATTGACTGGCTATCAAGTGCAACTGCCGGAACACACCTATAGGTAGCTAACAGTAAATTTTCAACTTGAGGGTGATAGCCAACCAGGCAGGTATTAGTAAAAGCCCTACCACCATGCTATGGTTTCCTCACGATGTTTTCCTTCATTGAAAGCTCAAGCTAATTTTAGGTGGTTGGATTTGAACTAACGTTCCATGACGCGGCGTTCCTACACGCTACCACTGAGCTATCATCGCAAAATATGATATTGTATAGAGATATTCTATATCTAGTATAGAGATAGATACGACCTTGGAGACGACGATATGCCACTTTTCCTCGCAAAAAAACTTATTGAAAGTGGGGTAAAGAAATAAACTTTTTTTTATTTATTTTTTTATTTTTTTTTAATTTTATTTTTTTATTGTGTCAATCAATATTAACGAAATAGAAGCCGCAGGTAAAAGCTAGTACAGAGATAAACATAACCATATCGATGGTGAAGTACCCCCTATTTTAATTTACCTCAGTTAAAATTTTTTTTCATGACAGAAAACTGTTGTAAGCGACATAGATCCAATATGACTAGACAAGACCCACGGTCACCTGATATACGTAAGACACATTCGCAAATGTAACACAGTTACGACCGACGGTAATTAAAATGCCGTTTGTGGAGTTAGAAATGTTTATTTCCATAAAAGACTAAGAGACCAGATATTACATGTTATGGGTGTCACTTATCGTAAATCGACTGTGATAGCTGTCACAGTACGCAATTTGGCTTAACTACTATAGATAATAGTTCAGTAGTTATTATAGTACAACAATGAACGGCATTGTTGAAGTGAAACTTCTTTAGAATCGTTGTGATTTCAAACTCGATGAAACGAAAAAACGAATCCATAGACTTTTTCTTTTCATCGAACTGACATACGCTGTTAGCCCCAAGGGCTTTCACAGCGTCACCGAACTTTTTGGGGCGAGTGCTGAGAGCACTCAGCCCTGAGGCAGAGGGCACAAGGGTGCCAAAACGGCTGAACCTTGGCTTGGGCTGCTGGCGGTAAATGAAAAAAGATTCACGATCCTGACTAACCAACGGGTCTTGTCTTACATATTTAGTGATCCTAGCAACGAATTTATTAGGTAAGCAGCTCAAGAGCCGCGAGGGTAGTCCCTTACAGGACCGTGTACTTAACGTGTGAGTGTGCACGAGTGGTATGCGGTGTGATGGTGTACTCTCAGTGATGTAGAGTGTCACTGTATCGCGCGAGCAGAGTCACTCGAGGGCTCCTATCCGGAGAATCGAACCTATCCATAGAGGCACACACATATAAATGTATAGGATTCAGCCGGCGAGAGAATAAGATAGAACACATTACACGTTTTCGGTCTCCTCTCTGTGCGATGCTTTGTAGCGTCTCCACTATCGTCTGGAGCATATGTATGCTTCTGTGTATTGGGATACTCAGTGTATCTATATCTTGCTCTAGTTCCAATACTTTTCAATAAGTACTTTTAATCAGGGACTTTTCAGAAGTTTCACGTCTACCGTGTGTGACTTGCACACACACACATTTTGTTTTTGTTTTTTATCTATTTTATACGTCATATAATCAGCGTTTTCGCCATAATCTCGCCTGTTGTTAAGTGTCACTGAGGCTCAAGGCGGTGAAAACTCTAAACCTAGTGCGGGAACTGACTCTCAAGTGTAACTGCTGGAACACATATATAGGTATCTGGCGGCATATTTTCAACTCGAGAGTGATTGGTAACCCGGCGGACGTTAGAAAAACTCTTACCACCGTGTGCTATGGTTTCATAGCGAGGTTTTCCTTCACCGCAAGTTCAAACTCATTGTAGATGGCTTCGAACTTACGTCTTTGACGCGGCGTCCGTACACACTGCCGATTGAGCTATTATTGCTTCGATTTCGAGTGTATATTATTGACTAAATAAAAATATATTTCACATTCTTTTTATATATTATATGACCATATACTATATAATTATATATATTATATAATGCGAATCCGCAAATTCACGTCTAGTCATATTCGGTCTATAATATTTGAACTCTCAGTGTTTTATCTGCAAATATGTCATAGGATTAGAGTTATAAACATTGTTTGAATTTGATATCTAATCTGCCACTGAATATATTATAACTATGATATGATATTCACTATATATACGGTGACTGTCTTTAAATATAATTAGTGCGCCATTTAACAAAAGTAAACCTGTTTTTTGTAGTAGAAATATTTTTGTCTCCATTCGAGATATTGTTGAGTCACAGACTATTCATCTTCAAATACGATTTGAATGCGTTAATTAACCCACTATGAAGGTAACTGAAAGTTGTAATTATTTACGTGCATTATTCGTTATTAATGTAAAACAACAAATATTTTTAATTTCCTACATTTATCGTTACAATTCATAACTATATATATTTTGTAAATTTACTATATATATTGTGTTAAATGTTATTATTTATTCAAACATATTTTAGACATTGAAACATTTGAAAATTAGTACATTTTCTAGTAATTTTTTTTTTATTTGACACCGATGACATATAACTTCTTACCTTTTTTAAGATTATTACAAATACAATTTTGTGAATATTAAGTATTTAATAATCCTTGGAAATATAGTGGGAAGTGGAAACGGGGAAAAATATGACCCAGCTGTATGCTGACTTCAGAACAGCATACAAAATACATAAACACATGTATCATACACCTAGTATATTCCTACGCAACATATATTTGTATAGTTTATACGTTTTAGCATTGCGGTCACAATCTCACCTGATTTTAAGTGACCGAGCTGGTGAACTCGCTAAACCTGTGGAGGGACTGGCTCTCAAGTGCAACTCCCGGAACACACCTGTAGGTATTTGGCGGCAGATTTTCAGCCCAAGGGTGGTAGCTACTCAGGCGGGCATTAAAACAACCCTACCACCATGCTATGGTTTCAGCCCAAATTTTTTCCTTCACCGAATGCTTAAGCTCTTTGCAGGGCTTCTAACTCTTTGATACGTATCACATATTAACTTCCTTTATATTGATTGTATAAATTTTCACTCAAAACTTGTCAACCCTAAATGCGATCGTCGACCGCCGAGTCTGACAATTTCCATACACAATAAATTAAAATTTATAACAACGATTTACTTCGCACGCCTCATTCATCCCGGGTCATTCTCCCGCTAGGTGCCAACGGACGATAAACCCACAAATTAATTATAACTTAACTTGCCCGAGACTGCATAGTTAAGTAATATATGCAAATACAACGGCCGAGTCATCTCTGTACACGGGTGTATAGACTTAACGCTATGTTTGTTATTTGTTTTTTATAATGTTGGTAGCAGTGGCGGGTTCACTCTTTCGCCACCGGTTGTCAACACCATTGGCCTTCTACATCTGCAAGAGATGACTTTTTATATAAAGTCCGTTCTGTTACGTCTGTTATTGTGACTAAAAAGCCGATTTGGAGACACAGACGCGGCCATAATTGCTGCATGTAGATGTTAAATGCTACTGGCAGTTGCCTGGTCTCGCGCTGGTGCCTAGTCTCGTGTTTACGGGCTAGCACTTCAAGAGAAATCGTCGTGAAGTCACACTCCGTGTTGTGACTTGCCCCATTGAACGCGGTTTTCTGAGATGTGCTTCCAGTCGGATTTTTATGTTGAAGCCAGACGCATCGCGTTTAACGCTGTCTTTAAACCTTAACATAGGACAATCGACTGCTCGCTCAGCGTGTGCAATTTCGCCAAGGAGAATCAGTCGTAGGTTTTTCAAATTTTGCCGTTCCTAACTTCACAATTATATTACAGACAGGACTACGTCTCTGCCGACAAATACCTATAGGTGTGTTCCGGCAGTTTCACTTGAGATCCAGCCCTTCCACTACTAGGCTTAGCGTATCCACAATCTTGGGACGCATCGTCACTTAACATCACACGTGATTGTGGCCATAGCGTGAAAACCTTAACTATAAAAAAATACTCACAAAATAAATTGTCCGTCTCGCCTAAAGATTTCACTTTAAAAATGGTCCTACTACATTTTAGAAACAACCATCGAGCGGGGGAAACGGGGTTCGAATAAAACAAAAAAAGAAAAAAAAAACCTTACCTACTTATTCATACACGCGCTTGTTAATTAAAGTTATATCCGGTCTCCGATCCCGTATATTAACGATCGAATATCCGTCGTGCTCGTTTCGGTTTAATGTATACTCAATACGTCTATTTAACTAACACTTTTAACAAACGAACTAACCGTATGACGCATAATATGGGAATAATATTCAAATTTGAACCGAAACGTCATCTGGAACGATACCGCAGGAAGCACACAGTTCTTTCGACTTCGTTTAACATTCTCCGTCGGGTCCGTTCGGTGTTTGATCGCGCCGCGATAGACTGGACACATTGTCGTGATGTGCTCGGAATATCGAGTTGACAACGAAGGTATTTCGATAATGAGTAACGCCTTTGTTTGTAAAAGAATCGAGTCCTAGCAAACGTTTAGTATTACGATTCTCGATCCGTGTACCGAAGAAATGTCGTAGGATTCAAAACGGATTTGTGTCGACCACAGCTTTAGTTGTACCGTGGTCTGCGTTCACGGTTTTCGTTATTGTATATTTATCGAAGAAATTTGATAGAATCAATGAACTTTACCGATTCGATGTGTGAAGCTAAAAAATATGCGATACGATTAGAATTCAGCCGAATCTAGATTTATTTACATAATTTTTATTACTAAAATTACTATATAGTATACTTAAGAACGTAATGGGATTTCTATATATCTGAGAGATTATTCAAAACAATGACGTAGGTACGATAGAAAACGAAACACGAACATCTATCGCTCGAAACGTGCCTTTTGAAATTTACTTTCCATAAAAGTCTCATAGTGAAAATTAGTTCAAGCTTCCCGTTAGTTTTATTTTTAAGGCATTTTCTTATCCCGCGCAGTCTTTTCTTCTATTATTATGAATAGCAAAAAAAAATCTAGACTACAGATGCCAAAGAAAATCATTTTCTTTTTATATGTATTGGATACGCTGTCTTGTCCCTCGGAGTAGTTTATACTTGGATTACAGCGCCATCTATCTCGTTCAAACATTTATCATTAATAAATATATAATCCATACCAGTTCTTATGATGATAGCTAACACAGTGTTCAATTTAGCATTCATTATTTAACTTAAAAGGTGAAACGCCTGTTTTTCTGAAGTATTATAAACCTATCCAATATTTTCAGAGCGATGTTTCTACGAATGCACAGACATACCGATGAACGTATATACAAAACTTTAACTTGTTGTATTATTAGTTGCCTTTTATTGCTTCTAACTGGTCCAATGTACTCTACAAACAAAATACATATTGTAATAAAATGTATTGTAAATTGCGCTGCACACACGGTTACAATTTGAAACACCATTTCATAATCCCCGGGGATTAAGTTGTGGGGGTCCGCGTGTTACAAATTTAAATCTGCCGCATCCAGAGATCTTAGTACGTATTGCTTATAGACGTATATCCCGTGTTTTTGACAATTTAGTGAGCGCTATATAGAAACGTCACAGAAAATGTGTTAATTGAACAAATTACTTCTATGTTTTTTTTTTATAGTATTTGACCCGGCAATCTTCGTACCGCCGAATAGAAAATGCATATCGTGTTACCTTTTAACTAAACTCAATTTAGGGTTTTATTTATTCCATTAAATGAATACACAATATTGGGTCCCCAGTTAAAACTTGCGATATATCAGTGTGTCATATGCTGAGCTTGGGTCCTTTTCCGATGCTGTGTTACATACCACGCTTGCTACTTATTAATATGGAAACTAAATAATACTCATTATTTTAAATTAATGAGGTGGAGGGGCGGGGGGAGAGGCTATAGTTCTGTCGCTTCCGTTGAGATGAGTTAAGAATGTTCGACAGTACGGAAGTGTTGTAGTAAGCGGAAGTTCTGCTGAAAATATAACGATTGTGGAATGAGACTGAGTATGATTCGACGCAACCAACACGGCCTGTAATAGTTGTATGAGGCTTTAGTTACATTATAATGGCTGAAGTATTGTGCATGATGAACATCATCGAATTTTTTTTCTTAATGATTTCTTATGTTTACGCGAATATTATTCATTGAAATAAAACTAATTTAAACGTTTTTTATCGCGGTTATTTATTGATTTTGATCCCGACGTTTCGAAAGCTTTTCAGCCTTCGTGGTCACGGGGCGGGCTGAGGTGAAGGTTGCCCAGAAAAGTTCATGTTACTGTGTCTACCTTCAATTTAATTTGTATTATTGATAGTGTTCCGATCTACGCAGAAAGAGCTCACAGTGTTTTGAGGTCTGGCAATTGGTCTTTTGGGTTCCGATTTAATTAAATGTATAATCGAATCCCAGGCTTGTGCTAGCTTCCAACCATCTTCTCTATTGAAATTTGGATGTTTTTTAATTTCAATAGCCTCACGAATCATCCTAGGTAGGAATCGGTGTTCTTTGGCAAGGATTTGTGGCTTGTCGAATCTAAGATAATGTTTGGAGCCTTCTTCTGAATGTGCAGCAACTGCAGACATCGTAGAACGTCGGTGTTTAACGTCAGCTATATGTTCTTTTACGCGTGTCCCTATATTTCTTTTAGTTTGGCCGATATTGGATATAGGATTTTTTTTTCTTGCTACTAAAAATTCATTTCACTCTTTTAGACGGCGACGAATCCAACATATCTGAGATTATTAAAATAGGTCCAGCCGTTCTGGCGTTATCAATGTTGTAAATAACGCGACTTTGTTACTATATATACTATCTGACCCCTCAGACATTGTTCTATCTTAACTATGAATATTGAAATATCAATCAAAAACATGGCGCATAATTATTACTGTAATGCTCTATGACGTCTAACAGTTATGTAAAATTAATACTGTCGTTAAGTTTTTAGTTAAATTTTCTGATTTTCCACTCAACTTTCTTAATTTTTCATTTCACACGAACCAGCCCCACATAATTAAATTTTAATTATGTTTATATTATGTATATTTTTAATTAATTAATACGACAAAAAAAGGGATTAGCAAAATTGTTCCATCCGTTCACGCGTGATGCGATGACCGAGGGAAATGGAGGTTAATTTTTATATATATAGATTATCTAAATACGATGATGGCGTCGATGGTCTGTACGGACTCCGCGTGGACATGAGGTTCGAATCCGTGCAATGAAAATGAGCTTTCTGTGAAGGCGAACGTTGTGATGAAACGAAAGGATCGTTTTTGTGTTCTAAGTAGCGATGATAGCGCAGCGGTAGTGTGTACTACTTCGCGTCAAGGGATGTGAGTTCGAATCCAACCACCTACAATGAGCTTGAGCTTTCGGTGAAGGAAAACATCGTGAGGAAACCATAGCATGGTGGTAGGCCTTTTTCTGATGCCCGCCTGGCTAGCTACCACCCTCAAGTTGAAAATCTGCCGCCAAATACCAACAGGTGTGTTCCGGCAGCTGCAATTGAGAGCCAGTTCCTCCACAGGTTTAGCGTGTCTACCAACTTGGGCCGTATCGTCACTTAAGATCAGGTCAGTAAAAAAAAGGCATAGGCATGCACCACGGTTGATATTACAAAGTTAATATTAACCAAGTTGGGAATACATTGCCTCGCATTGGCCGAGCGATAGAAACCTTTTCTTATTCAAACATCTACCGAGAGTAGGGTGGCATGGCAGGAGCATGGAGTTAGTCGATGTATCGATCAATCATCTCGAAGCATTACCTATTACTATTGCCTATATTATAAATACCTAAATACAGATAATGACGAGAGGGACAACAATAAACGAGACATACTTTGTACTGCTATATATTAAGCAAGACAATATATGGACCGTTTATTTTGAAAGTGGTGTTAGTCCATTTTTGAGAAAAATGAGCTATCACGTAATTCATGCTCAATTTAATGTAATTTTTTTATATATAAATAGTCCGTGTTTAATTTCTCAAAAAATCCCACGTTTTGTACAACTTAAAATCGGTCGGTAAATGAAATTGCATTATCAACAAATATAGTAACCTTTAATTTTCTCGAAACAAAAGAAAATGGACTTACACCACTTTCAAAATAAACGGTCCATATGATGTTAAAGAGAATATACGAGTAAGTCTTTTTTTATAAGTTAAGGTTTTAGCGTTATGTCCATAATCTCACCTGATCTTAAGTGTCGATACGGCCCAAGTCGGTAGACACGCTAAACCTGTGGAGGGACTGGCTCTCAAGTGCAACTGCCGGGACACACCTATTGGTATTTGACGGCAGATTATCAGCTTGATGGTGGTAGCTAGCCAGCCGGTCATTAGAAAAAGCTTTACCACTATGCTATCGTTTCCTAACGATGTTTTCCTTCACCAAAAGCTCAAGCTCATTGTAGGTGGATTCGAACTCACGTCCCTTGATGCAAAGAGACTCATCATATTATTTATATTGCATGCCTCATAATACTTATTAGACACACATACATATATCAAGAAAAAACACTATTTTTAACACTCATGATATTTAATACCATTTTTGTTATTTAAACTAGTTAAAAAACTATTTAAAAAAAATCCGTCTTGGACGTCCGTGTGTCTGTATGTGCGGATCCTGTATGTTATCACGATAACGACCGAAACACTTTATTAATCAAGTATTTTTTTTTTCTTACGCTTCAGTATAATTAGGAATAGAACCCTATTACTTTTCACGGTATGATTCGATGTGGTTTAATTGTTATTAAATAAAAAACAAAAAAAAATAATTAGATTATGAGGCGTGCACTTTTGGTGGATGGTTGATATTAAAATTCGACAAGTTATATGATATATGGCGTATACTTAGAGTGCACTGTTTAGTGTATGTCTATAGTATAATGTCACTAAGCAACAAACTCGAGCCAAACCGAACTTATGTGTGGCATTCAAAGAGAAAAACGGAATACAAAAGTACTTTAGTCATGTAAATATGCAAGACAAACAAATACACGGCGCCGGGATAAATGAAAATAAATGTATGCGAAGTCGCGAACTGTCAAGCGAAGCTTGTTAGACGGATTAAGGTATCAGTTAAACTAACGTATGAATTCTGTTTATTAATATTCCGATTTAGTTATGTTATTGCGTGGTTTAATAAAGCGACGATAGCTCAGTGGCGGTGTGTAGGAACACCGCGTCTTGGGACGTGAGTTGGAATCCAACGGGCCACAATGAACTTTCGGTGAAGGGAAACATCGTGAGGAAACCGTAGTATGGTGGTAGGGCTTTTTCTGATGCCCGCCTGGCTAGCTTCCACCTTCAAGTTGAAAATCTGCCGCCAAATACCAATAGGTGTGTTCCGGCAGTTACACTTGAGAGCCAGTCCCTCCACAGGTTTAGCGTGTTTACCAATTTGTGCCGTATCGTCACTTAAAATCAGGTGAGATTATAGCCATTACGTTAAACCTTAACTATATAAAAAATATATATGTAAAGATTTAAACCGATATTAGTTTAGTTGGTAGCATGTACGAACACCGCATCAATAGACATGAATTTGAATCAACTAATAATGGACTTGAATTTTAGATGAAGGAATATATCGCGATGAAACCATAGCATAGTGCTTTTTTTAATTTATTTTAAGTTTTTTATTTATCATTTAAGTTTTTTTAACGTAATTAAATCTGGTTATTATTGCAGGGCAGCTTGACTTGAAACTTTAATGGAAGGGCTTTTGGAATTCTTATCCGTAACCTTATTGTGTGACGCTCATTCGGATAAAGTTGGCCCGAGGCGACTAAGGGGCAGAGAGAGATAGAGTGAGATTTCAATGCTGTAAAATAACCGATCCGTATGAATATATCGAATATTATCCATTTCAGATTAGCAGAGCAATGGAATGTACATTCATAGGCCGCTGGTTCATATCCGGTTCGAAGGACCACACTGTTAGTTTCGATATTTTGTTAGACTGTATTGTTAGTACATATTGTAAGCATACTCAAGACAGAGTTTTTGGCGGGATCTCATATTGTGATACTTATTTAAATTCATATGCTTAATTACTTAGCCCCATAGAAATCACTTATATAAGCAGACGCCATAAAGAATATCATTTAGCTTCAATTGTATACGGACTCATTGTCATTGGACGTCATTTCCAATCCATCTGCAATTTCTTGAACTTTCCGTGTGCAAGCTTTTTAATCTAGCTACCACACTCAAGTTGAAAATCTACTGGTAAGTACCTATAAGTGTCGGCAGTTTAACTTTTTTATACAGTCAAGGCTTAGCGTTATGGCCATAATATCACCTGATCTTAAGTAACGATGCAGCCCAAGTCGGTAGACACGCTAAACCTTTGGAGGAACTGGCTCTCAAGTGCAACTACCGGAACACACATATTAACGGCAGATTTTCAACTTGATGGTGAAAGCTAGCCAGGCGGCGATTAGAAAAAGCTTTACTACCATGCTATGGTTTCTTCACGATGTTTTCCTTCACCGAAAGCTCAAGCTCTATATAGGTGGAGTCGAACTCACTTCCCTTGACGGGAAGTCGTACGCACTACCACTGAGCTATCATCGCTATAAAAAGATTTATCATATTATTTATATATTGCACGCCTCATAAGCGGAACTTTGAGGTGGGTGCTACTGTAACTTCACGCAATACAATTGATTTTTCAAACTTAAAATGTCTCTATTTATCATATATTGCACTTGTAAAGTAATATATACTTACGGGTATCAAGAAAAGAAACACTATTTTCAACACTCATGATACTTTTCATACAATATTTGCTATCAAAACTAGTTAAAAGACTATTTAAAACAAAAATCGTCCTGGTCGTCTTTGGAGGAACTGGCTCTCAAATGCAACTGCTGGAACACACTTATTGAGGGTGGTAGCTAGCCAAGCGGGTATCAGAAAAGCTCTACCACCTAGCACTTGATAGCGTGCCCTTCCACAAGGTTTAGCATGTCTACTATCTTTACCACATCATCACTTAACATCAGGTGAGATTGTGCCAGTAATTCTAAACCTGTAGAAACTTTAAAATAATATAAAGAGTATATGCCTTAACAGTTATATCTGGTACTACAATGTCACGTTCACAAAGTAGTAAGTTAAGTGCTCAAATTACACGAAACCTAATCCAAGATTGTGTGAACAAAGTCAAGGGTAAAGCAAGGTATATACATGAATACGTTTGTAGGATAACTGGATCACTTTTTTTATTATGCTGGATGTTACTTTGTATTTGGTATTTTACTGCTTCTGTATGCTAATTAAATGTTTACCCGTGTCTATGAAACTATGTTCATATGTCGTTAAATGATACGTCAAAGCGATACGCAATACGAATCAATATCTACTTCAATATGTAGAGTGGATAAGTTTGTTTTTTTGAACGCGTTAAGCTTAGTAAGTACGGTCGGATTAGAAAGAAAAAAATGTATTTTATAGTACACATTTTTTTTTTATAGTTTTAAGGTTTAGCTTTATGGTCATAATCTTACCTGATCTTAAGTGATGATACGGCCCAAGTTGATAGACACGCTAAACCTGTGGAGGAACTGGCTGTCAAGTGCAGCTGCCGGAACACACCTGTCGGTATTTGGCGGCAGATTTTCAGCTTGAAGGTGGTAGCTAGCCAGGCGGGCATTAGAAAAAGCCCTACCACCATTCTATGGTCTCTTCACAACGTCTTCCTTCACCGTAAGCTCTAGTTGATTGTATGCGGTTGGATTCGAACTCACATCCCTTGATGTTGTTGTACACACTACCACTGAGCTATCATCGCTTAAAACGGCGTTAGTCTACTTAACATCAGTATCGAAAAAAGTAACAAAACCTGCCATTTATTTTTAGTTCCAGGCGAAAATCACAGACGCGTTTAGTACGTATTACTTCGACCAGCTAAAACTGCCGGAGGTTTGTCATCGCAGCCATGATTTATAAGTCATCATTATACATTGTATCTGAGGGCGTTAGGAAACGTATCATTTACAAGGCGATAATACCGAACGGCGTCGTTCGAGGAGAGATCGACGTGTTTTTAACAAGACACGCTAATGCATTATTCATGCGACGTCTCGTGAAGGATGCACGTAATCACGAGCGTTCCCTGTAAGCTGCACATCTGTTAGGGCTGCACCCTTTAATAAAACATCTATCGTTAACTAATGACGATTTGTGCAATTTCAAACGCCGCAATAGTTGAGAACCGATAAGCTTTTAAATCACCTTTTTTAAGTCCAAAAATTACTGCCGTTTCGTTTCGAGAGGAAGTGTCTTATTAAAATGCGAATGCAACGGTCCAAACTTAAAAATATGAGGTATAGTTAGATCCAATTTTTATTAACGTGGTGTTTAAAATCCTTGAATGGCTTCCTCATTGCAAGGCGCAAATGCATTACCCTGGCTTAGATAAAAGGCGAGGGGCTTGTGGGAGGATTCTTCAGGTGATAAGCACCGGAAGCTATCCACTAAAACGCACCACGGTGACAATCTAAATTCCTGTGTTGCCAGAACCCAGGCACAGCTTTCGCACTTCTTCTAGTCATAAAATTTTTTTTCTATGCCTTTTTTAACAAGTTTCTGATTTACAATCATTTTAAACTATGTTAGTTTACATTGTCCTATAAATGGCTAATTTATTTCTATTAGTGACGTGTGGATCAGTGCAAGATTATGTTTATTTGTTTGTATTACAATCAGGGAAATTACCAATTCTCTTTAAACGATCAATATATTTATGAACGAATATGACAGTATCAAATTTATGCACGGAAAATCTTGGAAAAGCTGGATTTCGTTAAAGACCGATATGATTTAAATAATAGAAATAGTGATAAACTCGTCACCACATATTTTAGACTCAGTAAGACTATTAACAGTTTTTTAGGTAATAGAGTTAGGTTTTACAATAAAGTCCCAAAGCGCATTACCGATTCGTCAAATAGTGAATTTAAGCAACATGTCAAGAGGGATTGGATGTCAAAAGGCTATTATAAGGTGGATCTATATGTAACCGGTGGTGTTGTCTGTTCGTCCGCTTACAACTATAGTAAACGCACACATTACAACATTATTCAAAAAGAGGAGGACATTAAAAACTATTATTACAGATCGAGTGTCTCGCCGGTTCTCTTCGATGACTGGGTTTTTTTTCCGAACCGGCGGTAATTTTTAAAATCCTGAGTGCCTCCTCAGTGTCTTAAAAAAATTAATATTTCTTTCTAACGCTCGGGTAAAGCCGTTTTTTTCTGTACCCCTGACGGCGTGTTTACAAATTTTATGACAATCGGTAGAAGAATAAAGCATACAAGCGCAACTAACAAACAAATCTACATTTGCATATAATAAAAAAATACTAGTTTTTGCTAGCGACTTTGCTCGTAGTAATGTAGATTTTGCCAATTTGAAGACTTGTTTTTCTAACCTCTGACAAAGTGTATGTAATTTTTTTTTATAATTGTTTCAGTCGTTAAGGGGGAAAACGTTACAAACAAAAAACTTACGTTCAAACTAATAATGTTACTAGTCGATTAGAATGTTGGTTTAGTGGCTGCGTTTTCAGACACTGTCGTTTCGTATTTAATATTACACTGAGCCTGAGATTTTATTGTAGTTTTTCATTGAAGCAATTACTAAGTATCTATTACCCGCCTTACCAGCCTGTCTTGCTACCGCACTTAACTTGAAAATATTTCGTAGACAATTTATAGATATTCTCGCAGAACGCTTAGCGTCTTGAACCTCATCTTGACCTTACACCAGGAGAGTTTATTTACATTAGGTAAACTAGTCTATACATTAGGGTGCCTATTTTAAATAACGGTCCCACGCAAGACTTCTAGGAAGTATAAAAAAAGAGTGACTTTTAACGGATTTTAAGTGTATTTTTAACATAAAGATAGGCAGTAATATTGAGAATATAAAATTATAAGTACAACGTAAAATATGAATCATTTTGCATCTATAAAGTGCCGTTGTAGATATCGCGTAGGCGGGTTTTATACATAGATGATAGGTTCTCAAAGTGGTCGGTCCCTAGTTGGCGCTGAGGCTATCTGAGGGAATATACTAAACTATTCGAATTTGGTCGTCCCTACATACCTTTGAAACGATGATAGCTCAGTGGTAGCGTGTACGACCGCCGCGTCATGGGACGTGAGTTCGAATGCAACTACCTACAATGAGCTTGAGCTTTCGGTGCAGGAACAGATGGTGGAAACCATACCATGGTGGTAGGGCTTTTTCTGATGCCCGCCTGGCTAGCTAGCTAAGTTGAAAATCTCCCGCCAAATACTATTAGGTGTGTTCTGCCAGTATACGTTTGAGAGCCAGCCCCCTCCTATAAAGGCCGGCAGTGCAGCTGTTATATCTCTGGTGTTGAAGGTCCATAGGCGGCAGTGATCACTTACCATCAGGTGACACGCTTGCTCGTTTGCTTCCTATTCCATAAAAAACTAACCTCTATAATTAGATTCCACATAGGGCTACGTAAATCGCAGAAAAAAGTTTAAAATAAGACATAGGTTTTAAGCGGTGGCACTTAGGTACTTAGGTAATAGGTACTTTAGGTATTACCTGGCACACATTGAGGTATAAGTAAGTCTGAATCATTTCAGTTTCTACAAAACAAAACAAAAATACCTCAAATTCGCTGTCACCACGGTGAGGGGGCTACTGAAACTTTAAGTGATATTGTAGGAGGCTAAAAAAATTCCACAGGCCTTGGATTTCCTTACAGATTTTAGTAAACAATTTAGATGAAGTGCCCCTGGTAGGCGTTGGGCATTCAGTTATCCCTAAAGTGAACGGTCCACCAAAAAGTTTGAGAAACACTGACCTAGACGATGTCTCTGTATTCGCAAGAACGGCTGACGTCGGGTCTAGACTTATGTTTTTATTATGCCTATTTAAAGGGACAACTTTATATCGCTTGGCAATAATTTAGCTATTGACACTTTAGCAAACAGTTATGTTTGATCGTGGTAATTTCTGGCTCTGCTCATTTCAACCTGAAAATTATATACTAAAACGAGTAAAACCAGAAGGCAGAAGTGGTCTTGTCTGAGACTTCGCTAGTGAAATAAATATATATATTAGTACATGAGAGGGGACAGTTATAAATTATATGAGAAAAAAATGGAATGAAAAAAATATATATTAAAAATAAAAAAAAGAGTTTTTATTTTTGGATGTCCGAATTAATTGTTTGATTATAAATTAAAAATATGTAAATCAAAACTGTTTACAGCGTAATAAGTTAAACTAATAGGAACAGATGTAGTGTGTACGTTAACACGTCACGTGACCATGTCGATGACGACTTACATGAGTTCACTCCCTATCCGAACCTTCCTATAGAAGTTTTCACTTATAAAACATTATAAAGAACCAATATTTCAACGACAAAAGCAATAACGTGTACGGACGCCGCTTCGATAAACGACAATTCGAAACTTTCGGTGAAGGGAAATATTTTGATGAAACTATAGCATTCTGGTAAAGCATTTTTTATTGCCCATGCTCTAGCTACCACCTTCTCCGAGGCTTAGTGTGCCCTTCATCTTGGGTCACATCGTCACTTAACATCAATTAAGATTGTGAGCAAATGCTGAACCTATGAAATAAAAAGGAGAAATAAAAAAACATGATATTCTATAATTTAATTTTGTTACTGAAACCAAAATACCTATCCTACAAAGTTGTCTACTTTTACTATCGTTAAATTTTTTTCTTAGCTCCTTAACCTGCCCATCGTAATAGTAGTGAAAAAAAAACTCCATTACTTTTTATTTTTTACTGTAATGGCTAGTTACTGTTGTAAAGCAATTTTTAACGCCAACTTAATCACTTGCCTAAAAATGGTATGTTATAATTAAAAAAAAAACTACCCATCGTAGAGAAAGACAACTTGGCTACGGGCTAAGTTAGTCTTCGACGATCGTAGAATTTTAATCAGGCTGTAAGTTATTTCGAGGTACCCTAAGTGAAACATCCAGAAGTGGATTATCTTCAGGTGTCGTGTTTAATGTTTCCTTTCGCCTTACATCGAAACGATCGAGAGGAGGTTCGTTGTGTAAATAAATACGCGTTGCCTTATGAGTTTGGCCATTCGCTACTTGTCGACAACTATAGGGGAACGTGTTTATCGAACGCGATCTAAGTGAGAAAAGGTATTATGCCATTGCGTGTGTTACAATTAAGTCTATAGTGTTATCAGTAAATAATATAATTCCCATAGGAAAGAAAATTATGTTTTAACTAGCTTGTAACCGCGGCTTCGCTGCCGTTAATATTGATTTTATCAAACGAACCGGATGACGCGATAAGAAGTTATGATTTCTTATGTTTACGCGAATATTATTTATCGAAATTAAACTAATTTAAACGGATTTTATCACGGTTATTTATTAATTTTGATCCCGACGTTTCGAAAGCTTTTCAGCCTTCGTGGTCACGGGGCGGACTGAGGTGTGGGTTGTCCAGAAAAGTTCATGTTACTTACTGTGTCTACTTTCAATTTAATTTTTGTTATTAATAGAGTTACGATCTACGTAGAAGGAGCTCACAGTGTCTTGAGATCTGGCAATTGGTCTTTTGGGTTCCGATTTAATTAATTTTCCGTTTCCGTTAAATAATCCGTTTAAATTAGTTTTATTTCGATAAGAAGTTACATAAATATTTTATCCTTCTCTTAACCTCACTTCCAATAAGTTTTTCTCGAGCAAAATTAGCCTATCGCCGTTTCCAAGGTTCCATATATCTCTGTAGCAAAATTCATCGTAATCGACTCAGCGGTTTAGGCGTGAAAGCGTAACAAAGAAATATACTCACTTTCGCCTTTACAATGTTGTTACTAGATATGACTATATTTCACGTGCGGCTTCGATCGCGTTAATTTTGATTTTATCCAACAAACCGGATGATGCAATAAGAAGTTACATACACAGTTTAACCCTCTCTTAACCTCACTTCCAATAAGTTTTTCTTAAGAGAAAGTAACCTAATGATTTCTTATGTTTACGCGAATATTATTTATCGAAATAAAACTAATTAATTTTGATCCCGACGTTTCTAAAGCTTTTCAGCCTTCGTGGTCACGGGGCGGACTGAGGTGTGGGTTGTCCAGAAAAGTTCATGTTACTGTGTCTACCTCCAATTTAATTTTTCTTATTGATAGTGTTCCGATCTACGCAGAAAGAGCTCACAGTGCCTTCAGGTCTGACAATTGGTCTTTTGGGCTCCGATTTGATTAAATGTATAATCGGATCCCAGGCTTGTGCTAGCTTCCAACCATCTTCTCTATAGAAATTTGGATGCTTTTTAATTTCAATAGCCTCACGAATCATCCTAGACAGGAATCGGTGTTCTTTGGCAAGGATTTGTGGCTTGTCGAATCTAAGATAATGTTTGGTGCCTTCTTCTGAATGTTCAGCAACTGCAGACTTCGTAGAGCGTCGGTGTTTAACGTCAGCTATATGTTCTTTTACGCGGGGGTCTACATTTCTTTTAGTTTGGCCGATAAAATCTTAAATTAGTTATATTTCGATGAAACAGTAACTAATCACTGTCTCCAAAGCCCCATATATCTCTATAGCAAAATTCATCATAATCGACTCAGCGGTTCAGGCCTGAAACCGTAACAAACATACAAACACACCTTCGCATTTATAATATTAGTAAGGAAATAATGGAATAGTAAGGATAACTTAATTAAATCATGCATCATGCGTGCATGAATAGAGAGTTTTTTTATAGTTTAGCGTTATCGCTACAATTTCACCTGATGTTAAGTGACGATTTAGCCCGAGATGGTGGACACGCTTAGCATAATCGAGGGACTGGCTCTTAAGTGAATGTTGATCACAACTTGAGGGTGATTGCTAGCCAGGCGAGTATTAGAAAAAACTCTACCACCGTTTTATTACGATCTCTTCCATAACCGGAAACTCAAACTCATTATAGGTGGATTCATACCCGCGCCCTTTGACGCGGCTTCCGTACAAACTAACAACTGAGCTATCGTGACTTCGACGGCGAATTTCATCGGGTTCGGCGCACCCTAGACAGTTAGTCGCAGCTTCCTATGCCAATAATTTTTTTTTAACTTTAGGTTTAGCGTTATGGCCATAATCTCACCTGATCTTAAGTGACGATACGGCCTAAGTTGGTAGACACGCTAAACCTGTGGAGGAACTGGCTCTCAAGTGCAGCTACCGGAACACACCTATTGGTATTTGGCGGCAGGTTTACAACTTGAGGGTGGTAGCAACCCAGGCGGGCATTAGAATAAGCCCTACCATCATGCTATGGTTTCCTCATGATGTATTCCTTCACCGTAAGCTCAAGCTCATTGAAGGTGGTTGGATTCGAACTCAGGTCCTTTGACGCGAAGTCGTACACACTACCACTGAGCTATCATCGCTGCGAACAAACGAATCAAACGAAGCGATAACAGCTCAGTTGGTATTGCATACGCACCTGCCTATAATGGGTTAAGAAAAATATCGTGATAAAACAGTGTTAGGGATTTTTCCAGTGTTCGCCTGGCTAGCTAACACCCTCAAGTTGATAATCCACCACCAAACACATATACGTGTGTTCCGGCAGTTGTACTTGTGTAAAAAGCCTTATATCTTAACCGTCTTGTTTAATAGTCCGCACGTACTATTCGGTTCTTCGTATGACTAATACTTCAGTCCACTGATTCGTTCTGGAGCTCCACTATGACTGCCTCAGTATTTTTTTTTCGATAGGACCTACACTGTTAGCTTGAGGGGCTTTTACAGTTCAACCTGAACCAGAGGGGCGAGCGCCTAAGGCGCTCGAGCCCACAGGCCAACTCGCACAAGGGTGTCACTAGTGACCGAACCTCGGCTTGGGCTGTTGCCGAATCGCGTAAGAGAAAATCGAACGCGGTACTAGCCATTAATAAGAAAAAATAAACATGTTATTAATTGTAAAATAGGAAAGATCGAAACTAACTGATCCCCTTCGAGATCTGAAAATATTTAAACCCCTGTACTATGATAATTAATACAAAGATACGATCAACGACTAAGCTAATACTTGAAATAGATTAATATTTCATATAAAATCTCGTCATTTCAATTTGAATTTATATAGTTATTTTTAACCGAACATGTAAACATCAATTTTAACCCTTAAAGTTATTTTTAATCAAACGTGTAAATATTTAAACCCTTTTATTGTGTATTTAATATAAAGAGACGATCATCTAAGCTAAGCTAACTAAGCTAACACTTGAGAGAGTTCGATTCTGTAAAAATGAGAACAGATGTAGTGAAAGTAGTTTGGATTCTCTATGTAGATTAAACTCTACTAAATGCGACTGTATATTACCACAAATCCCCAAACTGTCGGAATCGCTTGACTTTGGTCGGTCTACCTAATTCCTCACACAATAATATCTACGACTTTTTTTTTAATAGTCATGGTTTAGCGTTATGGCCATAACCTCACCGGCTCTTAAGTGATGAGACGGCCCAAGTTGGTAGACACGCTAGACCTGTGGAGGAACTGGGTCTCAAGTGCAGCTGCCGGAACACATGTATTGGTATTTGGCGGTAGGTTTTCAACTTGGAGTGGTTGGTAGCCAGGCGGGCATTAAAAAAAGCTCTACCACCACGCAAACCTTTGCATATACCGACGATTCTCAGTGACGTCATAAAACAGCGCAGTTCCTCAACTGTTCTTCAAATTTAATAAATTTCATTCATATATTTTGCCAACCCTACCTAACGGACTGACTAACCGAAGTGTTAGCAAACCGTAATAAATAATAAGAACGCTGTAAAATGAATTATTTCTCTGTCAAAGTCAAAAATAGATATTCGTGACTGAGCTAAATTTGTAGTCGATATAACTATAATACTTTGTGGTCAATGAGAAGGTCGAAAATAGTTTATTTCGAATGATTAAGCCAATGGGCTCCTTTGAAATTGCGTCACTTGCAACTAATTTTGATGATAACTAATAATCTAATACAGTGGAGTCTCCATAACACGAATGTCAAGGGGAATACTAAAAATGTCGAGTAAATGAGATTTCGACTTAACAAGATGCTCGTAGTACTAAGGATTTAATATTTGTGCTTAAAAAGACGCCCTTTTAAGCACAAATATTCGTGGAATGAAGTTAAATAAAAAATCGATAAGTTTGATGGTACATATTTATGGGAACAAATTAGAAATTGGTGAAATAAACTGTACAACATTTATAAATAAACCTTATTTTGATTAGAGGATTTTTTTGACTATAAATTACACTTAAGTTCGAGGTTTTTTTTTTATACTTAAGGTTTAGCGTTATGGCCATAACCTCACCTGATCTTAAGTGACGATACGGCCCAAGTTGGTAGACACGCTAAACCTGTGGAGGAACTGGCTCTCAAGTGCAGCTGTCGGAACACACCTATTGGTATTTGGTGGCAGGTTTACAACTTGAGGGTGGTTGCTAGCCAGACGGGCATTAGAAAAAGCCCTACCACCATATTATGGTTTCCTCACGATGTTTTCCTTCACCGGAAGCTCAAGCTCATTGTAGGTGCTTGGGTCCGAACTCACGTCTCTTGACGCGAAATCGTACACACTACCACTGAGCTATCATGGCTTCAATTTAATTTCAACTTAATTTTAAGTAAGACGTAATTATATTCAAGTAATTACGAAGTCTGCTTAGTGAAATTCCAGTTATATATAAATAGCTCGCAGGAAATTAACAATTAAAATTGTAATAATTTTGAAGCGATGACAGCTCAGTCGTAGTGTGTACGGACTCTGCGTCAAGAGAAGTGAGTTCGAATCCACCTGCAACGAGCTTGAGTTTTCGGTAAAGGAAAAACATCGTGAGAAAACCATTATATGGTGGTAAAGTTTTTTTAGTGGCAGCTTGGCAAGCATCCACCCTCAAGTTGAGGATCTACTGTCAAACACCAATAAGTGTTTTCCGGCAGTTGCACTTGAGAGCCAGTTCCTCAAAAGGTCTAACGTGTCTACCTATTATGGCCGTATCGTCACTTAAAGTTTTATCATGATCGGTTAAGTAGTTTTCGCGTGAAAACGTAACAAACAACCCCACATTCACATTTATAATATTAGTAGGGATTTATGACTATTAATATATCCAAGACTTAATAAGAGGTCGTTCAAAGAATATGTCACGTAAAGTTTATCTTTTGAGTAACCCTCGTTGCCCTTCGTTACAATATGTCGCATTTTCTGCGGTTCTCTCGCCCATACATGATATATGGCAATTAATATCATTACACAAATGTCAATGTTTGGAACGAAGTTCCTTATGAACCGTCGCGGAGGGGTACCGTTGCCGGCAAAAACGTCCGTAACGTTAGCGTAATACTTTTATGTATAGTCTACGTCTGATGGCTATACAGTGTCTAATGTATAGTCTACGTGATGACTGTTATTATTATATATTTTTATAAATCATCGTAAACAAAATAAAGGTGATAAGATAAGGTTGCAAAGTATGTTTATTTATTTTAATCGATGAAAAAATCGTAATAAACAAATATATACACGGATAATTATTTTCTGTATACCTCGAATAGAAATTGTAATTAATAGTTTTATAATAAGGAACTTCGTTCCTATCCGGTGTCCCACGATACCAATCGTTTGTTTTTAAATGTTTATTGTTTGCATTTATGGAGCTTTAATTAATTAATATCTGTAATAGCGTGTAAAATTAAGTCAATTGTTTTATAAACTGCGAACCCCACGTTTTCCCAGACCCCCGGCCCGCCATGACACATTCTGTCACAGTATGCGATACCTTCCTGCCCCATGAGTACGAAAGTATTTATAATCGGCTCCTAATACGAAATACCTACAACTAGAACGTATTAACGAGTTTTTTTTTTTAAATACAAGTTAAGGTGTAGTGTTATTGCAACATCCTCAACTGATATTGAATGATGCTGTGACCCGAGCTGGTGAACACTCTAAGTCTCTGGAAGCACTGTTATTTGGTATTTGGTGGTAGATTTTCAACCTGAAATTGGTAGGTAGCCAGATGGGCATGAGAAAAATCTCTACCACCATGCTATGGTTTCCTCACAATGTTTTCCTTCACCGGAAGCTCAAGTACATTATAGGTGGAGTGGATTCAAACCCACGTTCATTGATGCGGCGTCCGTACACTCTACAACTGAGCTATCATCGCTTCTATACTAAACTATACATTATGCTCTTCCATGTCGCTACTATAGATATAAGTAATGTACTGGTGTACTGTGACATATTATATAGTATTTTGTGAATTATTTTTAATGGAATACGGGGCAATCGAGCATCGTGTCACCTCATGGTAAGTGATAACCACCGCCTAAGGACACACACAACTCCAAGGGAATCACAGGTGCGTTACCGGCATATATTAGATTTACTAGCTTTCACGTGCTACTACCCGATTTAGAGTGGTAGCTAGCCAGGTGGGTGTTAGAAAAAGCCCTACCACCATACAATAACATTTTGATAGATTTTCCAACACTTATGCACCTATATACAGAACTTAATATGCTTAAAGCACCGTCAGGCGGTATGAGGCGTGCGATTGCAAAAAATATATTTTTCTTTTTCTTTTTATAGTTAGGGTTTAGCGTTATGGCCATAATCTCCCCTGATCTTAAGTGACGGTACGGCCCAAGTTGGTAGACACGCTAAACCTGTGGAGGAACTGGCTCTCAAGCGCAGCTGCCGGAACACACCTATTGGTATTTGGCGGCAGGCTTTTAACTTGAGGGTGGTAAGCCAGGCGGGCATTAGAAAAAGCCCTACCACCATGCTATGGTGCTATGGAAGCTCAAGCTCATTGTAGGTGCTTGGATTCGAACTCACGTCCTTTGACGTGAAGTCGTACACACTAACACTGATCTATCATCGCTTCAAATCCATCAATTTTAACACATAACATAATAACATTCGGCTAATACTCCCTTATATTATTATCGATTACATTATAATCATTTCCTAATGTAAATGAGTCAGTAACATTTAGCTAAAGCGGCATTGAGCAATAAACTTGCATGAGAGATGTAACGCATTATTTATGCGAACGTATTGTAATTGATGGTCCCTTGAAGACAGTAGGCGCAGGAATCCTCAGCTGACGCCGTATGATTTATATTTGTTTTGATTTATACGCATACTTAAAGTGAATAAGGGTCGGCAGGGCCCTGGGTCGTTTTGTAACAAACAGTTCGGTAGGTGCAACTGTATGTATCCTTACGTTATTGTGTTGATGAAGGGTTTTAATGTGGCACGTCTAATAGCCTAAGCAGTAAAACCTACTTGTATGAGAAAACTGCGTACTTACTACCTTATGCCGTGTGGTGCCGGCAGAGTAGAATATTCCCACCCAATATCTTCCCGTGGGTATCGTAAAAGGCAATTAAGGGAGTGTAAGATAGTATTGACCCTTTGTCACTTACTCAACGTGATACTATTCCATGGTTCCTGGTCCTGGTTCATGGTTCCTGATTCCTGGTCGCCATGGCCGGAAACGGTCGGAAAATTCATCATCACTGTTTAAATGAAGCGATCACAGCTCAGTCAATAGTGTGTACGGACGCCGCGTGAGGAGACTTGACTTCGAGTCCATCTAGAATGTACTTGAGGGTTCGGTGAAGTGTCATGGTGAAACCGTAGCACGGTGGTAGGGCTTTGTCTAATGCCCGCCTGGCTAGCTACCATCCTCGAGCTGAAAATCTACTGCTAAATACTTGTAGATGTGTTCCGGAAGTTGCATTTAAGAGCCAGTCGCTCTACTATATGTGAGCGATCGTGATGTCTGGAATTGACGCTCCTCTCTGTATATTAGCTAATAACTACTGTAACACATTAAATTAATGTATATTAGCATAAGAATAAGACTTAAAAAAAATAGATGCAATCGAGTTTCTTGCCGGTTCTTCACGATGACTGCGTTACTTTCCGAAGCGGTAGTCATTTTTGACGTTCATAAGCGCCTTCTTAGGGCGTAAATTAATATATGATTAAGATTTTTTGATTTGATTTTGGTTTGATTGACTAATGCTTAGCGTGTCTACTATCTCTGTTCGTTCATCGTCGGTTAATATCAGGTGAGATTGTTGTCATAACGCTAAATCTAAGAACTATGAAACGTCCAAGGTATCAAGTACCAATTCACTGTCGGCAATAAAATTGTACATGATGGTTGGTGAGTCGTAAAAATTAATTATTCTCAACTAACTGCGCCCTTGAATTTCATTTACGTCGACGTGGAGTTAGTGTCGTATTACTTTAGGACCTATTTTCCTATGTCACGGGTACCACAATATTAGGGATGGAAGAAATATAGCTTACACTTATAGTTAAGCTCGAATATGGTGAAAAAATACTTACCATTAAAATTAAGTCCTATCTTACATCCGGAAGGAACCCATCCCTTATTATGGGGATGGAAAGTAGCCTATATATTATCCCCGTGGTTCTTAATCACCGTGTTGCGACACATTGACGGGTCACAAGTTCTTATCAAGTGTGTCGCATGGTTTACATATACGAATTTCTGTCTTAGGCGACCCGGGAATTGTATCAATTAATACGTTTAAAAGTCATATAATAATGATTTCTTATGTTTACGCGAATATTATTCGTTGAAATAAAACTAATTTAAACGGATTTTATCGCGGTTATTTATTTATTTTGATCTATCAATCTATCAATTCTATCAATAATAAAAATTAAATTGAAGGTAGACACAGTAACATGAACTTTTTTGGACAACCTACATCTCAGTCCGTAACCGTGAAGGCTGAAAAGCTTTCGAAACGTCGGGATCAAAATAAATAAATATTATTAATAAATTAGTTTTATTTCAAGTCATATAATGTTTCATTTAATAAATACACCTATACATAACTTCACTACAAGTATCAAAAGATTAAGAGTGTCGCGAATTTGTTATGAGTATGTTAGTAAGGTTGAGAATCGCTGGCTTAGTTTTTAGTATTATCTATCACTATAACAAATATTAATTAACCCGGTTACGTAGTTTCAGAATTATAAACATGCCAAATAATTTTATTTTGGTCTTTTATATTGGCAATAAAATAATATAACTTGAAAAACTATTTCAGTGTGTGTATATTTGGCTCTGTTACGGTTTCATATAAGCATAGGTGATTATTCATTTTTATTTTTATTAAGTGCCAACCCTGAATAAATTGTTAAACGCATCGTTTGCATTATCGCGGTGTAATTGCGGGTGGCTCTTGTAAGGCTGCGGTCCGATTGTACGCTGGCTGTATTTTTTTATTTACAGCAGTTCTATAATTAATATAAAGTCTATCAATTACTTAAATCCCTCCTCCTATGTTTCGTCACAAGCCATATTAATATTTTTTAATTTAAGGTGTTATGGCCACAATCTCACCTGATTTTAAGTGACGATACGGCCCAAGTTGGTAGACACGCTAAACCTGTGAAGGAACTGGCTCTCAAGTGCAACTGCCGGAACACACCTATTGGTATTTGGTGGCAGATTTTCAACTTGAAGGTGGTAGGTAGCCAGGCGGGCTTTAGAAAAAGCCCTACCACCGTGCTATGGTTTCCTCAGGATGTATTCCTTCACCGAAAACTCAAGCTCATTGCAGGTGGTGGGATTCGAACTCACGTCCTTTGACGCAAAGTCGTACACACTACCACAGAGCTATCATCGCTTCGAAATATGGCCGTGTGGTGATGAAAATATTAGCCAGTCAGTAAAGTTGGAGTCAAAACTGACTGCCCAGGATGCGTCAGACGTAGTCGGGTAACGTTACTCGTGGAGGCTCTTTTCACGCACCCCAATAGCAATAGCATAGGCATTGATAGTCATTCATTCATTTTTATGAGGCTTAAACCTGTTAGTTTAAGAAAACCGTTCAGAAATATATTTTTATAAGTCTTAAAATAGTCTTGACGACATTAATACTCTATTTTTGTTGTTTTGGTCACAATTCTCTAATCTATGGGTATATGGTTGTTATTATCTATATTGAACGACACCGCAGGAGTTATTTTTTTTTTATTCAACCGGACGATAAGCATATTGATATAAACGAACGCCTCCCACCTTTTCCGTGGGTTCAAATCCCATCTAGCGTAATTATTTTTATGACCGCTTCGGTTTCGCGTGCATTGTTATAACTATCTATAGCCAGATACAAAAAAAATCTGTTGATCCGATCGCTACCAAAACTTCACAATCAACCACCGGGTTAATCTAAAGATTACATGACAAAATATGAAATTTAGGTCAGTCGTTTTGGGATATATAGATAAAATATTTACATACATCGGCTTTTTATATAAAGAAAGAGATAGATGATAAACGGTTCTAAAAGGTTTACACAGTAAAAAAAAGGTTGTAAAATAATGTTAATAATCTGAAAAATAACTATATCGTATTAAACAAAAGGTATTTGCATAACATACACTGTGTTTATGTCAATACTGAATGTGAAAGATGCCTCATGCTCTCTTATGTAACGATCTCGTTTGTCTCTTTGCCTACACGTGTGATACATAGCCGAGTGTTTTAGTTAAGTTTTATTCAATACCCACAAAATATGGTGCACAGTAAGTGTAAAGAAGTTTCTCTACAATAACTGAGAATGTTTCCCGCTCGCAGTGCGACCGAAGCCGTATCACCGTAATTGTATGATATAACACCGACGCCAAATTGGAGGGTGCGCTCTACAGTTTGTTTTCGATTTAGTTTGCATACGCACATAATGGCGGCGGTGCAATGCGGTTATTATGATGAAGCGAAAATTACAGTTTGCACTCGAACGGGTCCCTACCTGTATGCTATCCGTAATAAATTTATAATTAGGAGAAAAAAGGGACAACATAGTTTAATTGCATTCATCGCTTTAAGGTTTGCATTTTTATAATACTTTTTTTATAGTTAAGGCTTAGCGTTATGGCCATAATCTCACGTGATCTTAAGTGATGATACGGCCCAAGTCGGTAGACACGCTAAACCTGTGAAGGAACTGGCTCTCAAGTGCAACTGCCGGAACACACCTATTGGTATTTGGCGGCAGATTTTCAACAATTTTCAAAGCCCTACCACCGTGCTACGGTTTCCTCACGGCGTTTCCTTCACCGAAAACTGAAGCTCATTGTAGGTGATTGGATTCGAACTCAGTTCCTTGACGCAAAGTCCACTTACCTTTCTTCCGGAACGTCCAACTTCCGTGGGTGGTCTGGTGGCACAATAGTCGGTCGCTTTAAGTCAATTTATATTTGTTTCAATGCACGATGACTTTGGAAATCACCTGTTGTCGGTCGAACACTCAGGAGCGTAATGAAATATACAAAAAATGTCACATGACCGTTCGGCCATTTTGCTTTAAAGATTGACGCGATCAGTTACAAACCCCATACCACAAAGGGATACCCTATATACGGAAGACACATGATATTGAGATGTATCCTAAAAATTAGTCAAAGTCAACTAACTATATTATTATTTATCACAAATGCCGACTATAAATATTTGACAATATATGCACTATATAATTGGTTTTGAGATTTCTTCTGATTCAGTTTGGCGCTTTGCCAGGGATCCGTAAGCCACCGTTATTACATGAGCTACCAACCCTCTCTGTGCCGATGTCGTTTGTTCGCTTTGAAGGGGTCGTGACTAAAGTCTGGAGTTCAGAAGGTATTGGGCAGTTGATCCCAGACTATTTATTTGACAGACTTTAATGATGTGGTGTGATTTTTGATAGCATCTAAACATGTACTTTTTATGTAATGCTTGTTACAATGTAACTGACTTGTGTATTTCTATACTTTGCTAGGTCGTGCACGCGATTTCTTGTGCAGTTTTTTAAACGTTACACAGCAAAGCGATCATAGCTTAGTGGTAGTGTGTACGACTTCGCGTCAAGAGACGAGCTTGATTTTTCAGTGAAGGAAAACATCGTGAGGAAACCATAGCATGGTGGTAGGGCTTTTTCTAATGCCCGCCTGAATAGCAACCACCCTCAAATCTGCCGCTAAATACCAATAGGTGGGTTCTTGCAGTGGTACCTGAGAGTCAGTACTTCCACAGGTTTATCGTATCTACCAACTTGGGTCGTATCATCACTTAGAACAGGTGAGATTATGGCCATAACGGTAAGCCTTAACTATATAAAAAAATAGCATAGAGACTGCACTGTACCTGGTAATAAGTACGTTACAAACCTAATAAAGTACAGTATAATCCTTTAGAGTTGTATAGAACATTAGGATAGTACAGTACAATGCTAATAGTATAGTGTAATCCTAATAATACAGTGCAATCCTAATAGTGCGATGCAATCCTAATAGTACAGCACTATACTAATATTTTTTTGTGCCAATCTCTTGTGCTTGAATGCCCATGCTAAATTTCAAATAAATATGTGCAATAGTTTTAGACTTATTTGATAAGTGTGATTCTAAACTATCAAAACAAATTACTTAATTCAATTTAAGTTTCACTTATGAAAGTTATAATTACCACCGGTTCGGGGAAACAATTCAGTCATCAAAAACTGTACGCAAGAAACTCGATCTGGGCATATTATATTTTGTTAAGTACATATTTAAGAAATAACAATTGTAATACATTTAAAATAGTATAAACGGATGCACAGAGAGGGATGTTGGTTCCAGGTATCACCAATGTTCACATATTGATCCACTCTGTAATAGACATTTGACATCCAAACCCGCTTGACAAGGTGCTTGAACTCAGTATCCAACAATTGGTAATGAGCTTTGGGACTTCGTTATAAAATTTAACACTATATTACCTAAAAAACTGTTACTTGTCTTACTGAGTCCAAACTATGGAGTTATCGGCTTGTCACTACTTTAAGTATTTTATTCATGTCTGTCTTTTTCGCAACGCAACTTTAACAATTTAGCCAATGTTTTTGAAGCGATGATAGCTCAGTGGTAGCGTATAGGATCGCCTCGTCTGGGACGTGAGTTCGTAACCAAATGCATTCAGCTTGAGCTTTCGTTGACGGAAAACATCAAGATGAAACCGTAGAATGGTGAAAGGGCTTTTTCAAATGCCCGCCAGGCTAGCTAGCACCATCTGTAGGTGTGTTCTGGCAGATGGTTTTGAGAGCAAGTCTCTCCACAGGTTTAGCGAGGTCACGATCTTGTGCCACATCGTCACTTAACGTCACGTGAGATTGTAACCGTGACGCTAAACCTCTAAACTATAAACAAATCGGTGACGCAGGCTTAAAGTTTTTATCTCGACAAGAATCGAATAACGTATTTAGAAATGTTTTCTTCAACTACCTACAAAAACTAATATAGGGACTTGTGTTCGAGGCTTTAACCGTTTGATGACGGAAGCGGCCCTTATGACGTCATTATCCCATTAAGAACAGAAAGAAAAAAAAAAAACATTTTTTTTTATGGAAATTAGAATAGATTATAATAGTTTATGATACCTTGGCTGTAATTATGTTTTCGGTGAAAGTTCCCGTGGACACGATTAAAAGTAATATTTATTTGTGTCACGGGGAAAGTTCGAATCGGGTTTGTTTTGATATGTTACCTAGTTTGTTTTGAGGCGATGCGTTTTGAGACATTATACTCCGTCGGTTATTTTATAATATGCCCAGCAAATTTGTAATTACCTGACGCGAACTACGATCAGTAACACCACGCATGCTATTTATAACATTACTAGCTTTTACCTTTTTTTATACTTAAGGTTTAGATCTTAAAGTGACGATACGGCCCAAGTTGATAGACACGCTAAACCTGTGGAGGAACTGGCTCTCAAGTGCTGCTGCCGGAACACACCTGTCGGTATTTGGCGGCAGGTGTACAACTTGAGGGTGGTAGCTACCCAGGCGGACATTAGAAAAAGCCCTACCACCATGCTATGGTTTCTTCACGATGTTTTCCTTCACCGAAAGCTCAAGCTCATTGTAGGTGCTTGGATTCGAACCCACGTCCCTTCGAATGAAGCGATGATAGCTCAGTGGGCTGCGGCTCCGCTCGCGTTAATCTATATAATTTTTTCGAATTGACGTACGCTGTTAGCGCCAAGGTCTTTGACAGCTTCACCGAGCTATTTGAGGCGAGTGCTGAGGGCACTCACAAGGGTGCCAGAACGGCCAAACCTCGGCTTGAGCTGCTGCCGGTAAATGAAAAAAGATTCACGATCCTGACTAACCAACAGGTCCTGTCTTACTAATTTAGTGATCCTAATAACGACCTTATCAGGTAAGCAGCTCAAGGGCCGCGAGGGTAGTCCCTTACAGGACCGTGTTCTTCACGTGTGAGTGTGCACGAATGGTATGCGGTGTGATGGTGTACTCCCAGTGATGTAGAGTGTCACAGTATCGCGCGAGCAGAGTTACTCGAGGGCTCCTGTCCGGAGGATCGAACCTAATATTGATATTATTAATATTATATAGTATACTATATTAATATAGGTAATATTAACATTGATTTTGTCAAATAAATCGAATAATGCAACAAAACAATTCATACAAAGTTTAACATTCTCTTTACCCCGCTTACAGTAAGTTTTTTGTGAGCAAAAGTAACCCATCACAGTCTGCAGGTTCCCATCTATCTCTACAGTAAAATCCATTATAATCGATTCAGTGGTTTAGGCGTAAAAGCGTAACAAACAAACTTCACTTTCATATTTCTAATATTAGTAAGGATAAAGATTGGTAGAGATCAAGGAACGTTTTCAAACTACTTTTAATATCGGCGCGAGCAGCATTTCAAACTTAACAAGTGATTTTGATCTCACAATACCTAAGGACATGAAGACTTTCTTACTGGGTCATGACTACCACACACCAGGTTAACATCCATCATATCATCATAGTAGGGCTTTTCTGATGCCCGACTGGCCTAGCTACCACCCTCAAGTTGAAAAACTGCCCCCAAATAGCAAAAGATGTGTTCTGGCAGCTGCACTTGAGAGCCAGTTCCTCCACAATTCCAGGGGAGTCGCAGTTGTGTTGCCAGCCTTTATTGGAGGTACTGGCTCTCAAGTGCAACTGTCGGAATACACCTATTGATATTTGGCGACAAATTTTCAACTTGATGGTGGTAGCTAGCCAGGCGGGCATTAGAAAAATCCCTACCACCATGCTATGGTTTCCTCACGATGTTTTTTTTATTGCTCAAGCTCATTGTAGGTGGTTGGTTTCGCAATCACGTCCCATGACACGACGTTCGTACACACTACCACTGAGCTATCATCGCTTCAATTCGTTTATTAGCTGTAACAAAGTATTTATCAGTTTTTAATGTGTGGTCCCTAAATGTATTTGTTTCCCATGGTACAGTAAACTATGGCTTAGTCGGTATTGTGTACAGACGCCGCGACATGCAATACACCTAAACTATTCGTGAACGATGACATCGTGATGAAACCATGGCATGGTGGTAGGGCTTTTTCTAATACCCACCTGGTTAGCTATTAAGTTGAAAACCAGCCGCCATATACCTATAGGTATACTTATTATTTTTATTTAATTATACTTAAGGTTTAGCATTATCGCGATAATCTACGATTACGATAGGTGGACACGCTAAACCTGTGGAGGAACTGGCGCTCAAGTGCAGCTGCCGGAACACACCTATTGGTATTTGGCGGCAGGTTCACAACTTGAGGGTGGTAGCTACCCAGGCGGGCATACGAAAAGCCCTACCACCATGCTATGGTTTCCTCATGATGTTTTCCTTAATCGAAAGCTCAAGTTCATTGTAGGTGCTTGGATTCGAACTCACGTCCCTTGATGCGAAGTCGTACACACTACCACTGAGGTATCATCGCTTCAAAACTTCGGCACTTGTACAATACACAATACTTCAGCAGTTGTACGTTATAATCAGTCTCTCCAGTAGGTACCAGTAGGCTAGCTAGTGACCAAAGTGACCAAACTCCAACCACAAGGCAATTATAGCAATAAGTAAAATAAGTGTCATGTGTCATAAAAAGTGCAATTTTATTATATAAAAAAGAAGAAAAAAAAACTCACCTACATTTTAGTTTTTAGTTGTTGACCACGAAGGCTGAAAAGCTTTCGAAACATCGGGATCAAAATTAATAAATAACCGCGATAAAATCCGTTTAAATTAGTTTTATTACGATTTTTAGGTGTTGTAATGCATATCTACCGATTATAAAGCAATTTTTAAACGCTAACCAAAAAAAGGTGCGGACCTTTGTAGAAAAGTACGCTAATTTATATAGTACCTTTTGCGGTCACAACGTAACTAAGCATCCAATGAGATTCTAGTCATAACTCTTAAGTTATTAACTATAAAAACGAGCGAAGTCGAAGGGATACGTAGGCATAAATAATCATAGATTATCATTAACCGATATTGCATAAGTTTCACTTTATCTTTATCAGTCCGAGATGCAGAACGACATTTACTCGTACAGATTAAATATCTCACTGAAACCCGTTCTCTATAATTGATTTTATTTCCATATGTCTACCGTGACATAGATGTGTTAATGCACACTCTAACAGACAGGACACATGGTTCATTATTAAAACATTGAAATGTTAGTGTTATGTGTAGATTATCAGTGTAATTGTATTAACAAAAATCAATTTGGTACTCCGAGTAACAATTTATATCTATATTAATATTTTCAAGCGGAAATGTTTGTTTGTTTGAACGCGCCAATTATTTTATATTTGGTAGAGCCATAATAAAAAAAAGCATTATTAGGCAATTTAATATCACGCTAGCTCCGAAAGGTGTAAACGTGTATTAGGTAAGTTACAAAAACGTGTAATTTTTTTAAATAAATTTAGTTTCACGCAAACAAAGTTGCGGACAAAGCTAGTCTAGTTTATAAAATACTAGCTGTGGTCATGACTTCGTCCACGTTAATTAAAGAGTTACATTTTGTTTTTTTTTTCGATCTGACATACGCTATTACCCGTAAGGGCTTTGACAGCTTCACCGGACTTTTTGGGGCGAATGCTGAGGACACTTAGCCCCGAGGCAGCGAGCGCAAGGGTGCCAGAATGGCCGAACCTCGGCTTGGGCTATTGCCGGAAAACGTACAAAGATTCTTGATCCTAACTAACCAACATGTCCTAACTTACTAAATTTTGTGGTCCGAACAATGACAAAATAAGTTTCATACAGAGTTTATCCGTCTCATTACCCCACTACTAATAAGTTTTTCGCCAGAAAAACTAGCCTATCACCGTCTCCAAGGTCCCATCTATATCCATACCAGAATTTATCATTATCAATTCCGCGGTTTTGTCGTGAAAGCGTAACAGCAAACAAACTCACTTTCGCATTTACAATATGAATATGAAAAGGATAAATCACATTACAATTCGGAGCTATTTCCGATTCTCTGTTATGCCTGACTATTACTCTTTAATATCGTATAAAATAATGCAGGAACATCTGTAAATTATTTAATCTATGACCAAGTTTTAAGTGTTGCATACTGATATCGGATAAATATAATTAGGCGTTTCTATAATCACCACGCTATGGACCGGAAACATAATGTACTTTGGGATCGGCTATTAAACACTTCGATAGTTTCTTTGTATTACGTGTTTTTAATTATTTTGACATTTGTAATGTGTTATAAAGGGGGTTTTTTTGTTTCATTATCCACGAGGTTTTCGTACGTTCATCGAATGTACTCGACGAGCGCGGGAGGTATTCAGTTCGAGGGGGGGCAAACGGCATAAGGGTGTCACTAATTGACAGCACCCCGGCTGTAGCTGGTGCCGGGACGCGAATGAGATTCGATCAGGATACTACGTAAATTTTAAGAAATCAGAATTCATTTATGGACTCGTTCTGTGTCACAATGGCGCGAAAGGATTGTACGATGCAAATCGTGTTTAGTTTTTTCGTGGGGGAATGCACTGACGCTGCCCCTCCCAGCGTGGGGAGACTGGGAGATGTATGTGGGATTCACTCGGCGCTTCTCGATACCGGTGATAACGTGTATACAAAATTTCACGTCGATCGGTCCAATAGTTGAAACTTGAAACCGTAACAAACCAACTTACATTTATAATATTTAGTTAGAATATTAAAGAAAAATTTAACGTTTTCAGATGCCTAAAAAGTATATATATTTTATAGTTATGTTTTACCGTTATAGTCATAATCTCATCTGATCTTAAGTGTCGATACGGCCCAAGATGGTAGACACACTATACCTGTGGAGGAACTGGTTCTTAAGTGCAGCTGCCGGAACACACCTATTGGTATTTGGCGGCAGGTTTTCAACTTGAGGGTGGTTGCTAAAAAGCCCCACCACCACGCCACGGCTTCCTCACGATGTCTTCCTTCACCGAAAACTCAAGCTCATTGTAGGTGCTTGGATTCGAACTCACTTCCCTGGACCCGAAGTCGAACACACTACCACTGAGCTATCAACGCTTCAAAAATAGCATAGCATGGTGGTAGGGCTTTTTCTAATGCCCGCCTGGGTAGCTACCACCCTCAAGTTGTAAACCTGCCGCCAAATACCATGAGGTGTGTTCCGGCAGCTGCACTTGAGAACCAGTTCCTCCACAGGTTTAGTGTGTCTACCATCTTGGGCCGTATCGACACTTAAGATCAGGTGAGATTATGGCCAGAACTCTAAACCTTAATTATAAATAAAAAAAAAAAAATCCTTCACCGAAAGCTCAAGCTCATTGTAACTGGATTCGAACTCGCGTCCCTTGACCCGGCGTCCACGCACGCTACCAACTGAAGTAAACTTACAGTTACAATATAGTTATTCGTACGGATAACTAGTGATTAAATATCACGTGAGGTATATATTTTTTTTAATTCGCAAAGTGAACAAAAAAACGCCCTTTCAAGGATACGTGTGCCTAAAGTCGTGTTTACAAATTACAATACCGGATCAAGGGAATATCGCTTTGTCGATTCCCATGACTCTTATACATAGCTTGTATTTTTTATACCTTGAAAGGGTCTTGTGTTATTTTGCAACGCCACTTTACAATCTCAACTGAATGGGGTTTGTATGTTTTTTTTTTCGGTCATTTCTCGGAACACATTTCACGCGTACGTGATTTTTAATACACTTCTATGACTCGCGTGATTAATGTATGTTTGGATTTGATTTTGTCGAGACAAATCGGATGTCTTTATAAGAAGTTTCATACAATGTTTATCCATGTATATCCCTCTTCTGATAAGTTTTTCGCGAGATATAGTAGCCTATTATCGTCTCCAGGCTCCCGTCTATCTTTATAGCAAAATTCATCATAATCCATTCATCAGTTTTGGTGTGAAAGCGTAAGAAAAAAGGTAACAAATTCTTTTGCAATTATATTATTGATATAATACAAAACAAGGTCCTAACAGCTTTGGGAATTTCCTTTTCTGAACGAATGAATTTATATGTTAAGAAGTTCGTCTCTTCTGAGTTAGGCATTTTGATGCTTTTTTTATATATATAAAGCTTAGCGTTATGGCTATAATCTTACCTGATCTTAAGTGACGATACGGCCCAAGTTGGTAGACGCGCTAAGCCTGTGGAGAAACTGGCTCTCAAGTGCATCTGCCGGAACACACCTATTAGTATTTGGCGGCAGATTTTCATCTTTAGGGTGGTAGCTAGCCAGGCGGGCATCAAGAGCCCTACCACCATGCTATGGTTTCCTCACGATGTTTTCCTTCACCGAAAGCTCATTGTAGGTGGTTGGATTCGGACTCACGTCCCTCGACGCAAAGTCGTACACACTACCACTGAGCTATCATCGCTTCGAATGCTGATCCTTAGCTAATTTAAAAATAGTCTTGTTCCTATGATATAGGTAACAGTTTGGTCGAACCAGTTTCTTGTCTACTCTTTTCAAAAACTGGGAAATCCGGTGGACTGTTGGCAAAGGTTCTATCATTTTAATCCTGATTTATAAGCATGAAACACTCCAGTCCTCATAGAAGCAAGGTGAATGACGTTGTAATATATTTGAGACTTCCTTTCCTTTTATTCCTCCGTAATTTACTGCTTATTGCACATAAGAAACAATGAATTTCGTTATTTAACCTTCAAACAATGCAAAGCTGTATAACGCCTGAGTAAAATCGATACAAGTTGATCGAACGTATACTTTCTTCTAATACTTTTTAAGAATTTCATTTTGCATCCTTTTCTGTATTATGTGACGTGAAAGAGAGGTACAATTTACGTGATTAATATGTTAGTAACAAAGGGAATAGACTTGGTCAACTCGAATAACTTTGATCTTTATGAATTAACTGATAATCACATGAGTTTTACACAAGTTGTCGCTATAATTATTTCTGGAGTTCAATTTTGAAATGGAAATTCATAACCACGGCTTAAACTAGTCAGGTTTGGAAATAATCCCTATTTTTTATAGTTAAGGCTTAGCGTTATGACCATAATCTCACCTGATCTTAAATGACGATACGGCCCAAGTTGGTAGACACGCTAAATCTTTGGAACTGGCTCTCAAGTGTAACTATCGGAACACACCTATTACTATTTGGCGGCAGATTTTTAACTTTAAGGTGGTCGGCAGGCGGGCATCAGAAAAAGCCCTACCACCATGCTATGGTTTCCTAACGATGTTTTCCTTCACCGAAAGCTCAAGTTCATTGTAGGTGGTTACATTCGAATTCACGTCCCTTGAAGCAAAGTCGTACACACTACCACTGAGCTATCAGCGCTTCATTATTTAAATATTTGCTTCGAAATTACAAATTTGTATTACGTATCAGATCTCTTGTATTGAATTTGTCAATGTGCGTTAATTTGCTATCGGTGTGGCTTTGGCGAAATTTCGTGACGCGAAGGCTCAAGTTAGTTCAAGCAATGAGAGTTTTTTTTTCTGGTGTTAATAATGACATATTATCTCTGTTATCTTTTATTACATATATTTATCTTTTAAAGTGATATAAAATAATGACAAGAAGACGCAATGGTGGCGACGGAAGTTAGTATCACTGTAATAAATTATACAAAGATATACGATTGCATGTTAATAAGCTACAAATCAAGTTAGCGCGGGAGCTTAGAGCCTTACGTATACGAGCGAAGGTAACTTAAACTGTAGGTATAAGGGATTTATATATATTATGAAACTAGTTGGTCTGGCAGATTTTATTCAACCCTCTGTACTAGTCAGTAGCTCTATTACAATGCCGCTTATTGCGTTTAGGAATATTGAAGTAAAACTATTGAATTCCATGGTGGTAGGACTTTTGTAATGTCCGCCTGGCTAGCTGCCACCCTCAAATGAAAACTAAACTAATAGGTGTGTTGCGGCAGTTGCACTTGAAAGCCAGTCCCTTCAAAATAAAGGCCGGCAACGTACCTGCGATTACCCTGGTGTTGTGGGTGTCCATGGGCGGCGGTGATCACTTACCATCAGGTGACACGCTTGCTCGTTTGTTCGATATTACACATTTAAAAAAATACATTGAAATCGCTTAAAATGATGCCGAGATAAACGCGGACAAATATCCTGACACAAGATCTTTATAACGATGATCCATGAATATTCTTGTGTCTCTATGTGGTCAGTCCCTTTTTTTTATTTAATTCGTAATTATTAACGAGCTTTACTGCTATAAATAACTTAGGAAAAGTATTTTTCGAAAGAAAAGTTCTTATTCAAGTGTTTTCCGGCGATTATCTTTTTTTAATTCTACATAAGTAACATTAAGCACGGATAATACAAGCTCTTATTTGTATAAATATGGCCGCGGGAGATTAAAAAGACATCAGAGTGACTCAAAAATGTTGCCTGTCTCTCTGTTTGTTGAGGTCAATCTCCGTATCGGCTGGATCGATTTTCACGGAACTTTCATTAGCAGGTATTTGATGTTATGAGGAGTACCTTAGGCTATTTTTATTCATGCAAATGAAATCACAATACTGCATTTTTTTTAAATAGTTAAGTCTTAGCGTAATGGCCATAATCTCACGTGATCTTAACTGACGTTACGGCCTAAGTTGGTAGACACGCTAAACCGTTGGAGGAACTGGCTCTTAAGTGCAACTGCCGGAACCCACCTATTGGTATTTGGCGGCAGGTTTACAACTTGAGGGTGGTAGCTAGCCAGGCGAGCATCAGAAAAAGCTCTACCACCATGCTATGGTTTCCTCACGATGTTTTCCTTTACCAAAAGCTGAAGCCCATTGTAGGTGGTTGGATTCGAACTCACGTCACTTGACGCAAAGACGTACATACTACCACTGAGCTATCATCGCTTCAAATGCCGTATAATATGCAGCGCAATGGCCGCAGACACCCATTTTTTATGGTTTAGCCGCATAAATCAGTCTCAGCATAATTTATGGCATTGATTATGTTGAAGTTTAAAGTATGTTCCCTTGATGTATCTATATTTAATACTACTATTAATGTAGCTTCGTAAGAAATATTCTAATAGCAATGAGCAGTACGATCTTGAGAACCTATAGGCGTCCCCAAAGCGTAAGCGTAAGAAAAAAAAAAGACGCGATTAGTAAAGTATTTCGGCCGTTATCGTGATAACATACAGGATCCGCACATACATACACACGGACGTCTAAAACAGATTTTTTAAACAGTTTTTTAACTAGTTTAAATAACAAAAATGGCATAAAGAAATGTCACTAGTCTTGATATGTGTGTGTATATATTATTTTACAAGTGCTATATATGATAGATAGAGACATCTTAAGTATGAATAAATCAGTTGTTTCGCGTGAAGTGACAGTAGTACTCACCTCAACGCTTCGCTTATGAGGCGTGCAATATAAAATACACTGCGATTGCAAGTAACAAAAGTATCTAATATGGGAATATATATTTTTTATAGAATACGGGGTAAACGAGTAAGCGTGTCACCTGATATTAAGTGTTCACCGCCACCCATGAAGACTCACGACACCAGTAGAATCGCAAGTGTGTTGCCGGCCTTTATGGGAGGAAGTTTTCTCACGATGTTTTCCTACACCGAAAGCTCAAGCTCATTGTAGATTGTTAAATTCGAACTCACGTCCCGTGACGCGACGTTCCTGCACGCTACCACTGAGCTGTTATATGTTACTTACAGTCATGTTCCAGTATTATTTTATGTTATTGATAAGACCTAACGTTCAATTACCCTAACTTTGGCATACAAGTTCAATGTAATTTGAAAGATCGTACACATTAAAATCACTGTTATCAAAACATGTGCGTTATTCACTCGTGGATTATATTCGGTTGGTGTAATGGTGAATTATTATAAAATTCGACTTTAAAAACAAAGCCACAGGGACCATATTCCGGAATGAACAAGATAATTATCAAATCAGATGAAGTCGTTACATATATATGTCAACAAATTATATTACGCATCGGTACTTTCGACGCCTCCGCAGTTCGTTTATTATTATTTTTTTTTATTATATTCGTGTCTCTGTTACGATCGAGCAAATGATAAATTAACAGTTTGTCTACGTTTATTAGGTTAATTAATTATGTATTTGTCGGATTCGAGAATTCGTTGCGTTAGGGAGGTCTTTAAATTTAAAAAAGGAATTTTAATACCACGTTACCAAATTACATTACATTCTTCTTTTATATACATTTCAATCTATAAACACTGGCACCTTCTTATCGTGATAATATGAAAATAAGTATACGGTAGAACCTCGTTAAGTCGAACCTCGATAAGTTGAAAACATCCGAAACCTTTTTTGTTACCTTTCTCTTCAAATACCAACCAACACCTCCATTCTCGAAAACTCTGCAAGTCGAATTTTTTGGCGTCTTCCTTGATGTTCGACTTATAGAGGTTTTCTATACAATATGGTAGCCATGTTATATTTATCGATTAACTTGTACACTTTAATTTTTTTTAATTTGAATATCACTAATACATATTAGTTAGTGAATTTACGTATTTCCAAAGTAATCATACCTTAGTTATTGGTGTTTACGAACACCGCGTACGTGAGTTCGGTCCCGAGCTTCAGCTTTCGGTGAAGGAAAACATTGTGATGAAACCATAGCAGATTGATAATACGCTTTTCTTGGCTAACTACCACTCTCAAGTTGGAAATCTGCTGCTAAATTCTTATAGGTGTTTTCCGGAACTTTCCGGAAGTTTGAGAGCCAGTCCTTTCGCTAGGCTTAGCGAGTCTTCTCGGGCCACAACGTAACATCAAGTGAGATTGTGGCCTTAACGTTAAACCTGCAGAGTAAACAAATTTAATGTAACAGACGGTTCCCGAAATGTGATACACTAGAGTCATTGTGATAATATTCGATTATGTCTTAATGTGATCGATTCGATCGCTTATGACTATCGCTTACAATGGAATCCAAACACTGAATATTCTAGATCCATCGGTCTAGTACAGGAATTTTGATTTGATTTTCCGTCAAAGAAAACTGGTTTGTTTCTTCTATAAATTTAGAAGACCAGTTGTGCGTTCGACTTCCTCCACGTGGAACTGAAAATTGTTGAGTAATTTTTGCCCGCTTTTACAACTTTTTTCAACACATCTGTACTCCTATTAGTAACACTGTGATCTCAAACAGCCTAAAACTACCCTCAATGATTGTTCTGTAAAATCGTTACCTGTATTTACTATCATAAAAATATAATAAATGCGAAAGTAACTTTGTGTGTTTGTTACGCTTTCACGGTTCAACTGCTAAATGGATTACGATAGATTTCTGTGTAGAGACAGATCGGACTTTGGTGACGATGATAGACTACTATTCCTCGCGAAAAACTTATTACAAGTGGGGTAATAAGAGGGAAAATCTTTGTATCAAATGTTTTATTGCGTCCTCCGATTTGACAAAATCAATATTTTGTCAGACGTGGGTGAAGCCGCGGGTAAAACCTAGTATTATATAAACTATATAACTGATTCCTACTTCACCATTCCACAATAGAATCACGAGGGCGGGACGTCGGCGTCACACTTTCATGATGACACTAATAACTTTGAAAACGATAAAGTTTGCCGACTCTTAATTCTGTCGGACCGCGTAGTTGTGGAATCGACTTCCAGTCAGCGTGTTCCCTCCTTCCTACGATATTGGGTACTTCGAAAGAGACGTGAAGAGCTATCTAAGCTGGCCAGCTTGACAGCGGTGACTGGCAGTGAAGTTTGCTTCATTGCCAGTCGTCGCTGATTTGGGTTGTACTGGACTTAACATCAGATGCAATGTAACCAGGCAAATATACATATATATAGGCGAGGGGTCCGACATGGTCTTTAATGTCTGCACTAGGCCGTGGTAGATGAACGAATGATCCTCGGTCCCAGTTGCGCTCCCCTTTTATGGCGGAATCGACTGGTGGGGGACCGGTGGGGGAACTGTGACGTTGCGTACGTCATCGTCGGCCTGTTTCACCAGGGCGATAATAGATGGCGCTATTATACAAAACTAAAATGGGTTAGCGCCGTTATATATATATCATAGTTGACCTGGCAGACCTTGTTCTGCCTTTTCGAGTTGTCAATCACATCGACTACAGCGACATCTATCGCGTTACGATCACTTATCGAGATAAAAAGTATCCTATCTCTCAAGTTTCATCAAACTGTACACAGCCTGCTGATTTTGTTTTTAAATCGGTTCAGTAGTTTAGGAGTTGTCGCAAACAACGTGACACGATATTTTTATATATAAAGATAGATATAGACAATAAATCCATCACAGTTGACTCGCGATGGCGAATAAAACTGTTAAAAATAAAATGGCGTCACTGTCGCGACGCGTCGGTTTGTGTCGCTTTCGACAGAATTTGGCAGACACGAGCCAGCCAGCCAGTTTAATTCCCTGCGGTGACCTTTGTCTGGTGTTTCTGCAGTGTTGCAAGTTGGCTGAGAATTTTTATCGCTTTGAATAATTTTAAAAATAGGTTTCCCTCTTCACTGGCCGGGTGTATGCAAGCCAATGCTAGAAACTTTTTTTTTATACTTAAGGTTTACCATTATAGCTATAATCTCACCTGATCTTACGTGACGATATGGCCCAAGTTGGTAGACACGCTAAACCTGTGGAGTGACTGGCTCTCAAGTGCAGCTGCCGGAACACACCGTTTGGTATTTGGCGGCAGGTTTACAACTTGAGGGTGGTAGGCACCCAGGTGGGCATTAGAAAAAGCCCTACCACCATGCTATGGTTTCCTCACGATGTTTTCCTTCACCGAAAGCTCAAGCTTATTGTAGGTGCTTAGGATTCGAACTCACGTCCCTTGACGCGAAGTCGTACATACTACCACTGAGCTATCATCGCTTCATAATAGATTGCGGACATAACGCTGAATGAACGTTTAGCAGTATGTTTTCACGTAACCTCACTAAATTGCAAACGAAGACAGTCAACACCACTTATAAATGAAGATCCGATGGTGGTGCTGCAGTGTTTTTTTGTTAAGGCCTAAGGTGGTAGACACGCTAAACCTGTCGAGTAGCTGGCTCTCAAGTGCAGCTGCCGGAACACACCTATTGGTATTTGGCGGCAGATTTTCAACTACAGGGTGGTAGCTAGCCAGGCGGGCATCAGAAAGAGCCCTACCACCATGCTATGGTTTTCTCACGGTGTTTCCTTCACCGAAAGCTGAAGCTCATTGTAGATACTTGGGTTCGAACTCACGTCCATTGACGCGAAGTCGTACACACTACCACTGAGCTGTCATGGCTACGTTTAAATCACGTTTACGTTTAAATCTTTTAAATCAAATCACGGTAATTTTGAGTGAAATTAAAATAAAACAAATATAAATAAATCTTAATGAAAAGAGTTCGAAGGCAATAAACCAAAAAAAAAGGTGAAGCAAAAACGATTCGAACGCGCAAATGAAGTATCAAAATACGCCAGAAAATATCGAGATTTTCGGTAACGAGTTCTACATTTATCACGCGGGGAACACGATAGACGCAGCGTCTTTGCGGCGTGATTTAAATAATAAACTCCCACAGATAGTTACGTGTGAAACCGGTGTAGCCCGCCCGTAGTAGTAAGTGGTCTGCGTCGCGTACACGTAGATGTATTTTTAAGACCAGACGCGACACGACATTTTCTCGAATAAGAACGGTCATAAATTCACATCTCGAGATCACAAGTGCCCGTGTAGCAATTGAAACAAACTGCAGAAGAGAAATATTTTACCCGCACGCAGTAAATATGATAGCACCGAAAAAACAGATAGTTAAATGTACAGTTAATAGATTATCATAGTTATGAAGGGGTAATAGCTGAATACTGTGGTCTTAATGGACGCGAAGCTAAATCTTTGTAATGACGTTGAGCTTTCGGTGAACGAAACATCGTGATGAAACCATAGCATGGTGGTAGCTTTTTCTGATCTTCCGAAAGTTGTACTTGAGAGCCAGGCCCTCTACTGGGCTTAAGGTGTACACCATCTAGGATCATGTTGTCACTTATCATCAAGTAAAATTGAGGGCATACCGCTTAAATATGTAAAGTATTAAGAAATCTCACAGATATTTATTAACTTTTATTACATAGTCTCTTTTTTCCGATCATCTATCGCATGTCGCATTACAGCCGACCGTGGAGTAGGGCTAAAGTGAAAGTCACTCGGCGCAGAAGCTGAACCGTGTAGCATTGTTTTCCCATTATCGTTCCCATTTCCTGATCATTAAGTTAAGATTAAAAACACCCTTAACCTTTTTTAATTTTCCGCAATTTTTCAATTCAATGTCTATTGATGTTTATTTATTGCCTGAAAATTTTTATTACTTGCATCGACGTTTCATAAAACAGAAACAATGTTTTCTCGTACTTATTTTGTGATTAGTAGCGTTTGACATGTGAACGATGTTGTGAGGAATTATCTATTTATACACTACCTTCTACTCGTGGTTTCGCTCACGTTGATACTGATTTTATCAAATCGGATACGCAATAAAAAGATTCATACAAAGTTTTTTACACTCTTTACCCGACTGCCAATGAGATTTTCGTTGGATAAAGTAGTCTATCATCGTTTCATCTGTGTCTATGCTAAAATTCGTCGTAATCGATTAAGCAGTTTAAGCATGAAAGCATAACATAGAAATAAACATACGCATATTTTTTTAAATTGGTAGACACGCTAAACCCGTTGAGGAACTGGCTCTCAGTACAGCTGCCAGAACACGCCTATTGGTATTCGGCGGCAGGTTTTCGACTTGAGGATGGTAGCTAGCCAGGCGGGCATTAGAAAAAGCCCTACCACCATGCTATGTTTTCCTTCACCGAAAGCTCAAGCTCACTCTAAGTGATTGGATTCCAACTCACGTCCTTTGACGCGAAGTCATACGCACTACCATTATGCTATCATCGCTTTAAATATTATTTATATTTTATGAATTATATATTTTTCAAGTAACTCATAATCTGATGTAATATTTGATACTGACTTTTTTTGTCGTTTCAAATAGTCCTACAGTGAACGATCTGTTACTCTTTTGGGCTGTGGTATAGACGACATTTTTTCGTTGTAAAAATTTCTGCTCTTATTTACTTCAATGTTATAAATCAATAACTGTCTAGATTTTGATATATCGCCGACATAATTAGAAATTATGGCATTCAAATTTCTAGAGTATTCGATGTGTTTTATTAAATATTTTTTTGTTTGTTACAATTGCTCATGAAAATCTTTTTCTAACACTTTCGTTATGAGTTTTCTTGAAAATAATTATCTGTTAATTTAATATTATGTTGCGCTTGAATGAATTATTATAATGAATTATTAGTTTACTTTTTATCTTTGTAAAAGTCTATATAACTCGACCACACTCGCCAATTATTGCTTGCTACAAAAACTCCGTGCATAGTTTTACCTAGGGCATTTCTATCTTTTTGATGTGCTAACCTCTTTACTATGAAATAACGTTCGACTCGGCTGTATGGATTCGGAGTTTGCTTTTTCCTTAAAAAAAAAACCCAAAACCAAGAACTTGTAAATGTAAAGTGTAATAAATTTAAAAGCGAACCGTGTAAAATACCATTTTATCATTAAACTACGCCAAGAAAATTCCTACCACCATACTATGATTTCTCATCGCTTCAGATAAAATCGCTTTTATTAATTTTTCTAAAAATATAATCGGAATGTGGGTACCGACTTCATTCCTCTCGAGTTAATGATTCCACAGTGCATGAGGAAATGATACAAGTGTGAGACAACCTTCACCACGTTAAAAAGGAAACAAAAGATGCTTAGTTTTAGGAGTTGTGTGAGTATTATAATTTTTCATCTGATCTCATAGAGAACTTCGAAACATTGTCTTTCGACTCAACCCTTAACAACCTTATCAACATATGAGTTCCATGATTAACATTGTAGACAATTTAATATGGCGGTATAAAATATAGGGGAATGTATAAACCGCATTATAAAAATAACACTTCACAATGTAACATTAATTGAATTAATTATTAAAGTATTGTTCTCTTATAAAGTTATGCTTTAGTTATATGGCCATAATCTCAGCTGATCTTAAGTGGTACGGCACAAGTTGGTAGACACGCTAAACTTGTTGAGGGAATTGCTCCCAAGTGCTACTGTCGGAGATAGATAGTATCGAATATAAATCGAAGATACTACTCATTTTTCTTTCCTTTCTTAGACAAATTTGGTAGGAGCCTGCTATTGCAGTGTTAGAGACACGCACTAATATAGAACTTACTGCAGTCGTGGACAAACCAAGTAGTCTTTATGTAGATTATAGAGAGGCTTTTCTGGTATATCTGATGAATAGATCATGCTATTATTATTAAAAAATTTGCTAGATCGATTTTCGTCTATGATCATGGTCATAGAGTACTCTGGTATTTACATAACTACAGACGCAATAAAATCGAATGAATCTATATGGAAGTAGCAAAATTTACCGACATGTATACTAGTGGCGCTGCTTTAACGGCAAAAATTGCACTTCCGCAATAATCATTTTATTAGATAAAAAGATGGTTGTCTAACGTCAAAAATGGTAGACGAATGGTAATTTTTTTTCGAAAGGACATACAGCTCGGCAGGACTTTTTTGGGGCGAATGCTGAGGGCACTCAGCCCCGAGGCAGCGGGCACAAGGGTGCCGTAGTGGCTGGCCCTTGGCATGGACTGCTGCCGGAAGAGAAAAAAATATATAAAATGGTAAGGATTGGCCTACTGTAGTAGGCCTTTGGATAAAATACTGATTGTTTAGAGAGGCAATGAAATGGGTGGAGTGGATTGTACTGTACTGTTCAAGTTTATATTATCTGAATTGGATTTGGTACGTAGAAGGACCATGAACTGTCTGAGTCAGAACTGTAATAAAAAAAAGTATTAAAAAGGCAAACAATTGTCAGGACCTCAGGTTTTTTGGTCCCTTACAGGACCGTGTACTTAGCATGTGGGTGAGCTCGAGTGGTATGCAGTGTGATGTTGTACTCTCAGTATTATAGAGTGTCACTGTATCGCGTGAGCAGAGTCGCTCGAGGAATCAATGGAAATGGACAAATAAAAATACTGTGCTACAAATGTAAGAAATGTGCTAATTATAGTAGTCAAACTCTGTTGTGGAAAACAACAAAACAAAAGCTTTTCAAAAATCAGCGCTGAGTTTTTCGGGCACCTTTTTTTATATGTCTTACGCTGTTAGCCGTAAGGGCTTTGACAGCTTTACCGAACTATTTGGGGCGAGAGCTGAGGGCACTCAGCCCCGAGGCAGCGGGCGCAAGGGTGCCAGAATGGCCGAACCTCGGCTTGGGTTACTGGCGGGAAACGAACAAAGATTCGCGATCCTAACTAACCAACAGGTCCTAACTTACTAAGTTTTGTGGTCCTAATAATGGCATCGAGCAAGCTGCGCAAGGACTGCCAAGGTAGTCCCTTTCAGAACCGTGTAGTTAATGTGTGGGTGTGCACGATTAGTATGCGGTGTGATCATGTATTCTCAGTGATGTAGAGCGTCACTGTTTTCAGCAAGCAGAGTCACTTGAAGGCTCCTACTAGGAGGCTCAATCCTAGGCTAAGCATCTGTGGTGGGACGCCTCAGCGGCGAGGGCGGGGGTTACGCGAGCGTTTTCTGACACCTCAGAATATGCTGAGTATATCATATGAGCATATCAGTAAAAATATATGTACCATTATTATTCACGTATGTATTTCCTTTTTTCCTTTTGTTTTTCTTATAATATTTTTTATTTATAGTTACTTTTGTTGACAACATGTCTTTTATTAGTATTAACCGATTACTGGTACTAAAGTTCGTTAGAGTTTGCAGTATAATTATCCGTTCGCTTCAATAGGGAAAAACAAAAATGTGTGATATCATTAAGACAAAGTATGAAATGAGATACGGTATTGCCATAAATAAAAACACCTTTGAGAAATATAATATGTATAATTTAATGGGTAACGTATAATGTCCATCATTACATTCAGAGTGTAATTTTGCATCTCCGTTTGGAATTGGTCGTCTGCGTCTACGTCTCACACACAAAATGAAGAAAATAATTATTATTAAGAAAAATTTATGTGTCCAACGGTTGAACCAACGTTGGTGGATGATTGATCCAACAGTGAATCAATGGCACGATCGATTACAAGTGTTTCACTCCGCCACGTTATTGTTGATATTGACTCTTCCGATGCGAATGCATTATTTAATGTGACACACCAAATGCGGCGGGTTAGATTATCTGCTGGTGTGGCAACGCGTCGCCACGGTTGCGTCGCCATGCTGCACGATAATAAATGTAAAGAAGTGACTAACGATAAAAATCAAGTCAAATGACATGACAATCATCCCTGTACTGTAAAAAATGTATTGTTCCATATTTATTTCCTTTTTTAAGCTTCCTAAGTCTACTTTCCTTAAACTTTCCGATTTTTCTAAAAAAAAAAAAAACATGCGTGCGTACAAAGTACACATGTCAGAAGTGAAACTTCTTTGGCGAACTAATTTATAAATCTTGTTCGCTCTGTCTCACTTTTTCTCTCAATCTTTCTCACTCGCTTGCTCCCTACTCTCACTCCACGGCTAGTTGCTCATGCTACGTTCGCCCTGTCTTACTCTCTCTCAATCGGTCTCGATCACTCTCTCTCTCTTTTCCGACACTTCCGTTGCATACAGGCGTGACGTTTCATCTGTAAAAATTTTACCCTCATGCGCCTAAAGAAGTTTCACTTCAAAAAATTGAGATCTTTCTAATTTCACCACTGACTGATGTCTCGTGCGGCCAATTAATTCCAAGCGGAGAACAGTGTAGTATACACTCCAACGTCCCATTACTGTGCTGAACGGAATGTCATTTGTTTACTGTTTCTTTATAATTAAGGACATTTCTAGAATACGTTCCATAGTAGCCGTTAGGTACATCACCGATTTAACATGGGTATCAGCTCTTGGTAAAGGCAGGTGGAAATTTTTCGGTGGTATTTCCAAATTGTAAAAACCGTAGAATTGCTGAAAAGTAAATAATAAACAATGAAATTCACTTATCCGGGCTTAGTTTTTAAATGCAGCAATAAATAAACCTATATATTAATATTAATTTTAATATAACAAAACTAAAGAGTTTTGAACACGCTTATTTCGGAGACCGCAAATAGGATTTAAAAAAATTGTGATTGTTTTTGATAGCTTTTACTGAGAAAGGTCATGGAGTTTTGATTATCACACAAAAACCCGTAGAAATCAAGCAAAAAGTACAAGAACTTTCAACGAGATGAATGTAATAGATCTTGTAGTAATAACTTGTACATTTAATAAAACTGTAGTTAAGTGAAGGTTATTTCCTTCGTAAAGTTTATTTTGTTACTTTGTTAACTCTGTTGTTGTTCTCTGGTTTGTATCTAATTACTTTATTATGTTATTCAGATTATATAAATCGTACATAATTTTGAAGTGACTGAGGGACGTGAGTTCGAATCCAACCAATCCTACAATAAGCTTTAGCTTTCAGTGAAGGAAAACATCGTGAGGAAACCATGGCACGGTGGTAGGACTTTTTCTAATACTCGCCTGGCTAGCTACTACCCTCGAGTTGCTAAATTGCCGCCGAATATCAATAGGTGTGTTCCGGAAGTTGCACTTGAGAGCCAGTCGCTCCGGAGGTTTAGCGTGCGTATCAACTGGGGCCGTATCGTCGATTAAGGTCAAGTTAGATTGTGTTTCATTAACTATAAAAAAACTCTTTATTTAATACATTCTGCATAGTTGTATTTCATTTTAACTTCGCCTTGATTAAATTTTAACGTCTGTGCTATTGTTTTAAGTTCACACAGTTTTTATTTGCCTATGTGTACGCTTATATGCAGTTTTCTCTGTAACCATGGATTAGATTTTGATGAAGTTTGATACTCTGATAACTATTAGAATCTATAGGAAATAACTCCTACCGACTGGTTGTTATAAGGTAGGTTTTTATGTAATTACTAAATGCGACATTTCATGCTTAATTACAGCGTGTAATTGCAAAGCTTATTATTTTTTATATATACTACTAATATAATACTAATATATTAATATTATAAAGATAATGATTTAGTATTTTTGTTTCTAACGAATAAACTCAAGAACTACTGGACCAGTTACGAAAATTCTTTCACGAATTCTTTCATGACCACGATTTCACCTGAACGTAAGTGACGATGTGGCTCAAGATGATGGACACGTTACGCCTAATGGAGGAACTGGCTGTCCAGTGCAATTGCCGGAACACACCTAATTGTAGGTAATAGTTAGCGAGGCGGGCATTAGAAGTAACTCTTCACCGGAAGCTCAAACTCGTTGTAGGTGGATTCGAACGTACGTTCGTTGTCGCGGCGTCCGTACACACTACCCACTGAGCTGTTGTCGCTTGGAATCGTTATTGATCTTATGGTACAATTGATAAGAGTTATGGGGTAAACTTTGATAAGATATATGACCCGAAACATTAGGTCAAACGAATTAATTTTAAATCTTTATTCAGGTTTAGTCGTTTCAGAGATTATCTGAATATTTGTACAGATTGAAATAATAGTATGTGTACTTACTGCGGGCATCGGGCACGCCACTTTTATTGAACAAGATTTAAATATATCAACTATCCACTTATATTTCACTATATTACAAGCTGTGACAGACCACTTGATATCCGTTCCTAAGCCCGCAATGCTGTAAACTATCTGGAACTAAAAATTTATATAAATCAGAGGTGGCAAAACTTTTCTCAACCATATGAAAATATTTTCATTAAAGTAATTACTTATTATTACGATTTGTCACGTACTATAAATCATTTTATTATATTATGGTATCTCTGATATATGTTTATTACATTACGCACTCGCTTTGAAAAATGTTGGCCAACGCTGACGTACCTACCTTTAACTTCCCAGTCCCAGCCCGGGTATATGTAATAACTTAACTGTTACTAAATGAATCTTTCATAAGTTTAGGGTGATGGTCACTTAATATAGCCTTATATCTAGCTTATAGCTATCTTATATCTAGCTCTCAAGCGCAACTGCCAGAGCACAGCTATAGGTGTTTGACGGAAGATTTTCAAATTGAGTTTGAAGCTAGGCAGACGCTCATTAGAAAACGCTATCACCATTTTCCTACGATGCTTCCCTCATCGAATCTCAGGTTCATTGCTGGTGGATCCGAACTCACGTCCAGTGACGCGACGTCCGTGCACATTACCAACTGAGCCATCAACGCTTTGAAATAGCGATACAGCGAAAGGAACTCCGTTCAAACCGGGTATCCAAAAGTCATCACTCTCTCTCTCTCTTTCTGATAACGTGATGAAGAAATATGGGCTACGAGATGGGCAAATGTGAATCATTAGTGGAGGTGCACCATGTAAATATTAGTAACACATTATTTATATAGTAACTTACTGTCACATTATTCCCCCAAGCATGTAACGTAGTTAAAGTTACATTTGTACTATAAGGTTGCGACCGGCTTGATCTCGACGTCACAGCTTTCGGGTTTTCCACATACTTCGGATCAAAGTATGTGATTCTCGCGAACTCCTGGCGAAAAGCCTGTTAATAGGACATTAAGATTAATCGAAGAACGTGACAGCTTTTCTTCATTTCGTCAACCGCAATCACGCAAAAACAAAATACGTTTAAAAAATCAAGAATCTCTTGTAGTAAAATTGTTTTGTTATGACAGAAAAGAGAACCCTTCACTATTTAGTATTATGGGACAAACTTCTTAGGTATTTATGAATTCAGCGTGCTCGTACTGGCTCCATCGTGTGACAGAGAGGGAGAGAATCGAGAGCAGTCCTCGAGACTTCTAATACAGATCTAGGCTTAAGAGGTCCCTATCCGACGCGTGTCAACACTCAACTTCACTATTCGTGTTTCTGAGTATCGAGAGATTTTGCTGGTATATCTCTCGCTCCCACTTCGACCCTGTATAAGATAACTACGTACCCTTTCCTGTTCTGGTTATTTAGTAACTCGTACAGCGAACTCAATCAGTACTATGTGTTTCGAGAGAAAATAGTATAAAATATGTAGGGATGTGAAGAGGTGATAGCTCAGTGGTAGTGTGTAGGACTTTGCGTCAAGGGACGTGAGTTCGAATCCAAACGCCTACAATGAGCCTGAGCTTTCGGTGAAGGAAAACATCGTGAGGAAATCATAGCATGGTGGTAGAATGTTTGATAATATCCGCTTGGCTAGCAACCACCCTTAAGTTGAAAACCTGCCGCCAATTATCAATAGGTGTGTTCCGGCAGCTGCACTTGAGAGCCAGTTCCTCCACAAGTTTAGCGTGTCTACCAACTTGAGCCGTATTGTCATTTAAGATCAGGTGAGATTACGGGCATAACGCTAGAACCTTAACTATAAAAAAATACTTCTGGTCATGTGACTTGACATCGTCAATACTTTTTCGAAGGTTTAGCGTATAGCCACAATCTCACCTGATTTTAAGTGACAATGTGGCCACGATGGTGGACAAGGTAGGTCTAGTGGAAAAACTGGCATTGAAGTGCTATAGGTGTTTTGCATTAGATTTTCATCTTGAGGGTAGTAGCTAGCTAGGCGGGCATTTAAAAAAGCGCTACCACCATGCCATAGCTTTATCACGATATTTCGAACTCGCGTCTCTTGACGTGGCGATCGTCCACACTACCAAATGAGCTACCATCGTTTAGGTAATTCTGAACCTCTCTTAAGAACTCTGTGGGTCTTTACACAGCAATGACTTGCCTATAGACAGTTATTTTAACAATAACTTACCCCGTATTCACGTAGGCATAAATAGAATATGATAAAATAAAGTAACTTCATGGCCGAACACCTAACAAAGCTCTGCTGAATACTAATAAAAATAATTCATGATTCGTTTAATATTTTTGTAAATCGATTAGAGTTGGTACGTTTATTCGGTTACACGCCGAATACTAAGTACTCTGACGGTGTTCGGGCTGAAGCGTCCAAATTTCGGCATAGATATTCAGCCGAGCCAGGGCGAGAAAACTCGTGTCGACATTTTTGTCTATCAAGTGCCTGTTCAAGTGTTCTTCGTAAGAAGAAAAGTGCTAACCTACCGCCTCTAGATGCGTAAAATAGAATTTTTAAATATTTTAATGTACAACAATATCTTAAACTCCTAAATGTATGTTATAATGAATGCTGTCATACGTCTACTGGAGTCGCTTAGCAACAAAGTCGACGCATATGCCGTCACGGTAAACGGCACGACGCTTTCTTATGTTGTTACATTGCGCCACCGCTTTCGACAGCCTCGTGTTTGCGCGCGTGTAAAGTTTTTGTTTCAAATTCATATTTGTAATTTTTACATTAGATAAATGAATTAGGCTTCATTAATTAATTACATAATAAATACCAGTACATTATCATTAATTAAGTTCATCTTTTTCTTATATCGATTATCCGATTACAACAAGAAATTAAAATTATGTTGCATTCGGCCAAGCGGCACGTGGATATTCGTTACCCCGCCGAACACGTTCAAAGTAGCCGAATAACCCGAAAGCCTATTAATAGTTAAATATTTGTCATTACCTTAATTTCAATCTAGATAAAGAAAATAATGACAATCAATAATGATTTGTATATTTTCAATAAGCACTCTCCATAACAGCTATTATAAAAAAAACTATAAAGAATTTTATTTAGTAAGTATATTTGTACGTTTAGTTTTGAAAGCTGAAGAATTTGTTTGAACGTGCTTATCTTAGGAACTACCAGATTTGCGAAGTATTCTTGCATTCAATCCGTTATTTAGAAAGATTATAAGATACTAGCTTTTACCCGTAGCTTTGCTCGCGGTAATAACTTTACCAAACAAATCGAATGACGTAATATCAAATTTCATACAAAATATATTCCTCTCTTTACCACACTTACAATAAGTTTTTTGAGATAAAAAGTAACATATCACAGTCTCCAAGGCCTCATCTATCTCTATATCAAAATTCATCATAATCGATCCAGCGGTTTAGACGTAAAAGCGTAACCAACAAACAAACTCACTTTTGTATTTATAATATTAGTATGGAAGTAAGGATTTAGCATAATTTATTGAAGGCAACGATGGGTCAACTGGTGGAGGTTTTGGTGAATAAAAACATTGTGATGAAACTATAGCATGGTGATAGGACTCTCTTTAATGCCCACCTGGTTTGCTCTGACAAGCTGAAAATTGCTGATTTCCTATTGGCGTGTTCAGGTAGTTGCACTAAAAATCCAATTCTTTCACTAGGCTTAGTATGCCTATTATCTTTGGCCACATCGTAACTCCACATTAGGTAAGATTGTAGCCATAACACGACACCTATAAAATGTATAGAAATGGTAGAGTAAAAGCAACACCGAAATTTTAAACTAGTGTCCCAAAATACGGATTGTTCATTATGATGTTTATGAAACCATGAAATCGTTACAATTTCATGAAGTAAGAGAGCGCAGATAATTGTACGATAAGGTAGGAGATTCGATTCTGTGATATGTGTGCATATCTATTACGAAATTAGATTTACTTATTGTAAATGCTATTGAAACTGCCTTTAAAGGCTTTCGATTTAACGATAAGCTGCCTAAATGTCGCAATCAGTCGACATTACTTAGTTTAGTTCGTTGTCCATACTGTTCCCTTTCCATTTAACAATAATTGCTATTTTTTCTATTGTCCCATTTGGCCATGCGGGCAATTTGGTATTAAATATTGGAGTGAAATCTACGTTACACCTACACCCAGAGTAAATTGACGTTCAACCAATTATAAATAGACGGAAGTATTAAAATGTGTGCAACACTGTAACAGCATAAGTTATGTTGGTAATAGTTTTGATTCTTATTATGTTGGTAGTACTTGTGTGTAGTTTAAATAAAGGTTACTTGTTAAGCAAAACTCAACGTGTTTTAATAGTTTATGGCGCCAGTGTGTTAAAACCATAAAAAGCGGGCTATCCGTATAATAAATGATACAGCTATCACCGACTCTTTAGAACCGCTTCAATTGCGCAGGAATGTTGCCTCTCTAAGCATGTTCTATCGCCTGTATCATGACGTGTGTTCGGAAGAACTCCTTGAACTGATCCCCTCCTCACCTTTTCACTACAGAACCACACGGGCGAGGCTTCGGTGTCACAATTTCACGGTGACACCTATAACATCCAGAACCAAAAAGCTTGCCGACTCTTGTCTTAGAACCGTCTTCCTGTCAGCATGTTTCCTTCTTCCTATGATATTGGGTCTTTCAAAAGAGACTTGAGGAGGTACATAAGCAGGCCAGCATGACAGCCGTGACTAGCAGTGTATTCTGTTCGGTGTCATGATATGGATTGTACTGTGCTTACCATCAGGTCCACCTGTATGTTGATGATGTTCAATTTTATATTTCATTAAAAACCAGTGAATACCAGACTGCAATAAGAGACATAAATGATGATCGGCGTAAAGTGGCCATATGGTCTGAAAAAAATTCTCTTGTTAAATCCAAATAAAACTATTAAAATAAAACTAATTTAAACGGATTTTATCGCGGTTATTTATTGATTTTGATCCCGACGTTTCGAAAGCTTTTCAGCCTTCGTGGTCACGGGGCGGACTGAGGTGTAGGTTGTCCAGAAAAGTTCATGTTACTTTGTGTCTACCTTCAATTTAATTCGATCATAATCAATAAATAACCGCGATAAAATCCGTATAAATTAGTTTTATTTTAATGAATAATATTCGCGTAAACATAAGAAATCAATATCCAAATAAAAGTACTTATTATTCGGTACAGATCAACAACTTAGTAGATTACCGATAATTTTAAATGTTACGCTATTGGGGAAACCACTGGAGAGAGTTAAAGAGGCCCGTAATCTTGAACTTATATGGTCGCAAGTCTGCATTTTGAAAGTCGTATCTTCATTGCCATCCAGAATTGTATCTACCGTATAAAAGAATATAAAAGTAAGAAAATATATTGTATAAAAGAAGATCATTCTTGCCGGAAGAATTACACATACAATTAGTTGATCGTTGCTTCTTTCTAAGCTCAATTATGCGGACACTGTATATGGTCTGCGGCTATTGGCTAAACAAAACGACTTATCCAGAGAGTGCAGAATGCTGCAGCTCGCTTTTGCCATACCCCCTCGCAGTCACATACCCTACACTTTCTTAAACCAGCGTGCCATTCATAAAATGAGGTCCCGTTGTAAATTACACTTACTCGTCTCTTGTTTAGTATCATAAAATATCAAGAACCATCCTACTGGTGATTTCTTATGTTTACGCGAATATTATTCATCGAAATGAAACTAATTTAAACGGATTTTATCGCGGTTGTTTATTAATTTGGATCCCGACGTTTCGAAAGATTTTCAGCCTTCGTGGTCACGGGGCGGACTGAGGTGTAGGTTGTCCAGAAAAGTTCATGTTACTGTGTCTACCTACTGTGATATGTAAAACTAACATGGGTGTCGAGGAAGAGGGAATGTGAAACTAGGAAATTGCTAGTACCAAAACACAAGGCAGCAACGTTTAGAGGAAGCTTTCGTGATGCTGCATCCAAGGTTTAGAACAATATACCACCGCCCTTGAAACTGCTAAATACGGCATATAGTGTCACAAAACGTCTGCGAATAGTTTTTGTGGATGCACAACGAAAAGTTAATGATATTGACAGGAACCTCTCTCGTATATAAATAGCATATTATTATTATTTATTTACTTATTCGTACGATTTATTATACTCATCATATATCATAAAGACTAAAACAATAAAAGTTTTAATAACATATATTTATAGAAATAAAACTAATTTAAACGGATTTTATCGCGGTTATTTATTAATTTTTATCCCGACGTTTCGAACACGATAAAATCCGTTTAAATTAGTTTTATTTCGATGAATAATATTCGTGTAAACATAAGAAATCATTAACTTATATATTTATCGACTACATCTAAATATATATACTATGTGTGATCTGTAATAATCTACATATATGACGTATCAGACTGCGTGCTTTATACTTTATATATGACGTATCAGACTGCGTGCTTTATACTATATACTTTCATTTATTTTCTTTAATTTGCGCAATAAATAAATATAAATTTATAATAAATAAATAATTATCTCAGTACTTTTTTTATTTTGCCATATTTATTTCCTTTCACAAGGTATCACCTTTAAGTCCCTAATTTTTCCAAAAAAATTCGATCTGTCACATCTGACAGATGTCTCGTGCGTCGTGCCGACTGACTTTTTTTTTGTTTTATAAGACGTACGTAGCAGCGAACAATTAGTTCCAAGCGGAGATACAAAATAGTATACACTGTAACGTTCCATTATTTTGTTGAAAGGAATGTCATCTGGTTAGTGTCTCTTAATACTTAAAGACGCCTCTAGCATAGGTTCCATAGTAGTCGTTAGATAAAACGTCAATTTAAAATTGGTATCAACCTCTCGGTAAAGGCAGTTGGAAATTTTTCTGTCGAAACTCTGAATTGTAAATACTGTAGAATTGCTGAAAAGTGTAAAATAATAATTAAATTCACTTATTCGTATATTACAAAATTTGTACATAAAAGATGTAATGCCATGTTCAACACGACATATTCTTCAATAGCTTAGTAAAATTCGTGTACATTTACGTTCAAAATACTTTAAAATATTATAATTTCTGTTAAAAATATTACAATTTATGTATTCTGTGTTCTGTTCATGTTCACTCATAATAAAAGTTTCTAACTGTGTAAGTTGTGCACTAACGTAATAGGGTATGGGATTTAAAATGATATCTAAAATTAAGTTGCTTTTGTATTTAATCTCATATCTGTATCAGTGCCTTGTAAAATAAAATAAAATAAAAAAAATTTAGCTTTGCTAATATGATAAAGTTGAAGAGTTTATTCGAATGGGACAATCTCAGGAACTGCAAATCTTGGTTTCCTATAGTCCAATCGTTGAGGGTGGTTATAGGTGGTTAAACATCACCCTACAACCCTTATGAAGCGAGTTAGAAAAAAAATAACTGCAACCAGGCTTTGCCGGTCGCTGGGGTGTCGCGGTGATTGCATGCACGGACCCGCATCGACACAGAAAGGCGACAGATGGCCGTGGGGTTTTAGTGGGTATTCCCGGCGCTTAGCGCTGGGTGAGTCCCACATACTCCCCTCAGTCCCCCCGGGTTGGGAGGGGATGCATAAATACATTTTCCCACGTTATAAAAAAAAACGCCGGCACCATTAGTCCCGCCACCGATAAAATGTGTATACTAGCCAACTGATGTATTGAATATCGGTGTGACTGCCCAGTTGGTTTAGTTTCCGAAAAAATATTTGTATTCCCTCTTTTTAACCTTGTCCAATACTACTTTGCGCCTGTTAGTGCTAGCGTGATGTTAAAGCTTTCCCCATTAATTATTCTAACAAAAACATAAAAAAATGGGGTTTCTAAGATTACCGCGTTCAAACAAACAACCGAAGACACTTGTCCGCCTTATAGTCTTTCTGTATGAAGATTTCGTGTCACTTCGTTTGTCCGCGACGAACTCTTAAACCACTGAACCGATTTTAATCAAAGTTTGCACACTGTGTGTTGTCGTTTCGTCCAAATTGAGAATTAGGATAATCTGTATCACAAAAACTGATCATAACTCTGTAGTCGATGTGATTGGCTAATCGATAAGGCAGAACTCGATAGGTCAGCTAGTATTAACATAGATAAACTGTACCACTGTACTGTTTATCACGGTGTTAGTTTCACGGAAAAGTCCAGCTCATTGCATGGGGGTTTCCGTGCACACAACGAACTGAGGTACCGTCGCTTCAGTGTGGGGCAGTTAATCGAAAAATACGACAGTTTCTTACAAAATGGGACGCATGGTCACCGTATCCACGACAGAACACTGCACACGAACCGAGTACATTTATTTGAATGGACGCGCTGACGTGCATTTACAAGGCGTGAATACGGTCGGTCATCTATTTTCGATGCGTGCCGGTCTGATGCCTATTTGGGCATGTTTGTTTTTAGTTGGGCAACCATCGGTTGATTGGTTACAGTCGGATACGTTGATACCTGCCGGTGCGCGCGGGAAATATTTAGACATGCATCACGCTCGCTTTCTCGGTGTCAGGCAGAACAGTGCTGGTGGGTTCTCCCGCAGCTCGCTAATACAGTATGAAGAATTTTCCACTATTTTCCGGAAGAGAGTCCGCGTTCGTACTTTCATAGCACAGGAGTATCCGTACTAATATTGTAGAGGTGAAAGTGAGTTTGTTTGTTTATTACACTTTCACGCTTCAACTTTAAAGAAAGTGGAGTAAAGAGAGGAATACACTTTGTATGAAATTTTTTATTGCGTCATTCGATTTGTTTGATGAAATCAATATTTACGCGAGCGAAGCCGCACGGAAAATGCAGTATTTTATAAAAATGTTTATTAAATTAATGTAGGCAACATAGGTTTCGATAAATATAGATTACTTGTTTGTTTGTACGTGTTAATCTTAAGAAATATACAGGTCGTATTTCAATAATTGTGTTTGTATTTGATAAATCAGCCATTGAGGATGGTGGTAGGCTATTTATTTAAGGGACGCGAGTTCGAATTCATCTACAACGAGCTTGAGCTTTCGGTGAAGGACAACATCGTGATGAAACCATAGAATGGTGATAGGGCTTATTCTTATGTCCGCCTGGCTAATAACCGCTCTCAAGTTGAAAATCTGCTGCGAAATACCAATAGGTGTGTTCCGGCAGTTGCACTTAAGAGCCAGTTCCTCTACAGGTTTAGCGTGTCTACCAACTTGGGCCGTATCGTCACTTAAGATCAGGTGATATTATGGGCATAGCGCTAAGCCTTAACTATAAAAAATAGGTAATTAAGATCGAACCGACTACAATTTTTTATCACCCAATTGCTTGATTGTCTCAGTCCATTCAAATACCATTAACTTACCCTACAGTTCTATATATTTTCACCTATATTTCTCACAAGGAAAATATATTTTTCTGCATGGCTGATAAACAGAACGTTGTGATCACACCATTCAAATACACTTTCTCCTTCTTAAACCCAGTACTTGTACTAAGGAATGAATTATTTTGCCGTGACAGATTATAAATATACAATTTATCGATACAAGTCTGGCTTAGAACTCATATGACGGTCATACAAATAATTCCCTTGTCTGAGATTCGAACCAGTAATACTCAATACCGTACGAGACGAGACGATTGCTAATCCAAACGTGCTATCATTACTACGCTTATAAATCATCATACGACAACAAGCAAACAGAACTGATTTACTATTTGAAATCACATACATTAAAATATAGTTTTTCGCTTTTCAAAGAACCGGCTACGAGATATCCGTAATAATTTTCTTTAGAATTTATGTCATTAGGAGACACGCGGAGATATTTATCGCTTTGTTTCGTGAGAATTGTATTCGAGAAATATATTTTATGATACATTACAAGCATAATACTGGAATTAAAATTGGGCTATACAGAGATAGCTCCCAGTGGAACTCATTTCAGACGTCTGTATTCCCGTCTACCTATAACTCGGGTGTATCTATAATAATACTTCAAAGCGGGAAAAATTTGTTTTCTTTGTTTCGATGCGATAATCATAAAAAATACTAGTCGGATATGAAAAACACTCGTTTGTATTTGATACAGCAATGATTAAGGGAGGCTTTAGGTCAATTAACATCACGTTACCTCCATTAGAAGTAAAACTGTATTAAACATGAGTGCATAAGAAGTTACACAAACGAACAGACAGTGTGAAATAACTTTTAGATTCACGCGAAAGGAGTCGCGTTAGTTGATATTTAACGCAGAATGTAGATCACTTGTTTGTTTGTACGTGTTAATCTTAAGAAATATACAGGTCGTATTTCAATAATTGTGTTTGTATTTAATAAATCAGCCATTGAGGATGGTGGTAGGCTATTTATTTAAGGGACGCGAGTTCGAATTCACGTACAACGAGCTTGAGCTTTCGGTGAAGGAAAACATCGTGATGAAACCATAGCATGGTGGTAAGGCTTTTTTTACTGTCCGCCTGGCTAATAACCGCCCTCAAGTTGAAAATCTGCTGCGAAATACCAATAGGTGTGTTCCGGCAGTTGCACTTAAGAGTCAGTCCCTACGCAGGTTTAGCGTGTCTACCAACTTGGGCCGTATCGTCACTTAAGATCAAGTGAGGTAATGGTCATAACGCTAAAACTTTAGCTATATAAAAAATTTCACGGTACCACCAACAGGAATCAAGCTGTATTGAAAAAAGTTACGAAAACTGATGAAAACCCTTATTCTTGATTTCCTCATTAATAATGATTTCTTATATTTACTTGAATATTATTCATCGAAATAAAACTAATTAAAATGGATTTTATCGGAATACTATTAATATCAAAAATTAAATTGAAGGTAGACACAGTAACATGAACTTATCTGGACAACCTACACCTCAGTCCGCCCCGTGACCGCGAAGGCTGAAAAGCTTTCGAAACGCCGGGATCAAAATTAATAAATAACCGCGATAAAATCCGTTTTAATTAGTTTTATTTCGATTCCTCATTAATATTACAAATTCGAAAGTGATTTTGTTTGTTGTAACGCGTTTACGTCTAAACCGCTGAATCGATTATGATGAATTTTGGTATAGCGATAGATGGCAACCTGGCGACGGTTATAGGGCTACCACTTCTCGCGAAAATCTTATTCGAGGCGGGGTAAAGGGAGGAATATACTTTACATAAAACTTTTTATCCGATTTGTATTACATAATCAATATTAAAGCGAGTGAAACCGCATGTAAAATCTATTAGTAGTATAGTAGATTTTTTTTTTCGACTTATCGTACGCTGTTAGCCTTAGGGGCTTTGATAGCTTCACTGAACTTTTTGGGGCGAGTGCTCGGCTCGGGCTACTGCCGAAAAGTGAACATGGTTTCGCAGCCTTAACTAACCAACAGATCCTAACTTACTAATTCAGTGATCCTATCACGACCTTATCGATAGTGTGGGTACTATAGTAGAGAGATCTAGCGTCAATAGACGATCATTAGCGAGTGGCTGAAGCGGTCACACGTCACGCGTCTCATCAGAAACTCAAATAAACAGTGATAAATTCCATTCATAATTTATTACTCTCATCAAACAACTGAGGCATTAGAAGCGTTAATTCCGTTATGTCGTCCAGCCCGACGATTTACGGGTAATGCGGTTGGACTGTACACAATATATCAGCCGAGTAAATATTACAACAATTTAGAGACATGACTGTAGGAGCTCGAGATTGGTTAGGAGATTTAATGGATATTAACACTAAAATTAGAGATCCATGAATATGTAAATAAAACCCTATCTTTATCTTTTCTTTTTCTTATATTTAAAGTTTTACGTTACGGCCATAATCTCAGCTGATCTAAGTGATGATACGACCTAAGTTGGTAGACACGCTAAACCTGTGGAGGAACTGGCTCTCAAGTGCAGCTGCCGGAACACGTCTGTTGGTATTTGGCGGTAGTTTTTCAACTTGAGGCTGGTTGCTAGCCAGGCAGGCATTAGAAAAAGCCCTACCACCATGCTATGGTTTCCTCACGATGTTTTCCTCCACCGAAAGCTGTAGCTCATTGTAGGTGCTTGGATACGAAATCACGATCCTTAACGCGAGGTCGTACACACTACCACTGAGCTATCATCGCTTATCTTAGTGTTCGGTTTTACAATAAATTTCCAAAGTACATTACCGAATTGCCGAACTGTAAACTTAAGAACCATGCTTAAGCGGGTTTTGATTTCAAAACGCTATTAAAGGGTGGATCTATATGTGAGCTCCCAAGTTTTTGCGGACATGCATTAAATAATCAATGTTGTAAGAGAAAAGCCGACGCCTTCATCTTATATTTACCTTCGTTTAGAAAAAATACTACCCCTGGAGGGATTATGAGATAACTTTTAAGACCACGCGCACATAGTTGCGAAAATCAGTAGTATTAAAAAAAAAGGGACCGATCATTATGACCTTCGCTGCCTACCAACTGCAATACGTTAGCGGATTTGTAACCATGTGTACATAATCTGAGACAATGGTGTCGGTTTCGATCCAGACAAAACAATCCAAACTATACACAATTTGTTCATTCTCAGGTAACATGTTTAATGTTGTTGTCAGTCGTGAAGTAAAAAAGTGTGCTGACGTATAGTTATACTTACTTGCTTCAATGGACGTGAGTTCTAATCTCTGTAATGAACCCGAGCTTTTCGTGGATGAAAATATTGTGATAAATCCTATAGAGTAGTGGTGATGAGGATTTTTGCAATACCCGTATAGTTAATTAACACTTTCAAGTTGAAAACCTGCCGCCAAATACCTATAGATGTTTTCAGTAGTTATACTTGAGAGCTAGTCCCTCCACAGGCTTTAGCGTGTCCACCATCTCAAGCCACATCGTCACTTAATATCATGTGTGATTGTGGATATAATGTGTAGATACTGATTGGAGCAACTTAAAGGAACTTAAAAGAACTTATTCCGATAAATGTCTTTATCCCTGAACACGATAGTAGATGCTATGGTAAACTAATTAACGCAATGACCACTTACCATCAGGTGACCCGCTAGCTCATTTGCCTCCTATTCCATAAAAAAAGCTGAAAAAGCCAGACGAAAGTTTGCTGAGTCAGCTAATTTGAAAAATATGTTATACTAGATTTTACATGCGGCTTTCCTCGCGTTAATATTAATTTTGTCAAAGTAATCTGATGACGCAATAAAAAGTTTTATACAAAGTTTCCCTTTATTCCTGTTTCTATAACTATTTCGTGAGAAAAAGTATTATACCTACATTCTCAGGTTCCCACTTAGCTTTGTGCCAAAATTTATCACAATCGATTCAGCGGTTAAGGTGTGAAAGCGTAACAAACAAACAAACTCACTTTCACATGTCTTTTTTATAGTTAAGCCTTAGCGTTATGGCCATAATCTAACCTGATCTTAAGTGACGATACGGCCCAAGTTGGTAGCCACGCTAAACCTTTGGAGGAACTGGCTCTCAAGTGCAACTGCCGGAACACACCTATTGGTATTTGGCGGCAGATTTAACTAGTAGCTAGCCTGGTGGGCATCAGAAAAATATATAATATAATAATTTAATCATATGATATGATATATAGTAAGGATTTTAAGAGTGTATATACACAGTCATCTGAAATACTAACATATTTGGATAACCAATTCCACAGGTATTCTGTATGGCCGATAAAAATTAATTCATAGTCGACATTCCAACGTAAATAAGTACATTAGCACACGTCCGCGCACCTCGAATAGACCTTTTAATGTAACATCAACGTGTATTGCCCATTTAACTGGCGTGAAACGTCCAAAGCATTCATCGTCTATAGTCTGGCGCCACCCAACTTTATTGGACCGGTTGCAAACTTAACTATACAACTCAGTAATTCAGAACCGGTAACAAAATTGACATCGTTGATACTGTTTGCGATTTCACCGGACGCAGATATAAGCTTGCCGGCGCAACGCATTCGGTGTCGGTCTGTGGAACCGCACATTGTGCTCGTTTGTATGACAGCCGGGTCCTCATACAAATGGTCTCATAAACGCTAGCTTAATCGATCGTCTTCCCTTTGCCATTCGTCATGACGTGTGCTTAGCAACGGGATGGCGTGAATTAAATGCGTTTCGCAAATTGTCGCCCTACGTGATCGGCTTCGTTATTGGGCGTAATGGATTCGAACGTGCCCCGTATTGTCCAAGGTCCTGAGGCTGGTGCCAATACCTTTACATTTGTTTTGCTTACGATTGACCTAAATGATAGATTGGTTGGTGATCGACTTTGGTGACTTCTTTCCCAACTTTGTTAGCGGGAACAAAGCTAATTTTGAAGTTATTAGGTCGTGCAGTTTCAGTGATCCACTGGTGTGTGAGCAGAAGCTTCCTAAAGTTGAAGTTGATTGATCTAGTACCTCAAGTTAACATTGGCTGATTATGAAATGCATTCTGATCATAGTTTTTTTTTATTATTTGACATTGATCAACAGGATATCTCCAATGTCTACAAATAAATAGTATAATTACAAATTGCGTAAATTGCAATAGATTTGCCTCTTGTTAATTACACAATTATTGTCGCAGTTGTGATTTGAAGCTGGTGATTATTTTAGAATCTTTAAGATCGTGCATTTTAATGTCGCATGTTTGTTACAGTTAAGGATTTGGTAATGTTTAGATAATGTATATTATCCAAGTTTATCTAAAGCAAAGCGATGATAGCTCAGTGGTAGTGTGTACGACTTCGCGTCAAGGGACGTGAGTTCGAATCCAAGCACCTACAATGAGCTTGAGCTTTCGGTGAAGGAAAACATAGTGATGAAACCATAGCACGGTGGTAGGGCTTTTCTAATGCCCGCCTGGGTAGCTACCACCCTCAAGTTGTAAACCTGCCGACAAATACCAAATGGTGTGTTCCGGCAGCTGCACTTGAGAGCCAGTTCCTCCACAGGTTTAGCGTGTCTACCAACTTGGGCCGTATCGACACTTAAGATCAGGTGAGATTATGGCCATAACGCCTAGACCTTAAGTATAAAAAAATAAAAAATTAATATGGGGTATTTTTCTTTGCAAGAATGGACAAAAACTCTTCCACCCAGGAATTGGATATGAAATTGCTGGACTTGTTTTTCGATTGAAAACTAGATATAATTGAATCGCATAAACCTGCCAAATAATACCTACATTGGTATTAAAGTGTGTAAATTATTAGGTGTCTTAGCAAATTGAATAACCTAACGTATCCGCGAACGCCAGATTTTGGTCTCAACCGTACAATGCAGTGCGCATAAATAAAGATTTTGTCGACGAACGTAAACAAACAAATGCGAAATTTAAATGGCGATTGACTTGTTACGTTTCAACTGGATACCGGTAGTTTCAGTGCACGCAAATCTTTAGTAATCACTTCTTTGCTTTATTTGGATGTTATAACACAATATGGACTGGAATCAAGAACTGCGCTTATAACTGGATTAGCATATGCCTTAGTATGCAAGCCTTTTCAAGTAGTTAATAACTTGACCACAGTGTCACCTATGGCATGCATATATAAGATAAAATCGTTTCCTTACCAAACACCATATACATAAGGCGATATTCTTCCAGAACTGACAACATTTGAAGCGATGATAGCTCTGTGGTAGTGTGTACGAGTTCGCGTTAAGGGACTTGAGTTCGAATCCAAGCACCTACGATGAGCTTGAGCTTTCGGTGAAGGAAAACATCGTGAGGAAACCAGAGCATGGTGGTAGGGTTTTTTTTTTTTTTTTTTTTTTTTTTTTTTTTTATTGCCTCGATAGGCAGACGAGCAAGCGGCCCGCCTGATGGTAAGCGGTCACCGCCGCTCATGGACTTCCGCAATGCCAGGGGCACAGCCAAGCCGCTGCCTACCGCTGAAGGGATACTCTTTTTAAGCCTCGTTTGAAGAAGGACATGTCATAGCGCTCGGGAAACACCGAGGCAGGGAGTTCATTCCAGAGCTTACATGTGCGTGGAATAAACGAACGCTGGAAACGTACGGTACTAGACCGTATTGTTTCCAGGTGGTATGGATGAACTCTACTGCGGTGTCGGGTGGTGCGATGGTAGAATGGTGACGTTGGCACCATCTTAAACAGTTCCTCAGAGCACTCCCCATGGAACAGCCGATAAAACACGCAGAGAGAACCAAAGTCTCTCCGCAGTCCTAACGGTTCGAGGCTATCCGTGAGATCAGGATCATCGACGATTCGGACAGCTCGTCTTTGCAAGGAGTCAAGTGGGTTAAGCAGGTATTTTGGGGCTCCTGCCCAGAGGTGGGAGCAGTACTCCACGTGGGGCCGTACTTGAGCTTTATAGAGCATCAATCTTTGGCCCGGCGTGAAGTACCGCTCCGCTCTGTTCAGGATACCCAGCTTTTTAATAGCCAATTTGGCTTTGTCCTCCAAATGACTCCTGAACTGAACTGTGCTCGAGATTTCGACGCCGAGAATCCCAATACTCCCGGAAACCTGAAGAGGTACTCCTTGGAACTGAGGCGCTATGACAAATGGTCCTTCTTCGCAGTGAACGCGCAAACTTGTGTCTTCATGGGGTTGAATTGAACTAAGTTCGTTTCACCCCATTTGGAGGCCCGCCCCAGAGAGCTCTCGATTTCAGACACAAGTTGAGACCGTCTTTCCTCTACGGTGCACCGAGGAACATTCTGGTGGCCGATGTATAGCTACCACCCTCAAGTTGTAAACCGGCCTTCAAATACTAATAGGTGTGTTCCGGCAGCTGCACTTGAGAGCCAGTTCCTCCACAGGTTTAGTGTGTCTACCAACTTGGGCTGTATCGTCACTTAAGGTCAGATGAGATTCTGGCCATAATGTTAAACCTTAAGTATAAAAAAACTGTATTGAAACTGTAAATGTTATCCACCACTAAGTTGCCACTGTATTAAATAGCATCAAAATTTATTAGTAAATATTTTAGTTTTTAGTTTAGTTAATTTATTAGTTACACAAACAAAAATAAAGGAAATTGGCCTCCAAGTCGAAAAAAAGCTACATTTAAATTACATATATTTCTAATATTTCATGTGCAAATTTCGCTCAAGTAGAGTTTGTTGTATGAATAAATGTTGTACTGCTAAGCGCTTAGGAGTAAATTCAACTACAAAAGATATCGTTTTACATTCGGTGTTACAGAGAAGGGAGTTGTAATTTGTCGCTGGTCAGTCGTCCAGCGGACTGTGCCAACTAAGGATTTGTCTAAACAAGCCACCAGTTTCTATCAATACACTGAAGGATTAAAATAATTTGATAAACATGAAAATATTCCAGCAAAGTACTCGATGTCAGGATACACAATCGACCGAAGCGCGTCACGAATAAGACATAATGTCGAATGTCAAAATATTTTGATAGCTGCGGAGGTTATGTTTGTAGTTTTGACAGCTGTCAACGCGATATCAAATAAGCTTTGCGTTTTATTATCACCGAGTGAACAACCGAAATGAAATTCACGAGGGATTATATTGAAATGACAATTTATAGTTTTTATCGTTGGGTTATTTTGTATTCGCCACGTTCCAGTTTGTTAATGGTTGTTTGTTTGAATGTGGACGCATTTTGTAACTCATTACCGAAACGCGTGTTAATCGATTATTGGATTACACTTAGTATTTATTAATTATTTATTTTTAGATTACAACAATCTATTCTCAAAAATCTCAAGTTGTAAACCTGCCGCCAAATACCAATAGATTTGTTCCGGCAGCTGCACTTGAGAGCCAGTTCCTCCACAGGTTTAACGTGTCTACCAACTTGGGCCGTATCGTCACTTAAGATCAGGTGAGATTATGGCCTTAACGCTGAACCTTGAGGATAAAAAAAAATTCAAAGTAAAATACTTTTTAATTAGTTAATTAAAATTAAAAGTAGAGTCACATTTAATTTAATTTAATTATATGTACAAATATAAGATAAGCAATACTATTAAAAGGAAAATATGTTTTTGATTTCAGATCATCCATTAAGCTGAGATGAAGAACAGAGGAGGTGTGTGAGTATCATACAATTAATTTCGTTTTACCTTCTGATTGCCTACTGTTGACTAATAGACTAGTTCCCTACAGTTTAACATCTTCAAAACTAGCGAACGCCTTCCTTCATACATCCTTTATAATGTTAGAAGTTGTCCAGACGTTTTTATATTCACATAAGTGGGTAAATCCGCTGAAAAATGAGGTATGCGCGTGATCAAGGAGTCAGTTGCAAATAACGGACACAGCGTAAGCAGTTTTAAAGTTTATGATTAATTTTAATGGTTTATCTTGGCGTATACCTGAATCGTTGTGACTCAATTGACACTGTTAGTGTTACTAATGTGTTCGTATGTGTGACGGTTGACCAGATCATCACAAGAAGACCCAGCGACCAAGGTAAGTGGTTTGCCTCATATAGGTTCTATAAACTGCTGTTAATTCGACCGTTTTCAAAAATTTCTTTCATATTTTTACAAATTCATATCAGGGCTAATGTAGCATTCTAACGGTGAAAGAATTTTCGAAATCGATCCAGTAGTTATTGAGTTTATTCGTTACAAGCAAAAAAAGATTGTAAGATCCAAAAGTGCACGCCTCAAAAACATTTTTTCTTATTATTTAATATCAATTAAACCACATCGAATCAGACCATATATATAACTTTTTTTTTTATGAAAACGATTAAATAAAACGTATTTCCACGCGAAAGGAGTCGGCGGCACGACTGTTATACAATATAGATATTGTCGACACGAGTTGCGACTTTTCGAACACGGCCGGATACAGTAGCGCCGCTTTTTAGTATCCCGCTTGATTTACGATCGAAATTTAACGGGGTCTTGTGTATTATTTTAAACTTCGTTTATTGGAACACGTCGCTTTCGAGCGTGACTCTATTATGTATTACGGTTCCGTAGAGTTTTCTTTTACTTAGCTGACTTATTTTAGTCTCAAATACGTTAGCTTAAAGTCTACTTGTGTGTTCATTTTGATCCTGTTAGAAAATTAATCTATCCAATGGTAGTGTGTACGGACGTCGCGTCAAGGGACATGACTTCGAATCCAACTATAATAAGCTTTTTTTGATATAGTTAAGGTTTAGCGTTATGGCCATAATCGCACCTGATCTTAAGTGACGATACGGCCCCAGTTGGTAGACACGCTAAACCTGTGGAGGGACTGGCTTTCAAGTGCAGCTGTCGGAATACAACTGTTAGTATTTGGCGGCAGATTATCAACTCGAGGTTGGTTGCTATCCAGGCGGGCATTAGAGAAAGCTCTACCGCCATGCCATGAACTTTCGGTGAAGGAAAACATCATGATGAAATCATAACATGGTGGTAGGGCTTTTTCTAATGCTTTAGGTGTGTTCCGGCAGTTGCATTTGAGAGCTAGTCCTTCTACTAGGCTTATAGTGTCCACCATTTTGGGCCACATCGTCACTTAACATCAGGCGAGATTGTGGTCATAACGCTGAGTCTATGCACTCTACAAAAATAAAGTTCAAAGGTGCGGTAGTGTCTCATTTCCATGTTATAATAGAAAAATAAAATTCTATCATTATAATTTCTACATGCTAATTCCGATGCACCTGCATAAGGAATCCTAAATTTGACTATCGAGATTTCCCTAGTATTTGTTACCGTGAACTAGTTTCGTGATTCTGACGCGATCATTAAAACCCGAAATGATCCAGTAGACTTACCTTAGACGTAGATTAGACAGATCCAGTTAAGAAATGAGTCACTATTTTAACAAAATAGTTCACGGTAACAAATACTAGGTAAATCTATATAAACAAATCGACTATTGTCTGTATACTGTATTCTGATGTTTATGAATTTATTCATAATAATAAATGCCATGTAAATCATTTATTTAATTTATTTATAATTTTTCTTATTTAATTTAAATTTAAACCATTTCAATTACATTAAAATAGACGGTAATTTTCAATAGGCTATTACCTAGAATGATATTGAAGCGAATGAAAAAAAAAATGGTCTAGAAAAGTGTGTCTTTTTGGCGTTATCGTGACCACATACATCATCCACACATACAGACAACCTTACGTCCACCGAAATATATTTTCAAAACTGTTTTTTTATACTATCTACAAAAAAAGGGTTTTTTAAAGTATCTACTGTCGTAACAAAGTGTTCTTGTTGATATTTGTCAACTCATTTAATACTCGATGTGCGAAAGAAGATCGGATAGAAGCAATTTAAGCCGAGATAATTGCTTGACCTTGAGAGTGTGAGAGTAAAGCACTACTCAAACGCATCTCGTTATGAGACGTGCAAAAGATTCTACGTGATATTCGCATGATCATATAGAACGAAATTGCCAGTAAATAAGAGACAGAAGCTTGTCAATAACCTTTTTATGCATAAACATAGTTGTAGGTTTAGCGTTTTGGCCACAATCTCACTTAATGTTATATGACGACATGGCACAAGATGACGGACACGTTAAACCTACTGAATGGACTGGTTCTCAAATACTACTGCCAGAATCCACCTATAGGTATTTGGCTGTAAATTTTCAGCTCGAAGGTGGTAGCCGGGTGGGCAATAGACACACCACTACCACCACGCTATGGTTTCATCACGATCTTTTCATTCAGAGAAAACTCAAGCTCATTGCAGGGGGGTTCGAACTCGCGTCGATTGACGTCGCTTCCGTACACGCTCCCTCAGAGCTATTATTTCTTTTTATCACCTGTGGTTTATTTAATCGTACTACCCTACCATCTTATACTGTACGGTATAAGGAAATTTATTATCACAGCGCAACTAAATCCTTATATCTTAACCGTCTTGTTTAATAGGCTGCACGTACTATTCGGTTCTTCATATCACTAATACTTCAGTCCACTGATTCGTTCTGGAGTTCCATTGTGTCTCGTCAGTATTATAAGACATATTTATATTGCCACAACCGGAAACTAAAAGCGCTAAAAGCGAACTAGTGTGAATATGATTATTAAAACAATTTTTATAAAATCACGTCATTACAATTTGAATTTATAAAGTTATTTTTAACCAAACATGTAAATATCAATTTCCGATTCATAAAGTTACATTTAATCAAACGTGTAAATACTTAAACCCTAGTAATATCATATTTATTATAAAGAGGCGATTAATGATAAAGATAACGCTTGTTATAGGTTATTAAAACCATTTATAGAAAATCTCGTAATTACTATTTTGAATTTATAAAGTTCTTTTTAACCAAACATATATATCAATTTGAATCTATAATGTTATTTTGAACTAACGTGTGAATATTGAAACCCTTGTAATATGATATTTAAAGTAACGAGACGATCAATGATAAAGCTAAAATAAAGAGGCGACCAATGAATAAGCCTAACACTTGAAATAGATTATTAAAACAATTTATGTAAAATCTCTACATTACAATTTGAATTTATAAAGTTAAATATAACCAAATGTAAATATTAATTTAAATCCGTGAAGTTATTTTGAACTAACGTGTGAATATTGAAATCCTTGCAATATGACATTTAATGTATAGAGAAGATCAACGATAAGGCTAAAAATAAAGAGGCGACCAATGATAAAGCTAACAATTGGTTGTTTATTGATTTGCTCACAGTCTACCATAAAAGGGGCAGACCAATTTATTTTTACCTGAAATGGAAAACTATTGTATCTACGAATCAGCCTATGGAAATGTTAGTTGTTAGAGACTCAATCGGATAATGTTTTGCTACGGCGTATGTGATGCAGTTAAATCCTTTATTTTCTGTATCACAGTGATTTATTTCCTCACCTCCCCAAAAGGGTGAGGAATACCCGAGATATGCTTCGATGTGAAAACACGAATGGTGTGAAATTGTAATGAGAATATTTAATTTTATGATAAATTTTCAATTTTTCTGTTTGAGGCGTGGCCTTCAAAATAGGCGTGAGGGGTAACTTGTATAAATCTAAGGTTTTTCGGTGGTTGCAAATTGCCTTATCACTGGCACCCTTTCTTAAGTGTTACGGGTTCGAACCTGCGGACATCAGATATATATATTGCGTTATTAGAAGCCCGGCGACTAATTTATTTATTTATTTATATGAAAAAAATACAGCAGTAACACAATATAGCACTAAGAACATACATTAATTATCCAATTACAGATTTTCACGATTAGACAATTCATTTTATAGAAAATACACATGTGAACAAAGTGTCAACGTTATATTCGACTTTTTTAACCGAAAAATTAAATAATAAAAAAAAAGATAATGATAATGTACAGTGAAGAATAGACAGTAAAAGATGACATGATTAACAGAAAAAATCCAGGCTCAGCTGCCTTCTAGCGGATACAAAATTAGTAGAAAATACACTAAAGTCATCTAGTTTAGAGATTTGGTTAAAGTTTCTACCTTCTCGCACTGTGTAAGAAGTATTTTAGCGATAGTTGGTGCAACAACTGGAAACACAAATTGGTGGGTTCATTCGACTTAATATTATATTTTATCACTAGGTTATACCTACGGATTCGCTTTCGTTGATATTGACTTTGTAAAAACATATCGGTTGTCGCATTAAACTGTTTTATACAAAAGTTTCTCCCTCTCTTTACCTCACTATTATTAAGTTTTTCACAAGATAAAGTATCCTATCACTGTTTCCAGGTTTCCATCTATCTGTGTACCAAAATTTATCATAACCGATTCAGCGGTTAAGGCGTGAAAGCTTAACAAACAAATAAACTCACTATCGCATTAATAATATTAGTATGGACTATAAACTCGAATGGGATTTTGTTACACTTGCCCGCTTTAACTATTAACTGACCATCGTAAACATGCATTCATTCATTCACTATAATCTGTTCCTTTTTTGACAAACGAGTACCGAAAGTTTTGACTGCGTCGCTATTGGTTCTCGTAATTAATATAAAGTTCGTTGCACACAAACAATGTAGTTGCATTTACGTTCAACCCAATTGAACTTGTTTGTGCTCAAAGTCATAAAATTAATGAAGTTCGAACTCTTCTGTTACAAGGAGTAGTTAAAGTGGATAGACAAAAATATACGTCATGTGTCAATCATGTGGGAACCAAGATCGAAACAAAAATGTACGGAGTCGACGATCATGTAGAAAATATGCTGACTAGTTTATTATTGACGTATCTGCAGAAAGATCAAAGTTCACCACGACCAAATGACCCATCTCAATCATACGTGAATCGAATCGATGATAGCTCAGTGGTAGTGTGCACGACTTTGCGTCAAGGGACGTGAGTTCGAATCCAAACACCTACAAAAGAACTTGAGCTTTCGGTGAAGGAAAACATCGTGAAGAAGCCATAGCATGGTGGTAGCGCCTTTTCTGATGCTCGTCTGACTAGCAACCACCTTCAAGTTGAAAATCTGCCGCCAAATATCAATAGGTGTGTTCCGGCAGTTGCGCTTGAGAGCCAGTTCCACGAAAGGTATAGCGTATCTACCAACTTGGGCCGTATCGTCACTTAAGGTCAGGTGAAATTATGGCCGTAACGCTATGCCTAAACTATAAAAAAATACAGTTAAGGACGTGAGTTATTTGTCATCTTGACAAAAGTATTATTCCCGGGCATGAATATAAAATTTTAATTTTGCCCAATCTAAGTCCTATGGCGATCGCACGTTTGAAAGTTCAATTTCGATCACACCAATTGCTTTGATAATTTCCAAATGACTATTCAGGTTGTTTCGCTATTATAGACTGATTTGAACACTCATTTTCATTGATAATTGTATGTGAACAGCTTTTGTGACTCTATAAATTGGGTTCAAAACCAAAACACACTTTTATTATAGCGGGCGTCGTCCAAACCACAAGACGAGAAAAAAAAAATGAACGTATTATATTTTCATTTCGTTCATATAGTGTTAGGTTCATTAGAGTATTTATTGTATAAAAATTGGACTCACTATGCTTAAGGTATACTTAAGGTTTAGCGTTATGGCCATAATCGCACCTGATCTAAAGTGACGATACGGCCCAAGTTGGTAGACACGCTAAGCCTGTGGAGGAACTGGCTCTCAAGTGCAGCTACCGGAACACACCTATTTGGTATTTGGCGGCAGGCTTACAATTTGAGGGTGCCAGATAGGCAGGCGGGCATTAGAAAAAACCCTATCACCATGCTCTGGCTTCCTTACGATGGTTTCCTTCACCGAAATCTCAGGCTTATTGCCGGTATCGACCTCACGTCTATCGACGCGGAGTTCTTACATGCTACGAACCGCGCTATCACGGCTTCACTGAAAAGTAATTCTATGTCTTCATAACGCAAGTCAACATGTGAAGATTTATCGACAATCATAAACACCGTCTGTAAGCCTACATCTGCGAAAGCCGGCATTTGAATAGATTTACTAATATATGCGTTGTTGTACGAAGCGATTTACGTATAACGACATCATACCGACTCTCCCTAGAAAGTTTAGACTGAGCTGAGCACCATTATAATAAAATGTATCTGGACTAAGTCAAGAGTATACTTTCGTTATACATCACTATTTGTAAACGTGAGTACGTTCGCGCGAAAGATTTTTATACTTCAATGCGTATACTGTAATGGCCTGAATCTTATCTGTTGTTAAGTGGCTATGTGGTCCAGTATGGTGGAAATCTTAAGCCCAGTAGAATGACTGTAAAGTAATGGCATTTGGTGACAGATTGTCAACTCGACGGTAATAGCTAACCAGTTGGCATCAAAACAAACTCTACCACTATGCAAAAAAAGAAAAAAAAAATATTTATCCATACCTCCTGTCCAAAAACAAAATTATTTGTGTATCACACATTTGCATTAACAAATTACTATTTAATTGTTTTTAATGGTGCTTGATCTGACAGCACTTCAGCTCGGGATGCATTGAGTTTGTTATGAACACATTTGGTATGAATAAAAAATGGTAAACTGTCAGCACCATGACAGGGAGAGTAATAAAGAAAAACCGGAAACACCTACGTTGTGTTTATTTAATTTATTAATTAATATTAACAATTCCAAATGATACTCTGCGAGTATCAATTTGTAGTAAACTATAAATAATTGCATTAAGAATCAACATAATTTCGGGACCCCCGGGGTCAGAGCGAACGGTGGATACCGACGATGTTCCGACTATAACAGCATATTATCATAGACATTTCTCAATTTCTACGAACCGGCGATCATAAAGCTTCGGGAGAGTTCAATAAATACGCGATTTAATCGCTGTTGAGGCGCACTGGCGAAGAATTACATTAATATGGACATAAAATTTAAGTTTTTTATTAGACACCGTGAGAGTTATTAAACACATTAGGAGAGATATTATTAGCTCGACAGACAATTTTGCTTCTCGATTAAGAGTCACCGCATATTCTTAGTGTAATCTATTTTTTTTATTACGGCCATAATCTCACCTGATCTGTAGACACGCTAAACGCTAAACCTTCGGAGGAACTGGTACTCAATTGCAACTGCCGGAACATGAACGGTATTTGGCGGCAGATTTTCAACTTGAGGGTGGCAGCTAGCCAGGGGGCCTCGGAAAAAGCCCTACCACCATGCAAATATCGTCAAATACCTTCTAATGACACTCAAAGTCCCGTATTACCAGACTGTAGACCAGAAACAGCTTTCACACTGCCTCCAATCGAATCCTTACTACCTCGCTAAAAATAAAACAAATAAAAAACAAGAGAAGGCTGTAACAAATCGATATTAATTGATACCGCCAAATTGAAAAGCACTTTGGGTTACAAAATTTGAATTCAACAAAGGGCCAGTTACGTTTTTAACAAACATTTATCCGAACCGTTTTATACCCATAAATTTGGTAATATAAACTGTGTAGATTGAGAGATCAACGTTTTTGAAAGAAATCTTTGCTGGCGCTACAGTCTATGGAGTTTCCTCTCTAACTTCCGTGGCATTAAGTTTATTATCCTCTGTATTTAAAAATGCAAAATCTGCATTAAAATATTCCTTATTATTTACCGGTGCAGCGATATCAGTATCTACAGCTGGAAATATATATTTTATTACGAACGTCTAAGGTGGGTTTTTGGTTGACAATTTAAAGTGTAATTTAATTTCGCTGCATCCACAAGGCGGTCTCACACGTCGTATTCGCGAAGGAATTTGGTATTCATAAATTCGGGATTCGTAATAATCAGTTTGCGAGCGCCTCGAGGCTAGACGAGAGTGAACGAACTCTACTACCTTCAAAAACCATTTGCCTTATTCATATTTTATTTTGATATCAATGCCTATTATGTTTTATACCAACTAACCTGGCAGACTTTGTTCTACATGTTCAAGTATCAGTCAGATCGACTGCAGCGACATCTATCGCGTTACGATCACTTATCCAGATAAAAGTATCCTATCTCTCAAGTTGGATCAAACTGCACAAAGTGTACTAAATTTTGATCCCGACGTTTCGAAAGCTTTTTAGCCTTCGTGGTCACGGGGCGGACTGAGGTGTAGGTTGTTCAGAAAAGTTTATGTTACTGTGTCTACCTTTTAATAAACTAATAAACTTTTCTTCATTCATTCAGGGATCAAAATTTAATAAATAACCGCGATAAAATCCGTTTAAATTAGTTTTATTTCAATGAATAATATTCGCGTAAACCTAAGAAATCATTATGCACAAAGTGTGTAAAATTTGATGAAAATCGATTCAGTGGTTTAGGAGTTCTTGCGGACAAACAACGTGACATGAAATTTTTATATATAAAGATATTTACTTGACAGAATATGATTTGAAATTTAATGTAACTAAAGTCCGTTAATTAATCGAAGTTTAGCGATAATCATTGTTGAAGATTTAAGGATATATTGTAATGGTAGGGAAAACACTGTCTACAAAATTTTTCTATTGTTAACACTAAAGGTCGTCAATAGATGCTAAACAAGGAGAAGGAGTTTGGTTGATAAACAGAAGAGAGAGAAAAGTACTGAACTGTTTTGTTCTGCAGAATAACATTTATTGTTCGATGAACAACTAACACAAAATCCGAAAAAGAAACCAAATATTAAATACAGTGTCGACTTAGTCAAACATCGTTAGCCCTTATTGATCTACTCACTACAACATAACCTATACATAAATAAATAGCCCATTTCAAAGCGATGATAGCGCAGTGGTAGTGTGTACGACTTAGCGTCAAAGGACGTGAGTTCGAATCCAACCACCTACAATGAGCTTGAGCTTTCGGTGAAGGAAAATATCGTGAGGAAACCATAGCATGGTGGTAGCGCTTTTTCTGATGCCCGCCTGGCTAGCTACCACCCTCAAATTGAAAATTTGCCGCCAAATAACAAGAGGTGTGTTCCGGCAGTTGCACTCGAGAGCCAGTTTCTGCACAGGTTTAACATGTCTACCAAATTTGGCCGTATCGTCACTTAAGATCAGATGAGATTATGGCTATTACGCTAAGCCTTAACTATAAAAAAAATCCACTGTTTGGCAACAGATTTTCTTTTAATACTGTTTTATAGTTTGTCCTCATCTTAATAAGAATTTTGAATAGTGATTCGTTGCATCTATTTTGGCAGAAACGACATTAGATGTTACCAAAATATTGTCTTATTTCTTTAAGTTTTTAATAAACCCGTTACATGCTTGTAATAGGACTCTATTTGGTACATTTATTTTTGTCTTTTAGGCTATTTAAGTATAAGTTATAATGGAATTGGCATGTCTTTAGAGATGAAAGTCCATAAATAAAATTATAGTTATTAAAACTGTGCTCGACTTTCGAGCACTGTACGAACATCAGTTAGTTCAAACAACAGTCTGAGAGCCAGTTCCTCTACAGTTTTAGCGTGTCTACCAACTTGGGCCATATCGTCACTTAAGAATAGTTGAGATTATGGCCACAACGCTAAGCCTTATCTATAAAAAAAGAAAAAAAAAGAAGGAATTTCAAGTGGGCCGTTGCAATTTCAACACGGTTCAATGGGATTCTAATCCACAAAGACCACATTACCAAGCCCAATGCTACTGCGGGTATTCGCAAACTATGGCGCATTTACTGTCGTGAACCCGCTTTCCTTACTCCTGTACGCTCGCTGACCTGTTGCGAGTCTGCATCGAACGTCAGGGAGCAGCCGAATACAGGTCTAATATAATTTAAAGCCATCATTGACAGGATACGGTTCCGTATGGGACTACCCCCGCGATCCTTGCGTGGCTTGCCCTATGTTATTGTTAGGACCACTAAACCTAGTAAGTTAGGATCGCTAACCTTTGTTCGTGTTCCGGCAGTAGCCCAAGCCAAGCATTCTGGCACCCTTGCGCCCGCTGCCACGAGTCTCAGTGCCCTTAGCATTCGCCCCAAAAAGTTCGGTGAAGCTGTCAAAGCCCTTACGGCTAACAGAGTATCACTGGTCGAAAAATTAAAAAAAAATGCCAGGATAGAAGAAAAACAGCATTGATCCGGTTCAGATAGAATTCAAATTGGTTCAACGAAGTTTCAAGTGTAACCGTGCTTTCAAAGACGATTTTAAGAAATGACCCCTCGGGTCGTTCCCTGCCCTTTGACATAAATAACCGATTCCCATAACATTAACCGTCCCATTCCGATCCATTCTACTAAAAATAGATATATGTATATATCTGTATTTGAATATTATCGTGTCGATATAAATAATTTGAGTTTACAAATCGCCCGATAATGTACACATTGTAGGAAATGAAATGTGTGACATTCGACAAATTGAAATTCAATGTGGACGTTATCTTAAAATAGGCGTTTCGATGCTGCGGAATTACATAATACGATGTGTTATTCATAGATAGCGTTGTAAAAATTATGTTTCCGAATGACCAGCGACCGTACACTATTATTTCTTTCTAACAGCAGTTTTTAACATAAGAACACAGTTCTTAAGAAACGTCTCGCATAATTTTACCTTTTTAAACCGCCCCCCCCCTTCCCGTCGCCACGCGAGAGGGTAATGAAGGTATGATGTGTACGGACCCCGCGTCAATAGGCTCGACAGCATCAGCGTTAGGTGGAGGAGACCATCGCGATGAAACTATAGGTACCGACCAGCCTTAAATTGAAGCGATGATAGCTCAGTGGTAGTGTGCACGACTTCGCGTCAAGGGACGTGGGTTCGAACCCAAGCACCTACAATGAGCTTGAGCTTTCGGTGAAGGAAAACATCGTGAGGAAACCATAGCATGGTGGTAGGGCTTTTTCTAATGCCCGCCTGGGTAGCTACCACCCTCTAGTTGTGAACCTGCCGCCAAATACCAATAGGTGTGTTCCGGCAGCAGCACTTGAGAACCAGTTCCTCCACAGGTTTAGCGTGTCTACCAACTTGGGCCGTATAGTCACTTAAGATCAGGTGAGATCATGGCCATAACGCTAAACCTTAAGTATAAAAAAAAAAAAAAAAAAAAAAAAAGCTATAATTAAGCAGGCGGATTCGAACTCGCGTCCCTTGACGCGGCGGCCGTGCGCACTGCCGATTGAGCTATCATCGCTTATGATTATTTAACCATTACCCGAACCGTATTTGACCTCATTTGATATTTTTATTACGGATCGAACATGCGACCGAACTTCGGCAATTAAAAATACTACGGCTGTACGTACGGTTCGTTGACATTCAATATCCGAATCCCAATTTGTATGAATGACTCAGCCACAGTTATAAGAGAACAGATAACTCACTATAGTTTATATTGTATCTAAATGTTAATATCTGACTATTACAATAATTTATATTTGCGTAGTGGTAAAGCTTTTTCTAATGCTCACTTAGAAGCTACCAACCTCAAGATAAAAAGGGATTTATTTATCCTGGCTCATGAGAATTACAGTACTTCATTCAACAAATGGTTAGCTCAGTACGGTCCAGGGACAGTAGGGTCTGTTGAAAGAGAAAGTGTCTTACGTCAGTCGCAGCCGCTATACTGGCTTGGGAAACACTTCTTCACACGTCGTCTGAAGTCAATGTTAAGGTAAGAAACACCCAGGATGGAAGACTGTTCCATAGGTCCACAGTGCGACAAAAGTTTGATATGTCATTTGCATACATTTTTAAGCGTTTTCTAAACGTAAGAAATATCGAAAGTCGACTTGGCTAAGGGGGCTGTCGTCTGGTCTTCAGCACTCGCCATTTTTATTTATTTTATTTTATTATATGGCCAAATAGAGTATCTAAAGCTAAATTATAATTGAATATTTACGTTTATCATCCATATTAGGGTCTCGTCGGTAAGAGTGACCTGATTATCGAAGGAACTGTCGTATCTCTTTATTGGGCATTCCTCAATAATGTGCTGATTTGATTGCGTTTCCGGTACGCAGTCAAAACGCGGTGAAACAATCCACCCGGATTGTATTTAAATTCAGCAGCGCCCGTGTCCTGTACGCAATCTGATGATGTTGCACCAATCGCTACTTAGCTTGTGTAGATAGAACCTCGTTAAGTCAAACGTCGATAAGGTGAAAACCTCCCAATCTCGAAAAAATGTTTTGTTCCCTTCCCTTCAAACATTAAAACCTCTATTCTCTATAAGTCGAAAACTCTATACCTTGAATTTTTTGACGTCTCCCTTGATATTCGACTTATTATGTTACTACTGTATATATATTTTGCAGTGAAACTTCTTTAGAATCGTTGTGATTTCAAACTCGATGAAACGAAACAGCGAGTCCATAGAGACACAAACACGTAAATGTATAGGATACAGCGGGCGAGAGAATAGATAGAGAATGAGATAGAACTGTGAGATAGATAGAGAATGTGATTTCAAACTCGATGAAACGAAACAGCGACCCCATAGAGACACGAACACGTAAATGTATAGGATACAGCGGGCGAGAGAATAGATAGAGAATGAGATAGAACACATTACACGTTCTCGGTGTCCTCTTTGTGCGATGCTTCATAGCGACCCCACTAACGTCTACTAAGTATTGTCCATATGTATTTTCAATACTTTTTGATAAGTTTTTTATTTATTTATAAAAGCGTCGTACTTTTCACGAAGTGCGGCAGCTGTTCTCTCTTGCCTAAGCGCCGGTCCAGTTTATCTAGGTCGTAAAATATCCATAAAACTCGATACAAGCATAAAGGCGCGTTTTATGATAATGTCATATAATTTTAACACGCAATATGTTTGTATGTTAAGTGACATTTATTGATTTGACAAGAAAAAAAAAAAGAAAACACATGTTCGTTTCTAATTTTCCTGTAAGTTATTTGTTTTTGTTGCGAACTTGATTTATTAACTGTCTTTTTGCGTTGTAAATATCGTTTAGTATTTAATAAATTGAAGTTCATTTATTTAATTCGACAGAATTTACTGAGAAGAATTCTTGTCTTCGTTTTGTATGATACTAGATAGAGCTAGCATTTGCTCGTGATTTTGCTAGCCTTAAATCAAAATTTATTTCCCCACCCCTCCAGAACTGACAACCGATAGCTAGCAAGGTTCATAGACGCACAATCTGGGCTAATCTGAAGCTTGCATGCATATTTTATCAAAATCGATCCATCAGTTTTGAAGTCCATATGGAACGTGAATACACGCATCGATCTTTATACATAACAAAATGTGTACGTCTGTTAGTGATCGTGTAAGTTATAAACGAGTTGACTGACAGCAGGAAGTTTCACGTAATATATACAGTGGTGGATATTTAGTTACAGACACTGAATGCATATTAAAATAACTAAGCTGTCAATATTTTTGATAAGACTACAATTGCTAATTGCTAATCAATTTAAAACTTTGCTTATGTTTGTGTAGGTATTGTTTTTTTCTTCTTGTGTAAGTATTGTGAACTATAAAAACGAAATTGTATCAATTTGTTTCCGGTTTATGCTAATTGCAAGTAGTATAAAACTTAACAAATATCTAGCCATCTTTACTTAGAAGAAATAAAAAATATATTGTTAGTAAATATATATTGTTACATGATGGTAGGGCTTTTTCTAATGCCCGTCTGGGTAGCTACCCATCCTCAAGTTGAAAATCTGCCACCTAATACCAATAGATGTATTCCGGCAGTTGCGCTTGAGAGCCAGTTCCTTTACAGGTTTAGCGTGTCTACCAACTTAGGCCGTATCGTCACTTAAGATCAGGTGAGATTATGGCCATAAAGATAAAGCTTGAGTATAAAGAAATTAAAAAAAGGGGCTTATTACACATAATTCCTAACACATTTATTAAAAAGCTTAGTGCGTAAAAATATATGGTTGCATGTCCTTTGGCCGTAATAACAGCTCGACAACTCTTGGGGCATTGAAGTAACCAATTTTGTACAAGCTTCTTCACAATTTTTCTTCCATTCTTCACTAAAAGCTTTAAAAAGTTGGTCAACATTTGACGTCCGCTTTGCCGCCATTTTCTTCATCACTTGATTAGTATAAGTTTTCTATGGGATTTAAATCTGGACTATACGGGGGTCAATCAAAGACTGTGACAGACTGGTTCCTTAAGAAGACTTTTACTACTTTTGCAGTGTGTTTCGGATCATTATCCTGTCAGAAATTCTTATGACCGGCAAATTTTGCTCTGCATAGCGCCAGCATGGCTTGTTCTAAAATATTCTCGTACTGGAGACCTCTCTCTCTCTTTAATACTCTCTTTCCTTCTATCTTCCTGACAGGTCCAACAGCAAGTCCAGAAAACGGTCCCCCGCTTTGATATATCCGCCCCATGCTTGACTATTTTCTTGGTATACTTTGAATCCATATCTTTTTTGGGAGGAAGTTAACGTATTGATTTCCGTAAGATATAATCAAGTGATATTATTTATATAATATTAGACTTATAAAGTATAAAAAAGTAAATGATACAGTATATTCATTCAAGATAATTATGATCAACGTGTCCATAATATATAGAACCAATAACAGAATTTAAAGGATCACCAACACATGCTATCATTAAATACCGCTAAAACTTTACATATAACTTATTCTCGCATAAATATGTAATGTTTTTTTTTTCTATACAGGAATCGAAAGTCCGTTTTCTATGAATTTCTGCCAGCGTGAATAGTATAAGAATAACAATAACTTGTGAATTAACACACGGCCGTGCATTCCGGGAACATCAAATTCCTCATAGACGAAACCATAAACTTTTATTATAGCAACAAATCAGCATTTTTCCCATAATTAAGAATGATATTTAGATTTCTTATCGCTTATATGAAACCTTTGTTGTCGGGCCGAATGAGGTTTTACTCAAAATCCGAACAGAGGCGATTTTTTTTTTGTGTTTTATCTGTATCGACATAGTAGTGAATTTAGTATCGGCGTTTTTGGCGGCAATTGGCAAAGCGATGACGTTTTTTTTTTTGTCTTACCTTGCGATCTCTTTGGAGTTATTTCGGGTCGTTTGGATGGAATCTTATTCATAATAGTTTGGTAACGAAAAATACTGTTTTATTGAGGTCAAGGGTTATCATTGCCTTTCAAGGAAATTGCTAAAAGCGAGTGTTCTGAAGAGCTCTTCAATATAATCCCCTCCTCCCCGTTCCACTACAGAACCACACGGGCGCGACTTCGGTGTCACAGCTTCACGGTGACTCCTATTGAATCGCGAACTAAGAAGTTTGCTGATTCATATTTTTATCGAGCTGTGGAACCGTCTTCCGGTCAGCGTGTTCCCACCCTCCTATGACATAGGGTCCTTCAAAAGTGGCGTGAAAAGATATCTAAAGCCAGCATGACAGCGGTGACTGATTGTGAATTTTGGATCAGTGTCAGTCACCGCTGTTCTGGATTGTACTGTACTTAACGCCAGGTGCAGTACAGTCACTATGCTGCGCAACATTAAAAAAAAAGTATATTCTGCATGTTGTACATATACAAGCTAATAAAATCTGTAAATAAAAAAAATATATATTCACTAGAAATTTGTACATTTTATCACTTACTAGCTGACTCGATGAACGTCGCCTCTTTTTAAATCACCGATATCTCCAAAGCTATCCACTTTAATGAAATGTTGTTAAGGGCAGTTTTGATCTACATGAAATGTACAACGTATGGCGCATTTTTTTTGTAGTATGTACAAGACAAAAATAGCCATCGTGGGTTATCCTTTAGAGATTAATATATACCATTGCGGACTTTATTATCCGTCTTTTGAAGATATACAATTCCGTGGTACATTAATTTAATCTATCTCGTAAGGTTTAGCTAGCGTTTGCATTTAAACCGCACAAAAATCCGTTTGTTAAAAAATGGAATAATAGATAAATATAACTATGGAATAAATACGGAATTATCATATACTTCCTACTTATTATTTTATGACAATGTTAATTCGTGGTTTGAATATACTCTATAGTGAGATGAGTCGATATAAATGATGGTATATTCTGTTTGCGCAATATCAAAAGGATTTTTAATTAACAGAACGGTTCATCTGAATGTTTTGTTACGAAGTTATTGACTTCACGATCATTCTTATTTCTGTGAATTAATTAATATGATACGAAAACTGTTTATATTTTTTTTTTATCTATACTAATCCTTACTAATGTTATAAAAGTGAAACAATGTTTGTTTGTTTTGTTACGCTTTCAAGCCTAAATCGCTGAATCGATTGTGATGAGTTTTGGTACAGAGATAGATGGGATCCTGGAGACGCTGATAGGCTATTTTTTTCGCGAAAACCTTATTATATGTATGTATATTTATATATAAATAACGGCCCAAGTTGGTGGACACGCTAAATCTTTGGAGGAACTGGCTCTGAAGTGTAACTACCGGAACACACCTATTGGTATTTGGCAGCATATTTTCAACTTGAGGGTAGTCGCCACCCAGGTGGGCATCAGGAATAGCTCTACCACCATGCTATGTTTTCCTCACGATGTTTTCCTTCACCGAAAGCTCAAGCTCATTTGTAGGTGGTTGGATTCGAACTCACGTCCCTTGACGCGAAGTCGTACACACTACCACTGAGCTGTCATCGCTTCAAAACAGTTTATAGTGTCATCCGATTCGATTGACATAATCAATATTAACCCGAACGAAACCGCACGGAAAAACTAGTACATAGTAATGATATAAAGTGGTAAAGTTTGTTAGTTTGTATATTCGGGATAATCTCCGGTAATACTGATCCGATTTCGAATAATCTTTCACTGTTAGAAACGTACATTTATGCCTTAATGCTATAGATTGACTACTTTTTATTGTGGTTAATATATTTTCAATATTTGATTACAATAAATGTAATGGAAGTCGAGGATTTCTATATTATTACGGCATGCGTTGTCACCGGTAATCGATTTGGCGCAATTGAAGTAGCGCGGGTCAGCTATAATATATAATATGAAAAAATTGAAACATAATATGAAAAGGCGGAAAAGTTTATGTAACGCCCTGATTTTAGGGAACTACTTGCACTAATCGTTGAGGAAAGCTTCGGGCTGTTTAACATTACGCTACCACCAATAGGAGGAAAGCTGGATTGAAAAAAGTCAGAAAAACGGGCGAGAAATGAATTAATTTTTGAATCTCATTCTCTTGCATTAATTTGTGAATCTCATGCTCTCATGCACTTTATCACATATTATTATTATTATTTAATTTTTAATATATTAATATATTATAATACGCTAGACATCGTATCTTTTATGATATGTGTAGAAACTTTATTGGAATTTAACTATTTATTGTGTACACATTTATAAGGATAAGGAACTGTATGTTTCCCAAATAAATAAACTTTAGTTTCTCTCAAACGACGTCACAGGCATATCTAGTTTGTAATAATAATAAGTACATTTGTAAGACATTTGTGAAAAAAAAACCATCTTTGGTGATGATCGAAATACATTTTCATAGTTTTTCGATAGTAATCTTTCACCAATAATTATTTTATGTAACTGTTATTTTTGCACGCCTTATAAGCGAAGCGTTGAGGTGGGTACTACTGTCACTTCAGGGAAAGCAACTGATTTTCCAAACTTAAAATGTCTCTATTTATCATATATTGCACTTGTAAAATAATATATACAAACATATATTAAGGAAGAATACTAATATTAATATATTATTAATAATATTAATTATAATATTAATACTAATAATAATATTCGGGATAATCTCCGGTACTACTGATCCGATTTCGAATAATCTTTCACTGTTAGAAACGTACATTATGCTTGAATGCTACAGATTGACTACTTTTTATTTTGGTTAATATATACTTTCAATATTTGATTACAATAAATGTAATGGAAGTCGAGAATATCTATATTATTACGGCATGCGTTGTCACCGGTAATCGATTTGGCGCAATTGAAGTAGCGCGGGTCAGCTATAATATATAATATGAAAAAATTGAAACATAATATGAAAAGGCGGAAACGTTTTTGTAACTCCCTGATTTTAGGGAACTACTTGCACTAATCGTTGAGGAAAGCTTAGGGCTGTATAACATCACGCTACCACCAGTAGGGGAAAGCTGGATTGAAAAAAGTTAGAAAAACGGGCGAGAAATAAATTAATTTTTGAATCTCATTCTCTTGCATTAATTTGTGAATCTCATGCTCTCATGCACTTTATCACATATTATTATTATTATTTAATTTTTAATATATTAATATATAATAATACGCTTGCCATCGAATCTTTTATGATATGTGTAGAAACTCTATGGGAATTTAATAATTTATTGTGTATACACTTATAAGGATAAGGAACTGTATGATTCCCAAATAACGTCGTTTAAGCTTTAGTTTCCCCCAAACGACGTCACAGACATATCTAGTTTGTAATAATAATAGGAACGTTTGTAAGACATTTGTGAAAAAAACCCATCTTTTGTGATGATTGAAATACACTTTTATAGTTTTTCGATCGTAATCTCTCACCAATAATTATTTTATGTAACTGTTATCAATGCACGGCTCATAAGCGAAGCGTTGAGGTGGGTACTACTGTCACTTCAGGGAAAACAACTGATTTTCCAAACTTAAAATGTCTCTATTTATCATATATTGCACTTGTAAAATAATATATACAAACATATATTAAGAAAGAATATTATTTTTAACACTCATGATATTTTTAATGAAATTTTTGTTATATAAACTAGTTAAAAAACTGTTTAAAAAACTTCTGTCTTGGTCTTCCGTGTGTCTGTGTGTGCGGATCCTGTATGTTATCACGATAACGACAGACCGAAATACTTTACTAATCGAGTCTCTTGTTTTCTTACGCTTCAGTATAATTTAGGAATAGAACCCTATTACTTTTCATGGTCTGATTCGACGTGGTTTAATTGATATTAAATAATAATATAAAATTGATTATGAGGCGTATACTTTTGAATATTCCAAACTTAATTTATCTGCTGTTCACGCGTTTGAAGCTACGGTTGGTGCAAATACAGAGGAAGTATACTGTATGATCGTGGGATGTAGGATATTGTAGAATATAGAAGCAGCTTGTAAAAGGAAGGGATGCACAATACCTTTGTCTTCACTGAGACACTCCTCTTCACGTATCTCGTCCCAACTTCACACCACATCAAACTATATTTCCTATTATCACGAAATGCGCGAGGTAATACGCAGCCACGCATATGATCTTCAGTACCGATACACAGCTCTATCTGACGTCATATATATGCTGGGAAGGGTGGGGGATGAAGAACGCACCAACCAATAGCGTAATGAATATAAGCGCAACCTTCTGCTTTTGAACAGAGAAAATTGCATGAAAATCCGTCTCGAAGTTCATTTCTTATAATGCAAAATTTTAACTCCATATCCCGGAAAACGCCTTCCGTGTTGTCGAATAAAAATATATTGTATGTGAATCTATAATAGTACATATTGTCGTGTCAAATTTTATTAAAATCTTTTTTATTAGCTTTAGAGCGATACGCGTACAAGTGGACAGACGGATAACAAAGTATATATTGATTATGTTTAAAAAAAGCCTTCCTGTCGTATCTAGTTCATTCACATTGTAGTACGGATGTATCTATATACTCAATCTCTCTGGTCCGATTAACTGGATACTATAGAAACTAAAATTGCGAATCGAATTTACGACCGAGTAACTGGCTCGTTATGTCTTAGCTCTAGGTTAGGTGATAAAGAAAGGTCCATACCCTGTGGCTAGTCATAAAACCATGTGAAAATATTTGCTGGTGTCATTCGCTGTCGATGGAGATATAAACTTGACGTTCTAGAGTCGGGGTGATCTGGTCACAGATCAAATAGAACAGCTGTTCAAGAAAAAAAAATGTTTAATCCGCCATTTTTTTTGTGATCGAGTTCTTTCCTTGAAAAGCGATTTCTCATATCCGGTTCCTGGTATGGAAAATTTACGAGGAGTAAATGAAAAGTTCGTTATGGGACCATAGCATGATGGCAGAGTTTTTTCCAGTGACCACCTCGTTAGCTACCGCTCTCAAGTTGAATATTTGTCGCCAAATACCTATAGATGTGTTCCGGCAGTTGCACATGAGAGTTAGTCCTTATCATGTTTAGCGTGTCTACCATCTTGGGCTAGCTCGCCACTTACCGTTAGGCCATTACGGTAGCGTATATTTCAAAATATAATTTACGTCTTCCAAAGGCCGACTTTATGGAGAATTTTGAAGCGATAGCTCAGCGGTAGTGTGTACGACTTCGCGACAAGGGAAGTGAGTTCGAATCCAACCACCTACAATGAGCTTGAGCTTACGGTGAAGGAAAATATCGTGAGGAAACCATAGCATGGTGGTAGGGCTTTTTCTGAGGCCTATTGCTTGTGAAAACCTGTCGCCAAATACCAACAGGTGTGTTCCGGCAGATGCACTCGAGAGCCAGTTCCTCCACGGGTTTAGCGTGTCTAAAAATTGGGCCGTATCGTCACTTAAGATCAGGTGAGATTATGGCCATCACGCTAAACCTTGATTATAAAAAAAGGAATCAAATTCACGTCCATTGACGGTGTTCGTACATCCCTCCATTGAGACATATTTTTTTTTATATAATGGTCACTATCTAGTGTGAGGAAACCGATTCCCTCATGTCGATATTTCTGTGGTATTACATGCTCCAAAGTTGTATAGGTAAGCATTCGCCTACCTTTTATTATAAACGTGGTCTTTAAAATCTCAATCTTTACGGACTTCCTCATGGAAATGCGCAATCGCATTACCCGGGATCAGGCTAAGGTGAGGGGGGCAAGTGAGAAATCTCATCAGTAAGCACTCGACACTATCCACTAAGAGTCCAAGCCCAGTCTCCGATCCAGAACAGCACCACGCAGGCGCGACTTCGGTGTCACAACTTTCAGATGACTCCCATTGAATCGCGAACCAAAAAGTTTGCTGATTAATATTTTTGTCGTACCGTAGAGCTGCGGAACCGTCTTCCGGTCAGCGTGTTCCCACATTTCTATGATATGGGGTCCTTAAGGAGGCGTGAAAAGGTATCTTAGTAGGTCACCATGACTGCGGTGAATTTAATGAATTTTTGTTTAACGTCAGTCAACTGACTTGGATTGTACTGTACTTAACACCAAGTGCAGTACAGTCACTATGTTGAGTAATATATATAAAAAAAAAAAAACAATGTACATGCTACCTCTAATATCTGGCAGGAAAATGCGTTCGCCTGCCCGTCTGTACTCGTTTTGCTATATCTTCAGAAGACAGGAAACTCAAACAATCGCTGTGGGGTTTATTGTGTTAAAAATTTATCGATGCAAGTATTTTATATCACTGACTCTGTTTTAATATCATTTTTAATTTTTTAACTTCAAAAAACAAGGTACGTCCACGGCTTTATTCGCGTGCCTTTGAATTATTTACTAATATTATAAAGAGGGTTTTGAGTCTGATTGTTTGTTATACTTCTGTAAACAAGTCTGTTCATTTCTATGCCGTAGAAATGTAAATAATAACTTAGGATTCTAATTAAGTCCGTGGGGGTTAGTGAAAAGCGAAAATTACATCGAAAACAGTCACAGAGTTTCTCTATCCCGGTAGAACGTTTTCGTTTTATTATATGGAAAGTGAACTATACATTTTTTAATAATGTCATCTGCTTATATGGGCAATTTCGTCAATGTTAAGAATATACAAAGGAATAACGAACACAAATACCCATATTCAGTACAAATATTTTTACTGTACGGGAATTGATGATAGCTAAGTGGTACTGTGTACGACTTTACGTCAAGGGACGTGAATTCGAATCCAACCACCTGCAATGAGCTTGAGCTTTCGGTGAAGGAAAACATCGTGAGGAAGCCATAGCATGGTGGTAGGGTCTTTTCTGATGCCCGCTTGGCTAGCAACCACCCTCAAGTTGAAATTCTGCCGCCAAATACCCATAGGTGTGTTCTGGCAGTAGCAATTGAGAGCCAGTTCCTACACAGGTATAGCGTATCAACCAACATGGGCCGTATCGTCACTTAAGATCAGGTGAGATTATGGCCATAACGCTTAACCTCAAGTATAAAAAACGTTCCATTAGACATTTTTCATGTCGAACAATAAAATTATAAACAGATTTACTAAATTTTCTTTTATATCCGACGCTTCTGAATCCTTGTATTGCAAATCTGTGTCTATTTATTTGTGACTCTTTTAAACCTTAGAAAAATATATTCCAGCTCTTCACGAACCAAGTCTGGGGCAACGATAGTATTGCTGTTAGCTTTAGCATAAATGATAAGTTGCTAAGCTTTCATCCCAGAGTTACCGTTTATCTTTACCAGAGCCAGTCAATCAGAAAACAGCCAATAGAGTCCAGTAACGTACCAGTGATTCCTCTGGCGTTATGGATGTCCACGAGTGGTGGTGACCACTTATCATCACCTTTATATCATAAAAAAATGTCTTTAGAGTTGGCTTTTAAGTTCCTTTAAGGAAAAGTATCGCAAGCGCCAAAAATCTTACGTGTTTTTTTTGTTTTTTTTACTTAACGTTTTGCATTATGACCATAATCTCACCTGATCTTAAGTGACGATATGACCCAAGTTGGTAGACACGCTAAACCTGTGGAGGAACTGAATCTCAAGTGCAGCTGCCGGAACACACCTATTGGTATTTGGCGGCAGGTTTACAACTTGAGGGTGGTAGCTAGCCAGGCGGGCATTATAAAAAGCCCTACCACCATGCTATGGTTTCCTCACGATGTTTTCCTTCACCGAAAGCTCAAGCTCGTTGTAGGTGCTTGGATTCGAACTCACGTCCCTTGACGCGAAGTCGTACACACTACCACTGAGCTATCATCGCTTTTCTTGTAATCTATTAAAAACTTATCTGTGTAAACCAAAAAGTCACTATTTTAATATGTCAGTTATGAAAAACGTGTAATATGTTTTATAAAAATATCATAATTACTTTTACTAGAATTAAAAAAAAAACTGTCCGGTCAAAAGTATAATTGTCCCTTACGATATTTTTGCTAAAAAGGCTCTATATATCTTGCGCTGTTCCTGGATCCTTTCAAACTTCTTTGTGATAAATTTGAATGCATAAATATTTACGAGTTTTGAATCACACTCGAAAACTAATGTTATTTTCAATTTCGTATGATCCAATAGGTATGTTCCGGCAGTAGCACTCGAGAGCCAGTCTCTCCATAGGTTTCGCGCGTTTACCAACTTGGGCCGTATCGTCACTTAAGTTCAGGTGAGATTATGGCCACTAAGCCTTAACTACACAAAAAAAAGTTTCTCTATTAATAAAACTGCCAAAGTTACAAGACCGACAACGAATACATTACGTTTAAAAGAGTTAATACCCGTCTGACTTGTTCCAAGGCGATTCATAAGTCTGCAATTTGTTCATGATATTTTTAACACAGGCTTTTGATGGGAGCGACCACACGCGGTGCGCGGGATCTATGCTCAGTGTCCTCCCGCGCACTCTGATATACTGCCTTGAATATTAGCGTTTGTAAATCATAGTAACCATTCCGTAGTGCATATAGTTAAACTCTTTATCGATATAAAGTATGCCTTAGAACGATCTTTAGAAATGGATCTATAGCCCTATATTCGCCAGCACTACTCAAACCTAAACTTAGACACATTTTTGAATCAAAAACTGTTGGGAGCTGATTTTTTTATGTTATAGGGGGCAAACAAGCGAGCGTGTCACCTGATGGCAAGTGATCACCGATGTCGATAGACACCCGCAATACCAGGGGAATCGTAGGTGCGTTGCCGGACTTTTATTGGAGGAAGTAGTTTTCCAGTGCAACTTCCGGTACACCTATTGGTATATGATAGAAACTTCAACTTGATGGTGGAAGCTAGCCAGGCGGACATTAGAAAAATCCCTATTACCATGCTATGGTAGCGTATAGGAAAGCCGCGTCATCGGACGTGAGTTTGAATCCAACCAGCTACAATGAGCTTGAGCTTTCGGTGAAGGAAAGCTTCGTGAGGAAGCTATAGCATGGTAGTACGGATTTTTCTAATGTCTGCCTGACTAGCTACTACCCTCATGTTGATAATCTGCCGCCAAATACCAATCGGTGTGTTCCGGCAGCAGCACTTGAGAGCCAGTTCGTCCACAGGTTTAGCGTGTCTACCAACTTGGGCCGTATCGTCACTTAAGATCAGGTGAGATAATGGCCATAACGATAAAACCTAAAGTATAAAAAAAAAAAAAAAAAAAACATAAAAGTTAGGTTTTGCTGTGAATTTAAACATCTTCCAATGCTTCAAATGACTTGAATACAGCTGCGATAAGATTTTCATTTAATTTCATTGACCATATATGAAACTACAGTCATTTTTTAACGTTAACGTTATAACATTGACTTATGAGCATAGGATAACATGTGTATATTTTAATTAGTATACGTAAAAGAAAAATAAAATAAGCTAAAGTATCAAGTTAAGTCGTCACATATCGAATTCAGAGAAACGTATACAAAGTCTATCGAGTAATTCTATTATAAATTAGTAACAGAGGACGTGATGCTTTTATAACAAACCAAAACTGTCCAAACTTGCGGGGTCAATAGATCGGTTTAATAATAGAGGACGGGTATTCGAAAAGTATACAAAGTCCGCTATAAATAAGAAGTGTTCTAACAAAACTAATGTCACCAGCTAACATCTCGGGAATGTCGAGACACTGCGCTAACCGTCGCCGGCTATACGATTTACTGGCGTCATGTGTATGATTTGTCCGCCTATGATTTTTCCCATTTGGATTGTTTTTGAGGAATTCAAATGACACAGTTTAATTATGTATAATAATATGTTCTGTGACAAAATAACATCATCCAAGGGAAATTCTTTCGAAAAAAACGTTAATATTGTTTTAAATAAAAATGGTCTTTTTTTTGCAAGAAGTCGATAATTCTGTATCTATTTATTAAAAGGGTGGTTATACGTACCATGTTTTGTGTTAAGCTCGCCCTCGTTGGGCCAAGCATTTTCAAAATTTATACTGTTTTAAATAAAAAGTCTTTATTGGTTTGCATGGTGGTAGAGCTTTTTCTGATGCCCGCCTGGCTAGCAAGCACCCTCAACTTTAAGATCTGTCAGCAAATAGCAATAGGTGTGTTTCGGCAGTTGCATTTGAGAGCCAGACCCTCAATAAAGGCTGGCAACGCACCCGCGATTCCTCTAGTGTTGTGAGTGTCGGTGGACGGCGGTGATCACTTACCATAACTTACTATTACTTCACCAATGACAAAGACATGATGAAATATTCAAATAGAAAATAACTGAATTCTACGGGACATGTTGCATAGTAATTCTTTATCTTCTTCTTAAATATAAAATTTTATGTATATGTATTTTTATTATGAACTTCAAAACTGGCACTGATTTTGATAAACGTTTAGCAACCTCGGATTAGCCCTTAACCTTGTATAGATAGCTGGCTATAGGTTAACTATAATAAAGAATATAAAAATAAGTTTTGGTCCACATTCTTACTAGTATACTATATAAGGCCTCTTATTGGCTGTCTGTGTGAGTGTACCTATAACTTGACATCTACATATCATTCTGATATTGACATAAACTTGTAGCTAAATCATTAACTATACTTTGCAATCCAGAAAAAGTGCAGTAAAAATGAGTAGCTAAAACAAAAAACCCTAACTATAGCTGTGGCACTAGTTTGCATTGAAAAAACCCTATACAGCTCCTGATAAAGTGTATGCAAAATTTCACGATGATCAATATAGAGTGTTTAACATTTTAATTAATTTTTGTGTCTCAGTTTACTCTGATTGCTTCAAAACAGCGATGGCATATTGTTTTAGCCTCGAAAGGTGACGTATGTTAGGGATCTCTTGAAAGCTGTGGTTCTCTACCAAGATGCTGACAACGGAGTTAAACTTTTAATGTAATCTTGCGTCCAAATAAGTTTAATAAAGGTACTGGGGATTCATTGTTTTGATCAAGGATTGGCGAGTGTAAAGTCCTTTCGAAATATCATTTGTATATGTGGCTTCGTTTAAATATGGCGTGATAAGTCTAATATATTTATCATTTTGCTATCGGCTTTTATCGACAGCCGCTAAACCATCGATGTCGATGATTTGTGACCTCATAACATCCTTGTTGCACAAAGATTGAATAGTGCGTGGGCTAATATAGTGCCTTGCGGTACACCGTGCACCACGTCGAGTCGGTAGCGGTCCCCTATTATGACTCCGATGCTGGGTATAGAAATTTTATTAAAACATATATTGTAAGCATCCTATTTATTAGTGCATTGTTTGTCGGACAATTGTCCTATTCATTACATTAGAACACAAACAAATGTTATGGCTGACCTAAAAGATTTGTGTTTACAAAACAATATGTCGTTTTGTAAAATCATGTGTTTTCACAAATATGCTTTGTACAATAAGATTTTATGCTAATTTTGGTTTCGAGTCTATTTTTTTGAGACTTTGATTTTAAAAAAAACTGCTCGACGTTTGGCCTCTATCATAACTGGTAGAAAGTGAAGATGAGGCCGGAGATGGTACGTGATTATGTAGTAAAAATTAATTAATTTTGAAGACCCCCTAAGTTGTACGTGTCCCAGGAAATATACGCGAATAGCGAGTTGCAATCCTTACTATAAGGATTAAAAAAAAAACTTTTACCTTGAGTGTCGTAGAAAATATTGTGCTATAACGATATGGTTCCATCACGATGATTTACTTTACAATTATTGAGCTTTGGTAAATTCTTAACATTTTAACTCACCTCATTCGGTCACTTAGCAATAATTTCATTGATGGGTTCTATTGTAATTACCATTAGGTATAGTAACATCACTATGCCATGATTCTAAAGAGAGTTTTTTTCTGACAATAAGATAATGTTCACAAAAATATTATCTTCTTTATATCCTTCGATTAGGTGTCACGTTGTTTGTCCGCCATGAACTCCCAAACTACTGAACTGATTTTAATCCAAATCAAACACTGTGCGCAGTTTGATCCAGTTTGAACACGACAAATGTCGCTGTGGTCGATGTGATTGACTACTCGAAAAAGCAGAGGCATCTAGTATTTCCATAAAAAATAGTAAAAGAACAAGCAATGTCTGCTAACATAACGAATTACATAAGCCAAACCGAATTCAACCGACAACGGTCACTTCTAGCATTCTAGATTTTAGTATTCTCTAGTGCGTCATAAAATTACGAGTCAAAATGTACTATCCTGTAAATAGTATGATGATTTATTCTAATTTGTGTTTACTAAGTAGGTTGTCATTCTTGACTAAACACGTTACTTATAGCAGTTATCTCGAAGAGAAATCCTTCGAAAGTAAGTTACTATCCAACCGCAATAACAATGGACCGATGTTCATAATTTGTCTCCTACAAATGTTTATGATGCTTTTAAGAATTTCGATTGGATCTGAGTCGTTGGATAAATTAACTGATATAAATATTCTCTTTCGAGGAACATTGGTTTAGGTGTTTAGTTTTAGACATAACTCCCACAATCATTGTGAAAAGCTTTTATTAAAGCAATATCTAATGTTTCGAAATTTACCATCGCCATTTTGTGACAATGTAATGTAATAATTTATGAGAATACTAAGATAGGTTACGATTATCTTAGTGCTTTAATTGAAAAAAGTTTCTTTAGAATTTTAAAACATTTTTAACATAGTTTATGTATGTGGAAAAGAAAAAATAACAATTATATTGAAGTTAAAAAGATCTTTGTCCATTGAACAAATTATTAAAAGACATCTTAATTCGTATTTGATCAAAACAGAGAAATTAGAATTAAATTAAAACATAATAAGCCACAATAACCCTATTTATATGCTAAATAATGCTTTAAAACCTGCCTCATTAGAAACAAGACTAAATAAACTCTTTTATCAGAAAGTGATTTGATACGAAGTTTATTGTAATGGGCAATTTTGTAATTCATAATTAAAATTCCGTTAGGCATAAAAATTTAAGAACGTTTTAAAATGGAACACTTTTGGATTGAAGTTAGAATTGGTTCTCAAGTGTAGCTATCAAAACACACCTATAGATGCATGGAAACAGGTATTTGCAAAGGTATTAGAAAATGCCATGCTACAATATCATCATGAAGGAACCTACTCCATCAAAAACCTGGCTTAATAAAGAAATTTGGAACATATCCATCAACTCTGTACCCGTATAAGCAACCATAGACTCGTCATTGCTTTAGATTAGATGAAAGAATAAAGGAGAAAGGCTAATTAAACATGTGTGACGTCATCTAAGATGATAATATAAGGGATTTTGTTACCTGAAGTGCTGTGTTCGAGGGTCCCAATATAAGACTGATATGACATAAGCCCATGCTACCAATCGCGGCTACTTGAAAGATCTTCATGAAAAGGGGTCCTCAAATATGGCGGCAGATAAACTATTAAGTATAAGTAAGCAAAATCCATATGATCACCTACCAGCATTTGCCTGGACAGACTATGAGACCGATGAGTGGGCTTCACCTGCAGCGAATCAGAAATGTGCTTTCATTCCTTCCTTACTTGAAACAGCCATTGCCATAGATTTAACAATGCTTGTAGTCATAAGAAAAATACATAAAGATCAATAAATGTTCTAACTAAGAATATATTACAGACATTACTTCAAGTTGGTATCTGCTCGATACACATCTGCGCGAATCGCTTCAGTCCAAAAAGCATTATTACCAATTCAAATTAGTCTCGTATCGTGTCGGTTAAAATTTAAATTCGCTATAACTTTCGAATTGACATCGTTTATCGGTTTAACGCCTTATTAAGATTTTGAGTATGTTGTTTATTATCGTGTGGGTTCCCTTGTAATCTTAACAGCTTGTTGTACGACACACATACTGTTACGTAGGGCAAAGGCATTATCACCTTGTCGAGATATTTTATTGTTTTTTTATTGGTCCATAACAAGGTCGTCAATTCGTTTAAGCGTCCGATTTACGAGGTTACTTTTGGGTGCCATTCTATAAGTAATTTCCTTACATGCGACGAGTACATTTGTAATGATTTATACCGCGTGCTTGGAAATTGAAATCTACACGATTTTCTTTCACTACCTGAACAAGATTTGACGAGTAATGCTCTTTGTTCCAAAGTTGAGCCTTCTAGGCCTTTAATACTTTATAGTTGAGCGTTTTAGCTACAACCTCAGCTGATGTTAAGTTACGATATAGTTCAAGATAGTCAACACGCTAAGCCTAGTGCCTAATGGCTCTCAACTGCAATAGCCTGAACACACCTAGGTATATGGCGGTAGCTATTCAACTTGAGAGTGGTAGATAGCCAGGTGGGCATTAGGAAACGACCATATATAAATAATAAAAAATATATGAAACTAAGGAGTTATGGTTTCCTCGCAATGTTTTCCATCACCGAAAGCTCAAGCTTCTTGGTCAGAGCCCATCGAAGGTTATAAAGATGGAAACGATGATAGCTCCGTTGGTTGTGTGTGCGGACGCCGCCGCAATGAACGTGAGTTCGAATCCACCTCCAATAAGCTTGAGCTTTCGGTGATGGAAAACATCGTGAGGAAACCATAACTCCTTAGCCTGTCTACCAATTTGGACCATATCGTCACTTAATATTAATTAAGATTGTGGTCATAACTCTATAACAACTTAATAGACTTTCACCCTAATTAATTATCTTAATTACATAGTTTTCCGGTTCATTATCCTATGGACCTTTTATAGCATCCGATGTAAGCTCCTCTCTCACTCCCACGCATGGTTCAAATACTGAGTCTTTGTACGTGTGTATTTTGTTTATAGAATTCATACCTATTTCGGGTTCGATACTGGTCATTTATAGTTGAATCGATCAGTTTTACACGCGTCTTATGATGTCTGGTTATTTTTTGAATTAAATTATAACACGGCCTATTGCTGTTAGGTAAGTTTATGATGTCTTTGCGTGTTATGGGTAAGATCTTATTTATTTTGTGAACTTTGAGAGTTTTTAAAATTAACAGTATCGATTTTTTTAGATAGTTAAGGCTTAGGTTGTGGCCACAATCTCACCTTATCTTATGTAACGATATGGCCCAAGTTGGTAGACACGCTAAACCTGTGGAGGAATTGGCTCTCAAGTGTAACTGCCGGAACATACCTATTGGTATTTGGCGGTAGATTTTCAACGTAAGGGTGGTAGCTAGCCAGGCTGGCTTTACTCTGGTTTTCTCACGATGTTTTCCTACACCGAAAGCTCAAGCTCATTGTGGGTGGTTGGATTCGAACTCACGTCCCTTGAGGCGAAGTCGTACACACTACCACTGAGCTATCATCGAAATACATGTATACATATACTTATAACTAAAAACTGAATATTATTCGTCGGTAATCATATCGAAACAAGCATTGCAACAATGTCTTGAATAGGTCCTAAGTTGTAAGAACACAGCTCTCTTTATCATGATCGTTTTGTATGCGTTTTCGATGAATTTATGCACCGAACGCATTTATTACGTGAAATCGTTCGGAAGTGAAATGCATATTAGAAGCATAATAATATCATTTGCTATATTGTATGAAATAACTGTACTGCTAATCGCATTGATTGAAACTGAAGATCGTTGGGTTGTAGCTGCGAAACCCACAGGTTTTTGGCGTGTCGTATGTAGAAAAAAAAATGTCTCGTTCATATTTGTAAGGCATTTTTTAGAAGCGATGATAGCTCAGTGGTAGTGTGCACGACTTCGCGTCAAGAGACGTGGGTTCGAACCCAAGTACCTACAATGAGCTTGAGCTTTCGGTGAAGGAAAACATCGTGAGGAAACCATAGCATGGTGGTAGGGCTTTTTATAATGCCCGCCTGGGTAGCTACCACCCTCTAGTTGTGAACCTGCCGCCAAATACCAATAGGTGTGTTCCGGCAGCAGCACTTGAGAGCCAGTTCCTCCACAGGTTTAGCGTGTCTACCAACTTGGGCTGTATCGTCACTTAAGATCAGGTGAGATTATGGCCATAACGCTAAACCTTAAGTATAAAAAAACACTGCTTTAAATACCCCTTAGAGAGAGACTTAAGAGTGACGCAATCTGGGATTTACTGGTATATATTCAACGTCCTAGTGACGTAAATTAAAAAAGCATTACAAACTCCATAGTGCCATTTTTTGTTAACTTAGAAAAATTGTGGGGAAGAAGAAACGTTTAGCTATCGTATGTTACAGAGAGAAACTCCGAACAGTTCCCGAGACTTGTGATACGGGTGTAGGTCTGACGGGCCCTTTTTCCGACGCGCGTCAACACTCACCTTCACTACTCATGTTTCTCTCAATGCCCAGCCAAATTTGGTAGGAGCCTGCTTATAGCATTCTAGCCAACGTTATAATATAGAATTTACTGAAGTCCTAGACAGGCCAAGATCTTTTAGAAGTTTATAGAGAGAGATAAATTAATTACGTCTTGTTAAGGACATTTCCCACCGCGGTTTTCCTCTGTGAATGCTTGAGCGTATGTTCGCTCTTCCGGTGTGAAGCTGTGGAGTAATTCTGCTCGCGCGATACAGTTACACTGCTCAAATGACTCAAGTACCACGATTCAGTGAAGGATCGCCCTGGCCGTGAATGTGGTCGGCCTTTTACGTGATATGATAAACACTGTTCAGTTATTTAGGACAAGCACAGTCCAGTCATGAGAGGAAGTCAGTCAATCCTTAAAATGAGGAGGTCAGTTTGCATGTTTAATCCGCGTTATACCTGAGTAGGAATTCTGCTTAATATAGGATCCTATTTCGGATTAGCCAGGACTGTGATCTCTTTTTCGCGTTCCGGGCAACAGCCCAAGCTGAGGGTCGGTCACTTTATAGCTCTCTTGTGTTCGTTGCCTCGGGCTGAATGCCTTAGTACTCGGCCCTAAACCTCGGTGAAGCTGTGAAAGCCCCTAGGACTAACAGCATATGTCCACTGGTACAAACAGTTCAGGGCATTTAGTATCTCGCAGCATTTTTTTCTCGCGTAGACAATATGCCGCGCTATTTACGCGGGGCTTGTGCCCCTTGGGGTGAAAAACGCCGTCAAATATCCCCTAAAATGATACCACGTCGTCTCCCCACATTATTACTGATAACCAGTAAGGGTAAGCTTCATAGTACTCAGGCTTCGATCAATCGCTATGCAAGGACATTGTATTCCGCAAATCTAAGCTCACCGACAAAGTCGTCTGTTGATTTACATAAATGTATACACGTAGAGGAAACTTTGACAGATTTATTGAGCATTTGTTCCTGCGTGCAAGCTCGCAGCGAGATACGCGTTATGGATATTACGGTCGTCAACGTTTTGCACGATTTTTAATTTTTATTGTTACGCTTCGACGCAGGTTGGAGAGTCTTATGTTTACGCGAATATTATTCATCGAAATAAAACTAATTTAAACGGATTTCATCGCGGTTATTTAATAATTTTGATGCCGACGTTTCGAAAGCTTTTCAGCGTTCGCGGTCACGGGGCGGACTGAGGTGTAGGTTGTCTAGAAAAGTTCTTGACCACAAGACCACTATGAGCTCTTTCTGCGTAGATCGGTAAACTATCAATATTAAAATTTAAATTGAAGACAGACACAGTAACATTAACTTTTCTGGACAACCCGCCCCGTGACCACGAAGGCTGAAAAGCTTTCGAAAGTTGGGATCAAATTTAACAAATAACCATTTAAATTAGTTTTATTTCTTCAGAGAGTACATTTTTAATTGTATTGCGACGTTTCTACTGACTTTGAATTTGGTCGAGTAAGAACTATGGTTTTAAAGTACACATACTTCTGTTTATGTTATCAGCAATGTTGATGGTGAATTTTTGCCTATGACGTGAAGTTGCGCGCGTCGTTGAGATACATCGTGAAGTTAATTGTAAAGTAAATTATAAAGTTTCATGTTATTTATATTGTAGCTTGGCATTAGTTTCTAAAATTTTTTTTTTTTGTCTTCTAAATAAGTGCATCAAGAATTAAGGCTATTTCTATGCTTTGTAGGATTAGTATCAGTTTAATAGGTAATATTATTAGGTTTAACTACAAATTCTGCAAAAGTAAGTCTGTAACAACACGATCAGGAAATAAATTAATTTCCAACAAGCGCTTCAATTAAGTAGTTTTCAATTTTCAATTCAATATTTATAAGGATGGTAGAATGAATTCAAATATATCCAAATCGTCTAATATAATATTAATTTCATCTTATAACCTTGAAATTCTCACAACAGGCGAACTAAACTCAAGTGCCTCTAAAAAGTAGAAGGGAAATAGTTTTAAAGTTACTCTTTCCGTTTTCCGAACCGATGCTAGTCTTGACTTTCAGAGTCTGTATTTAATTAAGTATTTTGATTTGAATTTTTTTTTATGGAATAGGGGACAAACGAGCTGGTGTGTCATCTGTTGGTAAGTGACTACCGTCGCTCATGGATACCTACAACACCAGAAGAATTGCAGGTGTGTTGCCAGCCTTTATAGGAGGGACTGGATCGCAAGTGCAAATGCCGGAACACACCTAATGGTATATGACGGCAGATTTTCAACTTGAGAGTGGTAACTAGCCAGGCGAGCATTAAAAAAAGCCCTACCACCATGCTTATGTTTTCCTTCACCGAAAGCTCAAGCTCATTGTTGTTGGTCGGATTTGAACTCACGTCCCATGACGCGGCGGTGCTACACGCTACTACTGAGCTGTCATCGCTTGAAAATCAGCGATTTGGTTTGAAAAGTACTCATTTTTTAAAGTCAATTTTTTAATCACGACAGATAAACATTAGATATAAGTCCCATCATAGACATATATTCCATATATTAATATTATTATCAAGCACAAAAAGTTGTTTGTTCGAACGCGTTTATCTTAGGAATTACCAATCGGATTTCCATAATTCTTTTTGCACTTAAGAGAGTCACTATTGAGGAAGGTCTTAGGTTATTTATCATCACGCCATCACCGAAAGAAGCGAAGCGGTTTTAAAAATAGTTACAAATACGGGCAAAAATTAATAAGTAATTTTTTAGATCCACGCAAACTAAGTCGCGGGCACAACTAGTTGTTACTCATATTCAGATATTTAGAAGTTACAAGAAAGAGTGAAAGTTTTTTGCTGTGTTATTATACGATGATCGATAAATTATTTTAAACTCCACAAACTAAACGGAGCCATTATAAATGTTAAATTAACAAACAGTTAGTTCGAGACAAACAGCTGGACAATCGACGTCGAAGTTCTTGTTTTTCTGTCGAGGTTATTTCTGTACGCGTGGATCGCGGCGGCGCGGTCTGTCTACGACTGATTTGAGCAATTTCTTCCTACGGGGCCGTTTATATCGTACGATATTTTATCAGGAGATACGATTATCGTGCTAACCGGATCACGACTAAGATATGCCATGTGGTTTCTCTATACTCTACAGGTTAAGGCATTTTTTTTATATATATTTAAGGTTTAGCGTTATGGTCATAATCTCACCTGTCTTAAGTGACGATATGGCTCAAGGTGGTGCACACGCTAAACTTGTATAGGAACTGGCTCTCTAGTGCAACTGCCGGAACACACAAATGGTATTTAGTGGCAGATTTTTAACTTGAAGATGGTAGCTAGCCAGGCGGGTATTATAAAAAGACCTATCACCATGCTGTGTTTTCCTCACGATGTTTTCCTTCACCGAAAGCTCAAACTCATTGTAGGTGTTTGGATTCTCACGTCCCATGATACTGAGTTCCTACGCAATACCACTGAGCTATCATCGCTTCTTGATTGCATCTTCATTAACATGCTCTTTTATTAACCCCTCGTCATTGTAACATCCTTATTTAAGGGTGTTACGATTGTCGCTAATGCTAACCTTGGCATCTTTCTTTTATGTTTTATCGGGCTAACGAGCATGCGTGTCACCTGATGGTAAGTGATCATCACTACCCATGGACATCCACAACACCAAATGAATCGCGGGTGCGTTGCTGGCATTTACTGGCAGTATAGGGAGAGAGTTTTACTGGGTATTTTGTGGCGCTTAGTACCTAATCTAAACGCCAATCTCGCGGGCCGTACGATACATTGCAAAAGACAGTACCTAAATGAACTTGTTCACCACGTAAATAAAAAAATTATAATCCATTATGCTGTTCACATGCAATAGACGCGAAACCTGCAAAATGTTAATAAAACATTTATGTAAGCGATTATGTGTACAACGCTTGGACCCTGTAGGAAACACTGTATAATGCCTTCTATCTCTTTCTCTCGCACGTTATATCCTATAGATGTATCTGGTTTTCTCTTTTTACTGTCGTTTTTTCGTTTCATCGACGATTCAACGATGCCAAAGAAGTTTTCACTTCAATAAAGTAACGTTGGGATTCCGACACGATTACCCTCGCAACTATTGTTACTATAACATTCAGTCTAACTTAATTCCGATTTATTTTATCAAAATAGTATCGTACCTATTAAGTAGATATATCTAACCATCCTCATATATCCAGGTAGAAGTTCCGTACTTTTGTTTATTATTTTTCATCTTAAATAATACACTCTAATTACCTAGCTTTGAACCGTAGACATTTTAGGTCCTCTATTTTCAAACGATTGATTTATCCTACACATTTCAAGATATATTACTTGCTAACCTATGTTACTAGCGTAGATAATTATTTGTTAAACTGAAAAATAAACTAAGAAAGGACACATTAGCGTGGCTTGATTGTAGAATCGTCTCAAGCTGTCACAGTTAACGTCATGAAGCTGTTATGAAATCATGCCCCCTCTATGGTTAAGCTTTCAAGTCCCTTAGCGCTTGTAAAAGTTTTGTTTTTTGTTTGTAACGTATGGTATGACTATTCTTATGAAGAAGGTTTGAAATTCTGATCTGTAATCATTTTATTAATCGCTCGTTCGGGTAAAGTTTGCTCTAAACACTTTACACTCTACACACTCTAAGCTCGTTAGCATATAACGTTTTTTTTTTTCGTACGCTAACGATCGTAGAAAAAGACAACATGGCTAGAGGCCCTTTCCGTGTGTGCGTATATACACTACGCTGTTTTTATATGTGAGCTGCCTGCTGACATCTATAAATTTGTTTTTATTAATTATAATTTATAATATTAACTTTACATGTTTTTATAACTTTTTAACATATATCATTTATTTCAACCTATATATTTCAATAAAAAAATGAGATATAGTTACACTAGATTTTACACGCGGCTTTGCTCGCATTAATATTGATTTTTTAACAAATCTGATGTCAAATATTTTTTTTTTTAATTTTACTCCACTTCTAATAAGTGTTTCGAATGAAAAAGTAGCCTATCACCGTGTCTAGGTTCCCATCTATGTTATTACTAAAATTCATCATAATCGATTCAGCGGTTGAGGCGTGAAAGCGTAACAGACAAACAGATAAAAATTTAATGTTGATCTGTTTCCTATTACCACGAATTTTGTTCAGTGACCAAGAATATAACAAGTAGCCACGATATATCGTACACATATCGTGTCGTGTGGTTGTAAAGAATATCCTTATCGGCAGTGATATATTAGCATGTCAATTTGTTCGTGCTCCCTTATATTCTTAGGTAATATGCGGCAATTGTTTATATTTGATGCATGAACTAATATGCTTGGAATGCTTGCTTAGAAAAAAGTTGTTACATACTTTACCTATCGATTCGCAGACAAACAAAAATTACAATAAAATATATATTTTTACCGTCTATTTCAATAGCAATGTCAATATACTAAATTTTTTTAACAGTTGTGCCAGCGACTTCGTTCGCATGGATCTAAAATTAATTTAATACTAAATTTTACATACTGCTTCGCTCGGGTTATTATTGATTTTGCGTAACAAATCGGATTGAATATAAATTTACATACAAAGTTTATCCCTCGCGTTACCCCACTTCTAGAAGTTTTTCGAGAGAAAAAGTAGCCTATCGCCGCCTCGAGGTTCCCATCTTTTTCTATACCAAAATTTATCATAATCGGTATAACGGTTTAGGCGTGAGAGAGTAACGAACAAACTCACTTCCGCATTTATAATATGAGTACGGAGTAAGGATTTCGTTGTCCGTTTTCGTAAATTGATTTTTCCTTTGCTCCTATTGGCGATGGCGTGATTTTTTTAGCCTGAAACCTGCCCCAATGAATACTCTATCAGATACAAAATAAATTTTTCGAAATTCGACCGGTAGTTGAGATTGGAGAGCTCAAAGAAACAAACATTCCCGCTTTATAATATTAATATAGATAAACACATTTATGACACGGCATATGACATGACATATTTATCACAGTTACAGCTTTATTCAATGTACCATAAAATACATATAAATTTTACCCTGGTTTTGATATAATTTAAAGAGAAAAAAAAATTGCTTGTTACTATCTCCAACGTTTATTACCTACGTAACATTGGCAAAATTATGTGCGAACATATGTGGTCATTAAAAAAAAAAAAGATTTTTTTTTACTGGAATATCAACAGATGATAAAACTTATAGGTGATTAGAGATATTGTATTTATTCACAAAAAAAGCCGAGTGTGATCATGCCAAATAATATTAAAAATCTGTCTGTATGTGTATATTCGTTACACTTACACGCATTACCTATTCCAACGTACTTACTTACCATACTTCTGTGTAGTATTATCCCTATATGAACAAAATGTAACTTATCTTTACTAAGTAAATCTGGTTCTGGTTTGGTAAGACGTTAATAGAATTCCACAAGTCAACCTCAGAGGATGTGTAAGAGGCCATTTATTACAGTAAGTGAGTCAGTTTGCAGATGACATCGCCTGTCAAGTTATAATTAATGAAGTTATAAAATAATAGCGCAGTGGTAGTGTGTACGAACTTCGTGTCAAGAGACTTGAGTTCGAATCTACTTACAATGATATTAAGCTTTGAGGAAACCATAGCATGGTGGTAGCGCTTTTCTAATGCAGGCTTTGGTAGCAACCATGCTCAAGTTGTTAATCTGCCGGCAAATACCAATAGGTGTGTTTCAGCAGTTGCACTTGAGAGCCAGACCCTCCACAGGTGAAGCGTGTCTACCAACTTGGGTTGTATCGTCACTAAGATTAGGTAAGGTTATAGCCATAGCTCTAAACCTATATACCGTGGGAGGAGAACTTCGAACAGCTTCCGGTTGCTAGTGACACAGGTGTTGGTATAAGGACCCCTTTGCGTCACGCGTCAACACTGACGAGCTTCTCTCCTTACCCTGCCTAACTTGGTAGAAGACTACCAGAGCAACTTTAAATCCAATTTCTAGAATATAACTCACTACAGTCTTAAGCAGGTCGAGATCTTATAGAAGATTATAGAGAGATTTCGTTAGTACAATAAATCTGACTCCCACTTCGGCAGAGTATAAATTAACAACTATATGTAGCCATTTGTGATCAGAACCAAGAAAAAAAGCGGTGATAGCTCAGTTGGTACAGTGTACGGTCAATGTCAATGCGTCAATGGACGTAAATTCGAACCCCTGCAACGAGCTTGAGCATTCTGTAAAAGAAAGCTTCGTGATGAAACAATATCAAGGTGATAGGCTTCTCTTAAATCCCCCTTCTGATTAGCAACCACTCTCAAGTTGAAAATCTGCCGCCAAATACCTGTAGGTGTGTTCCGGCAGTTGCATTTGAGAGACAGTCCTGCATGTCTGTAGCGATTGGCGATGAATTGTCGTTCTCTCGATGGTCGCTGCAGTTTTTGGACTGTGCTGTACTTAACATCAGGTACAGTGCAGTCACTTTGACGAACTATCATTAAAAAAGTCCTTCCACTAGGCTTAACGTATCCGCCATCTTGTATCACATCGTTATGTAACATCAGGTGATATTGTGTACATAACACTACACCTGTAACGTAAACAAAAAACATGCTGTACGAATAAAAATAACTTCTAATTCGACGCGAACAAATTCACGGGTTCAGTTGGGTTCTAATATGACTAAATTATACATTTGATATGAGATAAACTGTCACCACACACGACACTCAAGAACCTATAACTTATACGCGAGCGCCATCAAAAGAATCAACTCGACCGAACGAACTCACTGTTATGACATCCCGATGAGGTATTTATCGCTAAGCGACATCTCTTACTATTCTCGACCGCTGACAACATCGAATAAACTATAAGGTCATAACATTCCCGTCTGCAGTGTTTGCACTTGAAAGGTTATTTAGTCGTATCACTCGACTTTGAATGTATAAAAAAGTTGAGAGGTGTCAAGGGACACCCGGATGGAACGAAGTTCCTTTCGATTAATTAGTAAACATCCGGAACTTGTGCAGAAACACTGTCAGGATTCATTATTATTATTATTATTTATTATGTACAAAAAACCTGTATGCACTTAACAAAAATAATTGTCGCGACACCACACTGTTCAATGCGAAATATAAATGAAAATATCTGGTTTGCTTTCTATGAGAGAGAGAGAGAGAGACAGACAGAGAAACATGCGCACGCCGCACAGCTTACAATAGCTTACTATAGCAAAAAGTGTCGTTACAACTTTTCGTGAGAATTTTTTCCGTCCAGCCCCCTTTCATAACGCGCGATAAGGAACTTCGTTCTAATAAATAAATAATCGTAGCCGCGGTGCTAAAATCGAATACGAAACACGAGAAGCGATAAGCTAGACATCGTCAAACGCTGTGTGTATAATGCCATTCATCGTGGCTCGCTAAAGCCACTCTGGTAATTTAAGAGGTGCAGTTTTCACACCCAACGCCGGGTAACGGATTGCTAAACTAAACGGCTTACCGTCGATCCGGGCTATCAGAATCGTAAACTTCTAAGAAATTCCGTTCAGTGCAATCGCATATTCGACTCAAGGTTTTCCGATCGGCTATGTTTTTGTTTATTTTGGAATTTGCTAGGCGTGTTTTGAGCCAACCGTATACCCTTAGCCTTGCACTGGCTGTGCGTTTGACATGTGTTGTTAGGGAAGTAGTATCAGCGGCGAGTGACAATTCAATAAATTTACTGCCAGTTACCGCTTCCTAATGAGAACAGACGATGTTAGCCTAGATGGTAAACAAGTTTACATAATTAGGTATAGGTCCCGATGGGAAAGGGAAGTTAACAAGATCTACACATGCTCTTACCAGGGCGGAAGGTTTTTTTTATAATTAAAGGCTTAACGTTGTGGCCACAATCTCACCTGATCTTATGTGACGATACGGCCCATGTTGGTAGACACGCTAAACCTGTGAAGGAACTGGCTTTCAGGTGGTATTTGGCGGCTGATTTTCAACTTGATGGCGGTAGCTAGCTAGGCGGACATTAGAAAAGGCCTACCACCATGCAAAATAAGGTTAAAATTTATTCTTACATAATTTATTATTAGAAATCGATAATTATTATAAAAGTGTTATTTGTGTATAGATTATTTATTAAAAAAATTATGTTTGCTCACTTTGAGAATATTTAAAAACTTACTTTCAATTATAATTATAATCACAGCTGTCTTATGTTAAGTGACGATGTACGTACACGGACACGATAAACGTAATGGAGAGACTGGTTCTTCAATGCAACTGCCGAATACAACCTATACGTGTTTGAAGAAAATCTAGGAGCAATGTAAAGGCTGTCATTGGTGTATTTTTTTTATACTTAAGGTTTTTATCGTTATGGCCATAATCTCACCTGATCTTAAGTGACAATACGGCCCAAGTTGGTAGACGCGCTAAGCCTGTGGAGGAACTCGCTCTCAGGTGCAGCTGCCGGAGCACACCTATTGGTATTTGGTGGCAGATTTTCATCTTTAAAGTGGTTGCAAGGCAGGCGGACATTAAAAAAAGCCCCACCACCGTGCTATGGTTTTCTCACGACGTTTTCACCTACAGCTCGAGCTCATTGTAGGTGAATTCGTACTCGCGTCACTTGACGTGGAATCCGTACACACTACCACTGAGCTATCGTTCAGTTCTTCCACTAGACGTACACATCGTCATAGAAAACGCAACAAGATTATATTAATTATTTGGTCTTGTGTTTGTTACAACTACGGTTATTATCACAATGTTTCCACAACGCAACCAGTTTCGCTGACTTAGACAAAGCTATCGCTTACTCAAACAATAGTTATGCGGCCGGCGAGTTGTTTTGTAATTAACCAATACTCCGTTTAGCCCGAGACCCAGTTACAATTTATTCGTAGAATTTTTTTCTTCCAGCAATTTAATTGCATGATAAATTCAGCTCAGCGGTAGCGTGTAGGAAAGCCGCGTCATGGGACGTGAGTTCGAATCCAGCCAGCTACAATTAACTTGAGCTTTCGATGAAGAAACACATCGTGAGGAAACCATATCATGGTGGTGGGGCTTTTTCCAATACCCGCCTGGTTAGTTACCACCAGCGTGTTGAAAATCTACAACCAAATCCCGTTAGATGTGTTTCAGCAGTGGCACTTGAGAGCCAGTCCATCCTATAAAGGCCGGCAACGCACCTGCGGTTCCTCTGGCGCTGTGGGTGTCCATGGGTGGCGGTGATCACTTGCCATCAGGTGACACGCTATCTTGTTTGTCCCATAAAAGAAAAATCGAATATGTTTCGATTTAAATTAACCGACCCATGTTAAAGTTTCGCACATTATCATAATCGAATACCAAATGGGAACTATTTGATTCGATTTCGCAATCAATTACTTTTGCATATCAAAATAACCTGTCATATCGGTTAACGTCAATTTACTGCTGATTATTTGTGAGTTTTGCTATCGCTTTGTCTTTGCCGAATACGTAACAAGCGGATTGAAAATGTTTTCTCGTTGCTTTTCATCAAATCAAATCAAATCTTCATTCAGCATTAAGAATTGCTTTATCGAATACAAAAAGATTTTTTTCAATCCGTCCTACAGTTTCTTGTATTATTATGGTATTATTGTATTATCAATGGCTTTTAACAGATGTGCAAATTTGCAACTCGCTTAATCGACGCTAATTTACCGGAAGTTACGCGAAAATAAATCCGTTACAATGAAAAGAGATCGATACAAGAGAATTTAATCAAATCAAATATCTTTATTCAATTCACACCCTAAGAAGGCGCTTGTGAACGTCAAAACTACTACCGGTTCGGAAAGTGACGCAGTCATCGAGAAGAACCGGAAAGATACTCGATCTGCGTCGTTTTTAGGTCCTATTATTATCTTTTTTATACAATACTTCAATGTGTTACAGTAGTTATTAGCGGATGTAGAGAGAGGGGTGTCAATTCTAGATATCACGATCGCTCACATATTGATCCACCCTATAATAGCCTTTTGACATCAAAACCTGTTTAACATGGTTCTTGAACCCACTGTCAGGCAATTCAGTAAAGTACCTAGGTCTAAAGTAACTGATATGTACTATATGCTGTGACTGTTATATATATTTAAGAATTTAAGGCATTCGTGACGTCGCCTTCCGAAGCTCCAGTCAGTATATCAGCGCTGCACTATATCAGTATAGCTGTTATGCTGAGACTTACACCAATTTATTCACACATTATGTTGTTTGTGATCATGTTATTATGTTCTGCTGTTGCTTTTTTAAATTTTATTTCTTTTATTTTAATTATCGTTTGCTGTGTGGTGGATAAATAAAACTTTCTTTCTTTCTTCTCCTATCTTTCTCTTTCTTTCTTCTCCTATCTTTCTTTCTTTATTTTCTTTCTATGAGTATATTTCGGTATAGACACATGAACTCCGCCCCTTATTATACAATTCGCAGAATTAAAACTATAGTATAAGTTGCGAATAATTGACAATTTTTACTATATTTACGAATATTATAAATGCGAAAGTGAGTTTGTTTGTTACGCTTTCACGCGTAAACCGCTGAACTGATTGTGATGAACTTTGGCATAGAGACATCTACACACAGTCACACACACACACAAACACTAAAAAACATGCCTTTGATTGTGCACATATAAAATACACACACAATTATTTCTTTTGAATAATGATTTCTTTCTAATTGGCACCTATTAACTGTTGAATGTAAATAATTGAAATTATTAAATGTGCTGTGAAGAAATATACAATAAATAAATAAGATAGATGGGAAACTGAAGACGGTGAAAGAATACTTTTTCTCGCGAAAACCTTATTGGAAATGGGGTAAAGAGAGCGGGATACAGTTTGTATGAAACTTTTTATTGTTGCATCCGATATGTTTAACAAAATTAATATTAAAGTGAGCGAAGCCGCACGTAAAGTCTACTAAACTGATAAATTAAGTATATGTATTTATTTTAAAGTTAAGGTTAACGTTATAGCCATAATCTCACCTGATCTTAAGTGACGATACGGCCCAAGTTGGTATACACGCTAAACCTGTAGAGGAACTGGCTCTCAAACGCAACTGCCGGAACACATCTATTGACATTCGGCGGCAGATTTTCAACTTGAAGGTGGTTGCTAGCCAAGCGGATATTAGAAAAAGCCCTACCACCATGCTATGGTTTTCTCACTACCTTTACCGAAAGCTCAAGCTCATTGCAGGTGGTTGGCTGCAAACTCACGTCCCTTGACGCGAAGTCGTACGGGCTACCACTGACACACACCATTTTGAAGCAAATATTAGTTTTTTACGACACACGGTTACTCTTCTCTGTTACTACTAATATCAGATGATAGTTTCGTCCAATGCTAAATCTGTATAAAAAAACTGCATATTAAATCTTGAAATACGCGACCCTGTTAAAGACAGAAATAAAAAATAACACCGGAATTTCGGAATGCTTTCTAAAGGTCCAAACTCTCCGCTAGCCGGCCCCCGAGCGAATTTCAGACCATATTGATATATTTATTTGCAAAAGCGTTAAAAACTGCGAATTTTTCTCATCTCATCGGCAACCATTGAACCCATTTTCGGCCTCAGTTGTAAATTATAATGAATTAAATCGGGCCGCACGCTATCCGCCGACGTTACGATCACACCACTTCTGACGTCAAATCAGTTGTGTTCCGTCTCGCAGCGATTTTATATTCACTGACAAAACAATATCTGCTATCGGCCGGAAGTATAACTTGGAGGTATTGAAAAATGTAAGATTTTACTTGGCCATATTATGGATTATGCACGTAGTCTATTTTTTATTGGTCGCAGATACCGTATAATGCTTAGTGCTACATTACATACAATATTATTACAAAAAAAATAATATATATCCTTCATTAATAGTACTTTTTGCTAGATACAAAAACAACCCATAAGTCGTCTTATCAGGCCTCCCTGATAAGGTGATTTTTATAGGTACGATTTCATTTGTTTTTTGAAATGCATTTATGATATCGGCAATCTTTTTTACTATTTCCATGTTCCTATTTTTGTTATTTTTCTCGTAACTTAATTTTTTTATGTAATAGCGAGCAAACGAGCAAGCGTGTCACCTGATGGTAAGTGATCACTGTCGCTCATGGACACTCACTATACCACATATTGGTGTTTGGCGGCATTTATGTGTGGAATTGAAATACAGACTTTATTGAGTATCTGCCAGTAAAAGTTTCGTCGAAAGTTGGTCCAACCGTTTTTGAGATTAGTCAAAACAGAAAATGCGTGTGTGTCTTGTGGAACACTCGGTTGGAACGAAGATTCTTATATTACAATTTCTAAATGAATTATATTTTTGATTAACAAATACAAATCAATGAATTATTAGCGTCCGAGAGTTTTTAAATGCAACTTTCAGATAACTAATAAATGAATGGTATGGTGGAGTTGGTAGGAAATTTCGTAATACATACATAACATTTTATTGTGCATAATTAATTTCATCTAATTCATAAAAGTACATATAATATGCTACAAAATAGCTGATGCATATGATGTGTACAAACTATATCTGTGCTGCCATTGAGAACTTACTGTCTTGAACCAATAAGCACGCACCTATGTCTGGGCACAACCAATAGCATACGCGCCATAGATAACCGTCTACACTATAGATATAGTGTGACATAGGACAGACTAAACAAAGGGTCGTAATGAAAAATCTTACATTTTGATTTGTCTAGCTTCCATCTGTACAGTCCGATAAAGAATTTTATTAATATTATTTGTAACAGGCAGGCAGTCGATTTGAATGTTACGCGCCCGTATCAATGAATCAACACTGGGTCTCTGTTAACTGTTTTTGGTTATGAACATGTCGAGTGTATTTTTAAATAACATATTCTGTGTTGACACTACAGCAAAATAAACGATAAAATTTTCATAAATTTATTCATAAAATTAATATAATTTATTATAACGACCATATATTAATTTACATTTTGTATAAAGCTGTCGTTTAAGAGTAAACTTTTGTTTTTTCATAGACAATTCTTTCATTTTTAAAGTCCATTAAAACCAGATATGCGCTTCAATTTCATACAGATTCATACAACTAACTTGTGCATACACTAAAGCCGATCAAATCAGACCTGCTCCTTCTTAACTTAATAATACAGGGTTCTGACTAATTGCATATTTAAGTTCCGCTAACAGTCGGTACATACGTAACATAATTGTACCACGACAATGATTGACATTAACATATCGGGCCTCTGTACTTTGTTATTAATCGAACCATATTATTTTCAACAACTACTATAATAAATTTCGATTAATTTCCCTTCGTAAATGTATATATTTTTTCTAAAATATTCACCTACAGTCAGGATTTACACAGACATAAATCACGCCAATCGAATTTAGAATATCTATTCTTTAAATACTTAATAAAACTTCAAACTTTGTGGGATGGTCGAGAGCTGTAGGGTAGCTTTGTGTCCACCATACACATATGTACACATGGTAATAAATAACCTATTGGCTTGTCTCATTCCGTGATCAGCTTCTGTATGTCGAATCAGATGAGTCAGAATGACAGTTACCAGTCTAGAAAAATAGCTAATGGTTGGTCGGTATCGCTTTTGGGTCATGCTATGCCCACCATCAAGTACAGTTCTGTTCCAACTTATGATGGCTCAGTGGCAGTGTCTGGGGGTAAATATGGATTTGGGTTTGAACACCTCCAATTTGCTCGACCTTATGGAGAGGAATTACATCATGATGAAATCTAAGCATGGCGTTAGAGTATTGTCCATTACCCACCTTGCAAGCTAAGCCTTTTTAGTTGACACCGTGCAAAATAAACCTTTTACGGACTTCCTCTGCCTATGCATAAACACTACCTGGGCTCAAGACAAGTGACATTTAAATCACCGTATTGTCAGTGACCAGGGAAAGATTTTACACTTCATTTAGTCCTCAGTGGATATAGCTACTGACATAAAGTTGGAAGACTGTCACCAAATACCTATAGGTGTCTTCAGGCAGTTGTATTTGAGATCAGGTCTCTATACTAGGCTTACCGTGTCTACCATCTTGGTCCACAACGTCACTTAACATCAGGCAAGATTGTTACAAAATGCTGTGCTATAATGCAAAAGCATTTAGACTGTTTTTTTTTATTGACTGTACTGCACCTGGTTTCAAGTACAGTACAATCCAAAAAGTGGAATCCAATGCTGGAAGTTGGATCCTAAATAGTTCGAAAACAATAGTACACTGGAATTTGTCCAAATACGAAATCCTTTTAAAGGTCGGCCTCACTCCGAGACGAGATAAGCCCGGCTGATCCCACTTTATGATCGTTTTGTATATTTATCATGATTAAATACTAGGGTAATCTCTTGGCCACTATCCACAGCGTTTTCATAACTACTATATGATGTATTCTATATATAAATTAGATTTGCGTTTGATAGTTCTGTGTGTGTCGAGGGAAGATCCACAGTGAAGGATCCACCTCCGTCAGTATGTGTGTTGGTGTGGAGGTCATTTGTCACACATATTTCTGCGGTTATTCTAGACCACTCTCTACTACGTATGTCGCCAACGTAAAGCGATGACAAAAATCACTAAAATTTATATATAATACGGAAATGCTATTTCGAAGCAAATATTGAAAGCGATTTTTGCTACCGGTTTGCTTCTGTGAAAAATGTAGTATTGGGGCCGAAGAAGCTGTCAATTACACGAAGTAGCAATTGCCTCGAGTCGATTTTACCTGAACGAGCGTCACACCGAAGGTTGCAAATTAGAATTTCAAAGTGCTCCCGTAAGGAGATTTACGTTAAATATTGCGCTATTGTCTTTATTTTTATTTTTTTTATTTAGTATTTTATGAATCTTATATATATTTTTTAGGCAAGCCTGATTTATTGTTTGCCACAAAAACTTTGTAGATAGTTTCACCTAGAGAGTCTCTATAATGTTGAAGCACCAACCTCTTCATTATAAGATAACGTTCGAATCGGCTCTTGTTACGGTATCTTTGCCATTTCGTTAATAAGAAAAAAAATGACATTACGAAGAAATTGTAAATGAAAAGTGTGATAAATTTAATAGGCTATTGATATGAAACAGGAAACTGGTTGATGTTATTCTAAAGATAATAAACAAAACCTAGTCTCGATATATCAATTTTTCGGGAGTTATATTGACCACATCTTATAAAAAAAAAACCGAATATCCACGTAACTTTTTTTAAGGAGTGTTTTTTTAGATGAGGATGTCAAAGCGCCCTAAGCTTGGGGGATGGTACAAAGGCCGTAGGTATTTAGTAATTAAGAATCTGATATAACCCATATTTTTGTTGCCCGGCGGAAGGTGGGTTACCTTATGTAACATCTTCTTACGAAAAAAAAGGGTGGCAATATAAAATTGATTTTTACAAAATATAAAATAAATTATCAGGAGTGTTTGCTTGAAATACCTCCGCTCGTTCATATTACCTTGTAAATGCAAATTGGTTATTGGTTATTGGTTAGTTTAAGAGCCAAGAATTACTTGATCTTGACGTGTCGAGAGTTGAGCGAAACGTCATCCGCTGAGCGGTATGCGGCCTGCAATGAGTTATAAAATTATAAATGTAAGATAATTTACATCAACACGCACATAGGCCGGTTTCAAATTGAAATAAATCCGAACTTCGAATATCTACAAGCTTTTAATAGTAACAATTTACTCGAGTGTCGTCTATCTGCAGGCCTTGGTTATGAACTAGATTTATCGAGAGCTTGTTTTCCGGTAACCCAGCCTTTCCACTTCGTTACTGGATACATGAGCTTTTATGTCGGGCGTTTCTTAGCGCCCGCTAATGATAGTAACGTTTAGGGTTGCCAGCAGCGCCGTGAAATTCGTAACTTCTCGATTTCGGAACGTTTCTGAATGCGTTCCACGAAAACTGTCAGTGGAGTGCTTATCATTCGTTCTTAATTGTACGGTTACTAGCGTAAATAGAAGTCAAAGATGCAAGACTATATAATTGCATAAAGCTAGCAGGTTATGTGATAAAAAAATCCAATTTTATCACGTTTTTTTTAGCCTTGAATAGTTATAGTGCATTTCCTGTAAATTAGCCTTAAGGACTTTGGCAGCTTCACAGAACGTTTTGGGGCGAGTGCTGAGGATAAGGGGCAAGGGTGCCAGAAGGGCCGAACCTCGGCTTGGGCTGTTGCCGAAAAACGAACAAAGATTCGCGATACTAACTAACCAACAGGTCTTAACATACTAATTTGCTGATCCTAACAGATCCTATCGGGCAAGACGCGCAGGGGCCGCGGGGTTAGTCCCTTACAGAACCATATACTCAACGTGTATGAACGGTATGCGGTGTGATGATGTACTCTCAGTGATGTAGAGTGTCACTGTATCGCGCGAACAGAGTATATTTGTAAGGTCTTAGTATATGCATATATAGCTGAAGGCAGAATCTTTATGGAGATCTACATTACAAACACAGGGCGGGGCTGGGACGGCTGTGTATGAGTCTTTTTGCAGCACTTGTAGTTTGCGAAGGGTGGTGTGCGAAGCGTGAGTGAATACGGGGCAACTGTAAGGATGGGACGGTTGCATACTTTGTATATTGTGAGCTTATGTCTGAGTGACATTTTGCTCTCCCAGGAAGTTGGATAACGTAGCAGAGCCATAGCCGTGGAGGTTTTTCCGTACGCAATCTATATGATTGTTGAAGTTAAGTGGCCTGTCTAAAACTACAGCAACGTATTTAATTTGGTTAGACCAGAGGAGATACGGTATAGCTAGCAACACAGACAGTGGTATTATTTGCATAATTGAATATAATATGTAATTAAGTAAATAAAAAAAAAATCTAACGTTTCTACTCTCTATAATCTATAATAAAGCACGTAGAATACGTTTTTTTAATGAAGTACACAGGTTATAATTACTCCAAGCCTATTCAGTTACAAATATTTGTGGTATAAACAAGGTGTATAGACATTTTATAAACTGTGAGTTAAATCATTGTGTTTTACACGCTGGTACACAAATACGTGAGGCGTAAATTAAATTGGTTGTCTTGTATAGGGGCGTACTCAGTTTTTTTCCTTGGGACCCCTAAAATGAACAATCTTTTTTTTTAAGATGTACTATATATTTGATAGAAATATATAAGATCTCTTAAATACAAAACTTAAAAAAGTGCAGGAGAATGTACAGAGAATATACTGGTTCGTCGTCCTGGTATAGGATAAATCATTATTAGAAAGAAAGAAATGCATTATTATTTGGAACAACCATACGATTAAAATAAGTTACACAACCAATTTAGAGAGAGGAAATAAATTGATACATTTGAAAAATGCAAAGAAAAAAATGACACGTCCAACAATTGGCAAACCCATTCAGCAATATGTGTAGTACAGCAGTACTGCGGTGCTGATTTTTGATGGAAGCCCATATGATGATAAACGTACGCTCAGTCGGTCATATTATAATACAAAATTGAACAAACAAACAAACATATAACGTAGACACACATAACACATAACAATAAATAGACATAGGTTCTGTAACTACAAATTCAAGACTAAACAAAACAAATATACATTTAGGAGACTAAATACACACCACTAAACTGAGCTTAAAATAAAGCAATGTGAATACATTGTACGTCAATTTAATCACTGAGTTTGAAGTTGCAATAAACAATGATTATATGAAAGTTTAAAACTAAGAGCTAACATCATTATATTTTAAGATTTATAAAAATATATAATAAAGAACAGGATATAGCATCGGATAAATATGTAAATATAATAATGTATATACTACTTAATATAAACATGTTCGATCCTCACGCGAGGAGAGATATAAAAAAGACATTACATCTATTCGACTTCAATATCCCCTGGGATAATGAAACTAAATATCTTGGTGTAGTTTTAGATAGGCGCCTAACCTTCAACAAACATATAGATTACGTTCAGAAAAAAGCCTCCATGGCTATGGTTCTGCTACGCAATCTCACCTCCTCTAAGAGCAAAATGGCACTCAGACATAAGCTCACAATATACAAAGTATGCATCCGTCCCATACTTACTTACAGTTGCCCCGTATTCGCTCACGCTTCACGCACCACCCTTCGCAAACTACAAGTATTGCAAAACAGATTCATGCGCATAGCCGTCCAAGCCCCGTTTTACGTCCGTAATGTAGATCTCCATAGAGACATGGACCTTCTGTCCATGTATGCATATATTAAAGACATTACAAAGAAATTTTTTGCAAATGCCGAACTTCATCCTAACCCCAAAATAGTACACGCAGTTAGCTACCCTTCCAATCCGCATGCCAAAGGCTTTGCTCGCCGGCCACGTAACTGCTTTTCCGACGCCGTCGATAAAATAACGAGATTAAACGCGCTTCTCCCTGCCGTCTCCACCAATCGCACGTGTCCGCGCACACGTCCGCGTAACCGCCGTCCTCGCCGCCGAGGCCGAGCGGATAATTTCGCTCCCGCACACCCGCCGCGGCCTCCTTCCGCAGACGCCTGAGCCTAGGTTCGATCCTCCGGACAGGAGCCCTCGAGTGACTCTGCTCGCGCGATACAGTGACACTCTACATCACTGAGATTACATCATCACACCGCATACCATTCGTGCACACTCACACGTTAAGTACACGGTTCTGTAAGGGACTACCCTCGCGGCCCTTGAGCTGCTGACCTGATAAGGTCGTAGTTAGTATCACTAATTTAGTAATAAAGAACCTGTTGGTTAGTCAGGATCATGAATCTTTTTCATTTACCGGCAGCAGCCCTAGCCGAGGTTCGGCCGTCCTGGCACCCTTGTGCCTGCTGCCTCGGGGCTGAGTGCCCTCAGCACTCGCCCCCAAAAGTCCGGTGAAGCTGTCAAAGCCCCTGGGGCTAACAGCGTAAGTCAGGTCGAAAAAAAAAAAAAAATAATAAAAAAACAATGTAATGTTATAAAATCTGTAGATTAAACAATTTTCTTATGTTTTCCTAATACTCCTACGACATATGCATAATGCAATTTTCACAATGCCTAAAAACCATGTTATACTTCACGCATAATTGATCATTACTTAAGTAATTGTACATAATGGGAATAAAGTTTTCGTAGTTGGAAATCTAGAGTCTACAGAGAGAGATCTAGAGAGTTGATATATTTCTTGGTTTATACAAGCAAATAACATTAAAATGGCTGATTGTACTGCAAATGATAGATAGAAAAAAATCGACATACATACAACACATCAAAAATATTCTATTATAAAACAAGAAAAATTTCAAAACTGTTGCTTGGGGTCGGAAAGGTCTCTGTATTAGCATGAGGCAGTAGGCGTATGAGCAGAAGCTAGATTATCAGATTTTGAAGAGCTGTTTGATTCAATAGCCTGATTTATATCTATTTACTAAATGCATATGAAAATACATCGGTATTTATAACAAAACCAGAAAAAAAAATGGTGTGTCAGCTCGGACGTATCACTGGAGTTAACTCCTTAAGAACTAGTGTGTGTAATTTATATAAAAAGGGGGTAAATGAAAGCATCTTAACAATAATCAAAGCATCTATACATGTTTATTCATATTATTTAAATAATTCCAATGAAATATAAAACATAAACTATTCTTAGGTTAATTAGAATATTTGTTATTTATATACATTTATAAGCCTTGATTTATTTATATATGGATTGTAGTGGAATTGATTGCGACCGGAAAGTGGAATCTGGAAGTAGGGTTAATTTATCAAATTGTTAATAATTATTTTGTACTTTGTGTAAAGCATCAATAATGATCAATAAATTTAATAATATAAGTAAGTCAATCGCTAAATGTAACGCAGCCTATTCCACGGTAGAAAAAGTCAGTCGATGTTGAGACATAGTGGAATAAGCAGTTGAATAAAGAGTGCAGTGATTATTATTGTATAAGGTATTTTTACTGGTATAGACCTGTCCCTACCCTATTTTCTATTATAATAAGTATCAAAATAAGTTGTGCAAAGGAACGTAACGCCTCACTTTTAGATAACGCTCTATTTTACTCATCATATAATTTTCATACCACGGGCTAATCATTAAATCGTTTCTTTGGGAGTTAACTCGTACAAAAATTTACTGTTTGTTAGTGACGCCTAATTACCAAAACCATTGGACCGACTTTGACAGAACCTTCACTGACAGCTACCTGCTGTAATAGGAAGGTTGTTTTATTCGAACCCACGCGAAGGAAACAGCGAAACTAGATCGTTGATGGAGTCGTATTTTGTTATCCATTTCAAACGTAGTTTACGGCTGCATCCGAATGAGACCTATACCCATATGTACTTTAATAATATGAATCCTATACATTCACAGATTTAAAATCACTGACGATGATAAATGCCCATGCGATAAAAATTTCAGTTCAAAGGCTAGAATATCTTATAGCTAATTTGCCGCGTTACGAGCGAGAAAGATTCGAACGTGAATATATATGTCGACAATCTGGACTCTCCCCCTTAGTGCTTTAACCAGATATTCGCTAAGGAAGATTCCAGAAACTCATCCTAGATTAATCAACAACTTAGTGTCATACCGTTAAAAGTTTAAATTATATAGTTAAATTATATAGTTTAATTATCTAAGATAGAATAATTATATGGGAGCTAAAATTTTATTTTATCATTTTCATACAAAAAAAAATCTGTTATATGGCTTATGTTACTCAGGGCTGATGTAGCATTCTAACGGTGAAAGAATTTTTGATATCAGTCCAGATGTTCTTGAGTTTATTCGTTACAAACAAAAAATATAAATCTTTCCTCTTTATAACATTAGTATAGATATAGATAGATATAAGGGGGTCCGGACGCCCTTGTCGCCTAAATCCATCCCTGTTGAGACTAAACATAATGCGACGGTAGCTAAGTCCTGCCCGGAGTCACGTTCAATCTATTTTTACTTGTATTCAGAACCGAAACCTTTTGATATAGCACTATCGTGTTAGAACGCCGGCTCCCTTTGATCGGAACCGGTGGCCGTGAATAAATCTTTATAATGACAAATTAACCAAATACCCGCTATAGTTGGTATGTTTTTGTGTGTTTTCAGCCTAATTTGAATTTATTGTTTGTCGACAATCGTACGAGTGATTTACAATGGATTTCGTATTGGCTTTTTCTAGGTGTATATTATATTCGACTACCCGTGCCTGTGGTTTCGGTCGTTTGAATTTTGTTTCGTTGGTTTTTGGTACATATTTTTATCAACTTAGATATGTATAGAGTTCATAATTGTTTTTTTGTCCGTATGTCCTCTTGTAGGCACATAACATAACATTCTAAACGATAATAGCTCAGATGGTAGTGCGTACGGACGCTGCGTCAAGGGACGTCAGTTCGAAGTACAATAAGCTTGAACCTTCGGTGAAAGAAAACATCGTGATGAAACCATAGCATGGTGGTAGGGCTTTTTCTAATGCCCGCCTGACTAGCTACCGACCTTTTTTTATTTATGGTGTTTAAAATCCCACTCTTTACGGACTTCCTCAACGCAACGCGCTATCGCATTACCCTGGCTCAGGTCGAAGGCGTGAGGGCTATGTGCTAATCACAACACACTGCCCACTAAAACGCACCACGGCGTCACTTCAAACTCCCGTGTTGCCAGAAACCTTGGACAGCTTTCACAATACTTCTAGTTTTTTATACTCACATGATCCTAAGTGACGATACGGCCCAAGTTGGTAGACACGCTAAACCTGTGAAGGGACTGGCTCTCAAGTGCAGCTGCTGGAACACACCTATTGGTATTTGGCGGCAGGCTTTACAACTTGAGGGTGGTAGCTAGCCAGGCGGGCATTTATAAACCTACCACCATGCAACCAATGCAAATGCAACCACCACACTCAAGTTGAAAAATCTGCCTCCAAATACCTATAGGTGTGTTTCGGCAGTTGTACTTGAGAGCCAGTCCCTCCACTAGGTTTAGCGTGTCCGCCATCTAGGGCCACGTCGTTACTTAACATCAGGTGACATTGTGGCCATAACTATAATTATTATTAAAGCGAAAAAGTCGATAAGAGTAAGACTTAAAACAAAAAAAGATGCAGATCGAGTTTCTCGCCGGTTCTTCTCGATGACTGCGTTACTTTCCGAACCGGTAGTAATTCTTGACGTTCATAAGCGCCTTCTTAGGGCCTAAATTGAATAAAGATTTTTTGATTTGATTTCATTTGAAAGAGTTAGTTCGGGATAGATGATTTAATTTTTTTCAATAAGAGGCCATTCAAGTTGTATGTAAGTAGTCATTTCTGACCCCCCTCGCCCCCTTGTCAGTAAAAGTAGTCAAGGAGCTTACTCCCCATCCTGTGCCTATGTAAGCACTTTTAAAGTTATTTAAAGTTTAGTTGATAGTGCAAAAATAAAATTATAACGTCTGCATTTAATTAATTACGATCGAATTTCAATCATTTGGGGACTTCTAGTAATAATTACTGACGCTTACAAATTTGGCTTAGTAACTGTTTTATTATACACATAGACTCGCTTTGCCCGTGACTTCGTTCGCGTGCAACAAAAAATTGTATGTAATAATTTTTGCCTGTATTTTTTATTTAATAATTTGAGGACCGTCAACAGCCGCACAATATCTAATTTCTTAATATACGTTTTCGAGGTGCGTATTTTTGTAAGGTTATTCAAAGACGGCCACAGAGTGCACAATTAACAAAATATTAAGTGAACAATATTTTTTAACTCTTTCGAATACAGCTTTACTCCTATTGATGGTAAATAAAATAGCCTAAAGTCTTTCTTAGTAGATTATGGATGTAACATGTCAGGGGTTCGATCCTCCGGATATGAGCCCTCGAGTGACTCTGCTCGCGCGATACAGTGTCACTCTACATCACCGGAAGTACATCGTGACACCGCACACCATCCATGCACACCTACACGTTAAGTACACGGTTCTGTAAGGGACTACCCCCGCGGCCCTTACGCGGCTTGCCCGATAAGGTCGTGTTAGGGTCATGAAATTAGTAATATAGGACCTGTCGATTAGTTGGCCTTGCGAATCCTTTTTTTTTCCTGCAGCAGCCCAAGCCGAGGTTCGGCCATTCTGGCACCCTTGCGCTCGCTGCCTCAGAGCTGAGTGCCCTCAGCACTCGCCCCAAAAAGTTCGGTGAAGCTGTCACAGCGCTTAGGGCTAATAGCGTGTCACTATAAAAAAAAAAAAAACAAATCAAGGGTATTCATCTCGGCCACCTCTCCGGCGACTGAGATCAGGATACACGGGTACGCGCCCCCAGCTTCCCTAGCTACAGCGGCCTCTCCCGTTTTCACCCGAGGCTGTAGTATCCCCCTCCAACAGTATCGCATCTACCACAAGAAATCCTCTCAAAGCGTCACATCTCTACCCCATGCAATACTCCGTATGTCTTCCGGTAAGAGTGTCGAGCTCTGTTATCCGCTTACTGCGCTCACCAAATCGCTTACCAGACGTGCAAGTACAAGTTACCAAATACAAAAGACATTCATACTGATAGCGCCTAAGTTAAACTCGTTTAAACATACGAACAAAAAATTTTTTTATATCCATTTTATAATATTAATATAGAATTTATAGTATGATGAAAAATTGTAATGAAAACCACTCGATAGTGTTGATTGAGTTTATGAATACTGAAATAGATTGCAATATATAATACCTTACTATACATCGTAAAGCTCGTTACACACGGGCATTTTACAGTGGGGTCGTTAAAATACTTTTAAGCCTACAACAGACGTAGCTGTAATATATGTTAATATAAATTATAGCTATGTATATTTCCGTATATTTTCTATAGACGCAGCTATAGCGTATATTTTTATTAGGTCACCAAAATACGTCGACAGATAGTAAGGCATATTGACGTATATTTTGATATATTCAAAAAAACAGCATGCTATTTTTTTTATTGTCATTTATGTACGCCGCCCGGTGAAGGATTATAACAATATCTAAAATTAGAACACTCATTATTAAGAATGTAGCATAAATTCATGTTCATGCAACGACGGCCGCTGAGCTAACGAGTGCAAAAATATATTATAGCATAGTCACCGTCTGTGGCAGCGTGCTATACCATAATATATATCTTAGTATATTGATATATATTATATCTTCTTCTGTTGGGGACCTTAATGGAACAAATATATAAGTGTGGTATCGTTTTAATCTTAGTTTTCCCGCGATGCAACGTTTGTCGCCTATTTTATTCTGTTTAACTTAATGCATATTGTTTATATTAAAAGGAAACAATGACATCTGGGTTACAATCCATTTTTAAAGGTTTTTTTTAATCTCACTAATATTATAAATTCGAAAGTCAGTTTGTTCGTTTGGGTGTTATGCTTTCAAACGCTGCATCCATTATGATACCTCCATTATAATAAAAACCTTACTCGAAGTGGGTAAAGAGTGAGATAAGCTTTGTATAAAACTTTTTATTGTGTCATCCTATTTTTTTGACAAAATCTTATCATAGCGAGCGAAGCCGCAGGAAGAAGCTAGTAGTTTATACATACGATGTGGCCCAAGATAATAGACGCGCCATGCTTAGTGGCAGGACTGGATTTCAAGTGCAACTACTGAAAAATGCCTATAGGTATTTGACGGCAGATTCACAGCTTATGGGTTACAGCGGGCCAGGCGGACATAAGTAAAGGATCTACCACCAAGCTATGGTTTTATTACGACGTTAATGTTTGACACGGTGATAGCTCAGCGGCAGTGTATACGACTTCGCCTCAAGGGACGTGAGTTCGAATCCACCTACAATGAGCTTGATCTTTCGGTGAAGGAAAACATCGTGAGGAAACCATAGCATGGTGGTAGGGTTTTTTGTAATGCTCACCTGGCAAGCTACTACCATCAAGTTGAAAATCTGCCGCCAAATACCAATAGGTGTGTTCCGGCAGTTGCACTTGAGAGCCAGTTTCTAACGGCAGTTTAGCGTGTCTATCAACTTGGGCCGTATCGTCACTTAAGATCAGGTGAGATCATAACATTAACGCTAAACCATGACTATTAATAAAAATGTTTTACTTCACCGAAAGAAATGAAATGAATACGAGCGTTAACACAAAAGCCTTACGTTTCTCCAACCACTTACCTTGCGCATCTTTCACTTTGACAGTCATGTATCAAAGATAATCGTGCTTTAACACCAGTCTGCATCGCCACTTACACACACTTTTTTTCTTTCATTTTTTTTATCGTCACAGGCGGCAAACGAGCTGGCGTTTCACCTGATGGTAAGTGATCACCACCACTGATGGAAACCGACATCACCAGAGGAATCGCACAAGCGTTGCCGGCCTTTATAGGAGGCACTGGCTCTCAAGTGCCACTGCCAGAACGCACCTAATGGCATTTGGCGGCAGAATTTCATTTTTCAACTTGAGAGTGGTATATTACTTATTAGTGTATAATATTGTCCAAACTACAATTTAACTTAATTACGGTTGAATTTCAACCGCTGGGCGACCACTGGTTGGAATAAATATACCAGAACTGTGTGCGCTGTCTCTGGATTCTGGCAAAACGGGAGTTAGAAGTATCGGGGTGGTGTCTTTTAGTGGGTAGTGTTGGGTGATTAGCATCCAACCGATAACCCACCACATGACCCTCACATCTTAGCCCGGATAATATATTTACGCATCCCGAAAGGAATTTCGTAGATAGATTTTTTCAAAATGTTAATTAACAAATAATGGCGTAAGTTGTGTTCGCTGTTTCAAGGGATACGCACGACATCTCTAGACATCAGTTGACAAGCAACGTCCATACCCACTAAGAAGAGACTACAGTGACAATCAAAACCCAGTATTGCCATAGACAAAGCACAGTTTCCACACTTCTATTCAACACAACTTACACCATTAGCGAATATATCTTAAATAGAGCAGTTTATACCTAAACAACGAGTTTAGATTCTAATTTACTAATATTATGAAACAAGATCTTTTATACTTTATTGCTATAACATTATGGTTCAAAATTATAGACACACTAAGCCGATTAGAGGAACTGACTCCTTACTGCAACTGCCGGCTTCATCTTTAGGTATTTAGATTTACAATTGTGTATGGTGGTAGGGCTTTTTCAAATGCCCGCCTGGCTAGCTACCACCCTCAAGTTGTAAAACCTGCCGCCAAATACCAATAGGTGTGTCCCGGCAGCTGCACTTGAGAGCCAGTTCCTTCACAGGTTTAGCGTGTCTACCAACTTGAGCCGTATCGTCATTTAAGATCAGGTGACATTATGGCCATAACGCTATACTTTCAGTATATAAAAAAAAAACTTTAGTGTTATAGCTAGCCTGTCCAGCATTAGATAAAGCCTTAATGTCACGCAATATATCGATAGTGCGTTTTATATTATTGGCATTCGTAAGATCGGGACACCTGCCTCTCAACAAGTTTGCATTTCTTATGAGGAAAAGTGTCTCACCCAACTGCATAACGTGTGGATCTATAGAAGACTTGCAACACTTGTTGAGAGAATGAGAACGGAACCGAACTCAACGGACAGCGATCATAAAATGTTTAGGACTGAATCTAATGGACCAGGGCATGTTCCGTGGAATCTTGACTGCACCTGAAAGTGATGAAGCCAAGATTTTATGGAATTTTGTGATTAGATCTAAGTAGTTCTAGGACATATTTGACTTTAATTATATTTTGCACATACTATAAGGTCAGGGTACGATGGGACTGACATGTCCTTTTTGGACCGGAGTCTCTAAAATAAATAAAGACAAAAAAAAAATCATCTTGATCGCTGAACATATAAAAAATAACTTGCACGAGTTCACTCGTTTCCCACAACCGTGTTCACAAAATGGGACATACAAAATTATCCGCTATACGAAAACTTCTATACTCAAGTTCACAAGCAGCCTGACAACAAGGTAAACACGCTCGACAAACACAGTACGGGTGGATAAGCAAAACAAAATACATTTTGTATTTATCGCCGCGTTCGCGACTTCTGAATCCGCAATAAGTCAGGCGCCCGAGAGAGAGAGAGAGAGAGAGAGAGAGAGAGCGCGTCCGGTGCCGCAAACCCGAGGTTCACTTTCCACTTTATGTTTTTAAAATGTGCATAAATAATATATTTAGGATATAATATACCGAGTAGTTTAACAGTAACAATAATATTCCAATCAATAATCAATAATAATGTCAGAATGAGATACGAACTTCTTAGCAAACCGCGGATTCATCGTAAGCGATAACGATTAACAGCATAAATACCAAAACAGTGTCAATAATAAAGAAATATGAAATCTTACGTCCCTTCGATAATGTTCCAGCTACGTAAGATGAATACGCTTCAAGCGCCAAGCTTAGACTGAACATAAAGCCGTTTTTTTTTTTTTTTTTCGAAAGGACCTACACTGTTAGCCTGAGGGACTTTTACAGCTTCACCTGAACTAGAGGGGCGAGCGCGGAAGGCGCTCGAGCCCGCGGGGCAACTCGCACAAGGGTGTCACTAGTGACCGAACCTCGGCTTGGGTTGTTGCCGAATCGCGTACGAGAAAAACGAACGCGGTACTAGCTATTAATGAGAGAACGTTATAATAATAAAAAAGTAAAAGTCTAGACTAACTGATCCCCTTAGAGATCTGATGAAAACTTATTTTAGTTTGTACTGTGCAAAGCGGCGAGACAAGATTGTACTGTGCGTCCTTCCTACCTAAATAGCGAACGACGCGAGTACCTAACCTAGTAAATCGAACCCTAAGAACCGAGAAGAAGGCAATGACACACTGAATTATATGAATTATATGAAAAGCTAAATTTATATATAATAAATATAAATTATATAAAAGGCCGATCCACATTCAGGACCATGGGCGGTCCCTCACAGAACCGTGTACGTACTATGTGACGCACCCGAAGCCGCTCTTGCATCGGCTTTATACTAATCGGTGTTATAAACTACCTTCCTATAACTGTATTCTATCATAAAACACAAGGCTATCGCTTTATATAGAGTTTTGGTGGCGGGAAGAACACATAACTATATTTATAATAGAGGTCTTTATAAATTTTCCGATTACAGCATGCTAGGAGAAGAGGTATGAAATTTTTTAGCTATCTTAGTTATGGCAGATAAGGAAAAAGTAGTTTCTGAGACTTGTAACACGGATATAAGTTGTAGGGAGGCATTTCAACGATGCACGTCAACACTCACCTTTACTACTTGTGTCTCTCTCCCTGTCCAGCGAAATCTGATAGGAACCTGCTGGCTAAGCTTTAGAGACACGTTTTAATATAAAACTTGCTGCAGTCTTCGATAGGTCATCTTTTAACAGATTAGAGAGAGGTTTTACTGGTTTTTTTTTTATACTTATGGTTTAGCGTTATGGCCATAATCTCACCTGATCTTAAGTGACGATACGGTCTAAGTTGGTAGACACGCTAAACCTGCGGAGGAACTGGCTCTCAAGTGCATCTCCCGGGACACACCTATTGGTATTTGGCGGCAGGTTTACATTTTGAGGGTGTTAGCTAGCCAGGCGGGCATTAGAACAAACCCTACCACCATGCTATGGTCTCCCCACGATGTATTCCTTCACCGAAAGCTCAAGCTCATTGTAGGTGCTTGGATTCGAACTAACGTCCCTTGACGCGAAGTGGTACACATTACCACTGAGCTATCATCGCTACAGACTATATAACTTTTGCTTTGTTCATTTAGTAGCTCGTAGTATTTATTTGTTCTTATACCGTGTTATTTATTATGCATCAAATATACATGGAAATAGCTTATTCTCTATAAATTTACATACACTTGATATGTACATACTTCCGTTTATGTTACCTGCTATTAAAGAATTAACTAAATGTTAGTTATCTTTACCTCAATATCAGCATTTTTCTGGACAACCCCTATTGTGTAATTTATTAACTTTTATGTACATGACGATTATTCTTGAATCTGACCGGAATGTTCAAAGATTAACGTGCTTAAACTAACAAACAATATGCTCAACACCTTTATTATATTGGTGTAGATGAATGACATACTTGTCGAGGGATGATAGCTCAGTTAGTGTGTAGGGATTCCGCGTGAATTTAATTGAGTTCGATCCCTGTAATGAGCCTCAGCTCACGGTAAAGGAAAACGTCGTGATCAAACCATAGCACGGTGGTAGGGCTTCTTTTAATGCTCATCTGGCTAGCAACCACCTTCAAATTGAAAATCTCCTGCCAAATACCTATATATGTGTTTCGGCAGTTGCACTTGAGAGACAGTCTCTTTACTAGACTTGCCATGTCTGCCATCTTGGGCCACATCGTCACTTAACATCAGGTGAGATTATGGCCACAACGCTGAACCTATAAAGTATAAAAAAGAGGAATATCTAAAAGTAATAATATTTTATTTTGCATAGTTTAAGAGTGTTTTTATATAATTCTAATATTATATCAATTAAATAATTAGTTATTAACTTGCTTTGTATGAAATTTCATTTAAAAAACCCTCAAACTATATATGAGTTAAATCTAAACATACAAAAAATAGACATACATACATAGAAGCGATGATAGCTCGGCGGTAACCTGTAGGAACGCCGCATCGTGGGACTTTACTTCTAATCCAATTACCTACAATGAGCTTGCGATTTCGTTGAAGGGAAAACATTGTGAGGAAACCATAGCAGATACCAAATACCAAATACTTTTAGGTGTGTTCAGGCAGTTACACTTGAGAGCCAGTCCCTCTCATAAAGGCCGGGAACGTACCTGCGATTCCTCTGGCGTTGTGGGTGTCCATGGGGGGCGGTGATCATTTACCATCAGGTGACACGCTTGCTCGTTTGTCCTCTATTCCATAAAAACAAAAAAAAATCATTTCTTTTTAATTATAAATTATACGTATTTAAAAAAAAAGGAAAACTAGAAAAACTAGAAATAAAGACAGAACATTTATATTGTAAATGACATTAACGACATCACCCAAAAGAAAGAATCCGTTGTAATTCGATCGTACTGACTTTTTAATTAATTAAATATTTGCATAAAATAACTATAAAACAGTGCGCGTGTTCTTGACTTCTGAATTTTTAACAGCTTAGGTGGTCACCTCACGGGTCAGTTGTCGCAAACAATGGGTTCGTGTTTATTAATTTTTTAGACGATTCCTTCTAATGCACGAACTGACCCAATGAAATTATTAGATAAATGTGCACTACATATAAAGATACTCTCAAACCTACTCCGAAACTGCGTATATACGTAGAATCCTCCTACAATTATTCACACATTGTTTGAAACAAATCACATTTTGGGCAGCGTCGTCCACACGACCCATTTTTTTTTCAAACTGACACACGCTGTTAGGTTTAAAGGCTTTGACAGCTTAACCGAACTTTTTGGGGCGAGTGCTGAGGGCACTCAGCCCCGAGGCAGCGGGCGCAAGGGTGCCAGAATAGCCGAAACTCGGCTTGGGCTGCTGCCGAAAATCCACACAACTTTCAGATCCTGTCATATTGTAATAAAAAATTTAACCCGTAAGGAATCGTTTCTTCGTACACTCGTGACATACGCATTTACTAGCTTTGCCAGTGACTTTGTTCGATACTCGTTCTACTTCGTTTGAGTAAAAATACACTTTTCCATGCATTGGAAAATATATATTTTTTAAATGAATAGGTTTTGGTTGCTGGGATAATCTGTATGCGGAAATTCATAATGATAGAGTAAGTGAGGCTTAAATGGGTAACAAACAAACAAACCAATTTATAAAGCAAGTCACGGATAGAATAGCAGAAAATGTTGACGATCTCTGTTGAAACTTATTTATTTTAATAACGGCCCAGGATAAAGTCGTTGCCCTAAGATTTTCAGCCCGCAAAGTTATGGTAACAATTTTAATTGTTTGGAATAGTTTTAACGTTAAAATAATCGTTGTTTTAAGTTAACAATTCCCAAGTCTGGCGGCGGCGGGGGACGAAAATACTTGGAACTAACACTGTTTCAATATACACTCGGCCTAAATTTAGTCAGAAATATAGTTAGTTTCGAAGCAGTAACGGTTCAGCGGTAGCCAGTTTGAATACCGCGTCGATACAACCGTTGAATGTGTTCGTAACTTCGAGAAAGCTAAATTTATTTATTTCCCTTTTTTTTTAACGGGAATTCATCTCACACTGTTTCTCAAGATAACTTTGGGACATTCAAAACTGCAGTTTATTTAATAACAATTAAACCACATCGAATCCGACCTAATAATAATAAATAGAAAACTAATAGGGTTATATTCGTAATTATACTGACGCGTAAGAAAAAAAAAGACTCAATTATTAAAGTATTTCGGTCGTTTTTATAACTAGTTTAAATAACAGAAATGGCATCAAAAATACCATTTGTAAAATAGTTATTTTCCTTGATATGTGTGTTTATATTATTTTACAAATGCAATATATGATAAATAGAGACATTTTAAGTTTGAAAAACCAGTTGTCTTGCGTGAAGTGACAGTAGTACCCACCTCAACGCTTCGCTTATGAGGCGTGCATTTGCCTAACATGCATAAAATACTTTTTCGTATCTGATTGATAGTTTCAGTAATTAGAGCGTTTTAATAAATAAAAAAAAACTTTTAAGCTGTAATCCTTACTAATATTATAAATGCGAAAGTGGGTTTGTTTGTTTGTTACGCTTTCACGCCTAAACCGCTGAATTGATTTTGATGAATTTTGGTATAGAGACAGCTGGGAACCTAAAAACGGTGAAAGGCAACATTCTTTCACGAAAACCTTATTCTAGGTGGGCTAAAGACAGGGATAAATTTTTATGAAATAGTTTATTACGTCATCCGATTTAGTTGACAAAATTACTATTAACGCGAGCGAAGCCGCACGTAAAATCTAGTTAGTCTATCTACACATCATTACTAATATAAAAATATTATGAAAGTGAGTTTGTTTGTTAGTTACGTTTTCACGCCTATACTGCTGAATCGAATATAATGAATTTTGCTATAAATATAAAATAACAGATGAGATCTTGAAGACGGCGATAGGCTACATTATCTACAGAAAAACTTATTGGAAATTGGGTAAAGAGAGTGATAAACTTTGTATGAACATTTTTATTTCTTCACCCGATTTGTTTGAGAAAATCAATATTAATGTAAGCGTAGCCGCGGGTAAAGAAAATATTATTAATCGAGAAACGTTTGTCATTTGAATATTTTTTCTAGTTGTGATAATCAACATTTTATTATACATCATTCAATTCATCTGATTAATTATAACACTAATATAATTCTTGCACGGTGGTAGGGCTTTTCCGCCTCCATAGCTAGCAAACACCCTCAAGTTGAAAATCTGCCACCAAATACCAATAGGTGTGTTCCGGCAGTTGCACTTAAGAGCCAGATCCTCGATAGGTTTAGCGTGTCTACCGACTTGGGCCGTATCGTCACTTCAGATCAGGTGAGATTATGGCCTCAACGCTAAACCGTAACTATAAAACTATAGAAATGTAGTGCAATATAGAATAAACTAAAAAAAGGGCCGTGACGGAAATTATTTACATTTTGATCTGTCTAGCCTTCATCCGAACCGTGCTGTGTGGAACTTCATTCCAATAAACACTTTAATCAGCATTTTTAAAATTTCATCCCGTACGTGTGTAAATACAGCGGGTGTCATTTTACAAAGATACTTTTATTAAGATATCTTCAAGCATCCTGTTCGGTTGACTTGAAATTAGCCGTAGATATTCCCTTCGTCACGTAGACATCCACTAAAAAGGTATACTACAATCTTTTTTGTTTTTTTTTACACTTAAGGTTTAGTGTTATGGCCATAATATCACCTGATCTTAAGTGACGATACGGCCCAAGTTGATAGACACACTAAACTTGTGAAGGAACTGGCTCTCAAGTACAGCTGCCGGAATACACCTAATGGTATTTGGCGGCAGGTTCACAACTTGAGGGTGGTAGCTAGCCAGGCTATACAAGATATACATGATATACAATAATCACGCGTACAAACACATTTCACGTATGTGCCGATCAAAATCATAACCCTCCATTTTGATTTTCCGTAATTGGGAGGGAAGCGACGTGTTTTCCTCGAATAAATATTTAATTACAACGAAGGACATCAGAATACGTTCGAGAACCTGTTAAGCTTTAGTCTCGACAATATGTATATTATTTTTAGAATCGAAAAGTAAACATATAGCTATTTAAAATGACACGCGGAACGATTATTTGCTCAACACTGTGTTGACAATATGACGGCGAATATGTGACGGGCCGACAGACGTAGGCGCCGGCCGTGCCTCTGCATTAAGATTAATGTGTGTCTATTCCTGAAAATTATTTACACCGCTATCCTTGACCCGCGGCTTCGTTTGTTTTTACGTAAATTTCGTCAACGTAACAGTCATTTTCATATACTCCTTAATTGTTTCTGTTTTGCGGAAGTTTCAATCGTTTTGAACTACCGGTTCGGAAATTGACGCAGACATCGAAAAGAATCGGCAAGAAATTCGATTTGTATCTTTTTTAAGTCTAATTTTTATCTTTTTGTATTGTTTAATGTGTTACAGTAGTAATTAGCGGATGTACAGAGAGGGGTGTCAATTCCAGACATCACGATCGCTCACATATCGATTCACCCTATAATAGCCTTTTGACATCAAAACCCGTTTGACATGGTTCTTGAACCTACTCTCCGGCAATTTAGTAATGTGATTTTGGGACTTCATTATAAACCTTGACACTATTACCTAAAAAACTGTTACTTGTCTTATTCAGTCTAAAATAGGGTGTGATCAATTTGTCACGATTTCCAGTATTCAAATTATGTCAGTCTTTAACGAAATCCAGCTTTTGTAAGTTTTTGCGGACATACATTAAATTGTCAAGAATATATTGGGAGGGTAAAGTTAAAATACCAAATTCCAAAAACTTATCCTTTAATGATTCGCGAGGTGTCTTATTGTAAATGGCTCTCTCTACTCTGTATACTCTCTGTATATGTCTATTCTAGAGTTAAATTATATGTAACCGACATATATTATCTTAATTGAGCGGACGAAGCGATAAGCTTGTTCCGTTTTGATGGGATCCCGGACATTACACCTGACGGAATTAATTTTAATAAAAATCCGTTAAATTGCCCGACGGAATTATTTGAAACTAGATATTACCTGCGAGTTCGCTGTCGGTTATATTGATTTAGTCAAATAAATCGGGTAGCTCAATAAAAAAAATTATACAAATTTTATCCCTGCCTATACGTAACTTTCTGGAAGTTTTTCGAGAAGGAAGTAGCCTATCACCGCTCCAGGTTCCCATCTATCCCTATACCAAATTTCATCAAAATCTATTCAGCGGTTTAGGCGTAACGATAAATATTAAAATAATATAGTTTTTTTCCTGCGACATTGCTCGCTAAATCTAAAATTTATTTTATTCCTCTTAAACAACCTTCTTTTAGTAAGGTAGCATATATGCTTTTCTGTACAACTGATAACGTGTATGCAAAAGTCTGTAAAGGAAACAGCTCAGTTGGTAGTGGGAACGGACCCCGTATCCATGGACGTGAGTTCGATCCTTGCAATGAACCCTAAGCTTTCGATGAAGGAAGTCATTGTAATGTAACCACAGCCTACTGGTCGGGCTTTTCCTGAATGCCCGCCTGGCTTGCTACCAATTTTAAGTTAAAAATCTGCCTCCAAATATTTATATTTATGTTCAGACAGTTGCAAAAAGTCCATGACGATCGGTTTAGGGGTTAAAGCGCGAAGATACAGTTAATGAAGCAATTATGACCCAGTGGTAGAGCTTTCGAACACCGTGCCGATGAACGTCCTGTGAGATTGAACGCCTGACGGATGTGAATCATTTAAGTACATATTACAATAATTTTTATTTTTATATCTTGCGCAGTATAGTGACTGTACTGGACCAGATAAGTACAGTACAGTCCTGATCGGCGACAACTAGTAATGGTCAAAGTTCATTGTCAGTCAATACTGTCATGCTGGCTTGCTTAGGTGTCTCTTCACGCCTTTCTTGAAGGAACAATATCATAGAAAGGAGGGAACACGCTGTCACCTTATGGTCTGACAGAAATATGAGGCGGTAAACTTTTTGGTTCCCAATGCTATACGTGTCACCGTGACATTTTCCAGCCCGCGTGGTTCTATTCTATCCAGTGATTGATATAAAGCCAGTAAAGAAAATATGGAGTGTAATGGAAAAACTTAAAGGACAGACTTCGTTTACGCATAAAGACTATCTAACGCCCTTCGCATTCGCCCCACAAGCCTGGTGAAGCTATCAAAGCCTCTCAGGATCATCAGTAGTCGATAACGTGTCGTGCTCGAACCACCTGTCGGGACTGAAGCATCATTATCTCTCTTTCTCTCTTACTCCGTCACCACGAGCCGAAGTTACGCGAACGAGCAACACACAAAGAGGTTGCATATCAGCATTATAATGCTCTCCCATAATAAGTGTCACTTCAAAACACTTCTACTTAGTTCGCATTTTTCCAGTTAACCACACGTGGTCGTAAAATCCGTCGTTGGTTGGTGTTCACTTTGTGCAAAGAATATCCATGACGAATTTCAAGTTCATACACTAGGTTTTTCGGTGATATCATGATAAGTTAGTGAGTCAAGTAAAAGTCTTTCACTGATACATGTAGAACATACAAATTGAAAGCTTAAATATATTGGTCCAGTATATGAACAGGTCATATTGTACGGATCAAGTTGGCAACTAAGATGGTGGATGATTGTCGATTGCATGCAGCAGAATTGCGCACGTTAAGATACATGTGTGGTGTTACAATAATGGACAAAGTTAGATATGAATATATTTAAGGGAGTTTAAAAATGGCACCAATGGTACAGAATTAGAGAGTGAATCATATCGTATTCGGACATGTCAAGAGAAGGGAGGAAATACATATGGTGAGAAAAGTAGTGGAGGTTAATGTTAAAGGATGGAAAGGAAGAGGAAGGCCAAAGAAAAGATGGATAAGAGTGTGTGAGGAATAAGATAAAAGAAAAGAGAGTTAATGAAGAGATGAGAGGCTGATAGAGATTTATAGGAGGAGAAAACTGTGCCGACTTTAAATTACTTGGGAACAGGACATGAAGATGACGAAGATAGAGAAAATTATATTATGTGAAGTATAGTGTTTAGCGTTTTGATGCTAGCAATTGTTTGAGCGGTATATTTGATTCTTATTCAAATAGATCTTAAAATCTTTGCGCAGTCTCCTATCAATCTGGCACTGGTAAATTATTCATATAGCGTCGTTGTATACTGCAAGCTATACTTCGCTTTAAGCTGAAGCGATGAAACTGTTCGCTGTTCAAGTTATACGAGATACCAAATTTAAACTTTAACCAACTAAACCTAATACATTTCAGAGGTAACTGTTAGCTAAGATTAACGGATTCTCCATGCCTATATTAATATTCTAAAGCGAAAAAATGTGTCAATCACTAATCTTTGGAACTAATGGTTAGATATCAAAAAATATTTTTGTATTTAATAGAGGAATAATTGAGCAAAGCTTTGAGGTTATTTTACATCACACTAAAATTATTAGCAGCAATGATGTATTAAAAAAATAATTACTAAATCGAGCAAAATATATCAAATAATGTTTAGTTCCGCCCGAACAAAACCGCGGGCACAGTTAGTTTGATATATATTTGACAAGTCTACCTTATACATATAAGTTCATGTATAACAGTATGTATAATTTGACGTGATACTGTAAAGTTTTGTAGCGATTTCCCGAGGGGTAGAAAAATAATATTAGTTTCATGTGAACGAAATTTGCGGGCAAATTCTAATACAAAATAAAAATCAACGACTGACTTTTACGCAAGTAAAAACTAAATGCATCATTAAGTTCGTTTAAATATTGACGTACATAAATAATACTCATAAATTTGCCGACATATTATTTTATAGATAATAAAATATGAAGTTGTTGTCTCAAGTTTATGGCCGAGTCATTCACCGTCAAATCGACCAATAGTTAGAATCGACTCATTTTGTTTTGGACAAATTTTGATCAGAAGTTTTCTTTTATTAAATAACGAAATTCGGCCAAAGAAAAAAACACAGTATTTCGCTATTTTTCAATCTTACCTTTTTTCAATATCTCGAACTTGGCTACAGTTAATTTTAAAGATTTTTTTTTTAAACTTCATAATTGTAATGTTTTGTATCTTCGAAAATCGTCAAAATAGACGATGAAAAGAAAATTTTTGATTCATTATTTTCTTGTTAATTAACTTAGACTGTTCTTAAATGATCCAAAGAGAGATGAAGAAAAATGTATTTCATAGCCCCAAGTATCCTCTTTCAAATAAACTGTGGTCCATTACCGTAACTACTATAGTTTTTAAGGTATTATAAAAATAGGATTGAAAAACGGTGAAAATTAGCAAAATTTGAAAAAATAGCTCTTTGCCGGTACTTCGTTATATGATAAAAGAAAATTTCTGACCAAAATTTATCCAAATCGAAAGTGGTCGATTCCAAGTATTGTTCGATTTCACGTGAAATGATCCGGCTTCTTTTCTCGGTGCTTTTATCCTTACTAATATTATAATTGTGAAAGTTGACTTCTTCGTTATGCTTTCACGCCTAAACTGCTAAATAGATTATGATGAATTTTCGTATAGAGATAGATGGGAACCTGGAGCCGGTGATAGGCTATTTTTTCTCACGCAAGACTTATTGGAAGTGGGGTAAAGAGAAATTAACTATTTATGTTACTTCTTATTGCGTCATCCGATTTGTTACCAATACCAACGCGAGTGAAGTCGCACGTAAAAGCTATTACATATAATTAATCTGTAGGAAGACCATTTTAGTAGATCGAAAATATTTCCAAAAAAAATAGCCAGGGTTTTAAAGGATAAAGAACAGAACCCATTTCCAGCATTTCTGGAATTTGTATCTGTTTGGCTGTTTATCTGTTTGTCGGTGCACGCATCACGTAAAATGTACGAAGTAAAGAATCATAAAGCCAGTATACAGTACTTTAGTAATGCCGTGGTAATATCTACAGATTCAGGAGTTGGTTGAAAACTGCGAAGAATTTATCTGTGTAATTTCCATTGCACTCGTGGATTTTACAATTTTCTTTATTATGTTATAAGATTATTTTATTAGGATTTCGTCATGATCGCGGATTAAAAAGCCTTTCTATCGACTAAGTTATTAACTTTAAATATGAATATTTCTGATAATAATAATTACTTGTATCAACAGATGATGGTTTCACACTTTTTGCATTCAAGAACTGAGTCACAGCACCAGCAATTTCAACTTATTTAAAAAAAAAGTGCATACCTCATAATTGCTTTTCTTTGTTTTTTTCTTTATTGAATAACAATTAAACCACATCGAGTCAGACCGTGAAAAGTAATAGAGTTCTATTCCTAATTATGCTGAAGCGTAAGAAAAAAAGACTCGCTTAGTAAAGTATTTCGGTGGTTATCATGATAACATACGAGATCCGCACATACAGACACACGGACGTCGAAGACAGAACTTTTTATAACAGTTATTTAACTAGTTTAAACAACAAAAATGGCATCAAAAATATCATGAGTGTTGAAAATAGTTATTTTTCTCGATATGTGTGTGTATATTATTTTACAAGTGCAGTATATGATAAATAGAGACATTTTAAGTTAAAAAATTCAGTTGTTTTGCGTGAAGCGATAGTAGTACGTACCCACCTCAACGCTTCGCTTGTGAGGCGTGCAAAATTAAGACATTAGGAACTGTAACTTCATAGGTTGATGGCATATCTATGGCATATTTTGTAGTGGACATTCAAGTTTATATAAAGGTACCCCCAACTCAATATTTATGACAACCGTCACAAATTCATCGTGCAGATAACAAATCATAGGCTGATTTATCAATCTAAGTCATGGGAGATAGCGATTTATTGTTTTTAATAGTACTTACTCATGTGTGTGTGTGTGCACATATTACAGGGCATATTAAAGGGCTTTTATAGAGTGGGAAATATGTGAATGGTAGTGATATCTGGAATTGACATCCATCTTTGTGAATACGTTAAAAACTATTTCAAATATATGTAAATTTCATTGACCATATCTAGTCTATTGCTGGTTCTTCTATGACTGGGCTGGGTTATTTTCCTAAACTATGGTAGTTTTAACATACATAAGCGCCTTCTTAGTGCCTTAACTGACTAAAGTTTATTGCTTTGTTATGGCGTAGCGGGAAAACGAGCAAGCGTGTCACCTGATGGTAAATGTTCACCGCCGCCCATGGACCACTCACAACATCAAAAGAATCACAGATGCGTTACCGGCTTTTATTGAAGGGACTGGCTCACACGTGTCATTACCGGAACACACCTAATGGTATATGGCGGCAGATTTTCAACTTGAGCGTGGTAGACAGGCAGGCATTAACAAACGTCACTCTATCATGCTATAGTTTTATCACGATGTTTTTCATCACCGAAAGCTCAAGCTCATTATAACGTTTGTTGCGTTGTCCGTACACACTACTACCTGAGCTATCATAGCTTCATGTTAAATCGCTATTTGCTCGTGAATTATAACAATGAATAGCACCGTTACTTTTAAATATCACGTTGTGTTGAACGCATGTTACTTTCGTACAAGGTTGCTAGGGAAAGATTGGCGACCGAACATGAGATAGTTTTAACAAGTCATTAGTTACTGTGAGATAGATTTTTAGGGATAGTAAATCCGAGGCATTGAGAGGATATTCAAACGGTTTTTATACATTTCATATTGTAGAGGAGATGGTCGATTTCTGTGAAACTTTTCCGGAGAAATACTACCTTTTTATTCGTTTCTGTCTTATACATTCTCTTTTTACTGATAATAAACCTAGCTACGGAAGTAAATCGAAAAATAATAATATTAATAAATAATAAAACAAAGATATCTAAAAATTAAGTAGACTTAAACGTAGACTTAAAACTACATGTAGCTCAAGCACCATGATAAGCCAGTTTTGATGCCAAAAGGCTATATGACCGATTCCGTTCTAAGGTGATATTCAATGTCCTGTATTGTTTGTTCTTATAGGTTAATAATTATTTATTATTTAATGATTTTTTTTGTGTTAATTGGACAATTATAAACATATTTCAACATTATTTTCTATAATATAACTTGTCATTTAGTGAAATCACTTAAATGCAAGTAACCTGCCATGTCCATTTCTAGAATTTACCTATAAATTGTCATATAATATCGTTACCTATTAATAATTACTAATAATAATATATAATTACTAATAATTACCTGTATAATGTTGTTTTTTGTCATAGTAAATGATTTAAACTAATTACCTCATAAATTCTAATGCTTATAATCAAACTGAAAAAAAAATTACACTCTTTTTGTTTAATGTATTAAGTTAACTTAAACAGGTTTATTTTATGTCAGTACCGTGAATAACTGAGTCAGTACGTAAAATTTGAAATTTGTTTTTCGTTCTTTACCCTTCGAAGTTGTAGTAAAATCCTCTCAGATTTTTATTTTTACAATAAAATAGATAAATAATATGCATATAAATTTAAATGAAAAAGTTTAAATTTTCAAAATCTTAAAAATTTTAATAAAAAATAAATCACAGTGTTAACGGATTCACCCGTATATGTAACAATATATAAACGGTAGTGATATCTGGAGTGAAAACACAAACAAACTGATAACTATTACAAATGCATAGTTAAAGTTTCTTACCAGTTCTTTTCTCTCTTACTGGTTGGGTTTTATCGTACCATTGGTAATTTTGACTCCTAGAAGCGCCTTCTCAGGGCCTAAATGGAATAAAGATTTTATTATTTGATTTGGTATGAGGCACAACTACCTTGCCGCTTCTGCACTTTGTATCTGTTGCACCACGCAACAAGTTTTTTAATATTTTTTTATAGTTAACTATATATATATTGACATGGAAATAGTGAGTATAAAAGCTTCGAGTCTTCCTTACGAAATAAACATAATAATTAAACAATAATATATAAATAATAATAATATAGATAATAGACTATTTGGATAAAAGCAAATTTGAGGCAATCATTATAAAAGCAGATGAGTTTTCTTTTATAGTTAAGGTTTAGCGTTATGTCCCATAATCTCACCTGATCTTAAGTGACTGTACGGCCCAAGATGGTAGACATGCTAAGCCTGTGAAGGAACTGGCTCTCAAGTGCAACACCTATTGGTATTTGGCGGTAGGTTTACAACTTGAGGGTGGTAACTACCCAGCCGGCCATTAGAAAAAACTCTACCACCATGCTATGGTTTCCTCACGATGTTTTCCTTCACCGTAAGCTCAAGCTCATTGCAGGTTGGCTGGATTCGAACTCACGTCCCTTGACGCGAAGTCGTACACACTACCACTGAGCTATCATCAACTTGCGACTTCTTGATTCCCATTGAATACATTCTGAAAATAGCTCGCTATAAAGGCTATAAAGTTTTGAACCCTATATAGACCTGATTACTATTATAGGCACAAAATACACTATCAATTGTTTTACATAACGCACCAAAAGTATCATTGCAATACTGTGTTCAATAGTGTAACAGAACATGATTATTTGGACGCCATCGAAACATATATATTACACTTAGCACATACGTATTCGAATTTCATGTAACATGAATATTATTAAGAATATATATATATATATATATATATATATATATATATATATATATATATATATATATATATATATATATATATATATATATATATATACTGCCTTTAGTCCCATTGTTGTTAGGAACGTCACAACATAGTCGATGAATATTCATTTTGTTTCAAAGTGCGACATTGAAATCGCTAAATAATAATAACTCACCTCTGCGGAATGGTACCTGGGACACTTGGTAAAATATGACCCCGTCAGATAACTTTAAACCGTACGCCACGAAGAATTTAGGTGTATTTTTGAATGATCCGCAGGGAAAATAATTCGTTACAATGAGACCGAATTGCCTTAGGTGTTTACACATTGCAAGTTATTAAACAAAAGATTTCTTTTGAACGCGTGTCCGTACATATTTTAAAATACTTATTTTAACTTAAGAGTAACATACAGTTGCATGTGGAATACACTACCATATAGATTTTTTTTTTAACCCTTAACTGTTTAACATAAGTGGTACATTACATACTAGAAATATAGTGAAAGTGGTCTATGAACTGTGAAGGTGTTTTTTTTTTTTAATATAGTTTATGGTTTTAACGGTATGACCACACCCTCACCTCATGTTAAGTGACGATGTGGCTCTACAGAGTGACTCTCAAGTACAACTGCCGCAATACACGTAGGTATAGATAGGTATTCGTCCACAGATTATCAACTTCAGGTTGGTAGAGCCAGGCGGTTATTAGAAGAAACCCTACCACTATGCCTTGGTTTCATTGCGATGTTTTCCTTCATCGAAAGCTCAAGCTCATTGTAGGTGGATTCGAATTCACGTCCTTTGTCACGTTATGGGTTATCGACGCCCTTCTCCTGGCCTATCTGGTGCATTTTACACTGTATATTTGTATTATTTCATTATGAATAAAATGGTGAAACCTTACATAATATTGTTCCATTAACCTGATTATAACGTTTTTTCTAATGTCCGCTTCTTTTGCTTCGGAAAGCACAAGCTCATTGTAGAGCTTCGAACTCACGTTCATTGACATATCGTACGTACGTGCTAGCGCTGAGCTATCATATCATCTGAAATTAGAGCACATTACGAATTATATACAAAGAAAAATTGAAAGTATTACATGGGGCCGGTTATGCGTTTATCTCAGCATTCGACTATAGCCTTACAAGCGCTAGCAATATATTGTTAAAAGCCCTGTGATAGTTTGATTATAACACAAATTTAATAACAATAAATAATTCAAATATATAAATAATTACATTCTATTATGAATATCTCCCAGCTGGATATCTATACAAATACATAAGACTACAGCGTCTGTGCATAATGTCAAAATAACCTTTTACTTCATACGCATTGACAATAGTACAATTTATAACATAAAAAGTTTTTTTATACCATATTGGTTTAGAGTTATGGCCGCAATATCTCCCTATGATAAGAGACGATGTGACCCAAGATGATGGAACATGCAGAGCCTAGTGAACGGACTGGCTGTCAAGTGCAACTGCCGGAACACATCTATAGCTATTTGACGGCATATTTTCAACTTGAAGGTGGATGTTAACCAAACGGGCGTTAGAAAATGCCCTACCATCTTGTTATGGTTTCATCACGAATTTTTCCTTTCGCTCAAGCTCGAATTCAGGTCCACAGACGCGACATCCGGCTCGATACCTCTGAACTGATATTGACTATAAATATATCCCAAATGAGAGATTTGAAAATTCATATGTACGCTTTTACCAGATTTTTTGCACATAACAGGAGGGTGAAAATTTGGGATTATAGATATTTTTTGATGCTACGTAAAAAGAAAAAAAAACATTTTTTTTTCGATAGGCATACTAATCACTTAGCGGCATGAATTACAGTTTACGACCTATTCTAATGACATTTTTATATATAAGACTAGATTTTACGCGCGGCTTCGTTCGCGTTAATATTGAATGTGTCAAACAAATCGGTTGACGAAATAAAAAAGTTTCATACAAAGTTTATCCCTCCGTTTACCTCACTTCCTTTATATTTTTCGTGAGAAAAGTAGCCTATCTCCATCTCCGGTATCGCATCTATCTCTGTGCCAAAATTAAACACAATCGATTCAGCGGTTTAGGCGTGAAAGCGTAACAAACAAACAAACAAACTCACTTTCGCATTTATAATATTAAGTATGACGATTAAGAGTGTTCCGGGATTTAAAAAATAATACTTATAGAATCCCAAATATAGGTCGCAGGTATTGTAATATATTCAGGTATCTTTGGGATACATGAATTTATTTTATCTGATAACTCGAAAAACTTTTTAACTTATTTGCTCAAACGGGTTAATCTCAAAAACTACCCGTTGTATTCGGAAAATCCTTTTTGGATGTGACATCCAGATTTATTAAGAATAGTGTATGGAACTTTCCATCGAAATATATACACAGAAATGGAGGTATCAAAAACAGATTTGTGCCATACGTAAACGAAGCCAAAGTTACAGCTCCTGATTCCGGTACACTTATATAATAATACTAGCTGTCTGCCAGTTTATTCGCGTGAAACTAAAATTTTATTCAACCACTTTTGCCCGTTTTTGTTATATTTTTCAATACAGCTTTGCTCCTACCGATGGTAGCGTAATGTTAAATAGCTTAAATTCTTCCACGTTGATTGCTCTATAAAAGCCTGTATAAATTTTTGAAATCATTATAACAGTTTCTAAGTTTTTCCCTCTGTAATAATAATCCGTTTTGTAACTTTTTTCAATACAGCTTTGCTCCTTTCAGCGGTAGCGTGATGATAAATAACCTAAAACCTTCCTCAGTAATTGCTCTATAAAAGACAATATTTCGTTTTCAAATCTGGCTGATAGCCTCTAAGATTGGCGCGTTCATACAAATCTACTAACATCAATATAAGTTAAGAAAATAAAAATTAAAACAGTCTTTTTACTTGTTTGTTTAAATGCGGTTAACTCAAAAACTACCCGTCGGATTCGGGAAATTCTTTTTGTGTATATTAGCCAGATTAATGAAGAATAATAATACAATTTAATAGAAATGTAGGTATAGAGAAATAAATTCAAATTACATGTAAAAGAAAGTAGAGCAGACATATGACAGCACAGTAGATACGTAACGCTACGCTACGTCGCGTCGCGTCGGTTGGGGCCATGCGAAATGTTTTCAGCTAGGTCTGCCAAGTTCAACAGCTTGCCCGTGTGCCGACACCGCCAGCGACCACTCCGGCCAGTGTTCGATCCACGAGCATACAGCGTACACGCGCGACTAATATCCGTTCCACCGGCCGAACGGTTATACGCCTCTCGACTATACTTCGGAAATGCATACCAGTGCTTCGAGTTTTTCTTATTCTGTGCGAGTGATTTTGTGAAGTGATTCGCTTAGTGTGTGTGTGTGAAAAATATATATTTGTGTGCAGCAGGTGAGTTTTTTTTTTTTTTTAATATTGTTTTATGAATACGGATAGGCAAAGGCAAAACAATTTCGAGCCTATTTCTTTGATTATTTGTCTTTTTTTTTTGGTAAGAGGCTATTGAAAATTTTTAGCTTTTTTTTTAAATCTACAAAAATCCTCAAGATTTTTACTATCAAATTACAGTGCGAATAATAGTTTTTATACAATAGAGTATTTATTTTTTCACATAGTAAGTTCTATCTCAATTAGTTAATATAGAAATTAATTATGATGAGTTCGATCTCATTTAACATATTTAAATTACATTTAAAATATATTAATAATTTCGAAAGACTATATTTAAAAATAAAATTCCCTTTAAGCCAAAAAGGTTAAACTTGCGAAATTTATTTTTAACAAACACAATCGAATAAAGTTTAAACAGTATTGAAACGAGTTTTAGTTGTTAAAAATATTCACAACGGTTAATTCATGTCTGGTTTAGAGTTAACAACGTTAGGAGATCTTATTTGTGAGTAATTAACATATAGTTACTTCCGTAGTCGACGTTTTAGTACTCAGGTTGTAGGCTGGGATCCTTAGCGTGGGTTGAACGTGATCGCTCGTTTAATAGGGAACGCGGACGATGTTTAGTACGTACGATCGTATTCCTTCATTTTATACTCGGATGTTATTAGTTTATACTGGAATAAATATTTTTAAACTACACAATCTACAAGCTATTTGAATCATTAACAGCTAAGTTTCCAGAATTCGGTATCTTAACACGGCCCTCTCAGTATATTCTTGACAATTTAATATATGTCTGCAAAAACTTGGTTAAGCTGGATTGTGTATGAATGAACGAATGAATGAACTGGCGAGCTTGATGCCATAAGGCATTTTCTTTCAGCTAACCAACAGTAGTGTAGTAAGAAATAATTTCTACCATTGTAGGTAGTGCAAATAAAATATAAAAAAAACTGTCATGACTTAGATACTAGAAATCGGGTCAAACTGGTCACTTCATATTTTAGACTTAGTCAGACAAGTAACAGTTTTTTAGGTAATAGTGTCAGGTTTTATAATAAAGTCCCAAAGCACATTACTGGTTTGCCGCCTAGTAAGTTCCCTGTCAAGCTGGTTTTAATGTCGCAAAGCTATTACATAGTGGATCAGTATGTTAACGCTGGTGATGTCTGGAATTGACACCCCTCTATGTGCATCCGGTAAACCCTATTGTAAATGTTCTTCAATTTATATCTTTTTAAAGTATGCACCTACTTCAAACTATATATAACCAGATCAAGTTTCTTGTCGGTTGGTGGTAGGGCTTTTTAAATGCACACCTGGCTGGCAAACACCCTCATGTTGTAAATCTGCAACCTCCAAGAAGCTCCACCATCATGCTATGGTTTCATCGCGATATTTCCCTTCACCGAAAGGTCAACCTCAGTACAGGGTTTCGAACTCAGACCCTTTGACGCGCAATCCGTACACGATACCGCTGAGCTATCATCGCTTCTAAACCGTTTCTGCTTACTCCAACAGATATAGCGTGATGATAATAGGATTTCGAAAATATATTATTACACAAACGCATCCTTTTTCTAATAATATTTACACTGGCTCTCACTCACCCACTTAAGTAATTTCTAATAATGTGTAATTTGCATGCAGCACCAATATTTGTGTTGGACTTAGCCTTAGATATTGAAAGTCGAAAGCTTCGTAATAACGCCCCTAATTAGTTACTCGAAATTGTGGCTGCGAATTTGCAAATCATTTGTTTGAACTAATAATGACACGTTAAGCGATATTACATAATGTACTAGCTATGCTCGCGACTTCTTTCGCGTGGAACTAGGAATATATATTTAACTACCTATGAATATATTTAACTAATATTAATTCGTTGGTGGGAGGCGCCCGACGTGACGGCCCAGTGGCATGCGCGTGAGCTGCGCGCGGTACTGGACAGTACTTGGACATTGCAACATTACTTTATTTTTCTAAAATAAAAGATTTTTTCTAAAATAAACGTAGCCTAAGTTACTCCTTATTACATCAGCTACCTGCCGATAAAAGTCCCGTCAAAATCGGTCCAGCCTTTTCTGAGATTAACCGGAACAAACGTACAGACAGTCAGACACTGTTCTTTCAATATTACACACAATATTACATGTAATTTCAATATTACAAACAGACACTCCAATTTTATTTATATGTATAGATATTTTTTATGCCCGTTTCTGTAACACTTTTCGAGACAGCATTGCTTCTATGGGTGATATCGTGGTGTTAGATAACTTAAAGCCTGCCAGCCTGCCGAATACACAAATAATTATTGAAATCCGACTGGTAGTCGCTGAAATTAGCGCGTTCAAACCGACAAACAAACTCTCGGGCCTTGTAATATCAATATAGACAAGTGCTACGCCCGCGACTTTGTTCGAGTAAAACTAAACGTTACATTCTAACATTCAGTTACAGTATTTTCTTACGATTGAAAGCACTCAACGTTCCGTTTCTATGCACTAGAAAACGTGTATGCAAAACTTCATCATAGTTAGTTGAGCAGTTTACCATTGACCCATCCTTCCCGGTTTTTTTTCTCTTTGCTCGACACCTAAGTGTTGTGTCGTGATGTTAAATAGCCCATAAAATTCCTCTAAATTTGTGCTATCAAATACAAAAAGAATTTTTGAAATCCAACCGCTACTTGCTGAGATTAACGCATTCAAACAAAGCCCTCTTGTATATTATAAAAGTGCAGATAATAGCTCTACCCGTGACCTCGTTTGCTTAAATTTACTCCTAAAATAATGGCTTCAGAGATGATTTTTCAAAGATTCGGAACATCATGTTTCTTGACATAAGCATACATATGTTTTTTTTTTTTAAATCACTAATTAGAGAATTGATATATTTCCATACAAATTTTCATACACCATTTTAAGTTTTATATTCTCGATGAAGTGTATGTCACAGTACTACAATTCATCGAAATTAGTACAGTGCTTTAGGCGTTTACACGATAAACGTTTATTAAGTGATCATAGCTCGGTTCGTAGCCGGTTCGGGCGCTATGTCAATGGACGTGATTTCGAATCCACCTGCAATGAGCTTGAAACCATGGCATGGTGATAGGGATTCGTCTAATGCCCACCAGGCTAGATACCACACTGGTGTTTAAAATCCCAGTTTTTACGGATTTCCTCAACGCAACGCGCAAACGCATTACCCGGGCTCAGGTCCAAGGGATGACGAGCGTGTGGTGATTTATTGAACGCTAATCGCCCAACACCACCCACTAAAATACACCACGGTAACATTTGAAACTTCCGTGTTGCCAGAAACCAGAGTCAGCTAACCAATACTTCGCTGGCGGAAGTGGCCTTTCGAACTTGCAGCCTTTCCGGCGTCTCCCACCTAACTGGTCTGATACGGTAGACCTACACAACTCTACGGACGAACCATGAAGTACGGTGGTCTGTACATTACTGCAATGGCGAATGGCTGCGGATATCTACTACCCTTAAGTTGAAAATCTGCCGCTAAATACCTATAGGTGTGTTCGGAAAATGCACTTGGGAGCCAGTCCCTTCACTGCACTTAGCGTGTCATTGTGTCCATAATGGTGGAACTATAATGAACGTAATAAACTGATCGATTTATTCTTCCACGTTACAATATTGATTTTTCTTCACTTCTTAATAATATTTTATTGGTATCTCGGTTATTAATTCGGATTTGAATTAATATTAGGTATACAGAATATTTTTTTATAAGTATCCTCCTGCAGAGCTGAGAAAATTGCATCAAAATTCGCGAAAAAGTTGACACACAATACGACTGTAACTTTTAACTCATACCCCGGAAGTGACTCCATTGTATATAATAAGACAATTCGTAATGTTAGTAATCCCAATTAACGTAATTAAACCAACCTAGAGCAGAAATGTCATATGCGTGGTGGTAGGGCTTCTTCTAATGCCCGCCTGGCTAGCAACCACCCTCAAGTTGAAAATCTGCCGACAAATACCAATAGGTATGTAGGCAGATGCACTTGAGAGCCAGTCCCTTCAATAAAGGCCGACGACGCATCCGGGATTCCTCTGGTGTTATGGGTATCCATGGGAGGCGGTAATTACTTATATCAGGTGAAACGCTTGCTTGTTTACCCGCTATTACATATAAAAAATACTAACTAACGTTATAAGTATGAATTTTACTTCACATCATCAAAGCCACACCAAAGATAAAATAATATAGCGTACATTTCATTCCACAAAAAGTATTGTTTATAGGTGTTCAAGATACAAAAAAATGCATGAGTGTTATGGTACCCTCTGTTGGAACCAATTTCTTTATGTAGTGTATTATTATTGATAAAAGTATTTTATTATTGATAAACAAATATTAGCATCTGAAAGCAATTAAACGCAACGCAGAGGTAACTAATGAGTTGAAGTAATAATAAGAAATTTCGTAATTAATATATATTTTCCAGTTGTGAAAATAAATATATTATTATAACATATATATCATCATTCAATTCATCTAATTTATTGTCTATATATATAAAAATGAATCTATATTTTCCTTGGTCATCGTATCACGCGTGAGCGGATGGAACAATTTCGCTAATTATTTTATTCTTGTGTTAATTATTGTCAGGAGAAGGTTCTTATGAAAGAAAGTATATTAAGAGAGGTTGAGCGGAACGATAGAAAATTTACGAAACTTTATAAAAACTATAAAAACGCTAATACATGGTAGTTGTCATAGAGCATTACAATATATATTATACTGTTTTTAATAAAAAAAAAAACTTAATTATACCAATTCTAATTCAATATTCATAGCTAAGGTAGGACGATATCTGTCGAATCAGCTAGTAATATATATAACACGCAACGAAATAATACGCTGACGTGTTTTTTTTTTTTTCGTTAGGACATACGCTGTTAGCCGGAGGGGCTTTTACAGCTTGGCAGGACTTTTTTGGGGCGAACGCTGAGGGCACTCAGCCCCGGACGCTGACGTGTATGGTGTGTACAAACTATATCTGCACAAGCATTGATAACTTACTAGCTGTCTTGAACCAATGAACGCGGACCCATGACTGGGCACAGCCAATAGCATACGCGCTATGGCTAACCGTCTAAATATAAAAATATCGTGCATTATAAAACAGACTAAAGAAAGGGTTTTGACGAAAAACATCTTCCATTTTAATTTGTCTAGCTTCCATCCGTACCGTACACACGATAAGGAACTTCGTTCCAAAAAAACCTTAAAATACAACGCCAATGAAACTGCGGGCGTAAGTAGTACATAAATAACCAAAACACATAATAACTTATAATGACAAATCGCATTCTAAATTTAAATCAAATTATCAAGTGCTTACTCAATCCGTTTTACGGCGGTCGTAAAGTGAAATGGTATATGTAAGTATTTTCGGATTTCGTGTTTCCACCCTCCACGCTCGGGATATGGATAGACAGACAGATTCAAGAGCGAAACGGGAATAAATCATTTTGAGGTGTTTAACGCAGCCGCGCCACAGCGATGATACATTGATGCCTTGGCTGGGGGCGCTACGGGTTTGGTCCCTGTCATTGGCTTAACGCGATTATATTAAATCTTTACTTGTGGTTATTTTTAAATGCAAAATGCAGGATATGGTTGGCGGTAGGGCTTTTTCTGATGCTCGCCTGGCTAGCTGCCACCCTCACGTTGAATATCTGGCGCCAAATACCGATAGGTGTGTTTCGGCAGTTACACTTGAGAGCCAGTACTACCACAAGTTTAGCGTGTCTACCAAATTGGGCCGTATCGTCACTTAAGATCAGGTGAAATTATAGTTATAACGCTAAGCCTTAACTATAAAAAAAAACTCATCTGCTTTTATAATGATTGGCTTAAATTTGCTTTTATCCAAATAGTATGTTATCTATATTATTATTATTTATATATTATTGTTTCGTTATTATGTTAATTTCATAAGGAAGACTCGAAGCTTTTATACTCATTATTTACATATCAAGTGTCATAGAATTCTATAGAATATTTTAACGCATGCGCTTTGCGTATCTAACTTCAGAGTTTACTGGGTTTATTAACGAAGCCATATATGAAGCAATGTTTAAATTTCATATTCCTAATGAAGAAGGCATCGAATCGAATGGACCAAAGAATTTGGCTGTGAATCAAAATGAGAACTCCGAGACGGACGATCGTGTGATAAATTCTAATATCGTGCAGCATCAAAATACTATACAGGAGTAAAGAAAACATTATTATTATCAATATAATATATCCCGGAAGCCGAAGACGCCGCTACTGCACCCATGATATCATAAGAAGTGGGAATTAACAAACGAAGGCTCCTCTAATTGTGCCCACCGGCAGAAGGACGTATCCGATATTGGAGGTGCGCCTGGCCAGAGAGGACTTAACTTAGACCAACTTAACAGGTTTATATATACACATTGTACATTTTTATAGATTTATGGAAACATGGTAAAGGAACCTTTCGGGAATGTATGTAGTTATCTCATTTTCGATTTTTATTCTAAAAGCTTTTAGTATAGTACCTATTAATCTTTCAAAATAGAAATTTAAATCTAAAAATACCCCTGAGCTATATCTAAAAATAAAAAAAATCTTTCACAAGATCATTAAAGTACAGAGAAACCAAAAACAGTAATGGGATGACATTCAATAAGCTAAATCGACGACATATCTCGGCACTAAGCCCCGGGTTCATAGTATTCTATAAACATGGCGTCCTTACTACAACATGTGAAATAAATTTTCAATGTTATGTTTCAACATGCCGTGGCCGTAGGATTTAGTGTTGATATATATCTTCTATTTAACCACTAGTGAGTCACCCCATATAGTTTTTTGTTTCTCTTTACGTTAATAATTGTAGAGAAAGACAATTTGGTGAGAGCTGGAAATACCTACTACTTAAACAACCCCATGGCAACGAAGTATTCTCCCTTTCTGGCTGAGCACCTGAAAAACCTGTGAAAGCACCGCGGCTTACAGTCGTCGTAGTCCTTTGGAAAAAAAACAACGAATTTTTCCCTTATTACCAGATTCCTAGGGATTACATTTATCTGTTTCTAGTCTCTGAGGGAAAAGTTATTCTGCCTAGCAGAAAAGAAGTATTTAGATTGTCTCCAATTAGTTAGCACTAGCTGCGCACGAGGTTTAGTTTGGGTAGAGTTAAAAATATTCTTCCAGCCCTTTGAAATATTACTTATTTCGGGAATAAAGTACTGCATGATCTTTTTTTTACTCTTGACTGCTGTGAAATAACTATAACAGACTGCAACTGAGTGCAATTGAATAAAAAAATAATAAAAAAAGCAGTTATGAGGACTGCCGGCGGATGTGAAAACTATATTTCACAAAATAATGTACAAAAAAAGTAAATAATGCGTGTTATAGAGGTATGGAACTTACGACCTTTCTTAGGCGTGATCACTAAGTCGCACGCAAACCGATCGGCCAAGCGTTAAAATATGACAGTTTGCATACCGTCTCTATTTCAATGGAAAGCGTTCTGTGACGTTAACGCGAGATCCATGATTTTTGCTCATCCAAAAAAGTGTTCTCCTAAAGCAGTTTTTACTTCGAAAATTTTAATTGTTTAAAATATATCATTCATATGTCCTGTTCTCAAATCATAATGTGTCGGCGTGATACGTGTTTTTCTTCCATAAATCTCTATAACCCGCTATCCTTTTATTCACTCCTATTGGTATATCATTCCTCAAACATCCTATCCATTCTTTTATCGGTCTTACTCTTCCTTTCCATCTATCAAAATTCATATACATTACTTTTCTAACCAGATGCAATTCCTCTATTCTCATGGCATGACCAAACCAAGACAAACGATTCCCTTTCAACTTGTCTACCACTAGCACCATTTTAGAATTCCCTCTAACATACTCATCCCTGACTGTCCATTCTTCTATAACCAACTATCCAACATTCACATTCACAAAATATACGTGAAAATATAATAACCACACTTAACGTCTTATAACTTGGACCATACCTCGAGTAGATTGTGAGTTTCAACGTACACGACACGTTATGTTAACTTTGACAAATCGTAACAATTACCATTTACTAATAGTTTTATAGTATTCTCGTACCAATATACATTAACACTGGTACGCATAACTATTTGTCATTGAACAGTCCGTCGAAAAACTCGTTGACAGATCAACTGCAACTTTGGTCTCGCTGTTAAAATCAATGTTTTTTTTATACTAAAGGTTTAGCGTTGTGGTCATTATCTTACCTGATCTTAAGTGACGATACGACCCAAGTTGGTAGACGGGCAAAATCTGTGAAGGGACTGGCTCTCAAGCGCAGCTTTCGGAACACATCTATTGGTATTTGGCGGCAGATTTTCAACTTGAGGTGGTTGCTAGCCAAGCGGGCATTAGAAAAATCCCTACCACCATGCTATGGTTTCCTTATGATGTTTTCCTTCACCGAAAGCTCAAGCTCATTGTAGGTGGTTGGATTCGAAGTCACATCCTTTGACGCGAAGTCGTACACACTGCCACTGAGATATCATCGCTTCAATACATATACATTGATACATAATATTGATTAAAAGCACACCAAATTTTATTAAAACTCGTTAGTTGGTTCAGAGTAATACGTTTACAAAGAAATTGAAAGACAAAATGCAAATTAAATAAATAATAGTTTAAAAAACTAAAAAACACGCTTTTTATAGAAAACTGAACTAAAAAAATAGAAAATAAGTTTTAATAAATTTAAATGAAGAATAGTGTTAAAAATTTTACTAAACATAAATTAAGAATAGTGTTAATAATTTCAATAAATATAAAATAATAATAGTGTAAATAAAAATAATGTATTTAATTTTTTTAAAAGCGTGGGGTGCTTTTAAGATTATAGATGACAATCACTTTACTCATATCTGTCGATAAAACATGTATAACTATTGATACCATGCTCACCACGCTTTTTTTTAAATACAATATATATATTTTTTATTTACACTATTATTAATTACATTTATTGAAATTTTTAACACCATTCTTAATTTAAATTTATTAAAACGTATAATCTATTTTTTTAGTTCAGTTCTCTATAAAAAGCGTGCTTTTTAGTTTTTTTAAACTATTATTTATTTTCTAGTTTTTAGTTTGCTTTATTTATAAAAGCTTATTTATATTTAAATTATAAAAAAGTAAACGTAAGTTTCTTGGCTTATCGACTATAGATGAAAATTATATAAATTAACAAAAATCTAATTTTGCAAATTATAAATTGAATAATTTTATCAAATTAGTCTATTGTCATCGGTCCTCGATAAATCTACAAAGATTGTACGAAATCTGGCCGTTTAAAGTGGGTCAAAATCGCGCCCAAAGGAGTCGGTTACAAACATACAAACAAAGATACAGGTGAAGTTAATAAAAAGCGTGTAAAAAGATTCACGTTTTTCTATTCATTCGGTTTTTTATTCATTATGGACCATTTATAATTCTCATTAAATATTTAATGTACAAATTGTACTAAGGTATTTAATAACTAATAATAATAATAATAATAACTTTATTGACAAGAATTTTTACACTACAATACATAAAAAAATTATTCTAAGACATCCGTTCTCCCATACCCCCCAAATCGTGCTTAACCTTGTCAAACGCAGTACTAAGTGCGACGGATTATAAATTTCCTTTACTTAATTTGACTATTTAAAGCTCATATATATTACCTACTAGCCTTAAATCTACCGGGAACCCATGCCGGATGCACCTAGAGAGCTTAATCGCCGCCCCATCCGTTATTAGTCATCGAAACATCGTTAAACGATGTGCCCAAAACGTCGTCGAGTCCACAATCGTCGGTTTTAATAAAAGCGATCGGGCATCCGGAAAAATCACCTTATTCATGCTGTTTATTATTTATATCAATTACCGCATATCCATAAGTGGGAATCACAAACAGGTTATATCTTCCTAAATGACAAATATACTAACTTTCGAACATCGTACAGCGATCAATTTCTAATTACTTATAGATTCAATTACAGGAACCTTACTAACATTATAATGTCGTTTAAATTAACGAATGTCGGTTAATTAGTTTCGTTTAAATTACGAGAATTAACGGTGAAATAGAATACTGATTTAAGTAAAGCGTTTGATAGGTCTGCTTATAGATTCGTACAAGATCCTGCATGACGTCCGACTATGAAAGTCGGCAAAAACTCACCTTCAACCTTTGCCCCGTTCAATAAATAACGTTTTTTGCTACTAAGAATCCATCTGGCGCAGTATTTACTTAGTAACTCGACGGGTGTCCCACAAGGGTCACCCATAAGTCTTTATTCGCATGTTCTTCTTTTTGCGTGGGCTGAATTCGCACTAATAGTTGCTGGTGCTTGAGTTAGATTTTAGTTAGTTTATTTAACTAAAACAATAAAACACTCTGATGGCAATATGTGGCAGCATTCTCTCTATACTTATCATTAAGTGTAACTGCACTAAACTTGATGATAAGTACAGTACAATTCTAATCATTTACAACCTTAAGTTGGATTGAGAAGGGTACGTCAAAGGACCAACTACTCATTGCACCAGTTCGACTGTTGATTGGTTATCCCTTATGATTGTTCAGAGGGTAGCCGGGCTTCAGGTCAATTGCCAGGGTGATGCGGTGATCTGTAAACCGAACCTATGTCGTCCCAGGTAGGTGAAAGATTGTCCTGCTGAATGCCAAGGTAGTCCCGCATATCCGTCTCGGTCTGGACAGAAAGACAATGCGTAAATGCATTACCCCACATAAAAAGGGAATCTAGTAGGATCATATAAACGAAGATTCGACGTAAATAATTTTAAATTTACTCCTTCTGCAATCGCTAAAAAAATATTTAAAATATATCTTTTTCTATTGAGCATAAATACCACCGCATCAACTTATTTGCCTTAGCCATTCGTAAGATTTACGTTCCCATTGTTGAGGGTTTAATTCTTAGAAAACAATGAGAGGACTCGATGTTTTAGAGTTTTCTTGGAAATTCTACGGGTTTCGAAGTACCGCATGCGAGATCGATCGCGATACTAGAGCGCGTATAAACGCCTGAGCAGGTTTACTCGAAAGTTATACTTTTGGTTCCGTTTAGTAACTGTCCGTTAAACTTGTAGTAAATATTTATAGTTATTAAAGACAATTCTTATGGTAACAAGAATATATGGAACTATCTTTTGCCGGCAGCTTCGCTCGCATTAATATAATATTTAATAATGTAAAAGTTTTTTTTTTTCTATTCCCTGAATACAATACTTTTATTTGCGTGTAAGTTACCGGTTATTGTTTATTTTATATGCCTGACATTTGAATATATAAAATTTAAGAATGATTTTGTAAAGCTAAGACGTCAAATTGCAACAAACATACTGACAGTCTTATTTATGATAGTAGAATTATTTATTGTACTTTTTTAGAATTGGTGCATATAATCTTTGAGAATATATGTAAAACTTCCATTGATTTCTATTGATATTCGCTAAAGCGAGACAGACTGTGTGATAGGTCATAGATTTATAAGAAAAAATATATAGTTTTCCGGTTTTAAATGATGTGTTAGAAACTGTAACGGATTCGATGCTGATTATTGGTTAATAATTTATAATTAAAAATTAAACATAAGGTAAAATTTACAATTTTATTTCTTACATATTCTAAACCGGACTTAATGAAATTTTTGCACGGCCGGTCCAGCGGTTTAAGTGGTCGTCTCGCAGCTGACGCCGTACCGAAAGATGTAGGTTCGAATCCCGTAAAACATATAGCTCGTACACATTACTGAGTGATCACGGTTACCTATCAACGCTTGTACTGTAAGTTCAAGTAAAACATCAAAAGGGTTTTTAATGTTAAAAGGCTATTTTACAATGAACCACTATTGTAAAAGTACACTATAAAATATTATTTAAAAAAAATGTATTTGGAATGTACCTAGAGATATGAAAGATCGAGTTTCTTGCAGGTTCCTCTCGATGACCGTGTTATTTCGAGCCGGTGGTAGTTTTGACTTTCATAAGCGCCTTCTCAGGGTCTAAATGTAGTAAATATTGTTGATATGTTTTGATTCGTAACATCGACTTTGTACAACTCTTACCAATAACGCTTTAGAAACCCCACATATCGCGAGAACATCACAAAAGATTCTATGCCTTCGATCTACTATAAATTAAAAAAAACAATATTCGAAAACATATAACTACTAGATTTATCGTACGGATTCATTCGCATTTATATTGTTTTTGTCAAATAAATCAGATGACGCAATAAAAAGTTACATACACAGTTTATTCCTCTGTTTACCCACTTCCTATAAATTTTTCGCGACAAAAATGTACGCTATCTCCGTCTGCAGCATTCCAATTGTTTCTGTGAAATCGAAATTCATCAAAATCGACTCAGCGGTTTACGCGTGAAAGCGTAACAAACAAACACACTCACTTTCGCATTTATAATTATATAGTATATAGTAAGTAATAGTAAAGTATATAGTATATACTATATAGTAAGCTGTGCTCTTTTTCATAGGATGATGTTACATAAGATACTCTCTCTCTCTCTCATGGGTTATGTCAGATTCTTACTGGTTAAAAACCTACCGACTCTATACCTTCCACGAGGACTGATGGAGCCCTTTCGAATTCATCATATGTCCTAGCTCACTTTTGGAAATAACACGCATAACGAAATCAGAAAAAAATATCTTCAAAAGTAAACAAAGGAAACGGAATAGAACCAATAACGAACAGTACGCATATAAATCTGTAAGCGCTAGACATTTTATAACAATCCCTTTGTGTCTCATACGGCATTGGTAATACAATTTAACTTTCTCTAAATCCATCAACGGTTCCGATATAACTCCAATAACGAACACATGTCAGTTATATCCATTTAAAAATCTCCTCTCAGTTTGTTACTGTGAAACTCGATTGTAATAATATGTTATTCAGTTTTCATTATCTCAATGAGCTTCGGAATGGGACACTCGAGAATCGATTTCGGTCATAGATTATTCAAGGCAGCTGGTGCGTTCCGAATAAACCGTCAGGGATATGCGAACAAGCTTGTTATCATAGTATGTTAATGTTTTAAAGCGATGTTAGCGGCTCAGTTGTTAGTGGGTACGGACGCCGCGGTGACGGACGTGAGTTCGTGCCCTTTCGGTGAAGGAAACACCGTGATGGCACCATAGCATGGTGGTCGGGTCAATTCGAATATAGATCTAGCTAGCTAACATCCTTCAAGCTGAAACTCTGCTGCCGATAAGTGTGTTCCTGCAGTTGCATTTCAGAGTCACTGCTTACTAGATTTAGCGAGTCCACCATGTCGTGCTACATCGTCACTTAACATCATGTGAGATTGTGACCATAACGCTAAGCCTGTAAACTATAAAATTCAAAAATGGCCTTACTTAGTGTTACTTAAAACATCAGGTTCGTTTTACAATTGTTATGTTAAGTTAATCTATAAAAATAATATTTCTCCTTGTAAGTCATTTAAAAGCTCGTTCAAAGTAAACTCACGAAAAGCTCGAGCTCCAGGAAACGGAAGGGATCGTGATAAAACCACACAAATTGACGTATTTCATAATAAGATCCTCCCAAAGATTACAATTGTAGTTATTGCAATGTATAAGTAAGTAGTGACTATCTCTTTCATTACGAACAGGTCGTGCTGACACCAACTTATAAATCACACATAAGCAACCGGCTATGTCATCTCTAATTAATGATACCAGAATCAACTCGTGAGGTCTTGTATAAATCATGTGAATTTTCAATTATGAAACACAAGCAGACCTTGTGTATATTAATCCTTTTATATCGATTTAATATTCAAATTAGTATAATTCATTACCCTAACGCAGTAGGTAGAGCTATTCGATTTGTTGGAGGGTATCTGATTTTTTTTTAAACTTGATCAGTTTAGAATTATTGCGATGTGATTCTAGAGAGACAAGCTAAGCGTAGTGGAGCGAGTGGCTTTTAAGTGCAACTGCCGGAATACACCTTTAGGTATTTACCGACAAATTTTCAAATTGAGCGTGGTAACTAGCAATTGGGTTATTGGAAAAAGTTTTACTACCATGCTGTAGTTTCCTCACGATGTTTTCCCTCACTGAAAGCTCAAGCTTACTGCGGATGGATTCGAACACAGATCAATTGACCCGACGTCCGTACACACACTATCGAGATATCGTCATTTCAATATACTACAGAATACAGTAATGAATACTCTTACTGTGTTTACAAGATTATTACTGGTTTCTTTTTTATGGTTAGGTTTAGCGTTATGGCCATAATCTCACCTGATCTTAAGTGACGATACGGCCCAAGTCGGTAGACACGCAAACCTGTGGAGGAACTGGCTCTCAAGTGCAACTACCGGAACAAACCTATTGGTATTTGGCGGCAGATTTTCAACTTGAGGGTGGTAGCTGGCCAAACGGGCATCAGAAAAAGCCCTAAACCCTGTTATGATTTCCACACGATATTTTCCTTCACCGACAGCTCAAGCTCACTGCGGGTGCTTGGATTCGAACTCACGTCCCTTGACGCAAAGTCGTACACACTACCACTGAGTTATCACATACCGTCAATTACATGTGATTTTAATAACCTATCTTACTTGGTATCTACGTCAATAAAGAGATAATAACAATAATAAATCCCATTTATTTCCGATCTAAACACTTTCCACATATACATACCCATTAAACCAATATCCATGTTAAGTTTCAAGTTAATAGGTCCGGTAGTTTTGAGGATAAATCAAATAAAATTATTCACGACAAATTCCATTCCCTAGTTTACACACGTAGAGATTGAAATTATAATATTTTCTTACTCGATAAGGTCGTTGTTAGGATCACTAAATTAGTAAGTTAGGACCTGTTGGTTCGGCCATTATGACACCCTTGTGTCCGCTGCCTCAGGGCTGAGTGCCCTCAGCACTCGCCCCAAAAGGTTCGGTGAAGCCTTCAACGCCCTTAAGGCTAACAGCGTATGTCGGTTCCAATGAATAAGGATGAAATTATAAAAACGCAGAAACGTGTATTATTTATTTATTTATAGTTATTCAGGAGTATTTTGAACGTATTATTATACTAGTGATTTAATAATTTTCGCCTATTTTTTTAAAAGCTTTTTTTTAAAGTTACGTTTGTGGTCGCGTGATGTTAAAAATAGCCTTGATTATATCAAATATAAAAATATTTTTTTGAAATCCATCTGGAAATTACTAGGGTTAGCGCGTATCAACAAACAGACTATTTCCCTTAATAATATCAATATAGATTTAACGGTTGAACAATTATAACAGAACATTTACAATGCCCATTTTAAGTATATACGTTAAGAAATTCATTACGGAATAATGCGCCAGAGGATCTATAACTTCAAAAGCTTGGTGTATTTGTCACAGACTAATTATTTGTAATGTCTCGGAATAGAAAGTCGGTTAACATACAAAAGTCTTGCTCGAACTCGTTCGCTTAAAAGGAACCGACGATTCCATTTGACTTTACCATCGCCCGATTTGTTCCCTTTTAATTTATCATTAACCTAATTAAGATTATATTTATTGTTATTGTTATAAACATGTTTATTTATTGCTTTCTATTGTCCGATTGTGTTTGTTCAGTGCTTTTACCTTTTGTTTTTGGATAATCGTTTTGTCTTTATATACTATAGTATATATATAGCGACTTTTCCCCGCGGCCCTTGCGAGGTTCGCCCGATTTCATTGTCAGGACCACTAAACTTAGTAATTTAGGACCTGTTGGTTAGTTAGGATCGCGAGTCTTTGTTCGTTTTCCGGCAGCAGCCCAAGCCGAGGTTCGGCCATTCTGGCACCCTTGTGCCCGTTGCCTCGTGGCTTTCGGCCCAAAAAGTTCGTTGCAGCTGTCAAAGCCCTTACGGCTAACAGCCGTAAGAAGCGATGACAGCGCAGTGGTAGTGTGTACGACTTCGCGTCAAGGTACGTGAGTTCGAATCCAACCACCTACAATGAGCTTTAGCTTTCGGTGAGGGAAACATCGTGAGGTAACCACGGCATGGTGGTAGAGCTTTTTTTGTTGTCCGCCTGGCTAACTACCACCCTCAAGTTGAAAATCTGCGCGCCAAATACCAATTGCTGTGTTCCGGCAGCTGCACTTGAGAGCCAGTTCCTCCACAGGTTTAGTGTGTCTACCAACTTGGGCCATATCGTCATTTAAGATCAGGTGAGATTATAGCCATTACGCTAAGCCTTAACTATATATAAACAAATTGTATGTCAGATCGAAAAAAAAACCAGCGACTTCTATCGTATGGACTTGAAAATTGGACTATATTGTTCCGAGGAATTGTACGGTTTAAAACCTGCAGCTGGATTCCACCATCATACAAAGCGGCATATACTTAAATTCCATCCTCACCGTCTGTATGAGTGGCGATCCAAGACGGTGCGTATCGCGTGGAATTTCTTTTCACGCACGACTGTATGTGCCACCAACTTGCGTCGGCGGCGTTTCCGAACCGATACGAATTTAAAACCTTCAAGATGAAAGCCTACTTATACCTTAAAAGCCGGCAACGCATCTGCAATTCCTCTAATGTTTGAGTGTTCATGGGCGTTAGTTATCACTTATACTGAACCGTTTGCTCGTTTGCACCCTATTCCAATAAAATAATATGATAAAGTTTGTTTGACAGCGCTTATCTTAGATGTTACCAGTGAAATTTCAAAAAATCTTTTTTTATTTGATAGTTCTATCACCGGAAAAGACTTCAGGCTATTTAACATCACGCCACCACGAATAGGAGCTAAGCAGTATTGAAAAAAATTACAAAAACGTTTTTTTTTTTTATATTACCCTCGGTTGAACAGCAAATGACGTATTTATTAAGAATGTATTTATTAACAAATAAATACCTATTGATTGCTAAAATCCGTTTTATATTGATTCTCTTATACTTTAGTGAGCGTTGTGTGATCATGAATATATTATTACCACTGACACAAAAAAAAAACCAGACATTACCGAGAACGAGAAGGTCAAAATTCGGATATAATGGCGCCTGTACCCTGTCGCGGCGCCTCTATTGTTTATAAAAGAGTGTAACTGTATTTCGCAAATGCAAAATAAATTTAACAGACACATAATTATGGTTTCACTACAAAAAGAGATAACATTTGTCGCACCTACGCTCAAATACTTTCACGCTGACCTCAGTGCAAGGTCTGTCTCTCAAGTGCAACTGCCGGAACACACCTATAGGTATTTGGCGGCAGATTTCCAACTTGAGGGTGGCAGCTAGCCATGAGGACAATAAAAAAAGCCTTACCAACATGTTACGGTTGCCTCAAATTGTTTTTCTTCACCGACAGCTCAAACTCATTGTAGGTGGTTGGATTCGAACTCATTTCCCTTGACGCGATGTCGTACACACTACCACTGAGCTAAGCTAAAAGCCAGGCGCGCATTAGAAATCTCCCTATCACCATGCAATGGTTTCACACGATGTTTTCCTACACCGAAAGCTGAAGTCATTATAGGTGGTTTCGAAATCACGACCATTGACGCGGCGCCGCGTCCGTACAGACTACCAACTGAGCTATCGACGCTAAATTTTATTTTGTAATACTATCTGAAAACTGTTTTGATTTCTATAAAACTTGAGAAAGATTTATCGATCTATAGAGACAAATAAGCACTCGTACCAGCCTTCGTGTTAGACTCTTTGTAACCGCGTCTTCGTCCGCGTGGTACTGATAGTCATTTTCCCATCCCTCGGAAATAGTATTTTATTTCTGTATAAAACGCATCCTATATCCGTCTTTGCATCTCTGACGACGTTTACGTAAAACTCCATGATGATCGGTGCAGTAGTTGCAAAACGTAACAAACAAACAAACACCCCGGTAAAAGCAGTTGCGCCCGCTGCCTCGGAGCTGAGTGCCCTCAGCACCCGCCCCAAAAAGTCCGGTGAAGCTGTCAAAACCCTTAAGGCTAACAGCGTATGTTACTTTAAAAGAAACACACACATAAAATAATATTAATATAGATATAAATATGTTACATTCGTACTGAAATGATATACGCGTGGCAGATTCAAAAATATTTGAATAACCTAACTTCTATGATAGTTATAATTTTTTTTATGAACGTGAAAAATACAGATTTCTTGGTGAAGAGAAACACTCTTGTCATTTTACCGTAACGAACCAACGTTAAAACCAACTTAAAGTTTAAAACTTTAACACCGTGAATTCTGATTCTAAATCCGATCCGAACCGTTAAGGTAAGATAAAATAAATTCCGGGAAGTGTCGTAACGAACTCTGCACAATGGTCAGTTGTGTGTACCACTTTTTGTGTGGGTAAAATGATACCCCATTCAAATTCCTACTTTAACTTGTTGACAATAGATAGTACAAAGCCGGGCCTTCCGTGATAGACGAAGTCGAACAAACACGTGTCTCGATGCAAAAAGTGGGCGGCGCTGAATCATCGATTCGCCAGACGAGCCCACGCGGGCTTGAAAATTTAAATTAAAGTTCCGTTTTTAGTCGCTAGATGGCGCTATTTTAAAAATCTTAAATGTCAATCTTTTCTTTTTAAAAATCCGTAACGAGCTTATATACAATTCTGCCAGTGTCATGTAGAATGATAAAATATCTTGTAAATCTTAAACATTAACTGCGACACAGATTACTAACTACTGCAGTTAGCAACATACAATTGTACTATATGTTATATTGTTTTTTGTACCAATAAAGATTTTTTTATTTATTATTATTATTTATTTATACAACTGTTTAACAGCCGATGATTTCTTATTTTCAATAGTCTAAAGAGCGATTTGCTAATCATGCACTATTTATCATAATTCGATAAACAAATTAAAACCAAAATCCACAGAAGAACAAATTAATTTACTCCTAAAACCTCCAATATTTCGTTTAGGTTCTACGGTAACAATTTCTCAACGAAACACCGCTCGTTTTGAAATTGAAATCGTTTTGAAAAATGGTATACGCGAATGTTTTTACAAAATTAATTATTAGCTCTGACATAAATATACTTAAAATAGATTCATTACCTTCTCCTGTATTTCAACTGATTCTTGCTTTACTTTCTTTCCTTTTGCTTAGAAAATGGCGAACTTTATCGTTATCAAAGATACAAAATAGTCGTACAAAATTGTAGACGTGAAAACTTCTATAAACAGGTTTAAATAAGGAGTAAATTGATGTACGTCGTTCAACATGGTCACGTGACGTGTTAACGTACACACTATATCTGTTCCTATTAGTATAACTTATTGCGCTGTAAACAATTTTGATTTACAAATTTTTCTCTTATGGGATTGGGGGCGAACGAGCAATCGTGTCATCAGATGGTAAGTGATCACCTCAACCCATTGACACCCACAGCAGAGGAATCGCAGCGCGTTGCCTATATAGGAGGGACTGGCTCTCAAGCGCTACTGCCGAAACACACCTAATGGTATTTGACGGCAGCTTTTTAACTTAAGGGGGTGTTAGCTTTCCAGGGGGGCATTAGAAAAAGAAGCTATTTCCTCAGGATATTTTCCTTCAACGAGAAATCAAGGTCATTGTTGGCGATTGGATTCGAACTCACGTCCTACGACGCGGCGTTCGTACACGCTACCACTGAGCATCATCCCTTTCATCATCGCATTTAATTTAAGATCAAACAATTAATTTGGATAACAAAAGATAACAACTGTTTATTTATAGTATTAAGTTTTCACTTCTGATGGCTGTCCTCGTGACTGCTTTGAAATTATTTTTAAATAAAAACTTCTATAGGAAGGTTCGATATGGAGTTACTTCATGTAAGTCGTTATCAACATGATCACGTGACGTGTTAACGATAACAATATATCTGTTCGTGGTAGTGCCTGTAACTTATTGTGCTGTTTACAAATTTGATTTACAAGTTTTAATTTAATATCAAGCAATTAATTTGTAATTATGCTTTGAAATTTATTGTCGTTACTTTTTATTTTTTTTTATAGGGACGTAGCTGCGTGTTACATGAAAGAGTTAAGGAAACACAATAGGGAAAGTAACGAAGTTGCGCACGTCGCAATATCTAATTGTTTACTTACACATATCACGGCTGCTGGAGTGTTTTTCCCGTTCGTTCATTAAAACCCATCACAATATTTACCACTTAAACTGGCAGGCTCCGTCGCGGCCGGTCCGTCGAATAGCCGATTGATTTTATCTGCTCACAAGCGAGCGTCAGAGAACAATCAAACTTCGACACAGAGAGTATAACTCGTACTAATATGGTAACGCGTTTATATTCGTTAACATCGGAAAACGTTTCTATAAGACCATAGCATGGTTGTAGGGTTTAGGGTTGTGCCACCTGTGAGTCGAAATGGCCCAATAGATTTTTCGGTCAATTGCGCTTGAAAACCCTTCCCTACACTACGTAGGCTTAGCGTGTGGACTTTTTTGATCTAAGTCATCACTTAGAGATAACCAGAACACTCACGTGAGTGCGATTGTGGTCATAAGTAAACATTACGGGAACTTTTTTTCACCTTTACAACAATTGCCTCGAAATTTCATGTAAGATTTTGGTCCAGTTTTGGCAGTTTATACTTCCCCTTTGGCTACATCGGATGTAGCTTTTTACTTGTATTAGAGAAAAACGGATGTAAATTATACGAAAGAAAGTAACTCTAAATATTTTCTGAAGCAATTTATTATACACTTATATGAGATTAACATTTGGCTGCATAAATATTTTACTGCAAAAAAATAATAACTATCTAGTGAAATACACAAAGCTGAAAACTTAAGTGTGGAAGTTGTCTAATAAAACTTAGTACATTTAGTTTTGAATCAATAAATTTTGTACTTGTTATATGTATAAAATATGTGCTTGTTTCGATGCAACGTAAATTAACCTTTACTAATATTATAAATACGCAAGTGAGTTTGTTTGTTACGCTTTCATGTCTAAACCGCTGAACCGATTATCATGAATTTTAGTATAGAGACCTATGGCAACCTGGAGACGGTGATAGGCTACTTTTTCTCGAGAAAAACCTATTAGAAGTCGAGTAAAGAGAGCGATAAGCTTTTCATGAAACTTTTTACTACATCGTTCGATTTGTTTGACAAAATCAATTTTAACGCAAGCGAGGCTGCGGGTAAAAGCTGATATAAAATATTTTTGAATTTCTGTTTAAGTTTGAACCGTAATTCATATCACACAATGAACCTAGCTCTACGGTCGACTTGAAGTGTACTGTCTGTAAACTCCATTAGTCTATGAGCGCGCGCGTCATCTTGGTAGACATAGCTACGTGTAACGTAACCAAGAACTATGCGGAATATACAAGTCGCAGACGAATTTTCAAATCGAGAATCAAAAGCAAACCGGACCGTATGAAAGTTTTCAAGATAAACCCACCTACTTTTTCTACAGTCCGGTGAACTTTTAAGTGCTGAGTGAAAATTAAATGGCTCCTTATCGTACATATGACAGCGACAGAGTGATCACTCCGCGTTGAGTGGATACGTCTCTGTTCTATAAGCAGTAATTATTTAACGTCGACACTGTATTACGACATAACATTCGATTCACTGTTCGTTTTGTTTTTAATTAAGAACATATATTGCTGTGATTCTAAATACAGTTCAGTGTGTGTGTGTGTTCAGGCGAGTGGTCTGAAGAGCTCCTCAATATAATTCCCTCCTCCCCGTTCCACTACAGAACCACGCGGGCGCGACTTCGGTGTCACAGCTTCACGGTGACTCCTATTGAATCGCGAACTAAAACGTTTGCTGATTCATACTTATGTCGTACCGCGGAGCTGTGGAACCGTCTTCCGGTCAGCGTGTTCCCACCCTCCTATGACATAGGGTCCTTCAAAAGAGGCGTGAAAAGGTATCTAAGCGGGCCAGCATGACAGCGGTGACTGATTGTGAATTTTGGATCATTGTCAGTCACCGCTGTTCTGGATTGTACTGTACTTAACACCAGGTGAAGTACAGTCACTATGCTGAGCAACATAAAAAATTCCTGAAATTACCTTGAACTTTCGGTGGTGGAAAATACCGTGATCAAACCGTAGCATGGTGGTAGAGCTTTTTCTTCTTAATATTCCCTCACATACCTACGGGTGTGTTCCACCAGTTATACTTGAGAGCCAACCCCACCACTACTAAACTTAGCGTGTACGCCATCTTGAGCCACGTCGTCGCTTAACATCGCATGAGATCATAGCCATTACGTGAAACCTAAACACGGTTTGAAGCGATGATAGCTCAGTGGTAGTGTGTACGACTTTGCGTCAAGAGACGTGAGTTCGAACCCAACTACCTACAATGAGCTTGAGCTTTCGCTGAAGGAGAACATCGTGAGGAAACCATAGCACGTTGCCTACCAAATGTTTTTCTAATGCTTGCCTGGGTATCTACCACCCTCAAGTTGTAAACCTGCCGCCAAATACCAATAGGTGTGTTCCGGCAGCTGCACTTGAGAGCCAGTTCCTCCACAGGCTTAGCGTGTCTACTAACTTGGGCCGTATCGTCACTTAAGATCAGGTGAGATTATGGACATAACGCTAAACTTTAAGTATAAAAAATCTCGATTTTTTTGCTTTGATCTACCTTGATTTCCAACGCAGCCATTCATCCAACACATCATAATATATATCCACTAAATAGCTTTAGAATAATGTTGACTCACCATTTCAATATGCGGGTTGCATGCCCCCTTTGTTTTCCGTCCAAGATTTACGAGCTATCATCGAAATGCGGTTAAATTTAAACCTGGTCTAATGTTGTTCAGATGTGTTATTCACATTTCTCCCTTACGTATTGTAAAAGGTAGACTCTGTCCATTTCTATGCTTGTCATTCAATAACCAGTAACTCTTGTTACCAAATTAATTGCATATATATAAACAACATAATATATATAAATACCATAGGGCTTTTTCTAATGCCCGCCTGGGTAGCTACCACCCTCAAGTTGAAAATCTGCCGCCAGATACCAATAGGTGTGTGCCGGCAGTTGCACTTGAGAGCCAGTTCCTTCACAGGTTTAGCGTGTCTACTGACTTGGGCTGTATCGTCAATTAAGATCAGGTGAGATTATGGCCTTAACGCTAAACCTCAAGTATAAAAAAAATATTATTGGTCAGCCGAAACATAGACAAATATACATTATCCATAATTAACCTTATTGATATGTATGTGTGCGTTTTTCTTCAAAATGGTTAGAAAAATAATCCGTGGTTCCTGAATAAAGTGTTGTTTTTATAACTTGTTAGCTATCCAGCACCAGTTGCTTTCAGTAGTCTACTGATATTACCTAAATAGACCTTTGAAAGTAAGAAATATAAATAGCTCAGTGGTAGTGTGTACGACTTTGCGTCAAAGGACGTGAGTTCGAATCCAACCACCTACAATGAGCTCGAGCTTTCGGGGAAGGAAAACATCGTGAGGGAACCTGGCTAGCTACCACACTCAAGTTGAAAGTCTGCCGCCAGATACCAATAGGTGTGTGCCGGCAGTTGCATTTGAGAGCCAGTTCCTGTAAAGGCTTAGCGTGTCTACCAACTTTGGCCGTATCGTCACTTAAGATCAGGTGAGATCATAGCCTCAACATTAAGCTTTAACTATATATAAAGTTAACAAACCGAATTTAATTATGAAGCGATGATAGCTCAGTGCTAGCGCGTACCGACGCCACGTTAAGGTACTGGAATGAGCTTGAGCTTTCGGTGAAGGAAAACAACGTGGTGAAACTATCGCATGGGTATAAGGTTTTTTCTAATACCGGCCTGTCTACCTACTACCCTAAAGTTGAAAATCTGCCGACAAAAACCTACAGGTGCGTTCTGGTAATTGCCCTTGAGAGCCAGTCCCTTCACTGGGCTTATAAACCACCATCTCATTTTTTTTTTTTTTCGAAAGGACCTACACTATTAGCCTGAGGGGCTTTTACCCGGCAGGGCAACTCGCACAAGGGTGTCACTAGTGACCGAACCTCGGCTTGGGCTGTTGCCGAATCGCGCAAGAGAAAATCGAACGCGGTACTAGCTATTAATAAGAAAAAATAGATATGTTATTAATTGTAAAAAAGGAAAAATCGAAACTAACTGATCCCTTCGGGATCTGAAAAACTTATTTTGGTTTGTACTGTGCCATGGTAGGCGAGGCAAGATTGTATTGTGGATCCTCGCTACCTAAATTGAGAAACCACCATCTCAGGCCGCAGTGTTACTTATAATCAGGTGAGAGTGTGGACATAACACTACACCTATAAGCTAAAAAAGGGAGTTCTGTTATTTGTACATGAATCTGAATAAGTAACTCTAAAAGCATTCAACTTATCGACACATCTGATGGATGGGTGAAGATTGACGAAACAAATCTACAAAGCGAGTGTGACAGGGCAAGCTGGTAAGGGTCGACGTAGGCGAACATATCTCAACCAGATCGAGGACGTTCTGGAGAAAGGCCAGGTCAAAGTACCCGCAACCGAAGAGCACGTATGAAGGTGCTTATGAAAGTAGAAGAACCGAAAGATGTACGTCAGGATCGTAGCAAGCGGAAGGAAGTGGTCTCTGCCTACCCTTACGGGAGAGAGGCCTGATAGTATATATGTACAGATAAATAGATAGATAGCGCTATATCTGATTTATCGACTACTAAAACTGGTTCAACCGTATGGTAGTTATAATAATATACGTATAACTTTTCCAAAAGACATCCAACACGCCACCATTCAAAGCGTTAGAACTTAACACGGCAACAAACAAAAATGGAATTACGCAAGCCAAACACCGTTGTGAGTATATGAGAGTTTGCCGCATCATAATCGTGAATATGACCGAATGTGAAATTTAAAACGACGGAATAAAGATAATTGTGCGTGTTAGATGGCGGTACAAGTTATATTTGTGCACTTGACCAAGGTCTGGCGCCCGTGAGTGCTCTCGAGCCGGTTGACGACACTTCAATATAGCGAGAAATGCAGGTACATCGGTTGCTAAGAATAACAGAATTCTTTAGCTATCACCAACGATTCCGTTTTTGTTTTTATCAGTATTTACTGTTCTAATCTCGCGGGGTAATACGAAATGGTCCGTTCAGACTGTTTACTTTACCCTCGATGTGACATTCCTTATTGATGATTGCACCCCAACTTTGACTATGAAATTCAATAAATACTTATCTATCTTTTTAAATTCGGTTACTTTCACTTCAAGCATTTTACGAACTGTACTGCCACGAACAATTTTTTTTTACTTTACTAGATTTTACGTGCGGCTTCGCTCGCGATAATATCGATTTTGTCAAACAAATCGGATGGCACAATAAAAAGATTTATACAAAGTTTATCCCTCTATTTACCTCTCATCCAATTACAATTTCGCGAGAAAAAGTAGCCTATCTCCGTCTCCTGGGTCTCGTCTATCTTTGTACCAAAATTCATCACAATCGATTTATTAGGTTAGACGTGAAAGCATAACAAGCAAACGCACTTTTTATAATATTAGTATGATAATAGGTATAAGATATGCCCACAGTCTCACCTGCTGTTGTCCGAGTGATCATGTGACCCAACATTGTGGTCACTTCAAACGTAATGGAGGGACTGGATTTCAAGTGCAACTTATGGAAAATATGGAACAGCGATTGATTTTACACTTGAAGGTTGTACTTCGCTAGGCGGGTATCGGAAAATTTCCAATCACAATGCTATGGTTTCATTGCAATGATTCAAACTAATATCCATCAATACAGCGTACATATATTTTACCACTGAGCCATACATACATCTTACTGTTAAGAATCATAATATACTACATTTAAATTATAAATATTATAAAACTCGAGAATGTGTTTGTTTGTTTTTTTACGCTGAATCGATTGTTATGGATTTCAGTACAGAAATAGATGGAACCCAGGAGACTAAGATAGGTTACTTTTTTTTTGGCGAAATCTTTATAGGAAACTAGTTATCGTGTCAGCCGATTGGTTTGACAAAATCGATATTAACGCGAATAAAGTCGCACGTATTATCTAGTCGGATAATCGGAAGTATGAATATTGTTAGGAACCGGTTATTATAGCCACAATGTCTTTCGGTGTACCGAACCGCAGCCAAGTGCATAGTGCACAAGTGAACTGTATTGTAGACCAACAACGGATGTCTTTATCAGTCGCTAAAAGGGTCACCGTTGAGCTGCTCGGCCCTTGAGAAAGTCACGTACGAACAGACTAATTTGATAATACAAGTGTTAATACATTTTGTAATGAACTTGTCGCTTTGTTTGTTTCATGACTAACTGGCTGAGGAGACGATATGCTGCCCTTTTCAGACCTAACTCGATCACTATTTTTATACTTAAGGTTTAGCGTTATGGCCATAATCTCACCTGATCTTAAGTGTCGATACGGCCCAAGTTGGTAGACACGCTAAACCTGTGGAGGAACTGGCTCTCAAGTGCAGCTGCCGGAACACACCTATTGGTATTTGGCGGCAGGTTTACAACTTGAGGTTGGTAGCTACCCAGCCGGGCATTAGAATAAGCCCTACCACCATGCTATGGTTTCCTCACGATGTTTTTCGTCACCGAAAGCTCAAGCTCATTCTACGTGCTTGGATTCGAACTCACGTCCCTTGACGCGAAGTCGTACACACTACCACTGAGTGGTAGCACGCTTTTTGGGATAAAACTACACTATTTCTCAAGTTGCACCAATTTGGCTGGACCAATGTGTATAATGTTCACGAAATTTCATTGAAGTCGGTCAAGTGGTATCTGGGGTTAGCGAGAACGTACATGGTGGCATGGGATTTTATATGACAAGATGTAAGAATTAAATACTGTAATATATACTACTATAACATACATACTAAAACGGGTATTTTTCATTACTTTATATGTTTAGAGTTTACATTCTCATCTGATATTAAGTGACGATATGATCCAAAATGGTGGATCACGCCTTTGTGTATTTAGCGACAGATTTTTTTAGTGGTGGACAATTGCCACTCTTCTATGTTTTCATCATGATGTTTCCCTTCTCCGAAGGCTAAGGTCTCTGGGATTCGATCTCACTTCTATCGACACGAGGTCTGTACACTCCACCAACGGAGCGATTTTGTAAAAATTGATCGTACAATTATGAATAGTTGAAGGAAAAACTTGAAAGACGTCAAACACAGTAGCTTGATCTAAACATAACATCATGAATTACTATGAAAACAATTGCTTTAAATGACTGAATCCTTTTGCTTTTAAATATATAAACTACTTGGCTACAGTTCACCTGCGATCAAAACGCTCACGACCGATGTTTTGCCGTTCGACTTGGTCGCGAGCGTTACAATCATTAACTGTAGAGGAATGAAGCATTGGTTTACCTTTAAAGATGGGCTAATATAAGCTTTTTTTGTTACGTGCAGAAATTCATTTAAGCATCTCCCCCATGAATCATCGGGAACACTTACTAAAACATCACAGCGTTCTTATAATACTGATAGGTCCGGGGAGCGGGATCTGTATACACAGGTTCTTTATGAGCTTGGCCTGAGTGGAAATTATAACATCTTTGTGTGAGTAATGACATTTTGTCCGCACCCTCAACGACCCACTGTCAACGCTAAGGGATACGTAGCCCTGGTATACTTATACAGTTTCTTAGACACCCAGATTTCGTTTACACACATCTCTTGACTCTACTCTACTACTACTACTACTCTACTACTCTACTCTACCGCGCCTTAGAGAGAAGTTTAAAACATATGAAATACCGGAATTCTCACACAGAATTTTCACAGTTATTTCCAGAATGATTCGCGTGAACACTCGAATGTTTATTAAGCGGTTATAATCGGAAAAGCGATAACTGGCTATTGTTTTAGTATGTGGCCAAGTTTAACATGAACCGCAAGGTCGCTAGTAACTGGAACAAATCTCATTCTAATCACACATTGTTTTACATATCACGTATTGGTAAATATTTGATCATCACTTACAGTCATCATAACCTTTATTAATCCAGTCCAGATAACTTATATTAAAGACAAATGAGTTCAGATTAAAAGATCATCTTTTGTTTTAATAGCGGAAGGAACTTTCAAAAAATTAATTACATTGTCATCTATAAAAAGCAACTTGGAGCTATCTCTTAATAAATATATAAATAATAATAAATAAATAAATATATAAATTTCTTTTCGAAAAAACTTTCCGATCTCAGAAGTTAGACGAAATCGTACATAGTGTGCAAATTGCACTTGAGAGCCAGTGCCTCCACAGGTTTAGCGTGTCTACCAACTTGGGCCCTATCGTCACTCAGGTCACACGTCAAATCAGGTGACATAAGGCCATAACGCTCATTCTTTAACTATTAAAAAAGTTCGGCCGCCAATAAAATGTCTCTATTTTCTTTGTTTATTTATATAGATTATATCATTATTATGACATAATTCTCTCTATCACATAATTCTAATGTAGTCTCCGATTCCTAACTAATCCTAAGGTTAATAATATCTACGAAGGTTTACAGGACGTATATTAAACTTTAGTGACGTGTTTATTACTGATAACTACTGTAAATATCTTTCGTTTTCGACGGCTTTATATTTAAAAGGGAACAGCGGGCAGCGCGGCAACTGAACGTGGCGGTTCGCACGCACTCGCGAACTCTGGTATTGTGGTACCATAATACTGGGATTTATCACCATACCGCTAAGAAGGCATACTGTATAAGAACGTCGACCGCCCCGGAAGCTTTTTCGAAACGGGGGCAGTGGTTTTAGGACCACGTTTATTGAATTTAATTTTTATTATTGATAGTTAATTAAATTGAAGGTAGACACAGTAACATGAACTTTTCTGGACAACGTACACCTCAGTCCGCCCCGTGACCGCGAAGGCTGAAAAGCTTTCGAAACGTCGGGATCAAAATCAATAAATAACCGCGATAAAATCCGTTTAAATTAGTTTTATTTCAATGAATAATATTCGCGTTGTTGGGGCACGGTACGTCTAGCGGTGGTGGACCACCGCTCCGTGGTCAAAGTGCGACGTTGTGTATCCCCGTTTGGACGGGCGTAAAGTCCTCGTTTGTTATAAACGAGGATGCCGGATACCCGCCTCGGTGGCAGCAGGAAGATGTCAGTTTGCCGTAAGGGGCCGCAAGGATGCAATAATGCGTGAACCGGTCGAGACGTATGACGTAATAACACTCGGTGTTCTTCTCAATAAAACGTGAACCCGAGCCAACGGTCGATATTCTTCAGGTAGTTGCTCTTCTTGTTGTAGCCAATGGGCGATCGGTGACTCAATCGTGGAACATGATTAGGTAACGCCCCTTCGGAGGTTACCCATGCCGATGCGTGACTTTACAGAGAGCCACTCGATCGCGACGCTTTCTAATTTCTATTTGTTTCTATTTTCACTACCGTTGGCTCGGTTTCTGCGCTATATTTATTTTATTTCAAATAATATCCTTAATTACTATATACAGTCTTATACCCTAGGTTACACTCTATCTTACAAATATCACTTATCCTAGGATACACTCATAATACTCGAGATCGAGCAATACTTACGCTAAACTTTCTCTATTTCAATTTTTCTCTATCACGTTCTTACTCTATAAATTTACATATTCCCATATTTCGGGTTTCTATCTCAAAATACAAGCAACGCGATGTCTCTATTGTTGGATTTCACACTTGTCGTGTGAAATCCCTCAATTTTCTATACATATTTTCCGGTCTAATATTTAGGTAAGTATTGCTCGGTAAATTATCTATTTTAAAACTAACATGCACGATAATCTTAAACATATCTATAGTCTATACATGCAAACATCAATTTCAATATAAATATACATAAAATACGCGAAGGAGACGCAAAAAACCTACTCGGCACAATCATTACCCGAACTCCCACGAATCCTTGGCAAATGAATGTGTGCGTCCCCAACGGTAGACGTCGATTATAACGTACGCCTTATGACTTTAACATAACATTCTTTATGTTCTCATTTATTAATATATCTCAATATTAATAATTCTCAATATTAATAATTCTCAATATTAATAATTCTCAATATTATTAATCTCAATACTAGCAATCTCAATATTATTAATTCTCAATACTAGCAATCTCAATATTATTAATTCTCAATATATCCATAAACTCAATGTTAATAATTCTCAATACTTACATCTCAATATATCCATAAGCTTAATATTAATGATTCTCAATAATCTCAATAATCTCAATAACCTCAATAATCTCAATAATCTCGATATTCTCAATAATCTCAATAATCTCAATATTCTCAATACTCTCAATATTCTCAATACTCGATCTCCATACTCATATTCTTAATACTTATATTTTCAATATTTATATTTATATAACGCGTAGTCAGTCTCGATACTTATGCTAACACAAAAACACTGTTTATTCGTCCGGTACAAGTTAATACTCGAACGAGAACTCGTCTAGCGTCTCAGGGGCTCTCCCTACGGTAACGCGTGCGTCCTATTTACCATCAGCGCCACCTGTGCGGAACTATTATTCCGGACGCCATTTCTATTTTCGTATTAACTTGTTATGCGTCGCTAACAGCGCCACCTGTGCGGAACTATTATTCCGGACGCCATTTCTATTTTCGTATATTACTCGTTATAGCCTTTATGCGTCGCTAACATCCTCCCCCTCGTGCACAGCACCAACTCCTTGTCCTAGCGACGCCGCTGTATCTCCAAGCTCGGCAGACGATGTCCTAGGCTCCGCAGACGATGTCCCAGGCTCGTCGGTGACCCGTGGCTCGTTGGTGGCTCGTTGGTGGCTCGTCGTTCGTCGCTTGTCGATGCTGGTACTAGTAGCACCGCTTTGGAGCTCGGTCGACGCAGCAATCCACCCGCTGTGCGCACTTCTAGAACTCGCGTGCGGCCGTCGGGTCCAGGATATGTTTTGACTACTTCGCCCCTCGGCCAGGTGTTTCGTGGCAGTGTGGAGTCCACTATGAGGACGGTGTCTCCACACTGTAAATCTCTCGTGACGACCTCTCCGCCGATCCGTCTGGGGAGCAGAGTGGGCAGATATTCCTTAAGCCACCTGCTCCAAAAATGATCGGCCATTCGTTTTGCCGTCCTCCATGTTCGCCGCCCGATGAGGTCCGCATCGCTGGAACCTCCAATGCCGGGTAGCCCACAAGACCTCCCGATCAGGAAGTGGTTGGGAGTGAGAGCTACGTCGTCGCTGTCCGGTTCCGCCGCGACAAGTGGTCTGGAATTGACCACGTGCTCCGCTTCTAGGAGAAGTGTATGCAATGTCTCCTCGTGTGGATTCCTCTCTTTCAATGTAACGACTAGAGCCGTCTTGATGGAACGGACCAAGCGCTCCCACGCTCCTCCCATGTTCGGTGCCCCAGGTGGAATGAACTTCCACTTGAGGTTCGATCTGGTAGCGACCGCCTCCATATCTACCTGTCCCACGGCTTCTTTCAATTCTTTGTTCGCCTTGACGAAGTTGGTGCCGTTGTCGCTAAATACGACTCTCGGCATACCCCGTCTGGCTGCCATACGTCGAAGTGCGAGTATCATCGAGTCCGTGGATAGTGATGCCGCTAACTCTATGTGCACCGCCCGTGTAGTGAGGCAGGTGAATAAGGCACCCCATCTTTTCTCTTGTCGTCTGCCTACGGTGACTGTCATCGGCCCGAAGTAATCCACGGCGGTGCAAGTGAACGGAGGTTCGCCGAAACGCAGTCGCTCTTCCGGCAAATCCCCCGTAGGCAGTTTCTGTGGCGTGCTTCGGTACACTTTACACCACTGGCATCTGTGCGCTACTGCCCGAACCGCCGATCGCAGCCCCAAGACCCAATATCGCTGCCTGACCTCGTTCATCACCGTCGCGTGATTCCCATGGTTGAACGTCTCGTGGTAGTGCTTGAGTAGTAACCTGGTGATCGCATTTTTCCCATCTAGGACGACAGGTCGTCTGAAGTCCGTGTTAATGTAGCTGGCTGCGTCGATCCTACCTCTTAGGCGCAGTAAGCCGTCTTCCAGTACTACGTCAAGCCTCTTCAGCCTGTCGTGACGTTCCATGGGCCTGCACGATTCCTTAGCAGCTACCCTTGCGCCGAAACTTTCCTCCTGACTCCGTTTCAGCAACAACGTTTCGGCGCTCTTCAGGTAGCTCTCGTCGATCGTCGCGTAATCTATCGGTCGTTTCTCGACGACGGTACGCTTTGGTTCCTTGCCGGGTCTTTTAATCGTCTTTCTCCAGGTCGGGTCTCGTTTCTCGGCCTTTCTGGATACGCCGACAGTCTCTTTTCTCCCTTTGCGGCACATTCCGACGAATTGCAACACTCTTGCTGTTGCCCTCCATAATCTCGTCCAGCTCGAGAACCTTTCCGGATCTGGCGTGGGTTGTGCCGCGGCTGCTCTCACGGTAGCTACCGTGTGCTTTTCTCTTTCCTCGCCCGTTGGTTCCGCCTTGAAGGAGCGCGGTTGAGGCCAGTGCGCTTCTTCTCGACTCAGGAATGCAGGCCCGTTAAACCAACGGTGCTCTTCGTTGAAGTCCTTCGGCACGCCTCGGGTTGCGTCATCCGCTGGGTTTTGCGCCGTGGGTACCCAACGCCATTCCTGAGGTTTGGATAGATCTTCGATCTCTGCCAGGCGGTGCGCAACGAAGGCTTTGAATGTCCTGGGGTCCGACTTAATCCACGACAGAACCGTACTGGAATCTGTCCAGTAGGTCGTGGACTCGACCTCCAGGTCCAGCTCCTCCCGCACCGTTCGCGACATCCTAGCGCCCAACAACGCAGCCTGCAGCTCGAGCCGTGGAACGGACACTGGTTTCAACGGCGTGACTCTAGCTTTCCCAGCTAGTAATGCGACATGGTAGCTCCGGTCGTCAATCTGCTGCCTCCAGTAAACCGCACAAGCGTATGCGGTCTCACTGGCATCCGTGAATACGTGCAGCTCCCCCTCGTCGTTCGAGCGCGTGAAGCATCTTGGTATTCGTAGATCCTCCAGCACTCGAACGTTCCTATTGTAGTCACACCATGCCTCTATGTCCCTTTCAGCGATAGCCTCGTCCCAGCCGACGCCACTCCTCCATATGCTCTGGATGAGCACCTTGCCCTGCACTAGAACAGGCGACGCCACCCCCATAGGGTCGAAGGTGGACATCACCATGCTCGTCACTTCTCTTTTCGTAGGAGCTCGATAGTCTTCCGATTTCTCCATTGCTGCGTGGCTGAGACGCGCGCGGAACCCTAGTTCGTCGTTCCCCGGAAACCAGCGTAGTCCTAATGTTTTTTCCTCCTTCGAGCCGAGTTCCACTTCGAGCTGTTCACTTTTACTTGTGAACTGTCTCAACACTCCTTCACTGTTGGACGCCCATCCTCTCAATTGGAACTGCGCTTTTCCATGGATGGCGTCCACCTCTTTTGCTGTCTTCACAGCTTCGTCTTCCGTGGCGAAGCTCTGCAGATAGTCGTCCATGTAGTGGTTCGACTCTATCGCTCGCGCTGCTTCCGGGAACTGTTTCGCGTAGTCTGCCGCGTTCCTGTTTTTGACGAAGATCGCCGTACTGGGAGAGCAAGCGGCCCCGAATGTGACGGATGTCATCCTGTATTCCTTGGGGACCCTGTCGCGTTGCTCTCCTCTCCATAAAAATCGTAGGCTGTCTCTAATCATGATCTGCAGGAACATCTCCTTAATGTCTGCGACTACGGCTACGGGCTTCTGTCGGAAACGCAGTAATACTCCGAAAAGAGATTGTAATAGATCTGGTCCCGTCAGAAGCAAGTCGTTGAGACATCTTTCCCCGAATTTCGCGGAAGCGTCGAAAACCAACCTCTTTTTCTTCTTAGTAGGGTGCGTGACGGCAAAGTGGGGCAAGTACCACTTCCGCTTCGAAGACGACTCGCGCGGGACCTCTTCTGCGTATCCATTTTCAATTAGATTATTAATCTGCTCATTATATTCTATTTGCAGATCGAGGTCCCTGTTCAACTTCCTTTCGACGCCCCTTAGTCTCATCTCGGCCGACTTGTAATTGTCGGGCAGTACGTCGTCTTCGTTTTTCCACAAGAGGCCGACTTCGAATCTGCCGTCCTCTCGTCTCTTGGTCGTCCTCTCCAGAACGCTAAGGGCTCTCGCTTCCATGTCCGTGCTCGGCCGCTTCGGCGCAACTCCCAATGACTCTATCGCGAAGTGTTCTTTCATGAGCGCATCCAGCGCGTCTTCACGCGCGGTTACATGCGCGCATAGAAAGTTGACTTCCTTGGAGTTACTTCCGTCGACGCCGTGTAGCACCCATCCTAAGTGAGTGAAGGATGCTACTGGTTGGTTTTTCTTTCCCTTGCGCGTCTTCCTGGTGATGATCAGTCCCCAATTGTCTTGACCGATCAACAACCTAGGAGACTCTTCTTCGTAGCACAGGTGATCTACCAGCTTCTTTAGGTGCACGCAGCGCTCGATCACTTCCCTTTCTAATCGCTGCGGCGTCAGGTGCAGACCATCCATCGTGCGAACCCCATTGACGGACAACTTGCTTCTTCGGTGGAGCCCCCTAACCTTGATGTCGAGCTTCATCGAGTCGGTCTTGGTGACCGTTCTACCACCCACGGTTTCCAGCTGCAGGGTCTCCTTGGGTCCTTTAAGGCCTACTTGTTCCGCTACCGCCGAGTCCAATAAGGAAACGGTGGAGCCCTCATCTAACAAGGCCAGGACTCGGGTCGACCCTGCTGGTCCATACACTTCCACTGGAACCATCTTTAGGTAGGCTCTCGACATCCGCATGAAGTTTACGGGTAGCCGTACGTTGTTGGCTACCTCCTTAACTTTGACCTCTTCTACAACCGCAGCTTCCGTTTTGTCGCTATGCAGCAAGTGATGATGCCGCCGCTTGCAAGTCCGACACGGTGGTCGTTGGCAGGTTTCCTTGCGGTGCCACCCGTGCAGGCAATTATAGCACAAGCGAGATTGCTTGGCTATGTCCCACCTCTTTGGCACCGGAGCCTGCCGGAACTTCGGACACTCGTACAACTGGTGCCCCTCGCGGCAGTGTGGGCATGCTGGCTTCTGTCTTGCTGAACTATTCGCTGCCTGCTTTTCTGGTTGTATATCGACAGTAGTATGCGAGGCCTGTCTCCGTTGCTGCGGTTTTCTCGAAGCCGCTTCTCCAGGTACGGCGTGAGGTCCACATCTGTCCGCGATCTTGTTGAGGAATTTCGCCATCGTGTTCAAGTCTGGGTCTCCTTTATCCACCGTGTCCGCGGTGTAGTCATACCACCGGAACTTCAGTATGGTTGGCATCTTGTCGGTGATGCTCTTCAGTATTTCCGGTGACTGCAGATACTGCGGTTTCTGTAGCCCCCTTATTGCGGCGACGGTGTTATTAATGCAGCTTGCTAGCATGCATATATCGTATGCGGAGTCGCTTATCACTGGCAGCTTCCTTATTTTCTGCAGCTCTGCCAGGACCAGCGCGTCCGCTCTTCCGTACGACCGCCTCAGCGCTTCCATTATTTCCTGGGGTGTACTCTCTGAGTACAGCAAGCTACGAACCCCTTCTCTCGCTTCGCCCTTCAATGCTCTTCTCAAACGTGCCATATTTTGCACGTCGGAGAAGAGCGGAGCGGTGTCTTCATAGACGGCTTTGAAGGCCACCCATTCTCTGCAGTCACCCTCGAACGGTGGTAGATGGTGCATGTAGTCGGGTTGTGGTATCAACCCGTGATGCGAAATCCTCATCGCTTCGGCTATGGCGTTGGCTAGGCTACGGTGCTCTTGACTCTTCTCCATATGTTGGCCGTCGTGCTTAGAGTCGGGGGCGGGAGCACTCTCTATCCGCTCCATAACTTCCTTATGTCCCGCCGCCTTATGGACCCAGTCTCTGACCTGATCCTCTCTATCCGCAGGCTCCTCGATAACAGAGTCTTCGTCTTCATCATCTGCTTGGATGACCTCTAAGCGTAGCCTGGCTGCCACTGTAGCCGCTTGTGCCTCCCGAAGCTCCTTTTCGGCTAGTTCCGCACGGGCTTCCAGCTCCTTACGCCTTCTTTGTGACTTTGTGGAAGCGGGCCTGTGTCTCTTCATTGTGGATGCTTCGGTGGCTTTTGATGTTCCAGTGATGCCCGTGACTGAAGTTTCATATGTTTCATACGACGTTGTTTCCGTCGCGCTGCTCTGTTGTGCAGCGTCTGTCTCGGTCGGTTGCTCCTTCGGCGATTCCTTATGGCTTCTCGTGACTGGCATCTTGACTGCTGCGAAAATCCGGCTCGAAGGACCAACTGTTGGGGCACAATACGTCTAGCGGTGGTGGACCACCGCCCCGTGGTCAAAGTGCGACGTTGTGTATCCCCGTTTGGACGGGCGTAAAGTCCTCGTTTGTTATAAACGAGGATGCCGGATACCCGCCTCGGTGGCAGCAGGAAGATGTCAGTTTGCCGTAAGGGGCCGCAAGGATGCAATAATGCGTGAACCGGTCGAGACGTATGACGTAATAACACTCGGTGTTCTTCTCAATAAAACGTGAACCCGAGCCAACGGTCGATATTCTTCAGGTAGTTGCTCTTCTTGTTGTAGCCAATGGGCGATCGGTGACTCAATCGTGGAACATGATTAGGTAACGCCCCTTCGGAGGTTACCCATGCCGATGCGTGACTTTACAGAGAGCCACTCGATCGCGACGCTTTCTAATTTCTATTTGTTTCTATTTTCACTACCGTTGGCTCGGTTTCTGCGCTATATTTATTTTATTTCAAATAATATCCTTAATTACTATATACAGTCTTATACCCTAGGTTACACTCTATCTTACAAATATCACTTATCCTAGGATACACTCATAATACTCGAGATCGAGCAATACTTACGCTAAACTTTCTCTATTTCAATTTTTCTCTATCACGTTCTTACTCTATAAATTTACATATTCCCATATTTCGGGTTTCTATCTCAAAATACAAGCAACGCGATGTCTCTATTGTTGGATTTCACACTTGTCGTGTGAAATCCCTCAATTTTCTATACATATTTTCCGGTCTAATATTTAGGTAAGTATTGCTCGGTAAATTATCTATTTTAAAACTAACATGCACGATAATCTTAAACATATCTATAGTCTATACATGCAAACATCAATTTCAATATAAATATACATAAAATACGCGAAGGAGACGCAAAAAACCTACTCGGCACAATCATTACCCGAACTCCCACGAATCCTTGGCAAATGAATGTGTGCGTCCCCAACGGTAGACGTCGATTATAACGTACGCCTTATGACTTTAACATAACATTCTTTATGTTCTCATTTATTAATATATCTCAATATTAATAATTCTCAATATTAATAATTCTCAATATTAATAATTCTCAATATTATTAATCTCAATACTAGCAATCTCAATATTATTAATTCTCAATACTAGCAATCTCAATATTATTAATTCTCAATATATCCATAAACTCAATGTTAATAATTCTCAATACTTACATCTCAATATATCCATAAGCTTAATATTAATGATTCTCAATAATCTCAATAATCTCGATATTCTCAATAATCTCAATAATCTCAATAATCTCAATATTCTCAATACTCTCAATATTCTCAATACTCGATCTCCATACTCATATTCTTAATACTTATATTTTCAATATTTATATTTATATAACGCGTAGTCAGTCTCGATACTTATGCTAACACAAAAACACTGTTTATTCGTCCGGTACAAGTTAATACTCGAACGAGAACTCGTCTAGCGTCTCAGGGGCTCTCCCTACGGTAACGCGTGCGTCCTATTTACCATCAGCGCCACCTGTGCGGAACTATTATTCCGGACGCCATTTCTATTTTCGTATTAACTTGTTATGCGTCGCTAACAGCGCCACCTGTGCGGAACTATTATTCCGGACGCCATTTCTATTTTCGTATATTACTCGTTATAGCCTTTATGCGTCGCTAACACGCGTAAACATAAGAGATCATTAGGACCACGTTTTATAGGGAGCTTTCGTGTAATTGAACAAGGCACGAAACAATTCCAATCTGTTTTTTTTTATGCAATCCATATACTGTCTCACATTATTTTTTTAATTTGAAATCTTTAGCCAAATATCAAGTTTACGTGTTTTCTTCACCAGAAACCTTGCATCGCTAAATTATATATTACAATGCCAGCTGTTTCCGCCAAATATTATAGAAAGAAAGAAAGTTTTACTAATCAACCACACAGCACAGGATAATTACAAAAATAAGATATAGGAATTTAACAAAGTTTGAAAAATTCATATGTGCACGCCTCATAATCTCATTTTTTTGGTTTGTTTATTGAATAACAATTAAACCATATTGAATCAGACCGTGAAATGTAATAGGGTTCTATTCCTAATTATACTGAAGCGTAAGAAAAAAAAACGTGTCTCGATTAGTAAAGTATTTCGTTCGTTATCACGATAACATACGGGATCCGCACATACAGATAGACGGACGTCCAAGACAGGACTTTCTTAAACAGTTTTTTAACTAGTTTAAATAATAAACTATAAAATGAGAGAGAGCCTGCCAAAATCTCCTCAACCGAGACTCAATGCACGACTTCCTTCAATGATAGTGCGGGGCATTAACAGCGTTGTTACATCGAGATCACGCTATCGATAACTCATAGGAACACGCTAGTTCTATCCGATCGATAACCTCACCGGCTTCTGTGGCGACAGATAGTACACGACTCGTGATATATGCCTCCAGATACGGTTCCGAGGTTTCCCCGCGGATACAAGAGACAGTATATATGGTATCACCATTCTAGAGTTGTATTTCCGCGTTAGAAGTGATAAAGTATCGATAATTCGATCACTTTAATAAGGTATCTATTAAATAGCTCTTTTTCGTCTTACTTTTTTTTTCTTCTTACTTTTCTTAGACGCAAAACCTGTGGAGGAACTGGATCTCAAGTGCAGCTGCCGGAACACACCTATTGGTATTTGGCGGCAGGCTTACAACTTGAGGGTGGTAGCTAGCCAGGCGGGCATTTGAAAAAGTCCTACCACCATGCTATAGTTTCTTCACAATGTTTTCTTTGACCGGAAGCTCAAGTTCATTGCAGGTGCTAGGATTTGAACTCACGTCTCTAGACGCGAAGTCGTACACAGTAATACTGAGCTATCATCGCTTCAAATTTAGCTGCTCCGTACTTTATACATAAGCTACCTGTGAATACTTTTATTTTTGGATAAAAAATATGGTTAAAATATCCCTGAAAACGTGTATGCATAATTTCATATGGTAGGTTATGTAGTAATGTTCAGAAACTGGTTAACTAATTCATGACACTACTGAAACTAGAAACATAAAATTCAAACAGTAGCTTCTATTTCAGATGTAGAGACTCAATAAAAACCTTTTTTTTTTCAATATCTCATATTTTTACAACATCGTGAAATAATCATACAATGATGGTAGGGCTTTTTCTAATGACCTTTCCCCCCCCCCCCTGACAAGCTACCACTGTCAAATTGCAAATCTTACGCCAATTAATTATATTTCATTCGTGCATTTGCATTTCGGAGCCAGTTTGTCTACGGTAGGCTTGGCGCGTGCATCATCTTGGGTCACATCGTCACTAAATAACTTAATTATACTAATATTATAAAAGCGAAAGTAGGTTTGTTTGATTCTTACGCTTACGCGTAAACCGCTGAATCGATTGTGACGAATTTTGTTACAGAGATAGATGGGACCCCGGAGCCGGAGATAGGCTAGTTTTTCTCGCGCATTTTTTTTTACGTGGGATAAATAGGGAGATGAATATTGTAAAAAACTTTTTTATGCGTCATTCGATTTATTTGACAAAATCGATATTAACGCGAGCGAAGTCGCATGTAAAATCTAGTAATATAATAATTGCGTAAGTTAGTTTATTTATTTGTTTGCTTATTACGCTTTCACGCCCAAACTACTGAGTCGATTATGATGAATTTTGTTTTAAAGATAGATGGGATCTTGGAGACTGTGTCAGGCTGATTGTTATTGTGAAAAAGTTGTTGGAAATGGGGAAAAGGGAAGGATAATTTTGAATGAAACTTTTTATTGCGTCTTCCGATTCGTTTGACATAACCAATATTAACGCGACCGCAGTCGAGGGTAGAAGCTGGTGAAGTATACAATAAAAAAATACCGCTAGATGTTGGCAATATTATATGGAGGGCTTATTCGTTTAAAATTTAATAAATAATTTGATAAGGACAATCCAAGGTAACTTTTTCCAGGTAGTGTAGTCTATAAAATCCTCAATATTTGACCTGTCAAATATAATAAGAATTGAAAAAAAAAAACCATCGTAAGGCCTTTATATTAGCGCATTCTAATCCCTAGGTCTTTGTCGGAAAATTTATATTTAGTGAGACATTTTTTTCTTAGAAGTATTAAGAATATCTTGGTGTTTTAAATCGCATGCCAGTACGAACGTACCTTTGTCCATTCGACATGCGAATGGTTCCCACGCCGTTGTTTACGTGTTATGTTGACTTAGAAATTAAGACGGACACATTCTGTCACGACCTGCGAACTTCCCAGGGTTGTTACGCTGCATTAACTTAGAGTTCTTAAGCATATTAACGAGAGTCAACGTCGTATTAAGAAACAAGAGTTCAAATTCGATAACCTTTCTGAGGTTTTCAGGCGAGATCCTTTGCTTGGCGCTAAAGTTAATATATTTTTATACTTCAGTGGTTGTATGTTTTTATGTAATAGCGGGCAAACGAGTAAGCGTGTCATCTGATGATAAGTGATCACCACCGCTTATGGACATCCAGGGGAATCGCAGGTGCGTTACCGCTCTTTATTTTGGAGGGACCACCTCTCAGATGCAACTGCCAGAACACACCTATTGGTATTTGAACACAGATTATAACTTAAGGGTGGTAGCTAGCCAAGCGGACGCCAGTAAAAGCTCTACCACCATGTTATGGTTTCCTCACGATATTTTCCTTCATCGAAAGCCCAAGCTCATTGCAGGCGGTTGGATTCGAACTCACGTCCCATGACGCGGCGTTCCTACACACTACCACTGAGCTATCATCGCTTCGATCGCTGGTTTTTCCTACATTATTGATGAACCACGTCGCAACTCCTCAATCACCTGCTTTTCCATCCTTCCTCCGAGGTGCTTTTGAAGTGATTAGGAAGGTTCGGATAGGGAGTAAATTCATGTAAGTCGTCATCGACATGGTCACGTGACGTGTTAACGTACACACTATATCTGTTCCCGTTAGTACAATTTATTGCGCTGTAAACAGTTTCGATTTACTAATTTTAATTTAACATCAAACAATAAATTTGGAAGCCAAAAATAACAACTGTTTGTTTATAGTTTTAAGTTTTCACTTCGGTCGGTAGTTTTCAGGACTGCGTTGATTATTTTTTTCGCTCGGCTACTATGTGTGTAGCTTAATATGGAATAGCTTATAATTTTTCTCAAAAAATTTAATCTGTCGCGATTAGCGAGTTTGAAGAAACAATAAAAAATCTATGCAGGTTTATTATAATGATTTCCTATGTTTACGCGAATATTCTTCGTCGAAATAAAACTAATTTAAACGGATTTTATCGCGGTTATTTATTAATTTTGATCCCGACGTTTCGAAAGCTTTTCAGCCTTCGCGGTCACGGGGCGGACTGAGGTGTAGGTTGTCCAGAAAAGTTCACGTAACTCTGTCTACCTTTAATTTAATTTTTGTTATCGATAGTTTTCCGATCTACGCAGAAAGACCTCATAGTGTCTTGATTTCTGGCAATTGGTCTTTTGGGTTCTGATTTAATTAATTTTCACCATCTTCTCTATCGAAATTGGGATGTTTTTTAATTTCTATAGCCTCACGAATCATCCTAGGTAGGAATCGGTGTTCTTTAACAAGGATTTGTGGCTTGTCGAATTTAAGATAATGTTTGGAGCCTTCTTCTGAATGTTCAGCAATATATGTATTGTCTGTGTCAGCTATATGTTATTTTACGCGGGTCCCTATATTTCTTTTAGTTGAGATCATTCAAACTAAAATTAGTTAAATTAGTAAAATTAGTTTTATTTCAGGTTTATTATATTAAGTGTAGATATAGTATAACGGAAGTCGGGAAATTTTGCTTTTAATATATATTTTTTTTTTCATATAATAGTGTGCAAACGAGCGAGCGTGTCACTTGGTGGTAAGCGATCACCGTCTCCCACGGACACCCACAATACCAGAGAAATCGCGGCTGCGTTGCTGACCCTATTGGAGAGACTGGCTATCAAGTGCAACAGCCGGAACACACCTATTGGTATTTGGCGAGGGTAGTAGCTAGCCTGGCGGGCATTAGAAAAAGCCCTACCACCATGCTATGGTTTCCTCATGATGTTTTCATTCAGGTCCTGTTGACCGGTCATCATGAAACTAATTAGCACGTAATGTTTTTTTCATATGAAAGGCTATGGAAGGCTTTTATATTTACCCCGAACTCGATAGGCGGCGTTTTGTGAATTTAATTTAAAAACTTTTTTTTTTAAATATTATTACTGTTTGGAAAAAGTAGAAAGAAAAGTGACTGGTGTTTCGTACTTAGAGGTTTTCCATATTTTCCTAACTATATACTACTACATAGCGATCGAAATCTCGGACGCAATCAAAACGTTACAAATGAGAATGTAAGTTTGTTCGTTACGCCTTAACGCCTTAACTCCTGGACCCTAACTCATTAAAATTTTGCATCCACATTGTCAGGGGTACGGAAATAATTGATCTCAGCAACACTGACGTACTGCGAAATCTACGTTAACGCGAGTAAAGCCACGGGGAAAAGCTGATATTTCAGAAAGACCTAGTAATATTATTGTCGGTTACATAGTTTCACAAACGTAGACATTCAGTCGTGTATATTATAACATATGAGCCGGTTAAATTCGAACTGCGACAGAAACGTGTTCGTCGAAGGCCGTAGTACTATAAACGAAGCTGAAATTCTAATGGTCGTGATCAGGGTTGCCACATTTGAAATTACAATTACAGGGATGTAGAGCATTTATTTATTTATTTGGGAAACACACACTTCTTTATACTTATAAATGTATAAACAATAAATTATTATATTACAATTAAGTTTCCACATATATCATGAAACATACAATGTCAAGCGTGTTATTAGATATTAATCTATTAAAAATTAAATAAAAACAACAATTTGCGGTAACGAAAACACAAAAAAAAAATTAATAAAATGAGACACAATACAATTACACCAACATTTTCATAAGATTAAGAAATATTCCAAATTTAAGATATAATAAGTAAATAAACTAAGAAAATTAAATTTAAATTACATACACAAAACCATTTAAACACCAATCACTTATGCATTTCATTTGTAATACTCTCACTCTTTGTTTTAATTATCTTCTTATATACGGTAATTATTGTGATAATTTTTAAATTGCTTATAGGTTTAGTCTTATGGCTACAATCCTACCTGATGTTAAGTGACGATGTGGCCCAAGCGAGAGAACCTGTGGAGACACTGGCTGACTGACTGACATGAAGGTGGTAGCTAGCTATGCAGGCATTAGAAAAAATCCTACCATCATGCTATGGTTTCGTCACGATGTTTTCCTTCGCCACAAGCTCAAGCTCATTGCAGGGATTCGAACTGACGTCCTATGAAGCGGTGTCCGTACACACGAGTTTTAATTGATATAACTGGCTGTAACTAACTTTGGACCACCCAGTTATTTTTTTGAACGAAAAGTATTATTGTCCTTTTCTGTAAACACATATAATGTGTCGCATTGCATCGCTCGCCCGCACTATTTATTACATTCTTTTCTCTTTTCTATACGTCAGAGCGTGATGTCAAATCCTTACTAAATATTATAAATGTTTGTTATACTTTCATGCCTACACCGCCGATTCGATTATAATGAATTGTGGTGAACAGATAGATGGAACTTTGGAGACGGTCATAGTTTATATATATTTTAACAAAAAACTTAATGGATGTGTGGTAAAGAGGGGGATAAACTTCGTATAAAACTGTTTATTGTGTCATCCGATTTTTTCGATTATCAATAGTTGGATAGTCAAATACAAATTTTTTTTTTTTTGATAATATTGTTACAAACCGAATTAAACAAATCGAAACAAATTATTTCATTTATATATTTTTTTTTATTACTGAGATGTAAGTAATAGAATATAAGTAAGGAGGGTGAAATGGCGACAGGTTTCAGGGATCACTTGTGATCTACGTATGCCTCTGAAACACAACCCAATCTATATATATATTTATATTTATAGTTAATATATATATTTATAGTTAAGGTTTAGCGTTATGGACATAAACTCACCTGATCTTAAGTGACGATACGGCCCAAGATGGTAGACACGCTAAACCTGCGAAGGAACTGACTCTCAAGTGCAACTGCCGGAACATACCTATTGGTATTCGGCGGCAGATTTTCAACTTGAGGGTGGTAGCTAGCCAGTCGGGCATCAGAAAATGCCCTACCACCATGCTATGGTTTCCTTCACCGAAAGCTCAAGCTCATTGCAGGTGGTTGGATTCGAACTCACGTCCCTTGACGCGAAGTCGTACACACTACCACTGAGCTATCATCGCTTAAAAAAACTATTATATGACCAGTAGTAATATATGGATCTGTATGTTGGAAAACGAAAGAGACGGACGGAAGAAAATTACACATTGCAAACATGGGATTGTTAAGATGTTCGTAGAGTAAGATTGGTGATAGCTCAATCAGCAGTGTATACGGGCGCTGCGTCAAGAGACGTGAGACTGAATCCCAGCAATGGGATTGAACTTTCAATGAAGGAAAACGTCGTGAGGAAACCATTCCATGGCGGTAAAGAGTTTTCTAATAGGTTGGAAAGCTTTGGAAACGTCGGGATCGTAATTAATAAATAGCCGCGATAAAATCTTTTTAAATTAGTTAATTATCAGCCTGAATAAAAGCGCGCACCGATGCTCCATTGATGGTGCCAGGTTTTCAGATATCACTGAAACACGTTTTGTCTGCTTACCCCGTACTGCGCGTGGGTTACATTATACAAACTGTCACATACAGCGTGATTGATGGATAATCAATCAAAGCACAACATGGAACCACGTGTAACGTCTAAGTAAATAAATCGACAAACAATAAGAATAATTTTGCAATAAATAAACCCCGTACTGTATGAAAACAGTAATTATAACGTACTCGGGCATTTTTATAGGGCTGGCACCTCAGAAGTGAATTAGAAATCGATATTCCAGTACGAAAGATGTTATCATCAATGGTTGAAAGATTCTGATACTGTTACCTTTGCCTATTTTTTTGAAAAAAAAAATATATATTACATACTTTGTCCCGTAAATTACAGGCGGCAGACACTAGAGTTGCGTGTATATTTATTTATTTATATATGGCAAGTCAACATTGCACAGACATAAAGCTAATATTTGTGAAAACTAATTTGTAAATAGCCTTTTGTATTTTTTTGTTCTAATCAAGTTCCTAATGTTAGCTGTTAGTTTTCCCTGTGATAAATAAATGGAAAATAAATAAATAAATATAAAAAATAAAACGAATAATGATTACAATGCTGGTACAATAATCATAGACATGGATAACTTACACAGAAATATATAAAGAGACAAATTTAAGACTAAAAGTTTAACAAACATAAATATGATTACACATGATTTGGAAAACACATAACGTATTATGAGAGATTTCCAAAGTGATTTAAAATTAAAAATTAATAAAACCTTACCCAGTAAACCTATTGTGTAACTTATTTTTAAATGAATCAATGTATAGACTTGTTAAGTGTAAATAATTGTCAGTTACTCACAAAAAAAAAACGCTGTGACTCATAATGCTTCATATTGTAAGAGACAGCTTGCACACTCCATCCAGTCGCCGGTGGTAAAAGCCATCTTCAACCCTTCCAGCATCACCTACCTAATGAACCTGATACTGCAGGACCCACAAAAGTGGAGATGAAAGGAGATGAAACCATGAAGTACGGTCGGTCGCACGCATAGCTCCAAGGAAACTCTTGTATAACTAATTGTACCGATTGCCTAGTATTAAAGTGATTGGACATAAGGACGAGATACAATACCTTAGATATACGAACGTTCTGATAGGACATAAAGAGGTACGTATTAGAATCATCTAATTGGGAGGACAAAGCAGCTCAGCGATATAAGCGATGATAGCTCAGTGGTAGTAGCTTGAGCTTCCGGTGAAGGAAAACATCGTGAGGAAACCATAGCATGGTGGTAGGGCTTATTCAAATGCTCGCCTGGCTAGCAACCACCCTTAAGTTGCAAAACTGCCGCCCAATACCAATAGGTGTGTTCCGGCAGCTGCACTTAAGAGCCAGTTCCTCCACAGGTTTAGCGTGTCTACCAACTTGGGCTGTATCGTCAATTAAGATCAGGTGAGATTACGGCCATAACGATAAACCTTAAGTATAAAAAAAAAGTGGAGATATTTTGTCCAGCAGCTGGTAAACATTTTTAACAGTGAGTGGTGCAAGGACGCGGATCGACAAGAGCAGATAAGAAACGAGAACATCTGAAGACCAGACTATCTGTGGGCATATCTAACGATTACGTTGGTGGAGTTTTAACATACACGAAATGCGCAGGTTCGTACCTTCACCAAGAAAATTGGATGTGCTAGCCACCACAGAGCGCACCAAAGGGCAGAAGAACTTCGCCCTGAGTATACCTGTTCAGGATATGAACATAATCTATAAGGAGCTTGAAATTTGATCTCACGACTGTGCTTGCTCAAGCAAAATGTTTTCACTCTGCTATGTTAAGATAACAAAATATTAGGTAAAGAAATCGAACGCGATATTACTATATTCTTTTCGTCAGGTTCAAATGCTAAACCAGTGTCGGTATTTGAACGTATACACACAAGTACTTAAGCAGTTTTTGACATCAAAACTACAAGAAGAATCCATCTATACATTCTGAAAGTTTTGAACACAGTTTAAAAAGTTCGTACAATGAAATAAATTCTATGAGAAATGGTTTAAATAATGTTTATTAAGTTGAATTAGGAAATTGAGTATGGAAAAACGAGCCAAATAAGTTTTTTTTTATAGTTAAGATTTAGCTTTATGGCCACAACATCGCGTGATATTAAGTGACGATGTGGTCCGAGATGGTGGGCACGTTAACCCTCGTGGAGGCATTGACTCTCAAGAGGATCTTGAAGATTTTCAACTTAATGGTGGTAGGTAACTAGGCAGGCTTTAGAAAAAGCTCTACCATAATGCTATGGTTTCATCACGACGTTTTCCTTCACCGAAAGCTCAAGCTCATTGTACGTGCTTATTGACGTGGCGTCCATACACACTTCCAACTGAACTATCATACCTTCAACTTGGAATTTCAACTTAGACAACAAAGTATAAATTGTAATTAACCTCATGGTGTGTTACCATGATATCATTTCCGTTTCAAACAAATATTCACTCTCTACTTATTTGTTATCTCCACTTTACGATTTTCTAAATCCAGAGTATAATTTTAGGGTTCCGTTTTTAATGCTATCACGCTTAAGTTGGCAACCCTAATTTTCATATACTGAACACCCACAGGCTTGCTGATCAATTTATATGCAAATGTTAGGGAATGCGATTAGAGATAGAATAATGTTTGTTTCGTAATTATCTCCATTGGAAGGTTCCGTGGTGCGGTAGTGGAAACTTTGAGGTCAGAGTTCAGTAGATGTATTCCCGTATATATGAACTTCGTATGTATATAGGACTAGCTTTTACACGCGTCTTTGCCCGCGTTATTATTGATTTAAATAAATTATATCAAAGGAGAAAGTATAAGTACATTTGTGTTTGTAGTCATTTATACGCGGGACGCTCACTGTTTTGGCGATAATGGCTTACACATAAAAAATAGATAAAGGCTGCCCTGGGCTGATTTGTAGGAATTTTTAAGGCAAACATTTCCATTATACATATATATACATGTTACTCTAACCGTGTTTACAGCGCACGCCAGAATAGATCGCAAATGGCAGATTTTTTCATACTTACTTAACACTTATCGTTATATTTTGGACAATTCATACAACATCCATATAAAGTATAGCCTATGTGTTATTCGGATTCATAAGCTATATTACTGTAAAGTTTCATTAAATTCCATTCAGTAGTTTTTGCGTGGAAGAGTAACAAACATCCTCATATAATCGTATATATAATATTAGTAAGGGTAGTATATGGTTTAAGGATGACAGGAGCCTTAATTTTCCCAATTAAGGAAGTATCGGGGAGCGAACACGTGTTCGGTAACGTGCCGATTTCCCGGTAGCTGTGACCGGATGTTGTCCATAACCGGATGGTTCGTTCGCGGACTGCAACCATCTTCGTGGAACAAGTTTGTTAGGGTCAGGGGTACAAAACATTCGTTTGATAAATAATGTTTTACACACGATTGAGTAACTAATGATGGGTACCATACGACCCTATAGCATGGTGAACCAAAGCATTTCGTCGACTGGTACTTTTGTCGTACAGTGAGGTTCTAGAGAACCATTGTTCTGTCAACGTGTTCCCGTGGTCCTATAATATTGCGTACTTCATAAGAGGCGATGATAGCTCAATGGTAGTGTGTACGACTTCGCGTCAAGGGACGTGAGTTCGAATCCAAGCACCTACACAGAGCTTGAGCTTTCGCTGAAGGAAAACGTCGTGTGGAAACTATAGCATGGTGGTAGGGCTTTTTCTGATGCCCACCTGACTAGCTACTACCCTCAAGTTGAAAACCTGCCGCCAAATACCAATAGGTGTGTTCCGGCAGCTGCACTTGAGAGCCAGTTCCTCCAAAGGTTTAGCGTGTCTACCAACTTGGGCCGTATCGCCACTTAAGATCAGGTGAGATTCTGGCTTAACTATAAAAAAAAGCACAACATCTGTGTACACATATAATACATCTGTAGAAAAGTGTTTTTTGTACATCGAAAATATAACAAAAACATAGCCAGCGCATTGAAGGATAATCAACAGAACCCACTGTTTTTGGAATTTTTGTGTTTCTCTGAGCACGCATCACGTAAAATATACGAAACCAATGTGAGTAATTATTACACGTAATAATTGTACGCATCTGAAGTATTACTTAGTTTCTGTTTCAACTACATCGGTTCACTCTATCAAGAGATATTACGTAATGTGATTTTAAAGCGGTCTCACACACACAATTCAGTTACTTGCAAAGCCGAATTAGAGCTAATGTTGACAGTTGAACTCCGTATTCGATAGATGGCGTTGTGCATTTGGCGTCACGCGTTCACATCATGCGTTCTAGTTTTCGAAAACCACGCAAAGTAAGTCGCTGGCATAATTAGTTAAATATAAGCACTATATCCTACCACCCGGCAATAATTTTTCTTGTACCACCATGTACGCATTTTCTTTCAATTTTGAAGTTTTTTGTGTGAGAGCAATAATTTCAGGTTTACGTGATATTACAAAATTTTTATTCAGGCAATAATAATCAAGATTCATTGATTGTGAAATAAATTATGGAAAAGAATCTGTTTACACGCGTAAATTATCTGGAGTATATCTGGAGTATTTAGGATTATTAGAAAATTTCAATTATGATGAAAGATCTCTTAATTATGTTAGAGGAACGTAAGACTACAAAAAAAGAGAGATTAGAAGCATGCCCAAAAGCATTAGTTGGTTACTGGCAATGAGGAAGAAAACTGTGTCATTTGACTCCTACAATACCAAGAATACAGAAAGAAAAAATGAGTGGTAGCTAGTTAGGCGGGAGTAGAAAATACGAATACCATGTTCATCTATATATATAAAAATGAATCTCTATTTCCCTTGGACATCGCATCACGCGCGAACCGATGGAACAATTTCGCTAATTCTTTTTTTGTTGTGTCAATTATCGTCATGAGAAGGTTCTTATGAATGAAAAAATAAAGGAAGTTGAGCGGACCATTAGCAATTTTTAAAAAACTTAACGTTAATATTAATTTTACATAACTCTCAGTTGTTATAGAGCATTACAATAATATACACTACGCTTTGAATCATATTTTTATTTATTAATTATACCAATTAGAATTCAATATTCATAGTTATGACAGGACAACGTTTATCGGGTCAGCTAATGCAAAATAAACTTTGACAGTGGTAAATTTAGGGATCTAATTTAATTCTTATTGGCTGTATTTGTAGTTCTATTAATGTAACGAAACCTTTCGAGATAACTTTCAACAACTTGGAGTGTTGATTGACTTGATTTATTCCACCCGATTTTTTTTTTCCAATTATTTTTATATTATTATTATTTGTTTATTTTTTCTAATTGTAATTTATAATTTATAAATCTCTATAAAAAATTTTTAGAGAGATTTTAATGCTTACAGGAATTCATTTGCAATGGAATTCTTTCTTATGCGATGTATTACGTATGCAAACAAACCTAAGACAGTATATAGTCAAATATTAATGTTATTTATTCGTGTTTTAACACGTACCATCAGGTGAGATTGTAGCCAAATCTTAGAATCAATAGGTTTGGTTAATTATTACCTAATCGTCTTACGAAATGACTTTTGATTTGAACATGAAATTCTTCATAAGATTTCTTTCAGTAGCAAATTATATAAATCACTTTTGCCGCGGAATTGCAAATCTAATATGAGTGACCCGATTATAATTAAATAAATACCAATGTAACTTGACATTTGAGGTGATAATCACTTAATACCGTCTGGAGGTCTTAATATATCTGACGCCGATACGATGGTATCGTATGATTTACTGCGATATCCATGTTAAAGGGAAACCGGCTAATAAACATGCCAAATGTAAATGATATTACGGCTTGATTCTACATTAGATTATTATAATGAAATTGTCCCGGAGTCGGTAATGTTTGGATGTACAAAATACGATGATGGCTTTGTTAAAAAAAAATGATTAAGCTATAGGTTTGATTACTTCATCACCTGGTTTGCAATTGTAAGTGTAAAGGTCCCGTCATAAAATATGTTACACAAAATATTACTGTTTTCAACCCCTTTCAAAAATCCCTACCGCCTTGCTATGGTGTCCTCACGATGTTTTCCTTCACTGAAAGCTCAAGCTCATTGTAGGTACATTCGAACTCACGTCCCTTGAAGCGAAGTCGTACAGGCTACCACTGAGCTGTTATTGCTTCATTCCCCGGTTCCTCCTGTCACAATTAGTCACAATAAGAGACTTCCCCCCGATAAAAAAAAATGAAGAAAAAAAAAACGTATTGGATGACATTTTAAAATTTAAATCGACTGCATATACACAAAATCCCGTAAAATTGTACAATTGTACAATTCCTCTTATATTTGAAGTGTAATATTTATATTTATTTCACAGCCGTCAGCAAATACGTTATACCGGCGTTCGTGGAACAATAAAATATTATAATTTCCCACCGCTATGCTGACCTAAATGGCGCTACGGGAGGGCAGCAAAGAGCCGATAGGGCCGGGATCAAGGGATCAAATAGGGAGGGATCAAATAGGACCAAGAGATCTCCTCTAACCAGTACCGAGGAAAGGGAATATCTCACTAACATGGTAGTGGTCCGAGGTCCCGGGTGATGATGTAACGCCAATAAAATTCAATCCAGCGCCGTCCGCAGCGCACACATATGCAGTTTAAGCTTCCTATAAATGTTCGGGTACAACCCAACAAAATAGATGGAAAGCCACGCGGCAGATATATTAGTACACAGTTTATTGGTAATAAATGCTATTTTTTTCGTATTTTTCACATAATACATGTATAAACTCCAGTTGTATTGCACGCGTCATAAGCGAAGCGTTGAGGTAGGTACTACTGTCACTTCACGCAAAACAACTGATTTTTCAAACTTAAAATGTCTCTATTTATCATATATTGCACTTGTGAATTAAAATATATAAATTCTTGATGCCAATTTTGTTATTTAAACTAGTTAAAAAACTGTTTAAAAAAGTTCTGTCTCGGACGTCCGTGTGTCTGTATGTGCGGATCCTGTATGTTATCACGATAACGACCGAAATACTTTACTAATCGAGTCTTTTTTTTTCTTACGCTTCAGTATAATTAGGAATAGAACTCTATTACTTTTCACGGTCTGATTCGATGGGGTTTAATAGGTTAAAAAAAATGTATTATGAGGCGTGTACTTTTGGATTTTCCAAACTTTTTTATTAATTGCAAATTAAAAGGAAGTCTTTATCGGAAGTGGGCTAAAACGAGGGATAAACTTTGTTAGAGGGTTAAAGTTTGGCAAAGTCATTGTTAACACGAGCGAAGCCGCACATAAAATGTTGTATTAAATAATTTTTAGTTCTACACTAACAAAAGTCACAGGCACAGCTAGTATGCAATAAATCCAATTTTATTTTTTTATTAAGACCTCTCGAGCGGTTTGGTTGAAATCATTTTTTTAAATTACGTCTTCAAAATTTTCGTAGTAAAAATAAGTAAAAAAAAAAATTGAATTATAGTTTAATGATTTATTATAGTAGTGATTACTTAAAAAAATGTTTTTTTTTTTTTAACGGATAAGGGTCACACGAGCAAGCGCCATCTTTTACGATGGATCACCACCGCCCGTGGACACCCACAACATAGGGGGAATCGCAGGTGTATTGCCAGCCTTTATTGGAGGGAATTATATATATTCAATATTTACATTTCGTGATCAATTGTGTTTCCTTTTGACTAAATAAATTATTATAAAATATCTGCACAACGGTACTGCAGTTCCTAAACTATACATTTTCTGCATCGGAACAGTTGGTAAACAATTTATTTAAAGTCTAGATTTTATATTAAGATTATGTCTAAATTCAGCAATTATTGTATTATTGTGCATGGCTTGTCTTATTCATTAAATAACTTACCTATTACAAGATTTATATGAATTTCATATAAAATAGTTTTTAACAAAAACTAACCTGCACAAGTTAAGAATGACCTACCTGAGGCCACGACTTCGGTCGCGTTGAACTAAAAATTCCTTTTTTTTTCGTTTTTGAAGTGATGATAGCTCAGTGGTAGTGTGTACGACTTCGCGTCAAGGGACGTGAGTTCGAATCCAGGCATCTAAAATGAGCTTGAGCTTCCGGTGAAGGAAATCATCGTGAGGAAACCATAGCATGGTGGTAGGGCTTTTTCTAATACCCGCCTGTATAACTACCACCCTCAAGTTGTTGTTTGTTGTTTTCCTGCACCGAAAGCTCAAACTCATTGTTGGTGGATTCGAACTCACGTCCCTTGACGCGAAGTCGTACCCACTACCACTGAGCTATCATCTCTTCATTATTCAGTACTCACCTCAAAGCTTCAGCTGTAGTATTTATGAACGTCGAGTATCCGTTAGCAGTTACCGTTATCTGTGATCAGTTATAATACACCTATTTTATTGAAACAGGATAAAAACTTAACCTTTTTGTATCCTTCTTCACCAATCACATAAACACTTCTACAATCATCGTAATAAATAGAGCTTGACTTATACGGTGACCGATTAGACGGACAATTGCCGGGCGATCCGGCTTCTCGTAATTGTTATTACACCAAAGCAAGGCATAAAATTGGTAGTAGGTAAGTAGAATGGTAACGTACGGTAATTGTTCTAACTGGAACATAAACGTTATATACCAGTGCCCTTAGCCAATTTGTCTTTCAACCATTGCTAACGAAAAGAAAAAAACCAATAAGTAATGTACCTATAGAGTGACAGTCGATATATTGTCAAAATAGCTATGAAATGTGTTATCCCATGTTTTTTAATTCTCTCCGCAATGTACCTCGCGCACCTTTGTTAGGCAATATTACTTCAGTAATGCTCCGAAGCGAACACACTTTTTTTATGGAATAGGGAGCAAACGTACAAGGGGGTCAACTGATGGTAAATGATCACCGCCGCCCATCGCAGGTACGTTGCCAGCCTTAATGAGTTTAGTATTTGCACCTGATCGCCAAACAGATCTTAAATGACACTGTAGCCCAAAATAATGGAAACACAAAGCTAAGTTGAAAGGCCTAGCTTTCAAGTACCGGAAAACACCTATAGGTAATTCACGATGGATCTATAACGAAAGGGTGGTAGATAGGTTATCTATAGACAAACGTGTATTTGAAAAAGTGCTACTATCGAGTGCAGTACAGCCGTTATGCCGTGATATGATCTAAAAATCAATCAAAAATAAACACCAGCGATCCATTGAGAGGTGTAAACGCAATTAAAAAAAACATCAGTACATCATATTTCAGTGCTCGGAAGCAGCGACAATTTGTTGTGCTTACTTAAATAGCACGAATTTTGCACTGAAGCGGATTTGTTTGTAAACCCTTCAATTGTGTCGAGATTGAAAATTCTACTTCAGTTTCAGCATCATTTATAAGCGTAGCGTGTTCTAAATCCATGGCTGCAATATAACTAAACATTACCCCGTACTTTATCGTGGCTTTTAAAGGGTGAAAACGATTAATAGCCAATAGTACTTCAAATCCTTGAAGATAAACGTAGACCTATTCAAAAAACTTTCGATAAAAGCGGATGAACAAATCCGAAAAAATTTAGTATGAAGATTCGGACATAGACATTCTTATTCTTACTAATATTATATGATGTATAGAGATAGATGGGTCACTAAAGATGGTGATAGGATACTTTTCCCTCCCATAAACTTATTTCCAATGGAGTAAAGACACGAATAAACTTTGTATGTTGTACAAGACGTTTTATTGCAGCGTTCGATTTGTTTGTCAAAATCAATACTAATGCAAGCGAAGTCGCGGGTAAAAAAACCAGATCAACAAAACCGAAATAAACACTTTCGTATCAAGATCCTGACATGGACATCTCTATAATAATTACTGCCACTAAAGTGCCGTAATGAGGCAATGAAATCATTTAACGAGCGAAGCAGCCCGACGGGGTGTCTGTGGGGGCTGTAAAACGGTTTTCGTTCGAACTATCAACACATAACAGTCGATTGTAAGTTATATTTTTATGATGATCATTACTACGATGGGAGTGACTATATCGGATTGTTGGTTTTTCATGTTTACATTTATCAAACTTTGTACAGCGCCTTGATTAGTTTCGATGCCTCTTAAACGGGATATGTTTTCGTTCCTGATTGAGCGTCATAAAATTCTCCTTTGAAATTTATTCTTTTACTTTTTTTCTATATTAATTCTGTTCACATATTAGCAAGCAAGCTGCAGTGGAAATGTTGATTTAAGAATATTATTATTTAATCCCTTTTTCCCGTTTTTGTAATGTTTTTTTAATAGACTTTCGCGACAATTACTCTATTAGATACAAAATAACATTAGGAATCCGATTGCTAGTTTTTACGATTAACGTACTCACACAAACAAACTTTTGTACTTCATAATATTAATATAGATTACTTTAATCACCGTTTATCTGTCACGCTAATTTCATCCGTCCAAATAAACGGACCTTGGACGCAAATCAAAAAGATTCCTGACCCAAATTCATTCGGAACTCGATGCGTTCGTTTATGGTCTTCAATAAACACACAAGCGCCCCTATAATTACACAAATCGGTGATAAAAAGATGATTAGTTTGATTCTTCAGTCGTTCCTTGATCCTTTACCAGTGATTTAGTGTCGTAAAACAATAATCGTAAATAGATTGATGTTCCGTTCGATACCGCTCGTATTGGAATAATATTTGATAAAGCATTTGCCTGGATATTACACGGGATGTTTGATGTTTTTGCCAGAGTACATTTAATTATTTTATTGCTTCAAAAATATGCTGCAGAGGATCTATCGTCTATTTATCGTATAGAAGATCTGTCTATCTAAGACTGTGGTTAGTTCTACACATTTTTCTAAGACGTTACACCCTTGATGGACTATAATTTATTGTGCTTCTATGTTCAAAGAGTTATCCATATTTCAATGCATTCTTTTAATATTTTTTTATAAAGCATTTGGCTGGATATTACATGAGCTATTTGTTTTTTGTTGGAGCTCATTTTATTAATTATTGCTTCATATATATGCTGTAGAAGATCTTTCGTATTAGATCGACCTTATAAAATTTACAAAAATTTATAAGCGTATAATTTTTTTTATAAAAAATGTTAAACAAGAGTGCGATTTTTTATTTTCTAACACATCCAAGTAAATTGTCGTTGCATCGGATATTTCAATGTATTATTTTAAATACATTTGCTCATTGCTTATTTTATTTCTTTCTTACATTATTTGCAAAGTGGTTGATCTGTAATATTTTGTGGAAACCATTTAATTCCATATTACGCACTAACCCTTACCACTAACTCTCAAGATACGGTAGTGAAACTAAATGAGTGATGAGATATAAAAAGTCACTGAGTATTAAAGTCATTCAATGTATCCATTCGTCAAATTCAAAGCCAGGGTGTCATATTCACACGATAATAACGTGTTTAACACTAGTCCCAAGAATCTGTATCTATGAGAACCTATGTAATTATACACGGAAATCTGTGAAACGTGATAATAAGCCGATACGTTGTGGTTTATTGGCCCCGAAATTTGGTTGTTTATTGTAACCGATTCGATTTTTTAGCTAGCCTTCGTGATTTTTCGACTCTTTCTTTAATTTGGGGAAAGAGCGAGAAATAGATAACTATGTTTAAGGCCGCGATGGGATTTTACTCGGTTCAGTAGTTTGACATTGCTCATCTTGAGGCAAATGCCCTTCATTATATTAGGTATTGTATTTGCGACTACAAGAGTTGAATAATCTTTTTGCTGTTCTTGGTATTTTTTTAGTTTATGGCTCCAATCTCACCTTATGTTTACTGACGATATAGCTAAGATGGTGGGACCGCTGAGCAAAGTGGATGGCCGTAAGCAATTGTTATTGTTATATGGAATGTGGAACTACAAACTGTGCCTGTGATTCTTTTCGTTTAGACTTGAATTGTGTTACCCACAACATTGGAACCTATTTCTAATTTTAGGAAATATATGATATACAGAAAAAAAACAATGTATTTTAAAGATCGTAATTTTTATAACATATTCCCGAGGAGCACTTCCGTTCTACGGGATAAAAGGTACTCTATATAATAATACATAATATTGGTTATTACAGTGCTAAATTCCGTTGAAATCTATCCAGTTTGTTCAGGGTAATGTACGCGAACATATAGCCTATAACGCATTTTTTTTAACTCTGTTGTTACGACAAAGTATATTACGATTATAATGATCATCAATTATTTAACCTATAAATTTGAATGAGTTACAGTGTTATTTGTATGTATAGATGTTTTCATCCTTGACGGACACGTTATCTATGCACAGCTTCAATTCCTAACATTTATAGCGTTATTAGCTGTTAGCATGATTTCGTTTGCATGGTACTAAAAGTTATTTTTAAATACCTCGCGAACAGTATTTTATTCTAGATGAAGGGTACCGAAAAGGTAGGTTTTCTGTATCGCTGATAACTCGTTGACGAAATTTCATAACGATCGGTTGAGTGGTTATGGTGTGGAAACGGAACAAATAAACCACCTCGCATTCGCGATTGCATCTGTTAGGACATTAAATGCGTCTAGAATTAAAATAACTAACGCAAGCCTCCTTGCTTATTTACTCCTCGACGTTTGTATAACAAATACTCGACGGTTTTCAAGAGCTGTACAGTAAAACATCATTCAATAAAGCTATTATCTTTTCGTTCGCCACAGCGAGCAAAGTTAATGTAAATATCTTGAAGTATTGCACTAATGTACCGACGGACTATAAATCCATCAATATACCTAGAATCAATAGAATAGTTATTTCATGTTAGTGTTCGCTGAATTGGCAGAATGTGACTATAATAACAACTGTTTTTTTTCATCACTGTACTTTACCTATTTAGCGACCTTTCACAGTAGTTATTTCAGCCTCATCATAACCATAGTATGGTGGTAGGGCTTTTCCTATGCCCACCCGGCTAGCTACCACTCTAAAGTTGAAATTCTGCCGCCAAATACCACTAGGTGTGTTCCGGCAGCTGCACTTGAGAGCCAGTTGCTTCACAGGTTTAGCGCGTCTACCAACTTGGGCCGTATCGTCACTTAAGATCAGGTGGGATTATGGCCATAATGCTAAACCTCAACAATTAAAAAAACAGATATTACTATAAACAAACTCTTTCATAAATCCTCATTAATAATATCTCCTTCCACTCATTTCATATAACATTTTAGCGACCTCATTCGAAGGATTTACTAAAATGCTATGAAACAAACTCACATCTAATTCATATAAATTTAACTTCACAATTATCATAACATATTCCAACACATTCCATAAGACAGTGAGGATTAGTGTAATTTTTTTTTCTTTTTATAGATTTGTTTTTTTTTTCTTAATAAATTTATCAATAGCTACTAAACATAGGAGAGAGAATAACTTAACAAACTGACAAAACAAGATAGCTTCGCTTATTTACATATGAATAATTGCGAAGTGGTAAGACATGACAATTGTAAACCAGAAGAAAAGTGATAAAAAAAACGATTTTTGGGCTATGACAGTTGGGGTATTAAGATCATCGGTTGCCTATTAGAGTATTAACGGGAGAAGGTATGTAATTGTGCAATTTTACCACCGCATTAACAGAAATATCATTTGGTTATTATAGGCGACGAGATATTAACCCTCTTGTATAACAGCCGCTGAAATAACATCGCTTCACACTACGAGATTAAAAGTGTATATCCGATAGCCAAGCCGTAGCTGAGTGTAAATCCGAGTCTGATTGTAAGTGTGTGAAAAAAATAAAGTTTTGAAGCGATGATAACTCAGTGGTAGTGTGCACGACTTCGCGTCAAGGGACGTGGGTTCGAACCCAACCACCTACAATGAGCTTGAGCTTTCGGTGAAGGAAAACATCGTGAGGAAATCATAGCATGGTGGTAGGGCTTTTTCTAATGCCCGCCTGGGTAGCTACCACCGTCAAGTTGTAAACCTGCCGCCAAATACCAATATGTGTGCTCCGGCAGCTGCACTTGAGAGCCAGTTCCTCCACAGGTTTAGCGTGTCTACCAACTCGGGCCGTATCGTCACTTAAGATCAGGTGAGATTATGTCCATAACGCTAAACCTTAAGTATAAAAAGAAAAACCATCACACTGGCTCTCGTTTAGTGTGTCGCTTCGGAATCAGCCAAAAGTTATTCAGTTGACGAGACACATGCGAGCTCCCATGACAACGGACGATTATCGATTTATTTTTGGATTGTATACTATGCATAGCTTAAGAAATAATGCCCTCACTTTATAGGATTCGAGAAGGACGTGTGGATGAGAAAGGGGTCGTGTTTTTGTTGTCATAAATTATCCAATCACGTAGCAGATGTATTATACCGGTTTGCAGTCCATGAATATCAAAACGTGGCAAACACTAAGGAAGATTCGGTTAGGTTCCTAATATTTGCTAATGCAATCAGAAACTACATAGAAGCGTTATATACATTTACGTAAAAGCTATACATAGATATAAACATATCCCTATAATTAAATTCACAACTACAACTTTTTTTTAGGAGTTAGCCCAAATAGCTTTTATTTTATAGTTAAGAGTTAGCGTTATGGCCATATTATCACCTGTAAGTGACGTTACGGCCCAAGTTGGTAGACACGCTAAACCTGTGGAGGAACTGGCTCTCAAGTGCAGCTGCCGGAACACACCTAGTAGTATATAGCAGCAGGGTTTTCAACTTGAGGGTGGTTGCTAACCAGGCGGGTATTAGAAAAAGCCATGCCATCATGTTTTCCTTCACTAAAAGCTCAAGCTCATTGTAGATGATTAGATTCGAACTAACGTCCCTTGACGCGAAGTCGTACACACTACCACTCAGCTATCATCGCTCCACTCGAATTCAGGGCGAGTGCAAAATCCACTTAGTCAACTTAGTCGAAAGGCAACTAAATCAAAGTTGCTAAAGTGATCGAGCCTCAGCTTTGGCTGTTGTCGAATAACAAACCACCGGAAATCGAAGTAATCCCTACGAATCGACCTAAACTATTTAAAAAAATTATATAGTGATATGCCTATATGTACTTAGAAATCATAATTTAGAAGCATGTACTGTACAATGTTCAAAATTACTTTAGGAATCTTTTTAGTACTTCCAGAATGCTGTTGTATAGATTATTTGCAACAAGTTAAATCCATTAAGGGCGTGTCTAATTCTGATTGCGATTTAGAAGAAAACGACTAAAGAGATTCGTCAATTACCTTAGGCATATCCAATATAATGCCAATCACTAAGGAACATGAAATATAAGGGATTATGAGCAACACTTGCCTTTTACTAAAGACCTTCGAATTACCATATTAAATGACTTAAGAGGAAGTCTATGCATCGAAATAATTTGTTTATCAATCAACATAATAATTCATACGGGAAATTTAATTTTATGTCTTACAATAATTCCCGTATTAGGTTTGATTAAAACTGCTTGCTACTTTATACATTAGATACAATATATAATTAATGCAAATTAAAATCATTACATAATGTATTTATTATGTTACTATGTTTACAACTTAATTTGTGGAAAATTTATTTATGTCTGCAGTCTTCTTCTGAAGTAAGGAATTTAACTTGTTTACGTTTCCTCTTAAAAGTTTGTTATATAGTCCATGCTAAATATAATTTAAGAAGTTCATACTTTTACTATGGTTATTAAATGAAAGAATACTTTATTAAATTTTAAGCTTGTTAATGGGTAAACTTAATTACATAAAGAATTTTGATTTATATAAACAGCAATATTGTAAATAAAAGCGTAAATATTTTTTTTAATTTAGCTTGGCAAAGTGACTGCCCTGTACCGGATGTTAAGTACGCCACAGTTAATACAGTCAAAAATAGCAGTGACCATCGAGAAAACGACAATCCTTCGCCAGTCACTACTATCATGCTAACCTACAACATAATAAATATGCGAATTAATAAAACATTTGGATTAAACTAAGTCAATGTTGAAGTATATATATTTCATATCAAAATGATACATAGGTATCGTAATAAATTAAGTAAATATATACATTATTACACATTATATACAACTTGGAATAAAGAGACGTGTTGGACTTATTAATATAGAAAAGTTAACGAAGTTTAATACATGTATAAATATTGGTATATTCAAATAGAATGTACTAGTAATATTGCTAATAAAGTTAGTTTCAAATCATTGCACTTTCTTCTATCGTTTCTTATTTATATAAGATCGAATTCCGTGAAAATTAATAGTAGAAAAAACATATGAATTCTCTCGCTTTTGATGTGAAAAGATAACATCAATTTATGAACATCAGTATAGAGATGTACGCTGATGGAATAAAAACAATTCTCTTCACATAACAATAAAGCAATAGTGCAAAGAAAAACAAAATGAATCTCGAAACCCGTAAGCCACCCATGACGAATTCCAGGCGTGCAGTCATAAAAATGACCCACAACAATGCATTATTTACCATTATATATCTGCTACGTGACACACTAACTAATTACAAAGTTAAACATTAAACTAAACGTAGGTGTAAAAGCGGAGGGCGGTGCTACGGATTTGTTTGATGTGGCATCCGAAAAACTAGCTCCTAATGTAACCGGCAACAATGAAATATCGTGGGCCCAATATTGACCCTTGAGTAACCCCCGCGTTCCCACGGTGTCCTGACGATTTTTCTCATGTTACGAAGGGAAATAAAATTGTTGAATCTAACACTACCGGGCGCCTGCCTCCGAATGACTTGACCAAACAAATTGAAGATCAAATATTGAGACTGATTATTCGGCACTCGGCAGCAGGGACGCGTACAGAAGCGGCTTTTAAATCACAAAAGGCGTGGTAATTGGATTGGATTTTTGAGTAATCGCTGGCCACTTTTGATCCTTGTTTGACATCTTTACGTTGTTACGTGTGGGGTGAGAGGACCTTTTATGGTTACGATCAATGTTAACTTATTGTGATTGCTTGAAAGGCTTAGCAAATTAACTCTTTCCTATATACCTTTAGACGACTTAGTTCATGTAAGTGAAAATGTGTTAATTCCTTACCTGAAATAAATCGTATGATAATAATTATCGTTAGTTGCACTTGAGAGCCAGTACTTCCTCTAGGTTCAGCGTATTCGCCATCTTGAGTGACGTAATTTTTTTTATAGTTAAGTTATAGTAAGTTAGCGACAAAAAGAAAATCAATTATAGATGATACGAAGTTCACGCGGTCAGCTAGTAATATATATAAATAAACAAAAATAAATACATTTCATAGACGGCAAATAATTTCAGAATTACTGCAGGTTGGGATATGACTTTTGTTTATAGTTAACGGTTGACCGTTATCGCCATAACCTCACCTGATCTTAAATGACGATACAGCCCAAGTTGGTAGACACGCTAAACCTGTGGAGGAACTGGCTTTCAAGTGCAACTGCCGGAAGATATATATTGGTGTTTGGCTGTACATTTTCAACTTGAAGGTGGTAGTTAGCCTGGCGAGCATACAAAAAGCAGTACCACCATGCTATCCAGCTTGTGACTGTAACGGTAAACCAATAAACTATAAAAAAGTACATTTCAAACATATAATTGCGTCTCAAGACTGCACTATTAGATTAAATTAATAATTTATTATGCATAAGTGTATCAACTAGGTCATTTATGAGCCTATATATAATAGAATAACAAATGCTAGACGCATTCAAAGCGCGTAAATTCATCATAGTGACAAAACAAACCTGTCAAATGTGGAGCGGGTTGAGCACTTTGTTATATCAAAACTGCGACAGCAATAGCTTTATCCTCGGATTTATGTGTTCACTTGACATTTAAGCTTAAGTGTAATCACGGCAAATTAGGTTTGTTTAGTATCTGTTCTGCTCGGACGAACAATATCGCTGTTTCGTAAAATGCTTCTATATTATAATTATAATTCGATGTGTTCTAAAGAATCTTGTTTAAAAATACTTTAGCTTTTTTTATAGTTGAACTCACCGCTCGGTTGATTATAAGTAACAATGTGTCCCGATATAGAGGAACAGGCTGTTAAATTTAACTGCCGGAACACACCTGTAGGTATTTAACATCGTATTTAAAATATAACGATTATAGCTGGGCCGGATATTTTTAGGGAATACCCTAACATCATGCTATACTGTCTTATCACTATGATTTTTGTTCATTTAAAGCTCAAACGATTACAGCGATTCGAACTCACGTTCATCGACACAGACAACAAACACGATTTTAACAGACCGGGTTTATTTACACGTTACAAACAATTAATTAGATGTCTTCGCTATTATGCCGCCAAGAAAGCTTTCGTAAACTTCGTTTCTTTTTTTTTTTTTTTTTAATGGGCACATGTGTTCGTACGCAATTTTGCCAATGTCACGTAGATAGATCCTTAAACGATGTAAATTGTAACAAACATATTTTTTTTTCTCAGTATATTATATCCAATACTGGCTTCGTTCCGATAAGTGATAATCCAAAGTAAAGACACGGTGAAAGGTTTACGATGTGATCACCACACAGTGGGGTAATAATTCTTACCATATTGCTTCGAATCAAATTAGTGATAAGTATAATTGGTCTTGCTCATTTAGTCCTGATCTTGATGGTATTGAGTGTATATTTTAATATTTACACGTTTGATTAAAATTAACTTTATGGTCTGGAATTTATATTTACATGTTTGGTTATAAATAGGCTTACCATAATCACGAAGAGCCAAACCGGGACGCAGAAGAGAAACAGGCTCATTTTCATTTTGCTTTTCGCTTAATTCAAAATTATTATGAATTGAAAACATAAAGAGACAAATTACAATTAATACAAACAACACAAAAAATTTGGACAGGGATCTCAAACCGGGACTATCCCGGTCAAACCGGGACGTATGGTAAGCCTAGTTATAAATAATCTTATTAAATTAGATATATTAACTTACCAAATTTAACATCAGTAGTTTTGGACCGAGGAAGCAGTGAATATTAACTTACATTGTCTTTCTATTGTTCCAGATACACTACTTTGCCCTCGTTGGTTACTTGACCTCCTAAGGAGCGCAATAATAAAAAGGTATATTGCATTACACACTTGAATGTCTTAACACAGTTCGCTATCAATTATTCTGTCATTGATGATAGAAGAAAAAAACTTGCAAATGTCATATCTATGAGCGTAAATCTTAATTCGTATCTATTAAAATGTATTGAAAAATAATTTAAAAACTATTAAATATATTACTTTTAACTAATGTAAAATGGTGATAACGAATTGGTTGTTGCATTGGCAAATTGATAAACACTGTGTTTATTGTGTCTGTGAAGGTAATTTTCCCAATGTCAGATGTGAAATCAATCAAAGAGTTATATCCGCATGAATCATGTTATACATTAAAACTATTTATATATTTGAGTAAATATTCAGTAACACATTCAATTTAACTTATATGTACTTACATCACAGTGAATGATTGATGATTAGAGAAGTGATGAGATTTTTTAATAGTTTTATTTCCATAATCTCTCCCTGTGGAGGAACTGGCTCTCAAGTGCAACTGCCGGAACACACCTATTGGTATTTGGCGGCAGGTTTTCAACTTGAGGGTGGTTGCTACTCAGGCTGGCATTATAAAAAGCCCTACCGCCATGCAATGGTTTCCTCACGATGTTTCCTTCTCCGAAAGTTCAAGCTCATTGTAGGTGGATAGGAACTCGCGTCCCTTGACGCGAAGTCGTACACACTACCACTGAGCTATCATCGCTTCAGCTGTAGTTGTACAATATACATTGTAATTGCTAATCTATACATTTATGTATTTGCACTATGTGCATTGTGTATTCAATAATTACTATAATTTGACATACTTATGTATTAAATATAATGTGGAAAAATGTGTACAAAATATGTCATATCCTCTTCATCCCCTCATGTACTCAATAGGAATTTTCATACCAAATTCGTACCAAGATGGCTACCGACTCCCCTGTCAAAAGTGTCCACTGTTCTTATGCCGACTTAACAGGAAAGTTTACGGTTAATATTTATTAGTCAACTAATTTGTATGAAACAACCAAATTACATCATGAAAATTTTTACCAGTACTATTATATCACATAGGTTAACCTTACGAACAATATGAATGCGAAAATGAGTTTATTTGTCACGCTTTCACACCTAAACTGCTGAATCGTTTATGATGAATTCTGGTGTAGAGATCGATGAGAACCTAGAGACGTCGATAGGCTACTTTTCTCACCGAAGATTTACAGGAAGTGAGTTAAAGAGAGGTATATACTTTTTTTAAATCTCTTTTTTGCATCTTCCTATGTATTTTTTTTCCACAAAAACAATATAGTCGTGTCACAGCTTCACGGTGACTCCTATTGAATCGCGAACTAAAAAGTTTGCTGATTCATATTTTTGCCGTACAGTGGAGATGTGGAACCGACTTCCGGTCAGTGCGTTCTCACTCTCCTATGACATGGGGTCCTTCAAAAGAGGCGTGAAAAGGTATCTAAGCAGGCCAGCATGACAGCGGTGACTGATTGTGAATTCTACTTTAATGTCAGTCACATCAGGTACAGTGCAACCACTATGCTGCGCAACATATATACCGTCATATACTCCAATACGTTTTTTTTTATGCTTAAGGTTTAGCTTTATGGCCATAATTTCACCTGCTCTTAAGTGACGATACGGCCCAAGTTGGTAGACACGCTAAACCTGTGGAGGAACTGGCTCTCAAGTGCAGCTGCCGGAACACACCAGGTTTACAACTTGAGGGTGGTAGCTACCCAGGCGGGTATTAGAAAAAGCCCTACCACCATGCTATGGCTTCCTCACGATGTTATCCTTCACCGGAAGCTCAAGCTCATTGTAGGTGCTTGAATTCGGAGTCAGGTCCCTTGACGCGGAGTCGTACACACTACCATTGAGCTATCATCGCCTCTTATGAAGTACGCAATATTATAGGACCAAGGGGACACGCTGACAGAACAATGGTTCTCTAGAACCTCACGGTATGACAAAAGTACCAGTCGGCGAAATGCTTTGGTGCTCCATATTATAGGGTCGTATGGTACCAACCATTAGTTACTCAATCGTGAGTAAAAACATTATTTATCAAACGAATTCGGTAGTGTGTACGACTTCGCGTCAAGGGACGTGGGTTCGAACCCAAGCACCTACAATGAGCTTGAGCTTTCGGTGAAGGAAAACATCGTGAGGAAACCATAGCATGGTGGTAGGGCTTTTTCTAATGCCCGCCTGGGTAGCTACCACCCTCAAGTTGTAAACCTGCCGCCAAATACCAATAGGTGTGTTCCGGCAGCAGCACTTGAGAGCCAGTTTCTCCACAGGTTTAGCGTGTCTACCAACTTGGGCCGTATCGTCACTTAAGATCAGGTGAGATTATGGCCATAACGCAAAACCTTAAGAATAAAAAAAAAAAAAAATGTTTTGTACCCCTGGCGCAAACAAACTTGTTCCACAAAGATGGTTACAGTTGCAACCATCTTGGTTGCAGACTTGACGCGAAGTCGTACACACTACCACTGAGCTATCATCGCTTCAAAATTCCCGTTGTCACCATTTACAGTGGGAATTAAAAAGAATCTCGGGAGGCATTGAAAGCACTGTTGAAGCTCATATACAATCAAAGTTACCTCATAACAGACAAGCGTATTGTGATTTTCATAGCGATGACCGAAACAGCTGTCAGCGGCTGACAAACGGCCCGACAAGTTGCGTCGCGCGGCCATTTGTCATTTCCCTTTTTGTTCCCGCCTCGTGCCGGCGCTTGCGCTGTGACGTTCTACCCTCATCGGGTTTTAATTAACGTGTTATTTATGATGTTTTTGTCTTGTCGCACGCGCAACTTGAACTCTTAAATGCTCATTAATAAAAATAGACGCCGTTGTATTTTCTCTTTTCTTGTTACAGATGAAGTCATATTAAGTTCGGGTAATAGAAATAGAAAACTGTTTTGTATTTCAATCCCTAATGTTACTAATATGCGAATGTAGGATCGTTTGTTTGTTTGTTCCGCTTTCACGCCTTAACCGCTGAATCGATTATGATGACTTTTCGTATAGAGGTACACGGGACCTTGGAGACGGTGATAGGCAACTTTTTCTCGTTAAAAACTTCCTGGAAGTGTGGTAAAAGAAAGTTATCCGACTTGGTTGCCAAAATCAGTAGTATTAACGCGAGAAAAGCTGCAGGTAAAAGTTAGTGATATTATAAGTAAAAATGTATAGATAGTGCATATGCGCTCCGAAAGTGGCGCACTGAATATGTGCGAGTTGGCACACTCAAACGTTAGTGTCGCATCGGCGTTCAAGGGAGTATGTTGTGGAAGTTGTTGTAAGATACTTAGTTCTGAAATTCATATCCTTTGTATTTAATTTTTCTATTTATTCTTGTATATACATTGAACGTTTCTTAGAATTACATATGGCGGTAAATTATATTACTGATATATTATATTTGATGTAACAAATAAGATTTACTTATTACGTCCATACGTGCATACATAATAAGTACTTACAAACGATTTTTTTATTAGCATCAACCATCGAACATTGGTGTTGATAATAAACGATTGGTTATATTTTGTTTTATATTTACACTTTTGCAAATTTTCGTCAAAATAATCGTATTTCGTCCACGATTCGAACATTAGCCATTATAAATACAAGGTATTAAATTTCACGTCCCATTATGGAGAATAACGTTCAATACACCGTATTTATACAATTTAATGTGAGAGTTTAATAATCTAACATCGTTTAGTACAGAACAAGCATGTTTGGCGGGTAGTACTCGACCGTATATGGTGCCTTAGCAAGCTGCAATTACAACAGACCCTAAATAATATGCAAAACACCTATACACGTACTAAATGTATCTATACTGATATTACAAATGTGAAAGTTCGTGTTTGAATGTTTGTTACTCAATCACGTGAAAACGGGTGAAAGGAATTCGATGAAATTCAACACACGGATAGATTATTATTTGGAATATCACGTAGGCTATGTTTTATTCCGAATTTTTTTTTTATTCTAAGGCAAACGCGGACAATGCCGTGGAAACAGCTAGTTAATTTAGTTAGGTTACCTTCGTAGCGATGATCGCTCAGTTGCCAGCGTGTTAGCATACCGCGTCAATGGGTGTGAGTTCGAATCCGTGTGCGATGAGCTTGAGCTTTCGGTGATGGAAAACGTCGTGATGAAACTATAACATGGTGGTAGGGCTTCTTTTAATACCCGACTGGCCTGCTACTTCCTTTTTTATTAACGTGGCATGTAAAATCCTATCCTTTATGGACTTCCTCATCGAAACATGCAAGCGCATTACCCGGGCTCAGGCCAAGCGTGAAGGCCATGTGGCGACTCATAGAGTGCCCATCACCCAACTCCACCCACTGTATAATTTAAGTAGAGTGTAAAATCAGTCTTTTGTTAGAATATAAGGAAATTGATAATATTAAGAAATTGTCTCAAACAGTTGAACAATTTATGAGAATCAAAATAATTAATTAATTGTTAAAACGAAAATTAAATTACGAATAATATATAGTATAATAATTAAAGTTTATTATGAAAATAGCCTCAAATTAACAAACATATTAGAAGGAGTATTCTCACTGTTGAAAAACTAAATCGTTGTACAAATTACATGCTGATCACGAATAATTGAAGTAAGGGATATGAGTCCCATATTTACAAGCTCAAACGTATATACAAAACATATATAACCTATAAAAAGTTTCTGATCATGTCAGAAGGATGATTCGTAAAAAAAAACTCTACCCACTAAAACTTCAAACTTCCGTGTTGCCATAGACAACGGCACAGCGCCCACGCTTCTCCAACGGCTAGCTACCACCAACTTCAAGTGGAAAATCTTTCGGGAAACACCTATATGTTCCGGCAGAGCCCGTCCCTTCACTGGGCTTAACGTCTCTACCATCTTGGATCATAATGCTAATCCTACAAACTATAAAAAAGAGCTGGTCCTTAACAAAGTTCAATAAGAAATCAAAAAAAAAAAAAAAATTGTATTTAATTCGGCGAGTGTGAACGAACCTCTACACAATTCACTTAAAACTAACGACCGACGTCTTTCAACAACATCTCCGGTGTTCAGGAACGCGGTTCGCGGTTTATCATCGCCGATGAAATTTATGTTGCGACATAAAAAAAATCGTCATAGCGATATGCCATGGATCGAATCGAATGGAATATTTGAAAGCATTCTCATTCCTCGTTCAAGGGGAACGTAGTACTTATAATAAATATTAAATATCACGTATAATATTTATGAAATATAATAGATTATTCATACGATATAATCTATATTATTACTATAAACCAAAAAACTTTCTTTGAACGCGCTAAATGGTAAAACAGCTATACAGTGTCTTTTATTTAAATACAATTATAATTAACTAGGTTTTACGTGCGGTTTCGATCGCATTAATATTTATGTTGTCAAACAAATCGGATGGTGAAATAAACTGTTTCATACAAAGTTTATCCCTCCCTTTACTCTAGTTCCGATAGAGTATTCGCGAGAAAAAGTAGCCTATCTTCGACTTCAGGATTCTATCTATCTCTATACTAAAATTTATCATAAGTTAAGGCGTGAAAGCGTAACAAACAAACAGACTCACTTTCGTATTTATATTATTAGTAAGTACTTAGTGACTTTACAAAGTACAACTATACAAACTTTAGATTTAAACTAAAGTATCTAAATAAAACTAATTTAAACGGATTTTATTGCGGTTATTTATTAATTTTGATCCCAACGTTTCGAAAGCTTTTCAGTCCCCACTGATCAAAATTAAACGAAAGCTTTCGAAACTTCGGAATCAAAATTAATAAAAAAACGCGATAAAATCCGTTCAAATTAGTTTTATTTCGATGAATAATATTCGAGTAAACATAAGAAATCATTAAATTGTCTAAATTATATACAAACTAAATTATCTAATCAGGACTTTTAGTAACAATTAAATTATTCTGGTATCCGTAATTCAGTGATAGAGCCACAAGTATATTTCTGTATTTAATAGAGAAATCATTGTCAAAGCCTTCAAGTTATATTCAAAAAAAGGTAGAAAAAAGGGCAACATAGCCCCACGCGAATGAAGTCACAGGTACAACTAGTATAATATTACTTTTTTTTCTGAACAACCTACACCTCAGTCCTCCCCGTGACCACGAAGGCTGTAAAGCTTTCGAAACGTCTGGTTCAAATTTAATAAATAACCGCGATAAAATCCGTTTAAATTAGTTTTATTTTAATAGTATAATATCATTGTGTAATGAAAATATTGAAATTATTAATATAAAAACTGTATATGTGTAAACAATCTATTGTTACCACTACAATTCTCAGTGTAATAATTTGATACGTAGCAGAAGGTCCTGTCACAGTATCAGCGATTTAGTGCTTCTGCTTATTGGCCAGCAATATCACCGACATCTCCGCAGCATAGGTCCTTACCTGTAAGGGCTTTTGTAATACTGAAATTTATTTATTTATTTACTCATTGGAAATCCAACAGCGTACATATAAATAATATACGTACATATTTAAAAAACGCATAAGGCCATAATAGGATTTTACAAATATTAATAGTATATACACTATAAAATGGAATGTGGAAAATGAATATAAATAAAAATAAAACCCAAAATGAGAATAAAAAGAAAAGTTATACAGTAGTTCTTACAATATAATGTTTTGATGTGCTGTATGTATGTCAAATAAAGGTATCTTTGCTGGAAGTAAAAAAATTAATAGTTATATAAACATGATGGCAGTGAAATACTTCATTTACTATCATTAATGTTCACGCTATGGTTAAAATTTAATACAAAAAAAAATTTAGGTAATTTTAATCAAGGTGACAAAAAAATTTTACTAGTTTCAAATAATTTTTATAATTTTGTACCTTGTCAGTAGATAGTAAATGAAAAAGAAAATGGTTAACAAATAGAGGAGAAAATTGTACTGAACTATTTTACCTATGCTTACATATACATAGATTACATTTTTGAAGTAAGAAATTGAATAAAAGGCAACGCGTCAATAGAAGTATAGCAAACTTTTTTATGTTGATATAAAATTCGCTGCCAGCCGCTGCTGTCATGTCGGCCTACTTAAGTATCTGCAAACCTCTTTTGAAGGACCCAATATCATACGAAGGAGGGAACACGCTGACAGGAAGACGGTTTCACAGCTTCGCGGTCCGGCAGAAATTAGAGTCTTTCGGCAAACTTTTTCGATCTCGATGTTATAGGTGTCATCGCGAAACTGCGGCACCGAAGTCCCGCCCGCATGGTTCTGTTGTGGAATGGAGATGAAGGAATCAGTTCCAAACACTCCTCTTATCAAAGCACCTTCACCTACAGAGTATTGAGGCGAAATAATCGCACACTCCATCCCAATCTGCTGAAGATTAATGCTAAACCTTATGCCTAGTCCCCGATGGAGGTCTTAGCCAGTGGCCTGAACTTCCCAATGAGGCAATGACCGACACTCCAACACCCTCCTTCAGAATAACCTCCGACTAACTTTACGGTATATAGCGTGACTGAGCAACTCCATTTCAATCTAAAAGTTCACTCAAAACGATAAATAAATGTAACTTCAAACACCATTGCGAACTCCGATATAACAGATTTCTTTCACTTTGTCAGCGGGTTAGCTCGTAAAACGTATTTGGCTGTTCGTTAAAACGCCTTCGCTAAGGTAGGTAGAAAAAAGTTTATACCGCTCGTCTTAATATTAACAAGTCTTGCTTCAGTTTCATCAATACGTTCATAAATCAGCGTCGGCTACTCAAATAGATTTCACTTTTTCAGCAATCGTTACGTGGAATCAGTATATAAGTCATCGGTTTCATTTTCCACGAGCGTAGGCACAACTACGTTGTTCATAATCGAAAATAGTTCATTCGGTTTAGGTCCTAAGAGTGCATTTATCAGTAAATCCTGAGCTATAATCTATATAAATAATAAATCTGTAACTAAACACAATTTGTATTGTTTTATATAATTCCATCTAGTATTTCTTTGTCCGCGCCTCACTGGGAAACTACTGGGCATTTTTTTCATATCTGACACGGTGAAAAAATAATAGTCGACCGTCAGGGGACGCCCGTCGAATTACGCTTACCACAACTTGACCACAGGCCTCACGTATCTAAATCATCGAAGAGCTAATTTAAACAATATATAGACAACTTGATTTCAGTTATTAAAAACATATGTATGTATTTATCCTTACCAAAATTATAAATGCGAAAATGAGTTTGTTACGCTTTCACGACTAAACCGTGGAATCAATTATGATAAATTTTGGTGCAGAGATAGGTGGAGACCTGGAGACGAAGATGGGTTACCTCTTTTCGTGAAAACCTTATTTCAAGCGGGATAAAGTGAGAGACAAACTTTGTGTGAAACTTTATTGCGTCATCCGATTTGTTTGATAAAATCAATATTACCGCGAGTGAAGCCACGCGTTAAAGCTAGTATTATTAACTATTCGATTTCAATTGTTTATGAAGTCTAAGAAGGTAAAAAAAGGATTGATGCAATATCTATACCAATCGCACACGAAATCGCGGGCTTAATCTAATATAGACAATATAACCTATGTAGACGAACTAAAGGAGATTTTTTATCAATTATTATGTTATGTGGTTAATTAATATGTTGACATGTGCTTTAGTTGAAAATGAATTAAACTTCATACATTCTGAAATAATAATTGCTCGCGAATAATATATTCTCGGTGTCGGTTACGGTGGGTGTGAACCGACGTTTTCGCTGTAGGTAACACGGCCTGTGGTCGATCGCGGAATGAATATAAATTATATGGACCATTGTCGACATATTTTGCACCCACATTTTTATTGGTAGCAACTTTCGATACTTTTTTATTAGATCGCCGCCCCGGAGACGCGATAGTGAGATTTTAAGTGTTATGGTCAGTGGTGGATTTCGATGTATCCACTGTATCATTCAACGCGTTGTAAATTTTCATATCTACATAGTTGTTTGAAGAATAAGTCTTTTTTTAACATGTCAGTCTCACCTGATGTTAAGTGAAAACTTGGCCCGAGAAGATGGACACACAATATCTAGTGAAGAGACTGGCTCTCAAGCAGGGCCCGCTCTAGGAGTCGGCAAGCTGGTCATTTGCCCGGGACACTAAACTGCGGGGGCGCCCCAGTAGCCATTTTGTTGTAAAAATGGACATGGTAAATTTTACCAGCAAAGACAAAATTTCGGTTATCGGCCCCTTCGTTTGCTTAAAAATTACATTATTTTAGGTCTATATTCAAATTTCTAAAAAGTGCTGTTAGAACTGATTTGAACATTTAGTGTTATACGTTTATGATACGCTCAGTGGTAGTGTGTACGACTTCGCGTCAAGGGACGTGAGTTCGAATCCAAGCACCTACAATGAGCTTTCGGTGAAGGAAAACATCGTGAGGAAACCATAGCATGGTGGTAGGGCTTTTTCAAAAGCCCGCCTGGCTAGCAACCACCCTCAAGTTGAAAAACTTGCCGTCAAATACCAACAGGTGAGTTCCGGCTGCACACTGCAGCTACAGCTGCACTTGAGAGCCAGTTCCTCCACAGGTTTAGCGTGTCTACCAACTTGGGCCGTATCGTCACTTAAGTTCAAGTGAGATTATGACCATAACGCTAAAACCTTAACTATAAAAAAAAACATCTTGCAATATGTATCCATTATAAATATAACCTTTTATATAGGTTTTTATATGGTTTATTTATTTGGCCTGGCATTAACATCTAACTCAGTGTATTCTCTAAAAAGTACTGTAATTTTAACATATATTTATAGAAATACTAGCTGACCCCATGAACTTCATATCACAGATACTCTGGAATGCTAGATGGCGTTAAAGTAGCTAGATTTAGACATTTTTGACAAACAATTTTATCATTTTTCGTATATATATATATGTAGGGTAACGTTCTTTCACTGTGCCGGGTACATCGTGTAACATCGTAATGTGGCAGAGAGAGGATAACACGAGAGTGTCTGAGACTTGCGACTCAGATGTAGGTTTAAGGAGGCCTCCTTTTGACAATTGCCAACACTCACATTACAGCATATTTACAGCATAAATACCAAAACAGTGTCAATAGTAAAGTAACATTAAATCTTACGTACCTTCGGTTGTGTTTCAGCTACGTACGATGAATACGGCTCAAGCGCCTCTCTTACACTGAATGCAGTGCCACGCTTGCATCGCGCTTTATACTAATCGGCGTTATAAACTACCCTCCTATAACTATATTTTACCATAGAATACCCACCCTATCACTACATCCCTATATATATATATATATATATTTTCTATATAAAGTATCCTATGTTACTTCTAATACCTCCAAGAATATGTGTACAAAGTTTCATGATGATCGGTTAAGTAGTTTTCGCGTGAAAGCGTAACAAACAAACTTGCATTCACATTATATTAGTAGGGATATGTATATATATTAGCCGAAGTAAGTCTTTTCAGATCCCGAAGGGGATCAGTTAGTTTCGATTTTTCCCTTTTTTTATTATTGTAACGTATCTATTTTTTCTTATTAAAGTGCCGCGTTCGATTTTCTCTTACGCGATTCGGCAACAGCCCAAGCCGAGGTTCGGTCACTAGTGACACCCTTGTGCGAGTTGCCCTGCGCTCGCCCCTCTAGTTCAGGTGAAGCTGTAAAAGCCCCTCAGGCTAACAGTGTAAGTCCTTTCGAAAAAAAAAAAAAATTTATTGACAGTAAACAGTAGGCAGTAGGTTGACGATGTGGGCCAAGATGGCGGAGACGTGAAACTTTAATGGAGGGACCTATATATATATATATATATATATATATATACAAATGTGTATACCAATTGGATTTAAATAGTAAATACTAAACCAGGTCACGACGAATACTAACAATGTTATTAAATACGCAGCGTATTAACAAACAGTTACGCGCAAGTCAAAACGTAATTTAATATGCCTAATAATATTTACAACAGAGTAAATGGTACCCGCCAGCATGTATGCCTACGTTAATCACACAAATATATCAGTAGAGGTCAACTGTGGTATCTGTGAATTGAGCGGGCTATCATTAAACGATTTTATTTTATTTTATTTATTTTTTACACCTAATATCAAAATCGTTGGATCCCAGTAAATTAGTACCGTCAATTTGCGTACAAGGGCTGTTGTTCTGTTATAAACCTAAGCTATCGACGCAGGAAAATGGACCAATAATTCATAAAATTTTGCTCTTAATATGAAACTTTATTAATTTTGTCCTGTAAAGAAAAGTCGAAAGTTCTCTCGATTATTATTAATATTCTGTAAATATATTTGATTTTCAAATTAAATCTCTTTAGAACCGTTTGAAGATTTTTGATTTATAAAACAAAACCTGAAGATCGTGTTACCAACGTTCTTATATCTATATTAATAATAAGTTATATATATGTATATATATATATTAAAATGATCACGTCGATTAAGTTGTATCGAAATTTCGTTCTGGGCTTATGCAGCGTATGTTACGTTTTTATACAATATTTTTTACGTGAGACGTTAATTAAAACGTAATAGTTTTGTGGTTTCTTTTACGAACACCGTATCGACATGGATTCTAAAACAAGGTTTCTGCGAAGAAAAACGTAAATATATAACAATGCCGTGTTGGTAATAACCGGGTCCGCTAGTAATGGTAACCTAGACTTTAATAGTTTGAGACAATTAATAGAAATAAAAAAAACGTACATTTTTACACACACACGCACACACACACACACACATTTTACAAGAACATTAAGTGATAAAGAAAAGAAATCGTTTAACGAAATGTGAGTTTCAGTAATCAAGTTAACGTTTGTGCTGAAAGTGATCCAAAGTTGAATCTACCCGTTGCCCAACGAGTAAATGCGACAATAAAATCACAGATACGTCGTCGGGACTGTATCATCGGTTGAAATCGCATGCAATCGTAATCCGCATCGGGGAGTGGCATCTCTCGATTCATTTTAGATATATTGTGTCGGTACTATCGTGCACTCAGTGGCTTTACTAATTACGTACCTTGAGATTTTTACCCATACAATAACTATAATGAGCTTACATAAGTTTTTACTTTAAATAATATTTTTTATCTAATTTACCACCTAAGGGGGCATTTATAAAATACGTCATGCAAAATTGCACCTTCTTAGTCTCCCCCCCCCCCACCATCGTCACGCGCATTGTCTGCCGCCCTCCCCCCTATGAATATTACGTCACAAATGGTAGAGCCCACCCTTCCGTACTTGTTTGTTTTTATAGTTAAGCTTTTAGCGTTATGGCCATAAACTGACCTGATCTTAAGTAACGATACGGCCCAAGTTGGTGGACACGCTAAACCTGTGGAGGGACTGGGTCTCAAGTGCAGCTGCCAGAACACACATATTGGTATTTGGGGGCAGATTTTCAACTTGAGGGTGGTAGCTACCCAGGCGGGCATTGGAAAAAGCCCTACCACTACCTCACGATGTTTTCCTTCATCAAAAAACTCAAGTTCATTGTAAGTGGATTCGAACTTCGTCCGAACGAAGTCCGTATACACTACCACTGAACTATCATCGCTTCAAAAACACAATATAATTATTGCAATTAATAACAATACATCAATTTTGTAAATACTATAAAGGAATACTCCAAGTTGCGTGCATTTTTACTTATAAAAATTATCTACATTGGTTTTGTAAATTTTGCGTGATGCGTGCACAGACAAACAGATAAACAGCCATAAATTCCAAATATACTTGAAATGGGTGATGTTGATCCTTTTAAACGACTTTTCTACAGATTTATAAAGTAAATTTGTATACACAAACACGTAGTATTTGAATGATGAATATTTATATCATAGTTCTGTGCGTAACTGTCATATTTTTTTTTTGTGTAATAAATAATAACAAACGCTTAATCACACGTCTATACGGACATCTCCGTCGGCGATTCCTATCGCAGCTCATTCGGCTCTATGTCTCAATTAAGTATTTATTGGCCAATTTGCTTGTCCGTTCGCCGGCGCGCCGCAGCTTGGACTAAAAAAAAAAAAAAAACATACGCATTTATTAACCACGTTTTTTACTCAAACCGTTTTACCGGATACTTAATACGTTTTTAATTGGCGAACAAGGCTTTCGTGTGCCGACACGCCGAGGTGTGAAAATCATACACACACAATAGGTGCGCCCGCGGCTTCGTTCGCGCGGAAGTAAAAAATATTTCATAATCTTTCGTAAGGTTTTTTAAATACAGCTCTGCTCCTATTGGTGATAGCGTGATGTTACACAGCATAGGCCTTCTTCAATTATTGCTCTATCAAATACCTAAAGAATTACGGTGATCCGACCGGTAGTTCCTGAGGTAACCGCGTTCAAACAAATAAACTAATATTACTAACTTTTGCCCGCGGTTTCGCTCGCGTTAATATTGATTTTGTCAAACCGGATGACGCAATAAAAAGTTTCATACAAGGTCGTTCCCCCTCTGTTTACCCCACTCGCGATAAGGTTGTCGCGAAAAAGAATAATAATAGCCTATCACCGTCTCCAAGGTGTCGTCTATCTCTAAACCGAAATTCACCATAATCGATTTAACATTTTAAGCGTAACAGTGACGTCACAATATTTAGTCATATTAATAAGGATTGATGTAGATAAATATACACTTACAAATGCCCGCAACGTCGTTTACATTTTCCTCTTTAAGCGTGTGATTGTGGAATTCGTTAATAGTCGATGTCTGCGGTTTGAAAAGAAAATATAAGGCAATTTCCAAGCCAATGCATCTGGTTAGATTTACGTAAGAGATAGAGAAGAGATGAATAGATAACGTTGTATTTAGAAACCGTATACTTTTAATTTTAAATATTATTTTTTATTATTAATATTATTCAATATATATAATAACTTATTTTATGAAAGCACTTGTTGATTCGATTACATCGTTGTGCCAAAACTTAAAGTCGATTGATGTACAACTTTTAGAAATTTGTGATTAAAAGGAAACCAACATTGGATATTTATGCAATTCGAAGATTATAATCTCGATGTCTTTCTAATTTCCTCCCTTCCAATTGTTTTTTTTTTTTTTAATAATATAAACACAATCTGTGGAGACTCTGGGTCCGCAGCTTTCTTTAGGTAGGCGAGATTTGGTTGGCGTTAAAAATAGCTTTACAACAGTAGCTAGACATTACACTAAAAACTAGAAAGTTAAAAAACTCAAATTGAAAATCTGCCACCAACTATCTATAGGTGTGTTCCGCCAGTTGTACTCAAGAGCCAGTTCCTCCACTAGGCTTACCGTGTCCACTATCTTGAATAACATCATCACATAACATCAGTTGAGGTACGAAGTATTATAAAGTAAATATGTATATATGGAACTCCACATCGGTATTATAACTATGCGTACTATATTCTCTGGTATAAATATGTTTACTATTTTTCTCTCATTTTAAGATCAAAGAAATACGAACTTGTAATATCAAACGTAGAAGCCGTGTGTGACTTACGAATGCTTTTGTAATGTATGATATAATTCCACGAATATTTCACTAAGCGACACACGACTGACATATCTCAGTATCAAAGCAGTTAAATAGATTAATTTTGTTAGTAAAGTAACGTTAGGTATTATTGGTTTTATCGTGGGGAATTACGCATACCCTCCGAGCCCAGAGGGTCTGGGAAGGTTATGTAGCACTCGCCCTGCGCTGAACGCCGGAAACACTATATTTTTTATAGTTAAGGTATAGCGTTACGGCCACAATCTCACCTGATGTTAAGCGACGATGTGGCCCGAAATATTAAACACTAAACCTGTGGAGGGACTAGCTCACAAGTTCCGCTGTCGCAAAGATTTTCAACTTGAGGGTGGTAGCTAGCCAGGCGGGCATTAGCAAAAGCCCTACCACCATGCTATGGTTTCCTCACTATGTTTTCCTATACCGAAAGCTCAAGTGCTTTGTCCACACTACCAAACGAGCTACCATCGCTCCAATTCGACAAGTTGCAGTGAAATATGTGACTAAGGGAGATGCAGGCAAATAAGAAAATGGAAAAATATATGCATGTGATGAACTTGCGGGAGCCGCGTATTTACCTAACAACCAGTAACAGAGCGGTACGGGCTAATTACAACGTATTAGCGAACAAGTGGAAACGGAACACCTATAATTAGTGTTTGAGTGGTTTTTTTTCTTGTAAACGCTCGCGTGCGGTAGGTAAGCGAGAGACGAACGAAGATAGAACCTTGGAATTAAAATATTTTTAACTAGCCAGCGCGGCATACGTGATATTGCCGTTTCTAGTAGTTTTTTTTTAGCTTAGCTCAGTGGTAGTGTGTACGACTTCGCATTAACGGACATGAGTTCAAATCCAACCACCTACAATGAATTTGAGCTGTAGGTGAAGAAAAACAATTTGAGGAAACCGTAACATGATGGTAAGGCTTTTTTTATTGCCCTCCTGGCTATTAACCACCCTCAAGTTTTAAATCCCAAATAACAATAGGTGTGTTCCGGTAGTTGCACTTGAGCCAGTTCCTCCACAGGTTTAGCGTGTCTACCAACTTGGGCTGTATCGTCACTTAAGATCACGTGAGATTATGGCCATAACGCTAACCTTAACATTAACAAAATATAAAACAAAGTATTGAGAATTGGCCCCGTACTTTTTGAGTGTATTCTTTACAAAGCCTCAACCGCAAGCATCAAAATCTATTAACCGAATTAATCTCCTAAGTTAATGGATTGTACCAACTTACTTACATACATACTAATCAAATAAATAAAACACAAATGTATTTAATTGAAAAAAGGTATTTAGTAACGTAAAGTTAATTTAGAAATAACTATTAACCGCATTATTAAATAGTATAACTGCGTTTTTGCGAAAAGTACAACTATATATAGGTGAATTAAAAAAGAGAGAACCATCTAAGAATCTTTAGAGCCGTTTCCGAGATACGCGAAGTTTATATGCATATACACAGAAACCGATCACCTAATAGTATAACGGTCACCGGGTCAACTGTTTCCGGGGATCGTGTGGTGAAGTGAAAACTTAAGTGTTCGAAGAAGACAAATAATCCAGCGCATAGGTCATTCGGTAGCACTCAGCCACACCAGCAACTTAGTACATTATGTACCAGACTGGCAGAATTGCGAAAGCGATCCTTGGTATCTGGCAACACTGGAGTCCAAAGTGTCGCCGTGGTGCGTTTCACCTTCATCACCTGTGTCATTCAGATCACTGGGCTTACCGTGTCCACTATCTCGAGCCACCTCGTCATTCAACACCAGGTGAGATTATGCCCATATCGTGACATGACAGGTGTAGATCATTTTATAATAGTCGATGTCGCGAGACAAAGTTTCGCCTTTCTCCAACAACAAAATACCTGTTTGCTCGTAAAGTGTGTATGTTAAAGGCAATAATAATATTAATATTCCAAAGTAATAATAACCGCAGAGCTCTGTGGTGGTGGCAATTAAAATTTTACTGTGCCATTCTTTCCATAATAATGACCACGCCACGGGACAAAGGGCAACGTTTATGACGCATTATATACTGCACGCACAGGGGCGTTTGGTGGCAGATTTATATGGTTTGAGTGTCAACTATCCTCTTCTTTATTGGGTCTGCCAACAGTTGTACATTATCACTTTTATTTAAAAAAAAAATATATAGGTAAGGTAGACGCTAAACCTGTGGAGGAACTGGCTGTCAAGTGCAACTGCCGGAACACACCTATTGGTATTTGGCGGCAGATTTTCAGTATTTTCAGGTAGCCAGTCGGGCATCAGAAAAAGCCCTACCACCATGCTATGGTTTCCCCACGATGTTTTCCTTCACAGAATGCTCAAGCTCATTGTAGGTGCTTGGATTCGAACTCACGTCCCTTGACGCGAAGTCGTACACACTACCACTGAGCTAACATTCCAAATTCAATTTTACTTAATTTACCAACTATACAAACTAACTATAGGCCGTTACAGCATGCTAGCTAACATTATAAAGCCGAAAACTGTGTTTTTCAACGTGGTAACCTTAAGAACTACAGGTCGGATATCAAAGGCTATAGTTGTACTTAATAAAGCAATTATTGTGGGACGCTTCAGGAACAAAGTTGTACTGAAAAAAATGATCCGTCGCGGGACGCCTGGTAGATGTGAAACTTAGAAATTATTCTGTACTGACAATGTGCATAAAAATATTTGCATAATGAAAACTAAAACATGTAACGTGGCGATGCGTCGCCACGTCAGCAATCAGCCTTACTCTCGCCTACAGATGTTACACATCAAAAAGTTACAAGAACGGGCGATAAATTTTTTATGTTTCGGTCGACGGCTGGACTATTAGCTGATCTCCTAAAAAAAACCCTTGCCACCAAATTGTCAATAGCAATATTTCACGATTTAACTTTCAAAAAATTGCCATCACGCACTTTCGGAACTCCGCTCTTTAAATTTATCACTTTACAATTATTGATCACGGGAATTTAACATTAGTTAACATTGTATTGAATAGTAGTTGTGCCCGCGACTCTGTTCGCGTGAAATTTAAATTATTTAATCTCGCGCCGTCATTGAAATTACAATAACTATTGCTAGAGTTAACCGATTTCAATGAAACAAAGACTAAATGTTACTTGAGTATACGTTTTATCGTTTCCTTGGTGACGTTTTATCGTAAAATTTTGCACATAAGCTACTGCTACTGCAAACAAACAAAAATTCTGGAAACGCTGGAAATGGATTCTATCGGTTGTGGCAAAACAGCCATTTTATTTGGAAATTCTTTCGATATATAGAAACGAATTTTCTACAGATTTATTATACGTATCGATGAACTCGATAAAAATGACGAAAGCTATTTCAAGAGATACCCCGAGGGCAAATTGCGGCCTATCTAGAGGCGTTTGTCTCCATTTTCAACGCTCAACTTGTCAAGTTAACGGTACACAAGTGTCTTACACTAAATAAACGATCGACAGGCTGTCATTATTGACGATCGGAGTTTATTACGTTACAATATAAAAGAAACAGGAGCTTTCCTCGCCGCCATACTCTTTGTATCATCGCGTACTTAAGTGATTTGCCGATAATATCTTTTATACGTTGACTCTATTTCCGCCGGAAGCTAGAAGAAGTGTGACAGAAAAATACAAAAAAAGAAGAAATTTAACGTTAGATACACAAACTATTAAACAAGAATAGATCGTTCTTTAAGCCACACGATATATGTGAATCATCGATATATCTGTCTCGCTCGTTTAGTCGCCTCGAGCCGAACTTACCCGAACGCGTGTCATGAAAAAAGGTTACGTATCTGAATTTTAAAATAACACTCTATACTTTTTTTTATCATTCGCGTATTGTATACATTCTTTTTATAGTTAAGGTTTAGCGTTTATGGCCATAATCTCACCTGATCTTATGTGACGATACGGCCCAAGTTGGTAGACTCGCTAAACCTGTGGAGGAACTGGCTCTCAAGTGCAACTATCGGAATACATCTATTGGTATTTGGCGGCACATTTTCAACTTGAGAGTGGTTGCTAGTTAGGTGGGCATTAGAAAAAGCCCTACCACCATGTTATGGTTTCCTCAAGATATTTTCCTTCTCCGGAAGCTCAAGCTCACGACAGGTGGATTCGAAATGACGTCCCTTGGCACGAAATTGTACACACTACCACAGAGCTATCATCGCTTAAACATTATAATATAAAAATTAAATGCTGGTTAAACGCGACTTACTTGTCAATAACTACAAAACTTTTAATCGGGATTACGGACTTAAATTATCTACGGCATGGAATCCAATGATAGGACAACTCAAGCCTCGAATATGATCGATGCATGTATCGTCAGATATAGTGAGTGTAGTGTGCCGGAACATCATTAATGATAATGAGCAAATGAGGGTAGTTACTAGAAACTGCCCTCCGTAACGAAGACACTGCATCACTCTGCTCTACACTCTACATCACTGAAAATAGACCATCACACCGCATATCATCAGTGCACACACCCACACATTAAGTACACGGTACTGTAAGGGACTACCCCCGCGGCCCTTGCGTGGCTTGCCCTATGTTATTGTTAGGACCACTAAACCTAGTAAGTTAGGACCTGTTGATTAGCTAATATCGCGAATCTCTGTTCGTGTTCCAGCAGTAGTCCAAGCCGAGGTTCGGTCATTCTGGCACCCTTTTTTACCTTATCCGTGTAGCCTTGTGTCTTGTAAATAAATTTATTTTCTTTCTTTCTTTCTTCTTTCTTGCGCCCGCTGCTACGGGGCTGAGTGCCCTTAGCATTCGCCTGAAAAAGTTCGGTAAAGCTGTCAAAGCCCTTACGGCTAACAGCGTATGTCAAGTCACAAAAAAAAAACTTCAGTCGGCTATAAGCACAACCTGTGTAACAGGCGGTATCGTCGAGCAATTATTAAAAGGAATCGGGTTTTAGACCTGCATTTATTTTCTATATTACAACAGAATTACAACGCAGAGAAAGTAAGAAGTTACACTTCAATATAAATCTACAGTATACTCCAACACCATTACAGCAACGGCGATACGATTATGGAATCAATTATTACCGTGTCAACTCTAGGAGGTTGCAACGATAAATAAATTCGAAAACAAACCAATATCTATTTCACAAACAAAAGACAGGTTGTTAGTGATTTTACAATTTATAATTGCATATAATTTATATAATATAATTAGACAAAGTACAATAGCATATACCTAGTAAATTAAAAGTATATTACATTAGGAATTTTCCAACTTAAACTAAAAAATAAATAAATAAAATAAAAGTGATCGTCTAATAATTAAGTAAAATTTTATAAAAAAGGAGAAAGATGTTGATACAATACTATGCCATTAATGCCTCATCTGGTTAAAATGAATTCATGCATCCATGTTTCTCCTTGGCAAGGATCGAAATTCTTACGGTAAATCCATTTTATTTGTTTACCCACATTATTGTTATTATTACTTTTTTGTTCTGTACTCTAGTTGCGTACTTTTGTATTTTTATATTTTTATTAATAATCATACTAATCTATATACATGAAAATAAATATCTTCTTCCCTTGGTCATCGCATCACGACTGAACGGATGGAACAATTTCCCTAATTTATTTTTTGTTGTATTAATTATTACGAGGAGAAGTTTTTTATGAGAGAAATAAATTAGGATGTGGAGCGGAAAATTAGAAAATTTAAGAAAACTTAACGACTATATTAATTTTCCACAACCGTCACTATAATGCGCCAACAATATCCACAGTTAGGGCGTGACAACGTCTGTCGGGTCAGCTAGTTTATTGATAAAACCTAGAATGTAGACGGAAAAACCAGTTTTACTATACAATAGGCTAAAAATCTGATATTCTCATTTTGCTGACATGAAATTCGTGAAATTGTGTGAATAGGGAAAGGGCCGTATTTGAAATACTAATACCTTTCCATAAGTAAAGTGGAATTAATCGTAACTATAAATAAACATATTTGCATGTGCCAGAAATACCTTTATCAGGCTTCGCGGGTTTATTCTTCACCCCACTTCCGATAAGTTTTTCGCAAAAAAAGTAACCTATCACCGTGTTTGAGGTCTCATCTATATGCCAACATTCATCATAATCGATTTAGCAGTTTAGGCATGAAAGCGTAACAAACTTTTGGATTTATAATATTAGTAAAGACTACCGGATTCGAAACAAGAACGTAAATAAAATAACAGAAGCGAAACACGTATTTATATCAAGTAAACTTTAAATAATAAATAAGTTAAGACAGAATGGAACCAGCTGTCGCCGGCGGTCTTTCCGAACCGTTACGACTTGGGAACCTCAAGAAGAGAGCGTATTCTTTCCTTAAAGGCTGGTAACACACTTGCGAGCCCTCCGGTGTTGCAGGTGATCATGGGCGGCGGTGATCACTTTCCATCAGGTGAGCCTCCTGCCCGTATGCCCCCTATTCTATAAAAAAAATATATAATAATAACGACAGGTATTTTAACATTCTGTACGCGACAGTAGGAATACCGTATAAAGTTGACGTATGTGCATATAGTCTTATGTTGTCGCACCTCGAATGTATCGAGAATTAAACGCTTTCACACTTCAACGATGAATAATATTTTATAAAGTAGTATTAATTAATATTTTAGTGCGCCTATGTTTAAGCCTAACTATAAGTTAAGTTAACTATAAGTTACGATTCGAGTTACGGGCTTTATTAGTAACGAATCTGCCATAACTTTTTAATAGTTTTAACGATTGTCGTATGATATTAAATGACGATGTAGCCAAAATTGTTTTTTTTTTTTTTATTTTTTTTTTTTTAATGAAGGTTTAGTGTTATGTCCATAATCTCACATGAACTTAAGACGATACGTCTCAAGTTGGTAGACACGATAAACCTATGGTGGGACTGGCTCTCAAGTGCAACTGCCGGAACACACCTATTGGTATTTAGCGGTAAATTTTCAACTTGAAGGTGGTAGATACCCAGGCGGGCATTTGAAAAAGCCCTACCACCATGCAAAGTGGACACTCTAAGCCTAGTGAAGGAAGGGGCCATGATGGTAGGGCTTTTTCTAATGCCTGCCTGGCTAGCTACCACTTTAAAGTTGAAAATCTACCCTCAAATACCAATAGGTGTGTTCCGGCAGTTACACTTGAGATCCAGTTCCACCACAGGTGTATCGTATCTACCAACTTGGGCCGTATGAAATAAAAGTACAATTGGCGGAACACATGTTATTAGGAAGTACATTCTCAACTTGTGGTTGGTAGTTAGCCACGAACCACCATACTAAGGTTTCACCACGATGTATTCATTCACCGAAAACTCAAAGTGAATTCAGGGATTCGAACTTATAGGTTATACCGCATCTGTTTGCTTAATCACCTGCCAACTAGTTACCACCCTCTAGTAGGAAATCTGTGGCCAAATGCCTACAGATGTGTTCCGATAGTTTTTTTTAATACTTATTAAGGTTTAGCGTTATGGCCATAATCTCACCTGATCTTAAATGACGATATGGCCCAAGTTGATAGATACACTAAACCTGTGGAGGAACTGGCTCTCAAGTGCAGCTGCCAGAACACACCTATTGGTATATGGCGGCAGGTTTACAACTTGAGGGTGGTAGATACCCAGGCGGGCATTAGAAAAAGCCCCACCACCATGCTATGGTTTCCTCACGATGTTTTCCTTCACCGAAAGCTCAAGCTCATTGTAGGTGCTTGGATTAAAACAAACTAACATCAGAATGTGTTTTATCAGCCCGCGTAACTTACATTTTAAGGTAATAAGCATAAACTAAAATAAAACTTTTAAAATGTACCTATATTAAGTTCTTCACTCAAACTCTCATCACTTATACCGAATCTTCGATGGTTAAAAGTGATAAAATAGTTTGGAAAATCTCAAAATGCACGCCTCATAATCTCTTTTTTTTTTGTTTATTCAATAAGAATTAAACCACATCGAATCAAATAGTGAAAAGTAATATGGTTCTATTCCTAATTATACTGAATCGTAAAAAAAAGATTCGATTAGTAAAGTATTTCGGTCGTTATCGTGATAACATACAGGATCCGCACATACATCCGGACGTCCAAGACAGAACCTTTTTAAAGAATTTTTTAGCTAGTTTAAATAAAAAAAACGGCACCGAAAATATCATGAGTGTTAAAAATAGTGTTTTTTCTTGATATGTGTGTGTATATATTATTTTACCAGTGAGAGTGAGATAAATAGAGACATTTTAAATTTTATAAAATCAGTTGCTTCGCTTACGCATGCAATATAGGAGCACTGCAACATGCAATATAGCATGGAAGCATGCAATATAATCACTAAATGCCGTGAAAATAAACATAACTGTTTGCATAATATAATCGATAATCGATTTCGCGTAAGATCCGATAAAAGTAAATTGACTTAATCAAATTTGTTCAAGTTAACCACTAACAGCGCTAGGTTAATTGTTACAGTTATTAATAATAGTCGCTTAATGAATACGATAAACGATAAAGTACGATAGTTTAACGATAAAGTCAACATCGAGAGTCAGTCCTTCCACAAGTTTACATACATGTATTGTTTACTTAAGATCAGGTGAGATTATTGCCATAACGCTAAACCTTAACTATAAAACAGAACCATTGCACAGACCTAGAGCTGATATAAAACATAAATCAAATAACAATTATAATGCCGATGTAATAATTATAGACGCATAACATTCACAGAGAGTAATAAATTATATGTGCCCAATTTAAGATTTAAGATGAACAAAGAGAAAACATAAGATAATTAGACAAATAAATTGACATACATGAGACATTTCCAAAGAACAAACAAGTTGGTAGTACTACATAATAAATACTTTGATATATGACCATAATCTCACCTGATCTTTAGTGACGATACGGCCCAAGTTGGTAGATACGCGAAACCTGCAGAGGAACTGGCTCTCGTCATCCGCTTTATTTGGTAGAATCAATATTAACGCAAGCGAAGCTGTAGGTAAAAACTGGTGTCAAATAATATCTTAGCGAGAGTTGAAGTGAGATAGCGCAGTGGTAGTGTGTACGACTTCGCGTCAAGGGACGTTAGTTCGAATCCAACCACCTACAATGAGCTTGAGCTTTCGGTGAAGGAAAACATCGTGAGGAAACCATAGCATGGTGGTAGGGCTTTTTCTAATGCCCGCCTGGCTAGCTTTCCCCCTTAAGTTGTAAACCTGCCGCCAAATACCAATAGGTGTGTTCCGGCAGCTGCACTAGAAAGCCAATTCCTCCACAGGTTTAGCGTGTCTACCAACTTGCGTGAGATTATGGCCATAACGCTAAACCTTAACTATAAAAAAAAAATACAGTATATTGAAAAACAAAACACGATTATCTTGGTCACATGCTTTGGTCCATACCAGAATGACAACCGTGATATTATGCAGTTCCGGTAATGATCTATCGGGTGTCAACGAGTTCCACTGTCACTAACTGTAGTGACACAACACGGGAAGGTCAGTGGGTGCCGAGGTGGTAGGAACCCGATCGATCCGGAGACAGCCGCCGGAATCAGTCGCACAATGTGACCTATTGACATAGACTTCTTAACATTCAGATGTGGCTATCTGTACATACGTATTAATATTATAAAGCAGAATAGTTTATTTGAACCCTCGGGCTGGGAGGACATGCATAAATACATTTCCCCAAGTAAAAAAAACGGACTACCAGACGGATTTGAAAAGTTAGTATACGTTTTTCATATTGCAATCACTGAGAAATACTCTAAGCTATTTAACATCAAGCTACCACCAATAGTAGTAAAGCTGTATTGGAAATAGTTACAAAAACGGGTAAAAAAATTATTCAATATGTATGATTTTTTGAATTTAAGTGCAACTGCCGGAACACATCTATAGGTAATTGGTGACAGGTTTTTCTACTTGAAGGGAGTAGCTTGCCACTCCCGCCAGTGACTACAGGTATTGTGAAAGGTGTCCCTGGTTTCTGGCAACACGGGAGTTTGAAGTGTCAGCGTCGTGCGTTTTAGTGTGTAATGTTGGATTAGCAAAAGACTTGGCTTTTAAACACCACGTTAACCAAAAAAAAAGATGTAGCTTGCCAGGTGGGCATTAGTCACAGCTCTACCATCATGGTACTGTTATACCCCTGGAACCCCTGCCTCTACCTCTGCTGACCAAGCCTGACTCCACTCCATCCTCTCTCAAGCCAGCCTTCATGTTCCTTGACCACAGACATCCAGTCAGTCGGTCTCTGTTTCCAACTCGCGCTGGTCGTATTCTTTGCAATTCGATTTATTAATATTAAAGTTTTCTAAAGTGATAAAGAAATCTTTTTTTAAAAAGATATTTACCACGTCCAACGGGCATCGAAGATCGTCATTCCCTGATAAGCATATTCATATAAAATGGAATCTCTCGATATACAGTCGTCGCATCTAAATATTTTTATTTCTAAGGCGGTAGAGTTCGCGGAAGCGTCCTATTGTAGTTAGTCCCAAGTGTTTGCTTATGACCCAGTCACACGAACAACGTGATCTTGGCCGGTCATTCCGACCTTGACCAGCCAAAACTAGCGAATGACCTCTCAATGACATAAGTAAACCTAATGTATGACTATGAGTATATACTTCGTTCCTTAATTCAGATATATTTTATAGTATTTGATATGACAATGCATTTTAAGTTACATTCATATTTTTTTTCTTATTTGATTTAAAAAATAGTTCTTGTGATATTTTTTTTTGTCTTAATTTATTTTAGGGACTTCGGTCCAACAAGGACATGTGTGTAAAATATAATTAAAGTCAAATATGTCCTAGAACTACTTAGATCTAAGGACAAAATTCCATAAAATCTTGGCTTCATCACTTTCAGGTGCAGTCAAGATTCCACGGAACATGCCCTGGTCCATTAGATTCAGTCCTAAACATTTTATGATCGCTGCCCGTTGAGTTCGGTTCCGTTCTCATTCTCATTATATTAAGTTCTTCACTCAAACTCTCATCACTAATGCCGAAACTTTGATAGGTAAAAGTGATAAAATAGTTAGGAATATCCAAAAGTGCACGCCTCATAATCTCTTTTTTTTTGTTTTTGTTAATTTAATAGTTTCAGACCGTGAAAAGTAATAGGGTTCTTTTATTTCTAACTATACTGAAGCGTAAAAAAAGGACACGATTAGTAAAGTATTTCGGTCGTTATCGTGATAATATACAGGATCCGCACATATAGAAACACAGAGGTCCAAGACAGAACTTTTGTAAACAGTTTTTTAAGTAGTTCAAACAGAAAAATTGCATCAAAAGTATCATGAGTGTTAAAAATAGTGTTGTGTCTTGATTAAATAGAGGCATTTTAAGTTTGCAAAATCATTTTTTTAGGTGATGTGACCGTAGTATCCACCTCAACGCATCGCTTTGATTGATTGTCATTCCCCGATGATTGGTTATTTTATTTTGAGTATAATGTCCAAAATATTCAAAGACCCTGATGAAATTCTCAGTATCAGTATCAGTGCTCGTCATGTGTTTTTTCTTGTTTTATTATTCATTGAAATAAAACTAATTTAAACGGATTTTATCGCGGTTATTTATTAAATTTTGATCCCGACGTTTCGAAAGCTTTTCAGCCTTCGTGGTCACGGGGCGGACTGAGGTGTAGGTTGTCCAGAAAAGTTTATGTTACTGTGTCTACCTTCAATTTAATTTTTATTATTGATAGTGTTCCGATCTACGCAAAAAGAGCTCACAGTGTCTTGAGGTCTGGCAATTGGTCTTTTGGGTTCCGATTTAATTAAATGTATAACTGGATCCCAGGAAACGTCGGGATCAAAATTTAATAAATAACCGCGATAAAATCCGTTTAAATTAGTTTTATTTCAATGAATAATATTCGCGTAAACCTAAGAAATTTAGAACCTTAGAATTAAAAAGTATTAAGAGTATAATGCTTAAAACTAATACGTAGATCGTAAGAAACATAACTGCGAATCGAGTAGGTATATATATAGTTGAAATACCTTTACAGAATAGAAGTAGAGCAACCTTCGAAGGTCGGTCACAAATCTTACTATCTACTCTCTGTCCTTTTGATTAATAGAAACAACTTTGCTAATATTCGCATATCAAAATAGCGAATTGTATTAATTCGCGTACGATTCGATTCCTCCAATTACTACGCGGTACAGTCGGTAAAAGAAATACATTTCCTTAAATATAGTAATATTTTATTTTATTTACTATTTTATTTGATTGGAATTTAAATATAGTTATTTCGTGATTCATTGTAATATGTGTATAATTATACTCACCTTTGCTGACGCTTCCGTTTCTAAATTTTGAGTTTACGTCCGTATTCGTCGATAATTCTCTTATCTATGATAAAGGAAATATCTTTTTCTCTACGTCTTAGAACTTGTCTATAAAATTTATTTACAGTCAGATGAGTAGTAACTGCGTGATACCTTATAAATATACCAACAATCGCATTTATCATATTCGTTAGTAATAATATATCTAATGTTAAGATTTTTCGAGTTAAAAGCGTAATAATGATTTTTAGAATTTGACTTATTACGATGAAATGATCAAATCAAGTAAGTATATGTAATTAAATAAAAATCAATAATATACAATACATCAGATAATAATACTAGTTAATTGTTAAATACCAGACAAGGCTTTATAACGCCACGGAAAGAAAAAAGTCCCGTGTTTGAATGTTAAAAACCTTCGCGGGCGAACGCAGAACGACATCGAAGTTTCATCGCAATCGGTTCGGGAAACAATAGAGAAAAACACTTAAAGGAATAAAATCTTTAAGTTAATTTTCTTACTGTCAGGAGACTTGGCTGACTTACTTAGCCGTATACGATGATAATACAAACGAAATTACCAAATAAAAATATCTTAACAACAGGTTATATAAATAAAAAACTTTTCTTATCAATTGTACCTCAAAGTTAAGATCTAGAATGTCCAGTTATGTTTCTCGTTAAATTAACATTCGAGTATTTATTTAACATTAACATCGTTAGACAGTATCTCTTGGCGCCTTCACCATGCCTTACTTGTAAGTATTTCGATATAATTAAATATGCGTTTTCGTACATACTTTGCAACTTTATAATGAATTATTTAAACCGGAAATCAAATGTAAAATCCGCCTAAAGGTGAGCGGTCACAGCGGCTTATAGGTGCTCGCAATACAAGAGATATCATTCAAACCTTATCGATTTCAACTTCCTTTTCCCAAGCAGTTCTGAAAGCTCTATTTTTCAGAAGCACAACTTTCTCTCTTCCTCTAGTGTAGTGCGAACCCGTTTATATGTATCGAAATGAAACTAATTTAAACGGATTTTATCGCGATTATTTATTAATTTTGGTCCCAGAACTTCGAAAGCTTTTCAGTCTTCGAGATCACAGGGCGGACTGAGGTGTAGGTTGTCCAGAACAGTTCATGTTATTGCGTCTACCTTTAATTTAATTTTTAATATTGCTAATTTTCCGATCTACACAGAAAGAGCTCTCAGTGTCTTGAGGTCTGGCAATTGGTCTTTTGGGTTCTGATGTAATAAAATGTAAAATCGGATCCCAGGCTTATGCTAGCTTCCAACCATCTTCTCTATTGAAATTTTGATTTTTTTTTTTATTCCAATAGCCTCGCGAATCATCCTAGGTAGGAATCGGTGTTCTTTGGCAAGGATTTGCGGCTTTTCGATTTTAAGATTATGTTTAGAGCGTTCTTCTGAATGTTCAGCAACTGCAGAGTTCGTAGAGCGTCGGTGTTTAACGTGAGCTACATGTATGTTTACGCGGGTCCCTATATTTCTTTTAGTTTGGCCGATATAAAAGAGGCCACAGTCACATTCAATTTTGTATACTCCCTGTTCTTGTAGAGGTATATGACACATGACAGGTAGTAAAAATCTTCTTGGGCGGCTTGAAGTAGGTTTTAATTCGAAAAGCTTTCGAAACGTCGGGATCAAAATTAATAAATAACCGCGATAAAATCCGTTTAAATTAGTTTCATTTCCATGAATAATATTAGCGTAAACATAAGAAATCAAAAAGAAAGAAAATACATTTATTACGAAACTCACACTGACTAAATGATTAACAAAAATATTTAAACATTAGGGCGAAAAACAAAACAAAAACCTAGTGAATATAAGGCAGACCGTGCCCACTAAACAGTTGTATGAGGCCGTAAATGGACCCATCTCAGCAAGAATGCTACAACGTATGATGCGTTGCAGCGCTGGTTTTCCGATGGCCCATCGTGATGTCACCGTCAGCACTACTGTTTAATGTAATAAGAAAAAAGAAAACAAAGAATGACATTACTATAAAAATTGTTTAAATAAATATGTAACTGGTGAAGATATAAGTAATTTAAATTTAAATAAATACGTAAATTGCGTTATTTATATAGCTATTTTATACTTGACATTGGCGGAACTAGGAAAATCGGAGAAGCCAATAGTCAAATCATTACCGTTTATATGTAGTTATACTAACGTCAAGTAAAATGACAATTGACGTACACACTTACCTTCACTACTCTTGCTTCCCTACCTAGTGAAATTCGATCGGAGCCTGTTATCGCAGCTTTAGAGACGCGCTCTAATACACTACTGCAGTGCTGACGCGATAATAGCTCAGTAGTAGTGTGTACGACTACGCGTCAAGGGACGTGTGTTCGAATCCAAGCACCTACAATGAGCTTGAGCTTTCGGTGAAGGAAAACATCGCGAGGAAACCATAGCATGGTGGTAGAGCTTTTTCTAATGCCCGCCTGGGTGGCTACCACCCTCGAGTTTTAAACCTGCTGTCAAATACCAGTAGGTGTGTTCCGGCAGCTGCACTTGAGAGCCAGTTCCTCCACAGGTTAGCGTGTCTACCAACTTGGGTCGTATCGTCACTTAAGATCAGGTGAGATTATGGCCATAACACTAAATCTTAAGTATAAAAAAAAGAGAAACTTAAATATTTTAGTAAATTAGGTGCGTTCCCCAGGATTGAGAATGGCCTATATTTAGAAGTTACAATCGAGCTTTCTTTTATTAAGTTAACTTATCACTTATTTGTAGTAAGTTCTTTTTGGGGTCTAGCTACTGCAAAGCTTACAGTTTCACGTATGATTTGATGTACCCTATAGTGACGAAGTGGTTACCTCCCTGTAAAGGGGTCACCTAACATTCTACTAATTAGTGGCTTGCTGATATGAGTGACCTCATATAAAACAACTTAATTTCGAAATGAAACAATATATGGACCGTTTATTTTGAAAGTGGTGTAAGTCCATTTTCTTTTGTTTCGAGAAAATTAAAGGTTACTATATTTGTTGATAATGCAATTTCATTTACCGACCGATTTTAAGTTGTACAAATCATGGGATTTTTTTGAGAAATTAAACACGGACTAGTTATATATAAAAAAATTACATTAAATTAAGCATGAATTACGTGATAGCTCATTTTTCTCAAAAATAGAATTACACCACTTTCAAAATAAACGGTCCATATGTGACTGTACGTCTGTGACAGATGATTTAACCAGTGTTTTTGGAGCACTTTCTGTCATCTCTCTCATTCTCTCTTTTTTTCCGGCACGATCGTGTTACATTGTTCTTTTTTACGAAGTAGAACCATTCCTTTAGCCTCGTACACATAACTTCACCAGTCGTCCCTAACCTCGCCGAACACTTACCATTCTGAAATTCTCGACTCGCTATTTTGCATCCAATGTTATTCAAAATGAAATTTTATTGGTTTGCTTAACTGATTGTTGCCCGCCTGGGTAGCTACGACCCTCAAGTTGTAAACCTGCCGCCAAATACCAATATGCGTGTTCCGGCAGCTGCACTTGAGAGCCAGTTCCACCACAGGCTTAGCGTGTCTACCAACTTGAGCCGTATCGTTACTTAAGATCAGGTGAGATTATGGCCATAATGCTAAACCTTAAATAAATAAAAAAATAACTGATTCTCTACACCGAAAACTCAGCCGTGATGCAGCTGTTCAAGCACTCTGTCAGTGAACTGTCAATCTAACAAATCACTTCGCTGCTTCTATCAACGTTTGGGTATTAAAAGCACGATCTAACTCAAGCATTGCGTACCGCAAACCGCACCGGCGTGTGGAAAGCCCGCAACACGCAATAATTGATCTATCTCGTATTAGCAAGTAACTATATCATGGAGGTAGATTCACACTCTGACGTACTGGTGTGTTAAATTTTTTTAATATAAAAATTACCTGTCACAAATGGCTTCGTTCACGTTCACATTGATTTTGTCAAACAAACCGGATGACGCAAGAGAGAGGTTCGTACAAAGTTTATCCCCCTCTTTACGCCACTCCTTATAAGTTTTTCTCGAGAAGAAGTAGCATATCACCGTTTCCACGTTCTCATATATTTCTAAACCTAATTTTATCCTATTCGAATCAGCAGTTTAGGCGTAAAAGCATAACAAACAAACAAACTCACTTTTACACTTATAATATTGGTAATGAAGTAAGGATTCCGTGCCACGATGTTAACTCTTGAAGACAACTATAAATCTTGAAGACCGCTTAATGCATTTCAATGAAATCGTATTCATTCTTTAAATTTGATACATAACTCTATCCGTGTACGCGAGATGATACGCCCTATGATGAGCTTGTGGACCACAGGTAATGGCAAATCGTTTTTATTTTTATCGTGAAGACATCGGAAGGTATGGATTCGGAAAATGAGAGAGTCAGCTGGGACCACTAAAACTCCAAGATTTTGAAGCGATGATAGCTCAGTCCGTAGTGTATACGAACGGCGCGTCAAGAGACGTGAGCTCGAATCCACCTACAACAAACTTGAGCTTTCGGTGCTGGAAAATATCGTAATGAAACCATAGCACGGTGGTTGGGTTTTTTCAATGCTAGCCTGAGTAACGACCAGCCTCGAATTGAAAATGTGATTGCAATTTTGAGCCAGTTCCTTCACTAGGATAAGCGTTATCGCTAGGTTTAGCCGTAACGCTAAATCTAAACTAAACTATGGTGTACAAATTGGAACAATACGAGATCAGCTCCATTCTACAAGATGCGTTTAATTAGCTATCTATAAATCAACGAATTACACTCGTCGACGTTACGTGTCCGTGTGAAACATCGCATTAATTGTCATTCAATGCGCGCACGCCGGCGCCGCTGTCGCAGAGTGGACGCGCGGCGCCTGCCCGTGTTTATCGATTTAATTCGAACGATTTATCGATAACACAACACACGATTACTGATTAATCATTGTACTACATCAATATATCAATAATTTAATACAGAACGACTTAATTTCCATTCGAATTTATTCCTATCACCATAATAAATAAATGGTTAAACGATGCTTTATAGAATACATTGTAACAATCGATAAAGATCCTTGTTTTGACAATGACTTATAATCGCTTTGCTTTTTTTATAGGAGTCAAGTTACTGTTTGGCGTAGATTTACTTACAATGCATCATATGGCTTACGACAGTGGCATATGGGACTTATCGAGTGAGAATCGCAAAGAAATACTTGTTAAGAATACCATAAAACGATGATGGCACAGTTGGAAGTGAGTACGGAAGCGCCGCGTCAATAGACGTGAGTGTCGTTCCCTGGTCACATCCTCACTTAACATCAGTTGAGATTGTAGCTATAACGCTAAACTTATAAAGAATAAAAAAATATAATAACGACTCACATTTATTGCTTTTATTCGGTAGCTGACGTAGCCATCAGGACTCTGTAAGCCCTTCTGACTTTACTAATCTTAATTGGTCTGACGGTAAATCTCTAAACAAGTACGGACGATCTGGTCCATACGAGCAGGATGCGGGAATAAAGGCCAAGAAGTTGCTGCGTAATTGTCAAAAAGACGGTCTGCCTTAGTCTTTCATTGCATGTCAGAAGTTAATAGCCTACTGATAATGGAAATATTTAGAAATTATATTTTTAAAGGTACGAAGCCAGCAATTATATTGTTTATACGAGTTGTTATATTTAGCTAACTATACTTGCGATCTATTTCACAGGGACTTAAATTATGTTTAGTATAAATTTTTACATACCTATTAAGTATTTGGTGGAGGATTTACAACTTGAGGGTGGTATCTAGCCAGGCAAGTATTAGAAAAAGCCCTACCACCGTGCTATGGTTTCATCACAATATTTTTCCTTCGCCGAAAGCTCAAACTCATTGCAAGGAATCAATATCACGTCCTTTTACGCGCCGTCCGTACACACTACCACTGAGCTATCATCGTTTCAAACGATTATAATAATAAGAATATAAAAGGCCTTTATGAAACAAATCTTTAAAAAACAGAATGTCATCTGATTGCTCCATTTCTCTTGTTAACAGCGGAGCATATGTCCAGTCCACCTCCATTTAACTGGACCAATATGTGACAGGATGTCTGTTGATTTATTTTCGCTTTTGAGGACTATAATACCTTTAGCTTTGTCGATTAGTTTAACCCCCCAGCATACTCCTTTCCATCCTTCGCTGATATCTTGCTAGTTTTTTCCTCTGAGTTTTCGTCAAAGCCTTGGTTTCACAGCCATATGTGAAACAGGGTAGGATACTTGTATCAAACGTCTGCTTTTTGGTCTGCTTCTTGGTTTTTAAAGCCCAGTTTCTTGCTTGTCATGATTTCTTTCAATTGCCAATACTTTTCCACCCGGCCGCAATTCTTTTATCTATTTCTTTAGCCATTTGGTCATTTGGCGATAATCTGGCTTACATCTGGTATACATATTCCTGTATATATTCGAGATCCTGTCCTTTAATGGTTATGTCTTTGGGAATTGAGTTCGTTATCATTTTGGTCTTGCTCGAGTTAATTTCAAGACCCACTTTTCTACTTCTGCCTGTTAAGGTCTGTAC